>JAVGWX010000002.1:148671933-149356933 GCA_036924085.1 Ariolimax columbianus | reverse complement strand
AGCAACAGCAGAAACAACAGCAGCAACAACAACAAAAACAACAGCAGCAACAACAACAAAAACAACAGCAGCAACAGCAGAAACAACAGCAGCAACAACAACAAAAACAACAGCAGCAACAACAACAAAAACAACAGCAGCAACAGCAGAAACAACAGCAGCAACAACAACAAAAACAACAGCAGCAACAACAACAAAAACAACAGCAGCAACAGCAGAAACAACAGCAGCAACAACAACAAAAACAACAGCAGCAACAACAACAAAAACAACAGCAGCAACAGCAGAAACAACAGCAGCAACAACAACAAAAACAACAGCAGCAACAACAACAACAGCAGCAACAGCAGAAACAACAGCAGCAACAACAACAAAAACAACAGCAGCAACAGCAGAAACAACAGCAGCAACAACAACAAAAACAACAGCAGCAACAACAACAAAAACAACAGCAGCAACAACAACAAAAACAACAGCAGCAACAGCAGAAACAACAGCAGCAACAACAACAAAAACAACAGCAGCAACAACAACAAAAATAACAGCAGCAACAGCAGAAACAACAGCAGCAACAACAACAAAAACAACAGCAGCAACAGCAGAAACAACAGCAGCAACAACAACAAAAACAACAGCAGCAACAACAACAAAAACAACAGCAGCATCAGCAGAAACAACAGCAGCAACAACAACAAAAACAACAGCAGCAACAGCAGAAACAACAGCAGCAACAACAACAAAAACAACAGCAGCAACAACAGCAGAAACAACAGCAGCAACAACAACAAAAACAACAGCAGCAACAACAGCAGAAACAACAACAGCAGCAACAACAACAGCAGCAACAGCAGAAACAACAGCAGCAACAACAACAAAAACAACAGCAGCAACAACAGCAGAAACAACAGCAGCAACAACAACAAAAACAACAGCAGCAACAACAGCAGAAACAACAGCAGCAGCAACAAAAACAACAGCAGCAACAACAACAAAAACAACAGCAGCAACAACAACAAAAACAACAGCAGCAACAGCAGAAACAACAGCAGCAACAACAACAAAAACAACAGCAGCAACAACAACAAAAACAACAGCAGCAACAGCAGAAACAACAGCAGCAGCAACAAAAACAACAGCAGCAACAACAACAAAAACAACAGCAGCAACAGCAGAAACAACAGCAGCAACAACAACAAAAACAACAGCAGCAACAACAACAAAAACAACAGCAGCAACAACAACAAAAACAACAGCAGCAACAGCAGAAACAACAGCAGCAACAACCACAAAAACAAAAGCAGCAACAACAACAAAAACAACAGCAGCAACAGCAGAAACAACAGCAGCAACAACAACAAAAACAACAGCAGCAACAGCAGAAACAACAGCAGCAACAACAACAAAAACAACAGCAGCAACAACAACAAAAACAACAGCAGCAACAGCAGAAACAACAGCAGCAACAACAACAAAAACAACAGCAGCAACAACAACAACAGCAGCAACAGCAGAAACAACAGCAGCAGCAACAAAAACAACAGCAGCAACAGCAGAAACAACAGCAGCAACAACAAAAACAACAGCAGCAACAGCAGAAACAACAACAGCAGCAACAAAAACAACAGCAGCAACAGCAGAAACAACAGCAGCAACAACAGCAGAAACAACAGCAGCAGCAACAACAAAAACAACAGCAGCAACAGCAGAAACAACAGCAGCAGCAACAACAAAAACAACAGCAACAACAGCAGAAACAACAGCAACAGCAACAACAAAAACAACAGCAGCAACAGCAGAAACAACAGCAGCAACAACAACAAAAACAACAGCAACAACAACAACAAAAACAACAGCAGCAACAGCAGAAACAACAGCAGCAACAACAACAAAAACAACAGCAACAACAGCAGAAACAACAGCAGCAGCAACAACAAAACCAACAGCAGCAACAACAACAAAAACAACAGCAGCAACAGCAGAAACAACAGCAGCAACAACAACAAAAACAACAGCAACAACAGCAGAAACAACAGCAGCAACAACAAAAACAACAGCAACAACAGCAGAAACAACAGCAGAAACAACAGCAGCAACAGCAGAAACAACAGCAGCAACAACAACAAAAACAACAGCAGCAACAGCAGAAACAACAACAGCAGCAACAACAAAAACAACAGCAGCAACAGCAGAAACAACAACAGCAACAACAACAAAAACAACAGCAGCAACAGCAGAAACAACAACAGCAGCAACAACAAAAACAACAGCAGCAACAGCAGAAACAACAGCAGCAACAGCAGAAACAACAACAGCAGCAACAAAAACAACAGCAGCAACAGCAGAAACAACAGCAGCAACAACAGCAGAAACAACAGCAGCAACAGCAGAAACAACAGCAGCAGCAACAACAAAAACAACAGCAGCAACAACAACAAAAACAACAGCAGCAACAGCAGAAACAACAGCAGCAACAACAACAAAAACAACAACAACAAAAACAACAGCAACAACAGCTGCAGCTACATCAACATGATTTGTGAGACCGTCTGTGAGTCGGAAATGGGAGTTATGTATATATACAGTAACATTATAACACCAGCCGATCTGGGAGGATCGCACGATTGGTACCTGGATTGAAAAGTAAAAGGACCCTGCTACTTTCCAAGCATGTCGTAATTGGCGACTAGATAGCGATGTTCCTGAAACTAGCAACCGTATTATGCAAAAGTCATTGCTTGTGAAACCGCCACTGCGAATGCCTGGTTAATACAGACTTCCTGTAATTTGACCAGCTGTAGTAGTGGCACTGTGGCGAAAATGTGAATTATCAATCAAAGATTCTGATTCTAAGAAATGCCCCATTGAAGCGAAGACTGCATTCCGACCGAATTCCCTTAAAAAGAAGGCACAATGAAGGTTTCTAAGCGCGATACCGCCTAAGAACCGCTGCCTTGAAGGGAAGACTGCATTCCTGAAAGAAAAAATCCCTTGAAAGAGAAGCACAAAGAAGGAATAATTGTTCCAGAGTTTACCATAACTTCAAACAAAAAAACTTGGATCGCAACCGCGGATTTAAAATTCTCCACCAAACTATCTCTTCTCTAAGTTTTCGTTGTAATTATTACCCGTGCCGTTATCTGATGGCGCGGGCCGTGTTATCGTCTTAGATATCTGTCGGTATCCCTTCAACGGTCGGAAGGGAAGACCTGAAGCAGGTAACTACAACAATCACGATCGGTTCCCCTGCAGAGACTTAGTATTCAGGGGCAGGGGTTGGCCTAATTGTTGTTTCGGATCTATTTGTCTGTAGAGGGACTTTTGAAGCAATGTCGCGGTTAAGATTGCGTAATTATAATTAGCTAGGTGGAGGTCTTCCTTTATTTCTGTCTTCCTTTCGTTTCTTACGAAGTATAAGTCTAACCTCTTTCAGCTGACGCCTAAAGGTATACAGGAACGGCAAAGGTGGTCTCCGGAGCAGACTGCTGTCTGGGATCTTGTACTAGGACACTGGATTGGTGTTTTTTAAGGTGGATGGTAGTTCCTTTCTTTTCATTTAGGTTGGTGCCAGAAAATTCATTTCACTTTTAGGTGCTTTTGTGGATGCTACTTCAAAAGTTGTGTTAATTATTTACTTTTTTAAAGTCTTGTTGGACGCCATAAAATTATTTTGACTTTTGAAAAGAAAGACACAATTATTGTCTTGCATATCAATAGAGCGTTTTGTATTACTACAGAATTGAGAAGATAAAAATACAACTGCCCGAAAAAATAAAAATAATAATTACTAAAACAATGTATCGAGCTTCTCTAAAATGGATGCAAACTTGACGTTTTAATGTTATATTTTATAAATCAACTTTGAATTCTCAGAAATGGCATGGCCGTTTCGCGAGATACACGAGAATGGTATATATACTTTTAAATTGACATAGACGATACAGAATCCCAGCCTCCTGAAACTACCGCTGCTGACTTTGAGAAACGAACATCAACTATAATCATTCGGCTCATGAGAAGATTAATTTATGTTTACTTAGTTTGTCATTATAGAGAAGCTAGAAGCAGTATTTATGTTTACTTAGTTTGTCATCATAGAGAAGCTAGAATCAGTATTTCACTTTTGCTGAACTAACCAAATCTACAAATAATATATCACTCAAAGCCCCAATATTAAAGAAAATATTATCAGACCACAAACAAATAATACAGCAATTTGTTGCTGGAATTTGAAAGACTAATTAATTGTTTTTCAACAAAACAAAGTTCCCACAAACTCTGGCACGAACTTTTGACCTCGGCAAAATCTACAGGAGAGAAAACCGTTTCTAGTGGGAAGAAAATGAAATATTTTCCAAGTTGAATTTGGTATCAAATTCTTAAGAGAATGTGATAATGTTCTATAGTGAAACAAGACCAGTGAGAACATAACCATAACAAATGTCAAACAAGTTGACTGTGCATGCTAGAAGGTCCTCAAAGTTAAGTTCAATGGGATTTTACCTCGAAGGGAGAGTATTTTCAAGGCATTAAGAGTGAACCTTCTGATAATTTTGATAAAGTACTCATCCGAAATATCAGCAACATTAAACACACTGTGGGAAACACAACTAATATCAGCAACATTAAACACACTGTGGGAAACACAACTAATATCAGCAACTTTAAACATTGTGGCAAACACAACTAATATCAGCAACTTTAAACATTGTGGCAAACACAACTAATATCAGCAACTTTAAACATTGTGGCAAACACAACTAATATCAGCAACTTTAAACAGTGTGGGAAACACAACTAATATCAGCAACTTTAAACACTGTGAGAAACACAGCTAATATCAGCAACTTTAAACATTGTGGAAAACTACATGAACATGATATCATTTATACTATTACTAGTAAGGAAGAACCTTTCAACAAGCAGTCAATAATTTTGGATTGGCGGCCTACATCATCAACACAGAATGTAAAGAGCTCCGCAACCCCCCCCCCCCCCACCGCACCCACTCTGCATTACTTGTGATACACAAATTCGTAATGTTCTTGTCCAGGGAGATAATCAATCCTGTATTTTATTTTTGAAACCAACAGTGAGAATGAGTCTTGATCACCTGATGACGTCAGAGAAGAACTGTTGGTTTTGATCTTGATCACCTGATGACGTCAGAGAAGAACTGTTGGTTTTGATCTTGATCACCTGATGACGTCAGAGAAGAACTGTTGGTTTTGATCTTGATCACCTGATGACGTCAGAGTAGAACTGTTGGCTTTGATCTTGATCACCTGATGACGTCAGAGAAGAACTGTTGGTTTTGATCTTGATCACCTGATGACGTCAGAGAAGAACTGTTGGTTTTGATCTTGATCACCTGATGACGTCAGAGTAGAACTGTTGGTTTTGATCTTGATCACCTGATGACGTCAGAGAAGAACTGTTGGTTTTGATCTCGATCATCTGATGAGGTCAGAGTAGAACTGTTGGCTTTGATCTTGATCACCTAGTGACAGCCAGAGTAGAACTATTGGTTTTGATCTTGATCACCTAGTGACAGCCAGAGTAGAACTATTGGTTTTGATCTTGATCACCCGATGACGTCAGAGTAGAAATGTTGGTTTTGATCTTGATCACCTGATGACGTCAGAGAAGAACTATTGGTTTTGATCTTGATCACCTGATGACGTCAGAGTAGAAATGTTGGTTTTGATCTTGATCACCTGATGACGTCAGAGAAGAACTGTTGGTTTTGATCTCGATCATCTGATGACGTCAGAGTAGAACTGTTGGCTTTGATCTTGATCACCTAGTGACAGCCAGAGTAGAACTATTGGTTTTGATCTTGATCACCTAGTGATAGTCATAGTAGAACTGTTGGTTTTGATCTTGATCACCTAGTGATAGTCATAGTAGAACTGTTGGCTTTGATCTTGATCACCTAGTGATAGTCATAGTAGAACTGTTGGCTTTGATCTTGATCACCTAGTGATAGTCATAGTAGAACTGTTGGTTTTGAATGTACATTGCAGTCGTTTATATCGCTGCAAAAATGTTCACAACCCGGACTGATAACAAAGTATGTGGTGCTTGGTTAGAATGGGAATAACAAATGTTGTTCTTATGGCTATGGACATCTATTCTAACTTGGTCTGTTTTCTGTGGCTTTGTTTTCTAGCGTCCTGGTCAGTAAATACTCGTATTTTTGGTTTGTTGGGGCAGTCTTTATAGCATATTTTGTGCGTGTGTGTTTGTGTGTGTGTGTGTGTGTTTGTGTATGTGTGTGTATGTAAGTGTGAATTGTCTTTTGTTTCTTCTTAATTTTAAAACAATAATTGGGGGCGGGGGGGGGGGGGTGTGGAGGTGCGATGTTTAACTTTCTGTTAGCGATGTTTAACTTTCTGTTAGCGATGTTCAGCTTTCTGTTAGCGATGTTTAACTTTCTGTTATCGATGTTTAGCTTTCTGTTAGCGATGCTTAGCATTCTGTTAGCGATATTTAGCTTTCTGTTAGCGATGTTAACTTTATGTTAGCGATGTTTAGCTTTTTGTTAGCGACGTTTGACTGTTTTCTATCGCTATATGCTGATCTGGCAGCTTTGGTTAGGTATACGCTGGCCATCAACTGTAAGTCACAATGACAAGAAAATATCATCTCTTCTCCATGGCAGAACAGGAAAAACAACTCAGCACAGACGACTGGAACGTGTTGAGTCAAAGGAGTTGAACCATTGTTGTGAGACACACACGCTTTAACCAGTCTGCCAGTGGTTGGTTTGTTGGTTATTGATCCAGCAGCCTATGGGCTTCTGTCCTTTGGCCTAATGCCATATAGTGGTATCTGCAAGTGTTTGTAAGCTGTTGTTTAGTTCCGTACAAAATGTTCCATTTGTCTGGCCTTGGAGAAGAACCTCTTTCCTAACACCGCAAGTGCTGGACATACACGAATGTTGTGTATTCTACAGTGATCCAACGACACAATCTTCTGTATTTTGTCTTCTATAACATGATTGGATAGATACAGTTGTTATATTCTATGGAACTGGGGATCGACCAAGGTGAAAGATAATGCGATCTTTATGTTGACAGTAAAACGGTTTCACGTGGCACTTGTCAGAAAACATATTTACTACCGTTATATTGTCGTGCCTAGCTGGCTGCAGGAAAGACCTACCCACAGATTTGCTGCTAATAGTTAAATAAAAGTCTTAACTTAATTTAACTTAACTTAACTTCTTCTTACTGGTTAAGAAGTCTATGCAAAATCTGTATACAACCAGTTTCTTCTACTCAATTTACTGAATTTAATTTAAAAGTAACTTATAGCATCTAATATATTTTTGAATGCATTAACTGACTCTGCCCCCACTATTTCCTGTGGTAATGCATTCCAAGCACTCACCACTCTCTGACTAAAAAATATTTCTTGGTATCTAATCTGGATCTTTTTTAAAATTAATGTGTAGCTGTGTCCTGTTGTTCTTGCAGCCCGTACTTTGAAAAACTAGTTATAGTCTAATTTATCCTTTCCACTGATTAGCTTAAAAACTTGTATTAAATCGTCTCAAATTCTTCTCCATCTTAGACACTGGGGGCCGGTATATATTTTTGTTTTAGCCTTTTCTCATAACTATAATTCCGGAATCCCACTATCAGATTTGTCGCTCAGATTGTGTTGGTTTATTTTTCAGCATGTTTCAAAACACCCTTCGAAAAGTACTACTCACCTGTACACAGTACTCCAATCTAAGTCTAACTAATGCTTTATACAGTTTGAACTATCACTTCCTTGCTCCTATGTTTAATATTTCTTTTCATCATACCTACCATTACAATATTTTGCCTTTTTCACTGCTACCTGGACTTGCTGACTCACCTTACCTGTATGATCTATTAAAACCCCCTAAGTTCCTTTCAATTTCTATCTTCCCTAATATTATTCTCCCCCATACTGTATTTCTATTCCATAATGGATCTAAGCATGTGAATGACTGTAAACATTTATTGACATTAAACTCCATTTACCAGCTTTCTTCATAGTTTTGTCATTCGCGAATTTTGCAATCGTGGATCCATTATCATTATCCAAATAATATATTTCAAAAACAAAATTGGTTCCAAATCCAAGCCCTGTGGCACTCCACTTTTTATCTCACACCACTTAGAGTACTCACTGCCTTCTTCCCGAAAACCAATTTTCTATCCATATGGCAACTTCGCCACTAAATCCACCTGATTTCATCTTTCCAACCAATCTTTGATGAGGTACTCTATCAAAGAACTTTGCAAAATCTAGATAAATAACATTCACTCTGGCTCTCCCCCCCCCCCCCCCCCCCCCCCATCTATCATTTTGGTAGTTTCCCCCCAAGTCCGAAAGGTAAGCCATGAAAGACATGGGACAACACATGCTAGTGGCGGACTAGATACATTTCCAAGACAGAAGGATATCTGTCGGCTACCTTGCAGCAGGACCTGCTTGACGTGGCCATAGTACCAGGCTCATATCACGACGCACATCTCCCAGTCGACCCAACTGTACATGGGTGCTTCAAGAAGCCAGTGGAAACGGTTGGATCCGCCGCATGAACTCTGTCGGTGGCACTTGCAGCAATGAAAGGTATGGAGTACACAAGGAGGCTTCCAGGTACAATTACGTTGATTCTGTCAGCCATTTTCCATTTCTATCTCGAGTATAGGCCCATATTGATAATGGCAAATATGAAGACACACAAATTAGAATCAACGATCGTAAATATGACTAATTAACAGTTAGATGGCAATGATAATCGGAAATGACAGATGCATACTACCTCAGATGGCTGAGTGATTTGGATGTAGGTCTCTCAACCAAGGGGACATAGATTAAAACCGAAGAATGGAAGTTTATTTTTCCTAAAAGGTAAAAGGGTGATATACAGCAGATTGAACGGCTGGTCGAGAATGAAATGTTAGAGGAGGGATCAAGGTGCGGAGCTGTGCATGAGCTGCAGTGGTCAGCGACTCATAGCTGACTGCTAGCGTCAGGGCCAGCGAACCAGGGCTGAGCAGCGCATGAGCTGCAGTGGTCAGCGACCCATAGCTGACTGCTAGCGTCAGGGCCAGCGAACCAGGGCTGAGCGGCGTATGAGCTGCAGTGGTCAGCGACCCATAGCTGGCTGCTAGCGTCAGGGCCAGCGAACCAGGGCTGAGCGGCGTATGAGCTGCAGTGGTCAGCGACCCATAGCTGGCTGCTAGCGTCAGGGCCAGCGAACCAGAGCTGAGCATCGGATGAGCTACAGTGGACAGTGACCCATAGCTGACTGCTAGCGTCAGGGCCAGCGAACCAGAGCTGAGCAGCGCATGAGCTGCAGTGGTCAGCGACCCATAGCTGACTAGCTGACTGCTAGCGTCAGGGCCAGCGAATCAGGGCTGAGCGGCGTATGAGCTGCAGTGGTCAGCGACCCATAGCTGGCTGCTAGCGTCAGGGGCCAGCGAACCAGAGCTGAGCATCGATGAGCTACAGTGGTCAGTGACCCATAGCTGACTGCTAGCGTCAGGGCCAGCGAACCAGAGCTGAGCAGCGCATGAGCTGCAGTGGTCAGCGACCCATAGCTGACTAGCTGACTGCTAGCGTCAGGGCCAGCGAACCAGAGCTGAGCAGCGCATGAGCTGCAGTGGTCAACGACCCATAGCTGACTGCTAGCGTCAGGGCCAGCGAACCAAGGCTGCCAAGACCCTTCTACGCCTCCACGCGGTGATCCTGGATAACAGGCTGCAGCAGGGCAGACTGGCTAAGGAGAAGGGATCGAAAAGGGAATGCTAACCAGGTACTTAAAAAATGATTGCTGAAGTCGGATGTGTTGGACCGAAAGATGCAAATATCGCAGCCAAGCTGTAAACTACGACACAACGCTTTCCGTTCTCTGGACTACATTCTGCTACTTAAGCCCTTTCAGGGTTTGGTAGTGGGAGATTGAGAACGAACGAAGAAGAAGAAGAAGAAGAAGAAGAAGAAATGTTAGATACTTCAGTATACTAAGCCACACATTATACGATTTTCATTGTATTTCCTTCACGAACCGTTAGCCTGGCACTAATTTACAGCTGGGTCGACTGCAGTGTACCAGTATCTGGAGCTGATTATCGTACCTCTGTCGTGGATGGCGAGTTCTCTACCACAACTCTAATCAATCGGCGGAAAAATTAAATACCTAGCCTGTACACTACGGGATCACTGCAGAAGCAAACTGCTTTTATTCAAGATATATTTTTATCTATCTAGCTGACGCCATCGATGAAGACAAACACCATTATGGTTGATTTTAAAGAAATTTTATCAATTGCCAAGAAGATGTCAAGTTTACAACACCGAGACTGGAAACTTTGCGCTGCAAACTCGAATATTTATGTCCATCACATACAAATCAAACATACATATGTCCGCGTAGAAAGACAGACAAACAGAAGAACACGTTCTTCAAGTCTGTCGACGCCACGACAGTAGCAGAGGGACAGCACGGTCGTATTCAATCAACAGATCTGAGTGATAGATCTGACGCTTTGACTTGTGCTTAAATTGGAGTAAAGTAAAGTAGATTAGCGATAGCATTAACCGCACTTGCTTGTCCTAAGCTACCTTGGCCCAATGGCAAGACGTAGTAAAGACGACTGGAAATAACACATGGTGCAGATTTTTTCTCAGGGTTTACTCCCGAAGAATTTTTCACGAATGGGTAACCCACAAGACAGCGGCTACCAACAACAAGTACTCAAGGAAGTCATAGAGACGACAAGACGCTATTGCGAGACACCATTTTGTATAGATCGGTACATCACGAAATTAATAAATGAACGTGAACGAGAGGCCTGGATAAGAAGGACACAACTGACACGACTCAGAATCCACAGCGTGGTATACTATTGCTAGTGACGTCACGTATCCAAAAAGACTGCTTTATTTCTTCGGATACATTTTCAGCGGTGGGAATTGTGTACTTTTGTCAAGGGGTAGTGCGTGGTATATGGGCGTACATCTAGTGCAATCTTGGCTTGCAATTCCAACACATATCTGGCATGTCGGAGATTGTTCTCGATATGACTACTTCTTCCAGTTCAGAAGAAGATTGGCATAATCCAGAAAGGCAAACCTTTGAAGAAAAACAAAACAGCCTTCTCGGGAAATGGTTCTCAAATTTGTGGTATGATGTGTGACGAGCATTTGGGTGGTGAGAGAAACCAGAGTCTGATCGATGTGTGACGAGCATTTGGGTGCTATGTTGGCAAGAGAAACCTGCGTCTGATTGATGTGTGACGAACATTTTGGTGGCGAGATACACCGAATCTTATATGTGACGAGCATTTGGGTGGCGAGAGAAACCAGCGTCTGATCGATGTGTGACGAGAATTTGGGTGACGAGAGAAACCAGCGTCTGATCGACGTGTGACGAGAATTTGGATGACGAGAGGAACCAGCGTCTGATCGATGTATGAACGAGTATTTGGGTGACGAAAGAATCCAGCGTCTGATCGATGTGTGACGAGAATTTGGGGGACGAGAGGAACCAGCGTCTGATTGATGTGTAAACGAGCATTTGGGTGGCGATTGAAGCCAGAGTCTGATCGACAGACTATTTTATGAGAACAATAATTGTGGCTGTTTGACAGCGAATACCGAAGAAGGAGAAGAATTCATGCACATTTCCCAGCTTAGCATTGCCAACGAGTGAGCAAACAGCTGATTAGTCCTAGTTTGAGATGCAAGTGCTGTCATAGCTGGGAGTGGAGGAGAAGTTATAAAACTCCAATCGAATTCTCAATTTAGCCTCTGACAGAAGTTCAACTCTTGACCTTCCCACGGCACAACCGTTTCTAGTAACATGAGAACGGGCGACGAACGAGTCACTGGTGCCATACAATCACCTTGATTCTGAGAGTAGAGTCGACTGGTCGGTCTCGGAAGTCCTATTCGTATATTAAACCACATATAGCATAGCCTTGCATATGAGATACAGGCACGTCAGGACTGCAGGAGACAATCAAAGACAGCTCGGATAAATGAGAACATTTAATTTGGAAAGGCCGCTCATCTAGGAAAATTCTGCCTTCTAATCACTTGTAGCCTTGCAGGTAGGCCGAGGAAAGTCAAAAACAAGGGCAAGTTAACCCCCCCCCCCCCCCCCCCCTTAAAAACAGTGACTGTGTCTGACCGAAACAAACATACACCACATCTCAACTATTAAATACACCACATCGTACACATCAACAACACAAATACAATGTAAAAAAATGAAAAGTGCTAGTTAAACTGCAACAATAAAAGAGCCACTTCGAAGCAGTTACAATGAAACAGAAACGAATGGTAAAGCTTGTGGCTTACGCATTATCTATACTGTATATAACGCTCCAGACAACCAAAGCTTCAAAACTTTGGACCAAACTTACACAAAAAGCTGGATATGTTTCATTCATCTTCATTAAATTTGACCTAGTTAGCAAGGGAAGTGACACAAACATGGTAACAGCAAAGGTCACATCCAGTGAGTACATTCCACGCGTGAGATTCAGATAAATGTCATTCTAACAGGCAGCGGACAAACTTAATGAGAAAATGCAACTTTTTAAAGTGAATAAACACAAATGTGAATATATCATGAGACGATAATCTAGTAATATTTGTTATAAATGACTGGTAGATCACCATATAAATGACTGGTAGATCACCATATAAATGACTGGCAAATCACCATATAAATGACTGGTAGATCACCATATAAATGACACTGGTAGATCACCATATAAATGACTGGCAAATCACCATATAAATGACTGGTAGATCACCATATAAATGACTGGTAGATCACCATATAAATGACTGGTAGATCACCATATAAATGACTGGCAAATCACCATATAAATGACTGGTAGATCACCATATAAATGACTGGTAGATCACCATATAAATGACACTGGTAGATCACCATATAAATGACTGGTAGATCACCATATAAATGACTGGCAAATCCCCATATAAATGACACTGGTAGATCACCATATAAATGACACTGGTAGATCACCATATAAATTACACTGGTAGATCCCCATATAAATGACACTGGTAGATCACCATATAAATGACACTGGTAGATCACCATATAAATGACACTGGTAGATCACAATATAAATGACTGGTAGATCACCATATAAATTACTGGTAGATCACCATATATATGACAACTATGAAATATCATTGTTGAATAATATTTAGGACGAATAGAAGTAAATCGTTTACAAATATTCCACACATGATGCTGGGTAGATGACACGTAGGCCTACATATTTGAAGTTTGAAGCATCATTATGTTAATGCTTAATAATAATGCACATATTGGCGTTGAATGAATTTGTATGTGCTAAATAACGCAAGTAGAGCACAGTATAAATATTAGAAATATGAAATACAATTAATACAATATTTGTTGATATCTAGCAGGATTGTGGATAATGAAATGAATAGATTTGTATATGAATTCTGAAGACAATATGTGTAATCTAGTGAGTAAAACCGACGAAGCTGTGATTTCAAAATCCCGTTTACTCACCCACACAATTATATGGTAATTACATATGATAGACTGAAGAACACGATGCTTGGAAAATGCATGTTGTCACACTATACCAAGCTGAAAATAATGGTGCTAAAACTATTTGCAGAGCAATGCAGCATAAGAAAGTGAAAGTATGAAAGTGCAAATACAACTCAAAATCACAGAGAGTAGAGGGACAAAGACAGGTGAGCTTAATAAAGACAGGTCAGCTCTAATGCAATCAGATATACAGCAAAAGTACCAGGTAGCAGTAAAGAAAGTGTATGCAAACTTACAATCAGAGGACAAAGAAGGAAACACAGAGCGGAGAATAAACACTAAATTGAAACGTATAAAAACTAGTATCCAAGTAGCAAATAAATCATTACCACATAAAGAACTTAGGAAAAACCAAGAATGGATGACAGATGACATCTTAACTAAAAATGGCAGATAGAAAGAAGGCTAAAAACACTACTGCATATTCATCACTACACAAAGAGATATGTGCTATGTGTACGCTGGCCAAAGAACAGTGGTTGGAAGAAAAATGCAAGGTAATAAAAGACATGGGACTAAAACACAATACCAGAGAAATGCATATAGAAATAAAGAAAACAACACACAAGTCAGGTAACCCAGAGTGAGGGAAGCATTCGAGATAAGAATGGTGCCATTTTGATGGATGAGAATGACTTATAAAACAGACGGGCGGAATATGCAAGAGAACTTTTTAAGGACAGTCGTGGAGGCAAACCATCAACATATGATAATGAAGGACCCAGCATATTAAGATCAGAGGAGGTAAATGTGATACAAACTATGAGAAAAGGGAAAGCAACAGGGCCGGACTCCATAAAAATAGAAAGGATAGAGGCCCTAGAGGAATTTTATATAGATATACTAACTGATCTGCGTAATGACATACAATACTGGATGTATATCAACAGACCTGAAAACATCTACGTTTATAACACTCTCGAAAACATCTCATGCATCAGAATGCCCAGGCTTTAGAACAATAAGTCTAATGAGTCACACAATTAAAATATTACCCTAGATCATACAAGAGAGAATAAGAGGTAAAATAGAGAGGGACGTTTCAGAAGAACAATTTGGTTTTCAAAAGTTTAATAGAACAAGGGAAGCAATTTTCTGTTTGGGAACTCTGACAGAAAATATATAGAAATACATAATGACATTTATATTTGCTTTATAGACAACCAGAAGGCTTTTCACAGTCCAGCATGAAAAAATTAATTAAATCTCTTCAAGAAATAGGTCTAGATCGTCAAGACGTAAGGCTTAGTGACACTTTAAAGGGAGGGGCAGATCGAAAGGATGGAGAGAGAGAAGAGGGGGGCGGGGGGGGGGGGGGGGTGTACGTGTCTACTTGGGACATAGCTTCCATTTGTCATATCCCTGTTGGCTCTTTGTTGTTGTTTTCCCCTCTGTCAAACCCATAACCTCCTGGTTGCCAAGTCGGCTTCATCCGTTCCGCCAACTTAAGAAAACTATACGTATTTCAGCTGTGTACAAATTTACTATTCAATACGCCTTTGTCCAATGTTTTTTTTTAACATAAGGTTGCCAGTCCCAAGCACAGCCCACTTTAGTCGCGTTTTACCACATGCTTGAGAGGCGACAGTGCTCCTATTCTCGCCATCTAATGTAGATTCATATGTCACAGTTACCTCGATCATAAGGATGCTGTGGCACGATGACGTCACAACTACAGATTCAGTAGCCCAGGGATTGTGGGCTTGGTTTACAATTCCAACGAACCATGTTCGAATCACGCCGCTCTCAGTTTGACAGACTGGGCATGTCGGGGGTTTGTTCATGGTATGATTATTGCTTCCAGTCGATCCAACTGTGAATGGATACCTGACGAAGTGAATGGCAAGTACCGAGCCGCCGCAGGAGCTAAGGAGTTCATGCTTTATCGTCGTCAATAATGGACAGGAGCGAGTACATAATGTGACGTCGAA
Organism: Ariolimax columbianus; assembly: GCA_036924085.1. Lineage (NCBI taxonomy): Eukaryota > Metazoa > Mollusca > Gastropoda > Stylommatophora > Arionidae > Ariolimax > Ariolimax columbianus. The sequence goes on along the minus strand of JAVGWX010000002.1, from coordinate 149,341,387 downwards.
GTGAGACTGTGCACATATGAGGAGGTTCAGGTGAGGCCCCACGGTAGAGTTTGGCCTGATGATGACACTCTTTGGTTGTCAGGTCAGAGAAAGGCCTGATGCTGGCTCTCTTTGAGTCAGGTCAGAGAAAGGCCTGATGATGGCTCTCCTTGAGTCAGGTCAGAGAAAGGCCTGATGCTGGCTCTCTTTGAGCAGGTCAGAGAAGGGCCTGATGCTAGCTCTCTTTGAGTCAGGTCAGAGAAGGGCCTGGTGATGGCTCTCCTTGAGAGTCAGGTCAGAGAAAGGCCGGATGATGGCTCTCCTTGAGCGTCAGGTCAGAGAAAGGCCTGATGATGGCTCTTCTTGTCAGGTCAGAGAAAGGCCTGATGGTGTCTCTCCTTGTCAGGTCAGAGAAAGGCCTGATGCTGGCTCTCCTTGAGTCAGGTCAGAGAAAGGCCTGATGATGGTATTCCTTGAGAGTCAGGTCAGAGAAAGGACTGATGATGGCTCTCCTTGTCAGGTCAGAGAAAGGCCTGATGGTGGCTCTCCTTGTCTGGTCAGAGAAAGGCCTGATGATGGCTCTCCTTGAGAGTCATGTCAGAGAAAGGCCTGATGATGGCTCTCCTTGAGAGTCAGGTCAGAGAAAGGCCTGATGATGGCTCTCCTTGAGAGTCAGGTCAGAGAAAGGCCTGATGATGGCTCTTCTTGTCAGGTCAGAGAACGGCCTGATGATGGCTCTTCTTAGGTCAGAGAAAGGCCTGATGATGGCTCTCCTTGAGAGTCAGGTCAGAGAAAGGCCGGATGATGGCTCTCCTTGAGAGTCAGGCCAGAGAAAGGCCTGATGATGGCTCTCCTTGTCAGGCCAGAGAAAGGCCTGATGATGGCTCTTCTTAGGTCAGAGAAAGGCCTGATGATGGCTCTCATTGAGAGTCAGATTAGAGAAAGGCCTGATGATGGCTCTCATTGAGAGTCAGGTCAGAGAAAGGCCTGATGATGGATCTTCTTGTCAGGTCAGAGAAAGGCCTGATGATGGCTCTCCTTGTCAGGTCAGAGAAAGGCCTGATGATGGCTCTCCTTGAGAGTCAGGTCAGAGAAAGGCCTGATGATGGCTGTCCTTGAGAGTCAGGTCAGAGAAAGGCCTGATGATGGCTCTCCTGAAGAGTCAGGTCAGAGAAAGGCCTGATGATGGCTCTCCTTGAGAGTCAGGTCAGAGAAAGGCCTGATGATGGCTCTTCTTGTCAGGTCAGAGAAAGGCCTGATGATGGCTCTTCTTAGGTCAGAGAAAGGCCTGATGATGGCTCTCCTTGAGAGTCAGGTCAGAGAAAGGCCTGATGATGGCTCTCCTTGAGAGTCAGATCAGAGAAAGGCCATGATGGCTCTCCTTGAGAGTCAGGTCAGAGAAAGGCCTGATGATGGCTCTTCTTGTCAGGTCAGAGAAAGGCCTGATCATGGCTCTCATTGAGAGTCAGTTCAGAGAAAGGCCTGATGATGGCTCTCCTTGAGAGTCAGGTCAGAGAAAGGGATGATGATGGCTCTCCTTGTCAGGTCAGAGAAAGGCCTGATGTTGGCTATCGTTGAGAGTCAGGTCAGAGAAAGACCTGATGATGGCTTTCCTTGAGTCAGGTCAGACAAAGACCTGATGCTATCTCTCTTTGAGCAGGTCAGAGAAGGGCCTGATGCTAGCTCTCTTTGTCAGGTCAGAGAAGGGCCTGGTGATGGCTCTCCTTGAGAGTCAGGTCAGAGAAAGGCCTGATGATGGCTCTCCTTGAGTCAGGTCAGAGAAAGGCCTGATGATGGCTCTTCTTGTCAGGTCAGAGAAAAGCCTGATGGTGTCTCGCCTTGTCAGGTCGGAGAAAGGCCTGATGCTGGCTCTCCTTGAGTCAGGTCAGAGAAAGGCCTGATGATGGCTCTCCTTGTCAGAGAAAGGCCTGATGGTGGCTCTCCTTGTAAGGTCAGAGAAAGGCCTGATGATGGCTCTCCTTGAGTCAGGTCAGAGAAAGGCCTGATGATGGCTCTCCTTGAGAGTCAGGTCAGATAAAGGCCGGATGATGGCTCTCCTTGAGAGTCAGGTCAGAGAAAGGCCTGATGATGGCTCTTCTTGTCAGGTCAGAGAAAGGCCTGATGGTGTCTCTCCTTGTCAGGTCAGAGAAAGGCCTGATGCTGGCTCTCATTGAGTCAGGTCAGAGAAAGGCCTGATGATGGTATTCCTTGAGAGTCAGGTCAGAGAAAGGCCTGATGATGGCTCTCTTTGAGCAGGTCAGAGAAGGGCCTGATGCTAGCTCTCTTTGAGTCAGGTCAGAGAAGGGCCTGGTGATGGCTCTCCTTGAGCGTCAGGTCAGAGAAAGGCCTGATGATGGCTCTTCTTGTCAGGTCAGAGAAAGGCCTGATGGTGTCTCTCCTTGTCAGGTCAGAGAAAGGCCTGATGCTGGCTCTCCTTGAGTCAGGTCAGAGAAAGGCCTGATGATGGTATTCCTTGAGAGTCAGGTCAGAGAAAGGACTGATGATGGCTCTCCTTGTCAGGTCAGAGAAAGGCCTGATGGTGGCTCTCCTTGTCTGGTCAGAGAAAGGCCTGATGATGGCTCTCCTTGAGTCATGTCAGAGAAAGGCCTGATGATGGCTCTCCTTGAGAGTCAGGTCAGAGAAAGGTCTGATGATGGCTCTCCTTGAGAGTCAGGTCAGAGAAAGGCCTGATGATGGCTCTTCTTGTCAGGTCAGAGAACGGCCTGATGATGGCTCTCCTTGTCAGGTCAGAGAAAGGCCTGATGATGGCTCTTCTTAGGTCAGAGAAAGGCCTGATGATGGCTCTCCTTGAGAGTCAGGTCAGAGAAAGGCCGGATGATGGCTCTCCTTGAGAGTCAGGCCAGAGAAAGGCCTGATGATGGCTCTCCTTGTCAGGCCAGAGAAAGGCCTGATGTAGGCTCTTCTTAGGTCAGAGAAAGGCCTGATGATGGCTCTCATTGAGAGTCAGATTAGAGAAAGGCCTGATGATGGCTCTCATTGAGAGTCAGGTCAGAGAAAGGCCTGATGATGGATCTTCTTGTCAGGTCAGAGAAAGGCCTGATGATGGCTCTCCTTGTCAGGTCAGAGAAAGGCCTGATGATGGCTCTCCTTGAGAGTCAGGTCAGAGAAAGGCCTGATGATGGCTCTCCTTGAGAGTCAGGTCAGAGAAAGGCCTGATGATGGCTGTCCTTGAGAGTCAGGTCAGAGAAAGGCCTGATGATGGCTCTCCTGAAGAGTCAGGTCAGAGAAAGGCCTGATGATGGCTCTCCTTGAGAGTCAGGTCAGAGAAAGGCCTGATGATGGCTCTTCTTGTCAGGTCAGAGAAAGGCCTGATGATGGCTCTTCTTAGGTCAGAGAAAGGCCTGATGATGGCTCTCCTTGAGAGTCAGGTCAGAGAAAGGCCTGATGATGGCTCTCCTTGAGAGTCAGATCAGAGAAAGGCCATGATGGCTCTCCTTGAGAGTCAGGTCAGAGAAAGGCCTGATGATGGCTCTTCTTGTCAGGTCAGAGAAAGGCCTGATCATGGCTCTCCTTGAGAGTCAGTTCAGAGAAAGGCCTGATGATGGCTCTCCTTGAGAGTCAGGTCAGAGAAAGGGATGATGATGGCTCTCCTTGTCAGATCAGAGAAAGGCCTGATGTTGGCTATCGTTGAGAGTCAGGTCAGAGAAAGACCTGATGATGGCTTTCCTTGAGTCAGGTCAGACAAAGACCTGATGCTATCTCTCTTTGAGCAGGTCAGAGAAGGGCCTGATGCTAGCTCTCTTTGTCAGGTCAGAGAAGGGCCTGGTGATGGCTCTCCTTGAGAGTCAGGTCAGAGAAAGGCCTGATGATGGCTCTCCTTGAGTCAGGTCAGAGAAAGGCCTGATGATGGCTCTTCTTGTCAGGTCAGAGAAAAGCCTGATGGTGTCTCGCCTTGTCAGGTCGGAGAAAGGCCTGATGCTGGCTCTCCTTGAGTCAGGTCAGAGAAAGGCCTGATGATGGCTCTCCTTGTCAGAGAAAGGCCTGATGGTGGCTCTCCTTGTAAGGTCAGAGAAAGGCCTGATGATGGCTCTTCTTGAGTCAGGTCAGAGAAAGGCCTGATGATGGCTCTCCTTGAGAGTCAGGTCAGAGAAAGGCCGGATGATGGCTCTCCTTGAGAGTCAGGTCAGAGAAAGGCCTGATGATGGCTCTTCTTGTCAGGTCAGAGAAAGGCCTGATGGTGTCTCTCCTTGTCAGGTCAGAGAAAGGCCTGATGCTGGCTCTCCTTGAGTCAGGTCAGAGAAAGGCCTGATGATGGTATTCCTTGAGAGTCAGGTCAGAGAAAGGCCTGATGATGGCTCTCCTTGTCAGAGAAAGGCCTGATGGTGGCTCTCCTTGTAAGGTCAGAGAAAGGCCTGATGATGGCTCTCCTTGAGTCAGGTCAGAGAAAGGCCTGATGATGGCTCTCCTTGAGAGTCAGGTCAGATAAAGGCCTGATGATGGCTCTCCTTGAGAGTCAGGTTCAGAGAAAGGCCTGACGATGGCTCTCCTTGAGACAGGTCAGAGAAAGGCCTGATGTTGGCTCTCCTTGAGAGTCAGGTCAGAGAAAGGCCTGATGATGGCTCTCCTTGAGAGTCAGGTCAGAGAATGGCCTGATGATGGCTCTCCTTGAGAGTCAGATCAGAGAAAGGCCTGATGATGGCTCTCCTTGAGAGTCAGGTCAGAGAAAGGCCTGATGATGGCTCTCCTTGAGAGTCATGTCAGAGAAAGGCCTGATGATGGCTCTCCTTGAGAGTGAGGTCAGAGAAAGGCCTGATGATGGCTCTCCTTGAGAGTCAGGTCAGAGAAAGGCCTGATGATGGCTCTTCTTGTCAGGTCAGAGAACGGCCTGATGATGGCTCTCCTTGTCAGGTCAGAGAAAGGCCTGATGATGGCTCTCCTTGAGAGTCAGGTCAGAGAAAGGCCGGATGATGGCTCTCCTTGAGAGTCAGGCCAGAGAAAGGCCTGATGATGGCTCTCCTTGTCAGGTCAGAGAAAGGCCTGATGATGGCTCTTCTTAGGTCAGAGAAAAGCCTGATGATGGCTCTCATTGAGAGTCAGATTAGAGAAAGGCCTGATGATGGCTCTCATTGAGAGTCAGGTCAGAGAAAGGCCTGATGATGGATCTTCTTGTCAGGTCAGAGAAAGGCCTGATGATGGCTCTCCTTGTCAGGTCAGAGAAAGGCCTGATGATGGCTCTCCTTGAGAGTCAGGTCAGAGAAAGGTCTGATGATGGCTCTCCTTGAGAGTCAGGTCAGAGAAAGTCCTGATGATGGCTCTCCTTGAGAGTCAGGTCAGAGAAAGGCCTGATGATGGCTCTCCTGAAGAGTCAGGTCAGAGAAAGGCCTGATGATGGCTCTCCTTGAGAGTCAGGTCAGAGAAAGGCCTGATGATGGCTCTTTTTGGCAGGTCAGAGAAAGGCCTGATGATGGCTCTTCTTAGGTCAGAGAAAGGCCTGATGATGGCTCTCCTTGAGAGTCAGGTCAGAGAAAGGCCTGATGATGGCTCTCCTTGAGAGTCAGATCACAGAAAGGCCATGATGGCTCTCCTTGAGAGTCAGGTCAGAGAAAGGCCTGATGATGGCTCTTCTTGTCAGGTCAGAGAAATGCCTGATGATGGCTCTCCTTGAGAGTCAGGTCAGAGAAAGGCCTGATGATGGCTCTCGAGAGTCAGGTCAGAGAAAGGGATGATGATGGCTCTCCTTGTCAGGTCAGAGAAAGACCTGATGATGGCTTTCCTTGAGTCAGGTCAGACAAAGACCTGATGCTATCTCTCTTTGAGCAGGTCAGAGAAGGGCCTGATGCTAGCTCTCTTTGTCAGGTCAGAGAAGGGCCTGATGATGGCTCTCCTTGTCAGAGAAAGGCCTGATGGTGGCTCTCCTTGTAAGGTCAGAGAAAGGCCTGATGATGGCTCTTCTTGAGTCAGGTCAGAGAAAGGCCTGATGATGGCTCTCCTTGAGAGTCAGGTCAGAGAAAGGCCGGATGATGGCTCTCCTTGAGAGTCAGGTCAGAGAAAGGCCTGATGATGGCTCTTCTTGTCAGGTCAGAGAAAGGCCTGATGGTGTCTCTCCTTGTCAGGTCAGAGAAAGGCCTGATGCTGGCTCTCCTTGAGTCAGGTCAGAGAAAGGCCTGATGATGGTATTCCTTGAGAGTCAGGTCAGAGAAAGGCCTGATGATGGCTCTCCTTGTCAGAGAAAGGCCTGATGGTGGCTCTCCTTGTAAGGTCAGAGAAAGGCCTGATGATGGCTCTCCTTGAGTCAGGTCAGAGAAAGGCCTGATGATGGCTCTCCTTGAGAGTCAGGTCAGAGAAAGGCCTGATGATGGCTCTCCTTGAGAGTCAGGTCAGAGAAAGGCCTGACGATGGCTCTCCTTGAGTCAGGTCAGAGAAAGGCCTGATGTTGGCTCTCCTTGAGAGTCAGGTCAGAGAAAGGCCTGATGATGGCTCTCCTTGAGAGTCAGGTCAGAGAAAGGCCTGATGATGGCTCTCCTTGAGAGTCAGATCAGAGAAAGGCCTGATGATGGCTCTCCTTGAGAGTCAGGTCAGAGAAAGGCCTGATGATGGCTCTTCTTGAGAGTCAGATCAGAGAAAGGCCTGATGATGGCTCTCCTTGAGTCAGGTCAGAGAAAGGCCTGATGATGGCTCTTCTTGTCAGGTCAGAGAAAGGCCTGATGATGGCTCTTCTTGTCAGGTCAGAGAAAGGCCTGATGATGGCTCTCCTTGAGAGTCAGGTCAGAGAAAGGCCTGATGATGGCTCTCCTTGAGAGTCAGGTTAAAGAAAGGCCTGATGATGGCTCTCCTTGAGAGTCAGGTCAGAGAAAGGGATGATGATGGCTCGCCTTGTCAGGTCAGAGAAAGGCCTGATGTTGGCTCTCCTTGAGAGTCAGGTCAGAGAAAGGCCTGATGATGGCTCTCCTTGAGAGTCAGGTCAGAGAAAGGCCTGATGATGGCTCTCCTTGAGAGTCAGGTCAGAGAAAGGGATGATGATGGCTCTCCTTGTCAGGTCAGAGAAAGGCCTGATGTTGGCTCTCCTTGACAGGTCAGAGAAAGGCCTGATGATGGCTCTTCTTGTCAGGTCAGAGAAAGGCCTGATGAGGGCTCTTCTTGAGAGTCAGGTCAGAGAAAGGCCTGATGATGGCACTCTCTGTTAGAGCTGGCGCTCCGTGCTCCAACCTTGTTGGCGGCTTAACGCGATACTGGACGGTTGTCAAGACAACAATCTTCGATTTTCTCTCTTCAACTCCACTGTACTTCCTGCTATGTGCAACGGTGCTCAGACATGGACACTAACAAAATCACTGGTGGACACATTGAGAGTGACCCAGCCTTCTCTTGAGAAACGCTTGGTCGGAATCAAGCTTCGGAACCAACGTATACAAAAGCTCCACAATTCCAACATACAACGATTGTCCTTTAACGATGCAGTAATCTTTGCAGACAAGGGAAAGCATAGATGGGCCAAGACAGGGTCAGCTGGAGACGACGTTAAGACCCGCAGCTACACTGAGAAACGGATCATCAAGATCAAGAAGATACAAGCGTTATCTACCCAGAACAGGGGACGGCTCACAACCGGAAGGTGCTGGGTTCGATCCCCATCACAGCACCGGCCGTTACCCCGGGGAAGCAAACCCTTAGAAAATGCAGGAGGAAGCAGACCCTTACATAAAATGCATGCTGAAGTCGGATGCACTGCGCCGACAGGCGCAAAATTAGAAAAATAAGGCGAACGCAAAAAAAATTAAAAAATCTACCCAGAACATTCTGGTTTTAGAGCACCACAGACACGCACCTTATACTGTTAGTAGGAAGCCCCTTTTCCGTAGCATGGTGCATATTTAGTTTTCCAGTACATACAAATATACTCGGAGTTTCATTACGTATCACACAACAAGAGGGTATTTAGCTAGATTCGTCTTTTTGCTAAGGTCATATAAAAAAATAAAACTTAAAATTTAATTTTTTAAATTTTAGATCAAACTATTTTTTCTACTGTGTTTTGCACCAGGACATCTGAATTTAGCAATTATTTTATGGATTTACATGTTATAGGGTATGACCTGGATGTTCCCATAATTTAAAACTGGCGCTAGCTGCTCTACCCTACTCCCCTTCAGTTATTTGAAGCATAGTTCCAGACCTGCTTTTGGCCCAAACATCACACGTCATGTTGTTCCAGGTGAAGGACAGTTTTTAACCGCAGCTGGTTATGGAAAGGTTTCCAGAAAGACTTCCATAAGGTATACAATGATGGACTAATGGTAAAACTGCAAAAGAATGTCATCACAGGTAACATTATAATATTGATCATGGCATTTTTATACAACCAGAAAGCTAGTTACCATGGGTGGTTATAACCACACAAAAATTATCCTAAAACATGGAGTTCCTCAGGGGTCAGTGCTATCATCTACATTGTCCCTTGTGTTTATCAATGATCTCACCCATGATCTGCCACAAGGGGTGAGAGCCGCTCCATACGCAGACGACTTGGTGGTGTGGTTTGTAGAAGAACACCTAACAATTGCAAATAAGCGAATACAAGGAGCAGGAGACAATATAGCAACATGAACTGAGAAATGGACGGCACCGATCAACGCTGAGAATTCTGCAATAACACTTTTCACACTCTCTAACAAATAAAAAGCAGGACAAATACTCTCGTAAATATAAGCCTAAATAGATGATGAACCGGTATATCTGGACATCCCATTCGATAAGAGAATGATATGAAGGCCTCACATTGAAAAATAGCAGGCCACGGCAAGGTAAAAAACTTGCAATACTGAGGAAAATAGCCATATCAAATTGGGGAGTGAATGAAACAACACTTAAGAAAGTTTATGCTGGGGCAATAAAACCAATAGTGAGCTATGGATCAGCAGTATGAACAACAGCTGCCAAATAACATCTACAAACCTTTGATAAAGTACAATAGTTAGCGCGTCAGGTGAACATGGCTGCCCCGACGACTACTCCAATTAACAAAATGGACAAATATCACAAGAGCCACACCTCTATCCTATAGACGGGAGAGCAAGTCCCTGGTTCAAGCAGAAAAGTACAAGAACACGAAAGCACATCCAATGAAGACTAGATTCGAAGATCTTGCCAGTGGAAGATTGAAGAGAAGTAGCTTTGAACATCTGTTAAAAATATGAATCATAATATACAAGGATGAATTATTTGACACCACTAAGGAGGTAAATCTAATACAGCAACAGCTGTTCACACATCAACTCAGATTCTTATCAGCCAAAACACAACTACAATGAAATATAGCCAATCCAACAAACCAAGGAGAGTACGCCAAGCTCATCTCAACCTCCGAATAAGATAAAACTTAAAGGAAATAGTATACAACATCGGATTGCTGTCCCCAAAAAAACAGATCTAAGCAAAGATACTCATCAAACAATCCATGAGGACGAGAAATAAAAACCAGTAGAAAGAATACAAACCAGAAGCAGACAGCATAGCCAAACTTGTCAGAGATGGGCAGTCAAAGATCTTCAGAATCGTAACAAAACATTGTAGATTCGAGGCATACTAACACAGAATGGGTCTTAGAGACACCGCCATGTGTGTTTGCGGAGCACCCAAGTAAACCCCAGAACATATCTTCCAGGACTGCCCTACTTATACAGATCAAACAAAGGCAGTCTAGCCCAGGGCACAACCATGTTCGAAAAGCTGTGGGGAAACCAGCGAAGACCTGAAACGCAGTCTCCTTCGTGAACCTCACCGGGCTAGAAGCATGTCAGCAGTTGATCGAAGAAGAAGCTCCATGGCCAATGTGTATGTGCAGACAGGCAGCACAGACATCCGAACATACCATCATAGGCGTCTCAGTCTCTACTACAGACCATGAGCGTGACGCTCTGTAAGTTTTGTTCAGCTGTCTCCTGCAAGACTGTTATATGCTTAGCTAATTGCGTACTGAGCACCGGCCCACGGAGATGAACCTCCGAACAAAGCTGTTTGGAAGCCTTAAAGAACTCTCCACTACAATAACTGTTATACAGAGAACTAGACGTAATGTGCAGACGTAACAAGAAAAAGCATGGCAAATGAGAAGAAGGACCACAGCATGTATCCAAGCTTTTAAAGTGGCTGGTTATAATGGCAATCTATATATTAACATAATGAGGTTGCCAGCCGTGAGCACAATCCTCTTTAGTCACCTTTTATGACATACTTGGAAGGTGACCAAAGTCCTATTCTCTTCCTCCTGGATACCACTCGGTTAATGTGGCCGCTTACTTTTTAATGTAAGTCTGTACATCTAAACAATTTATGTGGCAGGTTCGAAGTAGTGGTTTTACATAATGAGGTAGCCAACCGCATACACAACCCTTTTTATCGTCCTATTCTTTTCATCCCAAGTACCACTTGGATGAGTTAGAAATGTGCTAATCCTCAATTCTAATCAGGGACTATGATAGTATTTGGAACATCGGCTCAGAGTCTTTGTTCATTTTAGTTCACCTATGGCTGCCACAATTTATGATTAGGCCCAGCGTCTTCGTTCATTCTAGGTCACCTATGGCTGTCCCTATTTATGATTAGGCCCAGCGTCTTCGTTCATTCTAGGTCACCTATGGCTGCCACTATTTATGATTAGGCCTAAAGTCTTCGTTCATTCTAGTTCACCTATGGCTGCCACAATTTATGATTAGGCCCAGCGTCTTCCTTCATTCTAGTTCACCTATGGCTGCCACAATTTATGATTAGGCCCAGTCTTCGTTCATTCTAGTTCACGTATGGCTGCCACAATTTATGATTAGGCTCAGCTTTGTTCGTTCATTCTAGTTCACCTATGACTGTCACAATTTATGCTTAGGCCCAGCTTTGTTCGTTCATTCTAGTTCACCAATGGCTGCTAAAATTTATGATTAGACCCAGCGTCTTCGTTCATTCTAGTTCACCTGTGGCTGCCACCATTTATGATTAGGCCCAGCATCTTTATTCATTCTAGCTCACCTATGGCTGCCACAATTTATGAGCAGGCCCAGCTTTGTTCGTTCATTCTAGTTCACCTATGGCTGCCACAATTTATGAGTAGGCCCAGCTTTGTTTGTTCATTCTAGTTCACCTATGGCTGCCAAAATTTATGATTAGACCCAGCGTCTTTGTTCATTCTAGTTCACCTGTGGCTGCCACCATTTATGATTAGGCCCAGCGTCTTTGTTCATTCTAGCTCACCTATGGCTGCCACAATTTATGAGCAGGCCCAGCTTTGTTCGTTCATTCTAGTTCACCTATGACTGGCACAATTTTTCCACTGATTCATTCTTTGCGGCCATCTTCTTGAGCTCTGCAAAATACACAACCATTTTCACTACGTCCGTATGTCAGATGAGCGGCTCCCAAAGAAGCTTCTCTATGGCGAGCTGAGAGAGGGATGGCGCGAGAGAGGGCGCCCAAAGAAACGTTTTAAAGACGGTCTGAAGGACTCACTAAAAAGTTGCCAGATAGACATCGACACCTGGGAATGTCTTGCGAAAAACAGATCTGACTGGAGAAGAGCAGTCAAATCGGGTGTAGCTGCTGGTGAAGATGACCGTGTTGTGAAAGCCTAGAACAGACGCGAGAATCCCGAGCAACGGGAACACCATCCCCTTCTACAAACCTCGTGTGCCCGATATGTAGCAGATGTTTTCGTGCTCGCATTGGCCTGTTCAGCCACATGCGCACCCACACCCAACAGGGAAATCTGTGACAAGGATGATGTCGGCGGTCCTCATCGACAACGATGGACAGCTATTATATTTATTTCTGGTCACTCTTTATGTTCACAAGTCAAGGTAATATTCTACGTTAACAATAAACATGAACAGATATCAAACCTTGTTACTGGGGGCAACGGCACCTCTATGAGTGGGACTAGCAACCTCATCATGTAAAACAAAGTACTACAGAAACCACTACTACAAGAGAACATCAAATGCTTGATCCAGTAAACAATGAGGACAACTGTAGTTGTGACACCATACTCCTGCTGTAGTAGTCTTCCTTGAGAAAGACTAACAGAGAAGAATTCGTGGTGACTTAAAACAGGTTTATAAGATGATAGGAGGAATGGATAAATTAGATTATAACGAGTTTTTTTCAAAAACAGCCACCCACAATAACAAGAGGGCATAGCTACAAGCTGAATAAAGAGAGGTCCAGATTAGATATTAGGAAGAGTTATAACTGGAGGCATGAAGTCAACGCCAATTGTAGAACTTGAAAAGATTACAAAACTGCAATCCATGACCGACAGAAGAGACTGCAGAGCCCAGCAGCAATCAGAAAAACTCAGAAGACTGACTGACCATCCAATGCACAAGAGACTAAACAATTTGGGAAATGGGAAACTGAAGCGGAGAAACTTTGCAGAAATAGCCAAAGCAAAGATGCACGAAGACCCCATGAACGCACCAACAACACCAAAGCCCATCCCTACTGAACGAAAACCTACCTGGAGGCAGCATATATTTCCAGAGGTGGTAGAAAATATACCAGGTATTGGAAACAAAAACTGCCAGACTGAAAAAGAAAGAAGATATACTACTCTGAGTTACATAACGGAAAACTACCCAAGCATGGACTGGACTCATGCATACACCGACGGTTCCGTAACAAACACAACACAGAACGGAGGGGCAGAAGCATTTCTGAACCTACCAAATGGCAGAAAAATAACACTGTCATTCGCTACTGGAAAATGCACAAGCAATTTCAGAGCGGAGGCAGAGGCACTGAGGGTGGCAGTTGAAAAAATGGTGACAGGTAAAAGGAATGAAAGCCATATAGTTCTGCTTACAGATGCTCTGGCCGTTGTCACAGCACTAAAAAACCAGAAAAATACTGAACTTAATGATTTAAGAGCAGTACTCTGTCAACTATGCCAGCAGTCCGCACCAAAAAGGGTATTGATGCAGTGGGTCCCATCTCACTGCAACATCCAAGGCAACGAGGAGGCAGACAGACTGGCAAAAGAAGGTGCAAAACTACCACAACCAGATACTAGTATGACATACGAAGAGTCAAAACGGCTTATTAGAGCTAGATACATGACCAAATGGGAAACCGAATATACTGGCTACACAAAAAACGATGCCTATTACCAGTTGAACAGAAGAGAGCAGGTCGTGGTCTTCAGACTTCGCACTGGCCACAATAGACTGAGGTACCACCTATTCAACAAATTGAAGATAGGTGGCACTGACGAATGCCTGTGTGGTACCGGGAAAATGATAGCTGAGCATTTGCTGCAAAACTGCCCGACATACGAGGATCAGAGAGAGCAGATGTGGCCATCACCAGTGGCAACACTAGACAAGCTCTATGGCAGTGTCGACAGCCTTAGGATGACCGCTGCCTTTTTCGAAAAAATAATGGTTACTGTCTGACTGCGTACGATGAAGAAGAAGAAGATATTAGGAAATATTTTTTTAGTCAGAGAGTGGTGTCTACTTGGAATGCATTGCCATGGGAGGTAGTGGAGGCAGGGGCAGATAATGCATTTAAGACTAAACTGGATGCGCATAGCTTTTAGAGCAAGGTGATGTAAATGTAACTTCTGGTATACAGACTCTGCAGGGTCTTCTAAACCAGTATAAAGAAGTTAAGTTAAGTTAAGTTAAGATCATTCAGATTAAGAGCTGCTTTGTACGATTTAATTTCATTTTAAAAAAAAACACATTTTGAATGATTCTCTCAAGAATCTCACCATAGCAAGAAATCGGATGCAGCAGGCCCTAACATCGCTGGAAGAGTGGGCGAACTCATGGCTGATCAAAATAAACGAGGAGAAAATCACATGTACAATATTCTCGCTCTCAATCAAACCCCAAATTAAGTCTAAATGGCAAATTCCTGCAGCCAAACGACAACCCAAACTATCTGGGAGTCACATTTGATCGGAGCATGACATGGAAAAGTCAGATCGAGAGTAACCGAATGAGAGCCAGAGAAAGAATGGCAATCATGAGGAAACTTGCTGGCACAAGCTGGGGAGCACACGAACGTGTACTAAAGAAACTGTACACTGGAAGAGTGAGATCAGTTCTCGAGTATGGCATTGCGGCATGGACAACAGCAGCAAAGGCGAACTTCGAGAAAGTTAGCAAACTTCAAAACCAAGCCATGAGAGTTATAACAGGAGGCATGAAGTCAACGCCAATTGTAGAACTTGAAAAGATTACAAAACTGCAATCCATGACCGATAGAAGAGACTGCAGAGCCCAGCTGCAGTCAGAGAAACTCCGAAGACTGACTGACCATCCAATGCACCAGAGACTAAACAATTTGGGAAATGGGAAACTAAAGCTGAGAAACTTTGCAGAAATAGCCAAAGCAAAGATGCACGAAGATCCCATAAACGCACTAACAACACCAAAGCCCATCACTACTGTACGAAAACCTACCTGGAGACAGGATATATTTCCAGAGGTGGTAGAAAATATACCAGGTATTGGAAACAAAAACTGCCAGACTGAAAAAGAAAGAAGAGATACTACCCTAAGCTTTATATCGAAAAACTACCCAAGCATGGACTGGACCCATGCATTCACCGACGGTTCTGTAACAAACACTACACAGAACGGAGGGGCAGGAGCATTCCTGAACCTACCAAATGGCAGAAAAATAACACTGTCATTCGCTACTAGTAAGTACACAAGCAATTTCAGAGCGGAGGCAGAGGCACTGAGGGCAGCAGTGGAAGAAATGGTGACACATAAAGAAAATGAAAGCCATATAGTCCTGCTTACAGATGCTCTGGCCGTAGTCACAGCGCTAAAAAGCCAGAAAAACACTGAGCTTAATGACTTAAGAGCAGTACTCTGTCAACTATGCCAGCAGTCCGCACCAAAAAGGGTAGTGGTACAGTGGGTCCCATCACACTGCAACATCCAAGGCAATGAGGAGGCAGACAGACTGACAAAAGAAGGTGCAAGACTACCACAAACAGATACTAGTATGACGTACGAAGAGTCAAAACGGCTTATTAAAGCCAGATACATGACCAAATGGGAAACTGAACATACCGGCTACACCAAAAACGATGCCTATTACCAGTTGAACAGAAGAGAGCAGGTCGTTGTCTTCAGACTTCGCACTGGCCACAATAGACTGAGGTACCACCTATTCAACAAATTGAAGATAGGTGGTACCGACGAATGCCCGTGTGGTACCGGGAAAATGACCGCTGAGCACCTCCTGCAGAACTGCCCGACATACGAGGATCAGAGAGAGCAGATGTGGCCATCACCAGTGGAACCACAAGACAAGCTCTATGGCAGTGTCGACAGCCTCAGGATGACCGCCGCTTTTTTCAAAAAAATAATGGTTACTGTCTGACTGCGTACGATGAAGAAGAAGAAGAAGAAGAATGATTCTCTCGATTTGGAAAACATCATCTCAACCTTTCTCTATCAATGTGTTTTCCTCTATTCACTCTCACTTTGATTTTCAATCATTCTGTCTCTAACTTCCTGTCCTCTGAGAAATAGGTTTAACTTTTTGACTCTCCCACTCACCATCACCAGCTGACAAACAACCAAACAAACAATAAAGTTCCTCACACATTTGAGTTTTTAATTATAAATCTGTGCTAAACTTTCCATGAATGGACAAGATTATAGAAATATAGTAATCCTTACTGTAAGAAGTTATCAAGGACTTCAACATAAATATCAATATAGTGGATACACAAGGGACATTCAGTTTGTATGTATTACTGATGGAAGTCGCAGCATCTTTATCTTTCTTAACACATTCTATATATGCTTGCAGGAACATTTGTTGCTACCAGTCAAACACCAGAGCAAATTCAACAATAGAGGAGACACAAAAACAGAACAAATACAATATTAGAGCCTAAACGACAATAGAACAAAAACAACATTAGAGCCTCAATAACAATAGAACAAATACAACATTACAGCCTAAAACACAATATTACAAATAAACCATTAGATTAGACAACAACTACAGAACAAATCCAAAATTAGAGCCTAAACAACAATAGAACAAAAACAACATTAGAGAAGACAACAACAAAACAAATCCAACATTAGAGCAGACACAATAATAGAACAAATACAACATTACAGCCTAAACAAAAATAGAAAATATACAACATTGGAGCTGACACAAGAATAGAACAAATATAACATTAGAGCCTAAACAACAACAGAACAAATTCAACACTAGAGCAGACAACAACAATAGAACATATACAACATTAGAGCAGACAATAACAATTGAACAGATTCAATATTAGAGCTGACAACAACAGAACAAATACACCATTAAAGCAGACAACAATAAAACAAATACAACATTATAATAGACAACAGAAGAAATACAACATTAGAGAAGACAACAATAGAACAAATGCAACATTAGAACAGGCAGCAATAGAACAAATACAACATTAGAACACACAACAGTTGAAAAAATACATCAATAGAACAAACAGCAACAGAACAAATACAACGTTAGAGCAGACAACTAAAGATGTTAGTACATAGCCTCTATGGAAGCTCTGTCATCAACACTTTTAGCAATGAAAGTAACTGAGCACAAGAGGTGACCAGGTGCAATGAAGTCAGTTCTATGAGCCATTTTCATCCCGATATTCCAAATTCAGCTGTAGGTTTTGTCATTGTTAACAGATTTGTATGAATCTGATATCCTTTTGAAGATAAAGATGATAAAGAAGATAAAGAGCAAATACAATGTTAGAACAAATACAACATTGCAGTCAATGAAAATAAGCAGTTGCTGACTAAATGCCACATATCTTATCTCTTTTCATACTACAGTCAAAGCACATTGCTACAACTGCAGTTGGTCACATAACAAAAAGTATGTGTCCAAGTAGCCTTGCAGTAAAGATTTAAGGAGCCAGCCATTTGTTTGCTAAGTCATACGTAATATATTTCATTTATTGACCAAGCCCCCCCACTCCCCCCACCCCACGTCCACAACATGCATATGGAAATATGCTGTGCTACAGAAGCTTTGCCAAGAGAGTGGGGATCGTCATTGATTGTAAAGTTATAACTGTAGGTTCTTTTCCTTTTCTAATATTGTTGTCTCCCATTCTATAATTATGTTCCATATTGGATCTACCCATGTGGATGACTGTACATTTATCTACATTAAACTCCATTTGCCAGCTCACAGATCATTCTCAATATATCCATTTCTGCTTTAGATGAAACACTACTGCATAGTTTTGTGTCATCAGCAAATTTTGCAATCATGGATCAGATATCATTGTCCAATTCATTTATATATATATCAAGAACAAAATTGGCCCCAAAACCGAGCCCTGTGGCACTCTACTCAGAGTACTCCTTATTTATGCCCACCTCTGCTTTCTTCCCGTTAACCAATTTTCTATCAATTTGGCAACTTTTGCCACATATTCCATGTGATTTAAGACATGAGTTCGGTTACCCTATCCTGTAGAATCTATAAGAAGCACCCCCCTCCCCCTCCATGGTCGAAGAGGAGCAATTAAACCATGCATAAACCAAGTAAAGTTGGTCAATTAAAGCTAAATAAAGTCAGGTTAAGTCAAGTCCAGTCAGGTTAAGTCAAATCCAGTCAAGCTAAGTCGTCCAGTCATGCCCTTAACAAATTCTGAATTGAAAGCATCATGTGGAATGAGTAATGTGTTTCTCATTTTAAGAGGCTGTGAGCTTGGTTTACAATGTATGAAGTACAAATCAAGTCATGCTTGCTTTCATAGACATTACATGATGTGAGTTTGTTCATGGTATGATCGCTTTTCCCATTTCCCCAGCTGTAAATGGGTACCTGACTTATTGTAAAGAGTAAAAATACAGAGCCTCTATGGGAGCTCTGTCATCAACACTTTCAGCAATGAAAGTAACTGAGCACACGAGGCGACCAGGTGCAACAAAGTCAGTTCTATGAGCCATTTTCATCCCGATATGAGTGTACAAATTCAGCTGTAGTTTTTGTCATTGTTAACAGATTTGCATGAATCTGATATCCTTTTGAAGATAATTGAGTATTCTGTTTAACAAGCTAAGAATGATACATTTTCTGGTGACGTGACAGGATTATGTGTCAAAGCTTAAACCTTATGTCAACTATGAGATGGCTCACAAAGTTCACGATAGAAATAAATGTGATTGTTTTAAGAGTGAATGACGAAGAAGATACAATTTCCATTAGCAACAAATAACTCATTTACAACTTCAATTATACCAATCACACATTATAACTTCTGTTACACATACAAAATGCTGACTTTTGTAACTTGTCAATTCAAGTAACTTCCAAAGTCATGGTAAAGGGACTATAAAAAAGAGCGATCTGTGCTAAATATAGATCTGTCTTGACTACAGACCCTAAGGAAAATTTATCTTGACAAGAGACCATAATATGATCTAGATTTGAAGCATGGACCTGGACTGACTATATGTCCAAGACAGATTTAGATTTATATCTCAAACACATAGTCTATCTTGACAAGAGATCATAATCTGTCTTGATTTGAAACACAGACCTGGACTGACTATATATCAAAGAAAGATTTATATCTCAAACATCTAGTCTATCTTGACAAGAGACTAATCTGTCTTGATCTGAAACACAGACCTGGACTGACTATATATCAAAGAAAGATTTATATCTCAAACATCTAGTCTATCTTGACAAGAGACTATAATCTGTCTTGATCTGAAGTACAGACCTGGACTAACTATATATCCAAGACAGATTTATATTTCAAACACATAATTTATCTTGACAGGACCACAATCTGCCCAGATCTGAAACTTAGACATGGATTGACTAAAGATCCAAGACAGATTTACAATAATATGAAACATAGATAGGTCCTCATTGTATACCAAAGGCATATCAACCTTGAACACATACACAGTCTCTCTAGATCTGAAACACAGGTCTCCTGACTATTGCCTCAAAACAAATTTGTATCTGACACACACGTTCTATCTTCAACACAGGCACATACAGCTTGTCTAGGTCTGAAGCATAAACCTGCCCCGACCTTGACCCAGAATACACATGTATGAGAACAGATAACAGACAAAGAACACACACTGGCTTACACACAGTAATGTACAAGGTCAATGCCACCAAAATGATACAGACACACAATAGCATTATTAATACACTCACTAACAAAATCAGGTCACATTTGTTGTCTAATTAGGTTTGGTCACCTTTGCATTTTGTGGTCTGAAAAAGGGGGGGGGGGGGGGGGGCCGGGCCAACGAATAATAACAACACAACCTACTAGGTATATCATAAGAGGTGACTAGGTTGGGATGGGCATGAGGCAGGATATCCTGTCCTGTAGAAATTATATAACCCAAAGAAAGAAAAGAAGACTACACTCCATGATGGAGAAGTGATACTACATCATCAAAAAGAGGGTTGGGCATGGGGCAAGATACCCTATCCTGTTGAAAGTTTAAGCCACAATAAAAAGAAAAGATTTTTACACCCTATGGTAGAAGGAGAGACTAAATCAAGTCTAGGATTTTGGTAAACCACAGACAGTCAATTTGGTTATATTGGGGTTTTTTAACTTCTGTATTACATGGCAGCAAGTCTGGCTTTAGTCCTGACAGGGACATCTAGTTAGGGCTGAATCTGATGAATTGTAGTGTGACAGTATGGTCTAGGCGATGTCTGGCGTCAGTCAGTCTGAGAAAGACTGACTCTTTAATAGTGTGACCTGTGATCGACTGACACTAGGTAAGAGAATATATACACACATGACCATAAAGAGCCTCTAGACACAAATTAACAGAATGTATTTACTCGCTGTAAAAAGAAGGACACTAATTAACATAACTTATACAATAATTTATGTAATAAGGAGGATGAAGACAGTATTTAACATAATTTATTCACTTACTGATGTCAACAGAAGGTCACTGACACAAATTAACACAATATTTGCAATCACAACAGCAAACACAAGCACACACACTAATTAAGTTAATTTATACAATGATTGCCATAAATGGGACAGACACTAATTAACACAATTTATACATTCATTGTCTTAAAAACGAGGAAGTAGACATTAATAAAAATAATTTATTCACTCGATGCGAAAAAGAGATATGGACATTAATTAGCACAACATATACTCCCTGTCATATAAGGAACAATACGAACACTAGTTAACATAATTTATTCACTCACTGCAGCAAAAAAGCTAAGACCAAAATTACCATAATGTAACGATGCTCAGATGCTAATTAACATAATTTATACAATCATTTCCTAGCAATGACATGTTTGAACAGCTTGTATGCCTTGATGGTTACTCAAGCTATATCAACAGTAGCCATGTTCTCTTGGCAGGATCAACCAAGCCAAACAGGAAAGAGACCAGACCAAGCTAGCGCACTGGTTGTGAACGATAAGGGGTAAGGCTGACAACCAGAACCCATTAACAAAACTTTATTTTACAGAAGCTACAATGGAAGCCGAGCCTACAGATGATATGATTCACAGACAGCATCCGTTACAGTCCGCTGTATGAGAAGAACCAGATGGATTTATTCACATATTCATTACTGACGCCATTTAATGTACTTTTATCCACTCATGGCCGTAAAAACATACATTTGAACGGAACGTCATCATTTTATAAGTTTAAAAACAGCAGTAATGCTAATAGCCTTTAAAAAAATATATGAAATAAAAATGTCTACTACATAGTGAGTGCTATTTTCTGTCCTCTTGCTTGCGCTTCTTGATGTACAAATTTAATAATTTCATCTGCGGAGAAGAAAACAAATGAGGATCTTAATCAGTAAAATAATAAACATTTCATAATCGAAGACTGTATAATTTACAAATGGAAAATAATTGTGAAATGCATCATCTAAATCAGTAATGGGTCTCACTACTGGTACAATAAAGTCTGTAACACGTTAACTTAACGTCTTTATACTGGTTTAGAAGACTCTGTAGAGTCTGTATACAACCAGTTTTATTTACATCTCCTTGCTCTAAAAGCTATGTACATCCAATCTATTCTACTTACTACTTAGTCACTCCTCTTCTACCGTGAGGTGTAGAGGTTTGCCAAAGAGAACGCCACACTGCTCTATCCGCCGTCTTTTTCCTGGCCTCTTTCCAATCCAGCCCTCTATCACTTAGGGACTGTCGTATGTTGTCTTTCCAACGTACTTTGGGACATCCTCGGGGTCTGCGTCCTTGACTTTTGATCTCCCATGACCGCTTTGGTATCTGATCTTCTTCCCTTCTACAGACATGGCCAAACCACTGTAGTTGGGACTGCTCCACTCGTGTCTGCAGGGGTTGAACTTCAAGATTGCTACGTATTGTCTGGTTACGGATCTTGTCCCTTTTCGTCACCTGAACCGCCTGTCTTAGGTACCTCATTTCTGAAGTTTGTAATTGCCTTTCTTGGGCTGTAGTCATTGCCCATGACTCACATCCATATGTCAGGACAGGCACATAGGTCGAGCAGTATACATCCATCTTTGTTTTCCTGCTTATTTCTCTTCTGCTGAGGAAACCTCTGTTTATTGCATGGAACCGTCTACCTGCTGCTGCCCTTCGTGCAGTTAACTCCTCTTTGATTCCTCCCATGCTGTCTATTACCACTCCTAGATATTTAAAGTTGCTGACCTGTTCCAGTGCTCGTATTCCCAGGGTTATCTGATGTCTCTTTTCCAATCTATTCTTAAATGCATTAATTGTGCCCGTCTCGACTACTTCCTGTAGCAATGCATTCCAAACAATCACCACTCTCTGACTAACAAAAATATTTCCTAATATCTAATCTGGACCTTTCTTTAGTTAATTTCTATCTATACCAGGTGGTTGCTATTGCAGAGAGGTAAAACGTTAGCCTCTGAAGAAATGAAAGTGGAGGTGTTCGGATCCCGCAAGATTTAGTACTCTCCTGGTAACAAGCGATGTGAGATCAGGAATCTAGTCCCAATGGAAATGGACAATAAACTCAAGAGTTCCAGTGTATAAGCTGTGCATGTTAAATAACCCATGGCAGTTGAAAATAAAAAAGAGCAGACTGTTAGCCATTGTCTTGGCAAAAATGATAAAAGTAATGAAACAATACTTAACAGACCAAAGAGGAGTCGGCCCAATCCATTATGTAAATATATTGGAACACCGGATGACTCGTTCTTCAGCGGCGGTTACCAACTTCTCTTCCAATGGTCTCTGTCTTGGGCCACGGTGGACCAGTGGATAATTAGGCGTCCATATGGGGCATTGTAAATGTTATTGCGGTATGCAAGGAAGTTGGACCAACATGTTGGTAGTCGCTCCTTATCTCTAGGGTATCATCATATTGCTGTAGCTGTGCTCAGATCGTCTGTTCTTAGTTAGTGGCCCCCCAGCGATGTTTCATCTTGTCTGCATAAATAACTGCATCTTTCACCAGGGACAATAGACCTATGTCTGAGTTGTGAAGACATTATGTGTACTGGCTATGAAACATGAGACCAACAATACATCTCTCAAGGGAGGCTTAGGTCACACTGAGTTTGGACTCCATCTCTTTCATGAGTGTCCATGTTTCCGCAGAATAGCATCTTGCAGGTAGTAATGTGGAGTTGAATAAAGAAGTGCACAGGCTCTGGTCGTGGATGTTGTCCAGTACCGGCTTTATCGAAGAGAAAGCCGCCCAACCTGCCCGACGCTGTCTCGTCAACTCTGGGCTGAAGTCATTCTGCATGTTGAGCAGGCGAGTAGATGTACTCGTCCACGTCGTCGAGTCTCTCTCCATCTAGGAAAACTTGGCCATGGGAAGTGAATCGATTGCGCATAACTTTCGTCTTGGACATATTCACATCAAGTCCCCCTTTCTTTCTCTCTCGGTAGAGAGCTGCTAGCATTTCATTGGCATCTGTGGCTGCCTCCATGATTAAAAACTAGATCATTCGCAAAGCGAAGGTGATCTAGCAGCCTGGCATTTATGTTGATGCCAAAGGTATCCTAGTCTTACCGGCTGATGACCGATTCCAGGCATGTGAAAGTAAGGCTCAGTGAGATGGGGGCTCCCTTGACTTACTCCTCTTTGTATGGGTACTACTACCGATCTTTGGAAGGGTTGGAAGGTAGTCGTGCAATCAGTGTAGCAATCCATGCAAATATATAACTGTCTAACCATCTCCCTGGTGAGAGTGCAAGAAGGGGTTCCTAACAGTTGAATACTTATATAGCTATCCCAGACAACACTAGGTCGTACAAATATTTCAAATAAAAGCACATTTGGCTTGGCTTTGTTCGTTCTCAATCTCCCACTACCAAACCCTGAAAGGGCTTAAGTAGCAGAATGTAGTCCAGTGAAAGAAATGCGTTGTGTCGTAGTTTACAGCTTGACTGCGATATTTGCACCTTTCGGTCCAACACATCCGACTTCAGCAAGCATGTTTTGAGTACCAGGTTAGTATTCCCTATTTGATACCTTCTTCTTAGCTATGGGTCGCTGACCACTGCAGCTCATGCGCTGCTCAGCATCTTGATCCCAAATAAGCACATTTCATTATGTAGCTAACTTTCAAATTAAATTGACTCATACCGCATTGTTATTTATAACGACCAAATACTCTTGTGCATATATATTTATGTGCATATAGATCATATACACCAATAATCCGTACATACAAAATCTAGGCATTTGTATTGAGACTTACCCTATGACTGTTAAGAGTCTCCATGTAAGGCCGCATGGCCTCTTCCACCCTGAGGTAGATTGCCACGAGGCAAAAACAGCTGGCTTTCCTAACTGGCGACTCCTTGTGCTCAAAGTTCTGGGGAGCATAGAAGGAGAGGTAGTTAGAGGCGGATATTGACGAGTGATAGTTAGACTGTCACTTTCTTTCTTTCTCTCTCTCTCTAATCCGTCTTCACTACCACTTTCACTCTCCATTTTTCTCAGTTCCATTTCAACCATCTTTCACTCCCTAGTATTTAAAAAAATATTATTCTCTTCCTTGGTCCAGCATGCATTCGAATCCTTGTAACATTTTACTGTTCTAGTTGCTCCATTTGTTGAAGCATAGGTCCAGCACTGCACTTGGTTTCCCTAACCAGCTGTCAGGAAAGTCCAGTCATTTGCTGCAGTTTTATAGCAATGGTTTTTACAACTTTCTTTAGTCACCTCTTACAACATGCAAGTAAGGAAACAATGCTTTTATTATGTTTGCTGTGGGATCCACATAGTAAAGTATAGGTTTTCTGTGAAGATAACAGAAAAATTTATAGACTGTACAGTGCATTGTGACTACAGCAAAAAGCGGCCTTTATTCCTCTGGTACCTAAATTCTCCAAGTGAACATCAGCAATGAGAATAAACACTACAGACTGTGACTGTTGTCCTTAGTACCTGTGACTGTTGTCCTTAGTACCTGTGACTGTTGTCCTTGTTACCTGTGACTGTTGTCCCTTAGTACCTGTGACTGTTGTCCTTAGACCTGTGACTGTTGTCCTTGGTACCTGTGACTGTTGTCCTTGGTACCTGTGACTGTTGTCCTTAGTACCTGTGACTGTTGTCCTTGTTACATGTGACTATTGTCCTTGTTACCTGTGACTGTTGTCCTTGTTACCTGTGACTGTTGTCCCTTAGTACCTGTGTATGTTGTCCCTTAGTACCTGTTGTCCTTGGTACCTATGACTGTTGTCCTTAGTACCTGTGACTGTTGTCCTTAGTACCTGTGACTGTTGTCCTTGTTACCTGTGACTGTTGTCCCTTAGTACCTGTGACTGTTGTCCTTGGTACCTATGACTGTTGTCCTTGGTACCTATGACTGTTGTCCTTAGTACCTGTGACTGTTGTCCTTGTTACCTGTGACTGTTGTCCTTGTTACCTGTGACTGTTGTCCTTGTTACATGTGACTGTTGTCCTTAGTACCTGTGACTGTTGTCCTTGTTACCTGTGACTGTTGTCCTTGTTACCTGTGACTGTTGTCCCTTAGTACCTGTGACTGTTGTCCTTGGTACCTATGACTGTTGTCCTTAGTACCTGTGACTGTTGTCCTTAGTACCTGTGACTGTTGTCCTTAGTACCTGTGATTGTTGTCCCTTAGTACCTGTGATTGTTGTCCCTTAGTACATGTGACTGTTGTCCTTAGTACCTGTGACTGTTGTCCTTAGTACCTGTGACTGTTGTCCTTAGTACCTGTGACTGTTGTCCCTTAGTACCTGTTGTCCTTAGACCTGTGACTGTTGTCCTTGGTACCTGTGACTGTTGTCCTTGGTACCTGTGACTGTTGTCCTTAGTACCTGTGACTGTTGTCCTTGTTACATGTGACTGTTGTCCTTGTTACCTGTGACTGTTGTCCTTGTTACCTGTGACTGTTGTCCCTTAGTACCTGTGTATGTTGTCCCTTAGTACCTGTGACTGTTGTCCTTGGTACCTATGACTGTTGTCCTTAGTACCTGTGACTGTTGTCCTTAGTACCTGTGACTGTTGTCCTTGTTACCTGTGACTGTTGTCCCTTAGTACCTGTGACTGTTGTCCTTGTTACCTGTGACTGTTGTCCTTGTTACCTGTGACTGTTGTCCTTGTTACCTGTGACTGTTGTCCTTAGTACCTGTGACTGTTGTCCTTGTTACCTGTGCCTGTTGTCCCTTAGTACCTGTGACTGTTGTCCTTGGTACCTATGACTGTTGTCCTTAGTACCTGTGACTGTTGTCCTTAGTACCTGTGATTGTTGTCCCTTAGTACCTGTGATTGTTGTCCCTTAGTACATGTGACTGTTGTCCTTAGTACCTGTGACTGTTGTCCTTAGTACCTGTGACTGTTGTCCTTAGTACCTGTGACTGTTGTCTCTTAGTACCTGTGACTGTTGTCCTTAGTACCTGTGACTGTTGTCCTTGGTACCTGTGACTGTTGTCCTTGGTATCTGTGACTGTTGTCCCTTAGTACCTGTGACTGTTGTCCTTAGTACCTGTGACTGTTGTCCTTGGTACTTGTGACTGTTGTCCTTAGTGCCTGTGACTGTTGTCCTTAGTGCCTGTGACTGTTGTCCCTTAGTACCTGTGACTGTTGTCCTTGGTACCTGTAACTGTTGTCTCTTAGTACCTGTGACTATTGTCCTTGGTACCTGTGACTGTTGTCCTTGATACCTGTGACTGTTGCCCTTAGTACCTGTGACTGTTGTCCTTAGTACCTGTGACCTATATTGTTTTTGAATCTGTGTCCGTGTGTGACATGCTCTTATTCATGCTACTACTGATATTTGGTTCAATATACTTTGTAACAAATGCTTCCTGTTGGGGTTATATGACCCGTTACTGAAGAGTGGACAGAACAGGGTCACTCCATCCTACTATGTACTTTCTTGTTTTTTATTAACTAGGTCTGTCGAGCTGTTCACAGTCAATGTCAAGTTGAAGAACTTGTTTTGTAGCTGGTGAGTGGAGCTGTATAAGGTGTTGGTACTGTTGGATTACCCAGCTATAACTTGCCTGTCTGTGGCCAGCCCTGGGCAAGTCAGCAGTACATGTTGCACTGTCTCATATGGATGTGTACAGTTGTTGGAGTTAGGTTTGTGTGCAGCAGGAAATCAGGTCAGAGCTCAACAAAATCTAAAGAACCTCAAGAGTTGCTCTTCAGTGGCTACAATCCCATTGTGGAATCACAGGGGATGAGAGAACTGATGCCCTGCCCAAAGCAGGTGGCAAAATGGAGCAACTTATCCAAGCAGTGCCCTACCGAGAGGCAAAAACTATCATACACAATCAGTACAACTCAAAATGGAAGAAAGAAATGGAAGTGAACAATAGACCAGACCCAATGCACCAGCTCTACAAACACCAACAAACCACCACCTTTTGCCTGAGAACAGGCCACTGCAGACTATTGGATCACCTACATCGGCTCAAGATATCACACACAAGTGACTGCCCATGTGGAACCAGAGTCCAGATCCATGAACACATCCTGCAGAACTGTCCAATACACAGAGACCTACGATGCCAGATCTAGCCAGAAGGAGCCAAGGTGATGCAGAAGCTGTGTGGCTGCCACCTGGATCTGGAGAGGACTGTGGACTTCGTCCTAGTGATGGGACTACAGATCTAGCACGACTAAAAAGTCTGAACGCAGAAGAAGAAGAAAGAAGATTATGCTCTACTCCCTGCTTTGCAGTTTATTGATTGGTTGCTTTGTACATAGCATGTCCAATAGACCCTTCTGTCCAGTCATTCCTCTTTGACGTTATTTTGTTTTGCAGTATTTACTTTGCTATCTGCATGCTGGCTGGTGGTGTGTTTATTTGAATCATGCATGCTTTTAGTTTTGCTAATCTGTCTGCTTTCTCACTGCCTGATATGTCTATTTGTCCTTGTATCCACTGAAGGGTGACTTTGTGGCAAACAAAAAGCTGCAGAAGCAACCTCACCAAGAAACACAAAAATGTTGTGAAGCAGACTTCCTGTAAGGAGGGTAACTTTAGTTGTGGCTCTCATGCTCCTACTGGAGCAAACAAGAAGATGTGATGACTAATGCTTAGTTCTCAAACTGTGTGTTGCGGCACCCTTGGGTGTCGTGACTCGTTTACAGGGGTGCTGTGAAACATTCCAATATTACAGTAACAGAGAGAAAGAAATTGAGAGGGAGAGTAAGAAAAATTGAGTATGTGAGTAAGAAGGAGTAAGTAAGAATCAGAAAGAGAGAGAGAGAGTAAAAAGAGAGAGAGAGAGTTAGAAAGATAGAGTATGTCATTAAGAAAGAGTAAGTAAGAATATGAAAGAGAGTGAGAGAGAGAGAGTAAGAAAGAGAAGAGAGTAAGAATGATAAGAGATAGTAAGATAGATAAGAGAAAGTAACAAAGATAAGAGAGTAACAAGGATAAGAGAGAGACAAGAGAGAGTAAGAATGATTAGAGAGAATAAGATAGACAGAACAGTAAGAAAAATACGATTTAGAAAGAGAGTAAGAATGAGACGGAAAGGAAAATAAAGAGTGTGAAAAAGTAAAGAAAGAGAGAGGATAAGAAAGTATGTGAGTGAGAGAGAGAGAGAGAGAGAGTAAAAGAATAAAGAAACAAAAAAAAGAGACATATAAGCGGTACAGAGACAGACTCATTATTTGCCCAAATATTGTTATACGTAAATCTGTCTGAACACAAGCTGACTACGGTACAGAAGCACTGACCTTGAACAAGCCAGGTATGAGGTTTGGAAGTGATACTTCTAACATTTCTTTTGGCATCTTCTCAACAACCTGCAAAAAGAATACGTCAATATACAGCTCCTCAGAAGAATTGACAAAAAGGTCTAGGCAAACAAAAACGGCAGAAAGCAGAAACTAATGGTGTTGTTTGAAGCTACTCGTGCTATGTTAACTCTTGATAACGTTTCTTTGGTAACGAGTTACAGTGGCTAGTCTTCCTGTGGGTCCTCCTGATTGTAGTACCTTGGAAGGTTCCCCAATAAGCTCACCACTATGGGGATTACAGTGTTGATCCCATACTTGTGATTCTTACAAGCACTGCCAACAATTGCCAATACACTATACGAAGCAGTGAAACAACTGAAGATGACCTGTATCTATATAAGAATGGCCTTGGGCCGCCAAGAGCAGGCTTGTTCCGCAGCTATAGGATAACAACAATAACAAAAACAGCATCACCTCATTAACAAGGAGATAATAGATATCTCAGTCTGACACCAAGTTGTCACATTTTCTAGTTCCATAACCATGAGGAAGATTGTTGAAGATAATAGACATCCATGTCTTGGCACAAAGTTGTCCCATTTCCTAAATAGACATCCCTGTCTGACACCAAGTTGTTACATTTCCTAAATAGACATCCCTGTCTGACACAAAGTTGTCACATTTCCTAAATAGACATCCATGTCTTGGCACAAAGTTGTCACATTTCCTAAATAGACATCCCTGTCTGACACCAAGTTGTTACATTTTCTAAATAGACATCCCTGTCTGACACCAAGTTGTTACATTTCCTAAATAGACATCCCTGTCTAACACTAAGTTGTTTACATTTCCTAAATAGACATCCCTGTATGACACCAAGTTGTCACATTTCCTAAATAGACATCCATGTCTTGGCACAAAGTTGTCACATTTCCTAAATAGACATCCATGTCTTGGCACAAAGTTGTCACATTTCCTAAATAGACATCCATGTCTTGGCACAAAGTTGTCACATTTCCTAAATAGACATCCCTGTCTGACACCAAGTTGTTACATTTCCTAAATAGACATTGCTGTCTGATACCAAGTTGTTACATATACTAGTTCCATAACCATGAGGAAGATTGTTGAAGATAATAGACATCCCTGTCTGACCACAGTTTGAGTAAGGGTTAGCTCTGGCAGGTTCTAGAAAGGCAAGCATGAATAACATGTGATGGACCCTGTTACACTGGTTGAAAGGTCTACAAGACATACCGCAAGCCTTAATCTAAATGACATCATCAATCAACTCACGAGAAGGGATCAGAGCACCATTTTGCAGCTACCAACCCAGCATTTTACACTTAATTTAATCACCTGGGCAGAGTTCAACCACAACACAAATAGGCAGCACACACACATACAAATGATATTACGAAAATGCTTCTTCCTCTGAGATAAAATACAATACTTTGTGTGGAATTGACAAACATGTGCATATACCAGTATGTGGCATTGGGTTAAAGGACAAGAGCCTGAATGCTGCTGGATCCATATCAATAACAACAATAATAACCCACTTACAAGAAAAACCCTTATATACTATATTATCACAATGTCATGGCACAGTGGTAGTAAAAATGCTAACTTTCATAGGTCAAAAAATGCCATACCTTTGTCATCATCTGGATAGCACCACATGCCATGTGGTACTCTGTGGTCTGTATGATTGGGGTCAGTATCCTGAAATTTTGTTCAGGTGGTAGTGCCTGCACAATAGTGTCCTCAACCTCTGATGCCCCATAAGGAACCTAAAAATAGGTTTAAAAAACAAAAACAAATCTTTAACAGGAAAGCTCATAGAAGAAACAAATACAACAAAATGTGGTCAATATTTGTGATTGTCTTCGACATCCAGTTTATACCTGCTCCAATATTGTTTGCGAATGTCCACAATGAGTAGGTTTCTCTTTTGTGTGCCCTGAAAAGGATGTTGAGTGGTGGGTTACGGTAGCTTTCCTTACATCCCGAGTGTGCTGATAAAGGTGTACCGGTGTCCTCCAGGCGGTTGTGATGTGCTTGGTTTCATGCTCACTACTACGGTGAACATGTCACCTCACCTCGTTTACAGGAAACCTAGAAAACGGCCTGTTTCCAGGGAGGGTTACTAGAGAACCCGAGGTGAAGGTTTTGGTCAGAATGTTTTGTCCGACCCTGACTAACATGTCTGATCAGCATATTTTGCCTGATCAGACGTTAGTCCTCCCCATACGTGCTCCAATAAAAACATTGCTAAAGATCTGAACTGAATTATTTTTTTACCAAACCAAAAGAGCTTGAGATTAAAAATTGAGAGACGAACAAGCAGGAATAGTATGCAGATCAAACAGCAACACTTAAATTACTACACAGCAACAAAATGAATTGCCATTATATGAACTTTATACACTTTGTAAGGTGTTTGATAGTTTACACCAAACAGTAGCAGTAGTATGAGCCATCATGAAAAACCAGGTTTATATGAATTATACAAGTTTTCTACAAAGATGCTACCTGTTGAATAGTCTACAAACACTCAGACCCAATTCCAATTCAGACTGGGGTCAGACCGGAATGTCAACTATATCTAACACTCTTTCTCATGGTTATGGACTGTGTGATGCAGCAAACGAAAGATGGCAGGAGAATCAGAATACACTTGATATTTGATGTACAAGTGATTTTCATATCAAAGATAATCTTTGTCTGTTGCCTCATAGTTAATATAATATTCAAGGAAAAACAGACAAGCATTGGAAGAAGCAAAGGCAGAATTGAAGATCATTGAGGTATTTCACATATAAAATCCAACAATCTTTATCAATTATATAAATAATTTATATAGGGGAAGGTCAGTTTTGTAGATGAGGAAAAGGGTGCAGCTTAATGCAGGTCCTTGTGGTAATCCCTCCTCAGATCGACAGGACACACCCTCAGATGGATGGAACACACCTTCAGATGGATAGATCCCACCCTCAGATGGACAGGACACACCCTCAGATGGATGGAGCACACCTTCAGATGGATAGGTCCCACCCTCAGATGAACAGGATACACCCTCAGATGGATAGGTCCCACCCTCAGATGGATAGGTCCCACCCTCAGATGAACAAGATTCACCCTCAGATGGATAGGTCCCACCCTCGGATGAACAGCACTTACCCTCAGATGGATAGGCCCCACCCTCAGATGGACAGGACATACCCTCAGATGGATAGGTGTTACCCTCGGATGAACAGCACTTACCCTCAGATGGATAGGCCCCACCCTCAGATGGACAGGACATACCCTCAGATGGATAGGCCCCACCCTAAGATGGACAGCGCATACCCTCATATGGATAGGTCCCCCCTTCAGATGGACAGGACATACCCTCAGACGGATAGGTCCCACCGTCAGATGGATAGGTCCCACCCTCGGATGATAGGTCCCACCCACAGATGGATAGATCACACCCTCAGATGGAAAGGTCACACCCTCAGATGGAAAGGTCCCACCCTCAGATAGAAGAGAAGGTATAGACAGCTGGAGTCTCACTGACAGCAACAAAAGGACGGTAAAAGAATAGAAATCAATGGAGAGAGAAATAGTTGCTACCCTTTGTTTCTGGAACCAGAATGATTAGTAAGAAAGTATGAGTCACAAAACAACATTCATACGTACTTCACAGGTCTATGACAAATTTTGCCATCGTTCAGTTATAAACTATCATATGCTCTAATATCTCTATATCCATACTCTTATATATTATCTGTATTTCATCATTGTTTCACCATTGCAGATTTTACATTTACCAATTTAAAAGCCCCCCCCCCCCCACAATTATCTCGTATCCCACATTGTGATGTCATTCAAATTGTGGGCCACATGATATTTCCTGGTGGACTGCATGTTTGAGACATCTGATATTTACTATTGTATTGATACTGAAAACTTGGCTAATGATATGTTAATGTTAAAGAAGAATAAATGACAAAATGTCATTTTTTAAAAACATAATTATCATGTAAGGAAATTTATCAGGCCTGCTTTTTGATACATATATCTATCACATTACTATATTGTTACGATATGTAGAGTCAATATCACTGCACTATAGGTAGCCCCATAGGTGCACAATCTATATAACCATATGGTAAAGAAACAGTAATGCCACGAACAGTAAACACTATTTAGCTATAATGCAAAATATATCAAGAAAGAAATTGTCCATAAAATCAATTTAACACTGAACAGTAAATAGATTCAATACTGGCTGGAAATTAACAAAATTAGAACAGAAAAAAAAAAAAAAAAAAAAAGCAAACAAAACTCACAACATATGGACACCATAATAATGAGATATCTATGACATTTACAACAAAAACAATTGTAGTTGCTACATTTCTCCAATTGTCGGGAGATGAAAGAGCTTTATAGGGCTGGGGAATAAAGGTTGTCTCAAAAACTTTATTCTCGACGACAGTGTCTGATATGTGAACACCTTTACATTTTTTATCATAATATTTGGGGAAGTTTCTAGAATTTTCTTTCAAATCAGGAGGGTTATCCACATATAAAAAAGTGTCAAATGTCTCTCCATATTTGAAATTTAACACCTTGCCAAATGTGGAGAGACCTACCAAAAGGTGAGAGGAAGGTAAGAGTAATCGTGGTCAGGTGAAATATACTGATAAGGATCACACCTCTCATCACATTACTGGACACAGGTTGTATCACAGATATCTGGTTTAGTAGTTTGTCCATCACAAGTGATGAAGACCACTGTCTTTGTTCAGCCGTGTGGACAGTCGTATCTCTTGCTGTGTCCGCTGAAATGGGTGACTTGCGCGGAGATTTGGATTAAAGTGAGCCTTTTGTCAACCTCACTCACAGAGCCTAAGCTACCTTTTGCCAGTGGCAAGACATTCATCGAGACGACTAGAGATAGCATAGGATGCAGATTTTGCCTCAGGGTTACCACCGAAGCCATTCCCGCCATTCCGTAAACATGTAACCCGCAGGGTAGAAAGCCGGGAAGGCATCTAACGCAGTTTGTCGTGCCTTTTCGATAACCACAAGAGGTCGTATGGACAACACTCAGCGTGTGAGTGAGTCTGGCATCTCTCCCCAGCTGCATTCAGTTCATCATAGTAGCATCTAAAATTCCCACACGCCATATTCGTGAAGGTGAACCGGCAGAACTAACCTGTGAGATACGACACAGGTATAACTAGTTTAAGCGTAGCGCCATTCAGTCGCCGTCCAGACCAGGATAAACGAATGGAAGAAATCACAAAAAAAAGAACGAAATAACAAGTCCAGACGGAAAACAACTCCACGTATCCGTGAACACAAGTGTAAGTCGTCGACTAGTGTGAATTTCAGGCAAATCCGTGGTCTGGCGGCATCCATAATGATCCAAAACAGTAGAGAAATGTAGACTTGCAGCCAGTTACGGTGCCATCTTTGCCAGATTTTTCTGGTTATCAACACTGGAATTACCATTTCACTAGAATCACCTTCCCACCTTCCCAAGTACCCCCAAGGATGTAAGAGGAACCACTGTAAATTTCCACTAAATAAATGTTGTCAAGAGTTTAAATGAACTCAATACAAGTGGTGTTCAGCAGCAGCAGCAGCACCACCCATAGAGTGATCAGTGAAATATCTGGCCAAACAAGTCAAAGCATACAGAAACACAGAAATACAACACACATACAATTCAGATCATGGTGGTTTACAAGAAAACAGGAAAAGCAACCAAAAATGTTTCAACCACACACCCAAGCAAGAGAAGTATATATTACTTCCTTATTCCTTCTGTCTTTCCCTCTGAGAGGAATGGGTGGCTAAGTGGGTTGGATAGCAATCTCTTAAAACTTAACGTCTTTATACTGGTTTAGAAGACTCTGCAGTCTGTATACTTCCAATTCATTTACATTACCTTGCTCTAAAAGCTATGCGCATCCAATCTATTCTTAAATGCATTAATTGTCCCTGCATCCACTACTTCCTGTGGCAATGCATTCCAAGCATTCACCACTCTGACAAAAAAAAATATTTCCTAATATCTAATCTGCACAGTTCTTTAGTTAATTTGTAGCTATGCCTTCTTGTTCTTGTAAGTGGTTGTATTTGGGAAAAACTTAACTTAACTAAACGTTTTTATACTGGCCTAGAAGACCCTGCAGAGTCTGTATACAACCAGTAAGGGAATATGGGTTCAAAATTTTGGTAAGACCTAGCTAAGTTTATTCCTATTACAGGTGAAATAAAAACCTAACCTATGCACTGCATGGTGACTGCAGGGACAAGTTACCTTTATTCCTCAATTCTTAAAAGTCTCACAGCATTGAGAATAAATGTTATAACAATAATCATTTTATAACAACAGCAAAAAAAACAACCCCATAGAACATAACTCTGCAACAATCACTCTCAATGATTCCTATATCAGAACTGCCTTTTTGAGCACTGTCCTTGAGACTAGTCAACTTGCTACCTCGTCAACTGTTCCTCACCATGTGTTTTGTGGTCTCCATGTTCTTCTCATACCCTGTGGGTTCCAATTCAGCTCACATCTAGTTATATTGTTGAGATTTCTTACCTTGCACATGTGTTAGGAGTGCCAGAAAATGGAGCAAATTATATTAACACTGTTACCTGTCAGGCATGTTTTAAGATGTGGATATGGAAGGTTGGTCAGGGGGCAGGGCTTTTCCATGGAGGGCTGAGTATTTGGTTTCTCCCTGATGGTGTGTCTTAACTTTCTCACTGCCTCTCTCTAACCTTCATCTGTAATTTCCTGGTGCATATAAAATATATATGTGTACATAGACATCCCAAAGTCCAGCTTGTTAGGTTCCAGACAGGCATCACTAATCAATCAATCAATCAAAGCCCATTCAGCTCCCTGTGGAGCAAATGTCCTCAATAAACACATGCTAAATCTTCCTGTTTTTGATCATCTGTTTCGGCTCTATCCACATCTTTTCCATTTCTTTTATGTTTGTCTCAAGCTCTCTTCTTCAAGTGTATTTTGAACTGCCTCTACTTCTCTTGCCTTGGGGATTCCAGAAAATACTGATTGTCTTCTAATGCTATCAAGTGGTTTACTTAATGTGTGTCCTATCTAAGCCAGTGTCTTCCTCTTATGTCACATTTTACTGATATATTTCTGTTAAGTTATCATGCAGTAGAACCAGACATAAAATGCTAGAACACTAATAAGAAAAAAACCCGTCCACCCTCCTTCCCAGAAGCACATAATGATGGTCAATGGTTGGATCAACAGCATTATAAAAAATTGTGCTGAAAATGTGAAGAGAGGTTGTAAGTGAGAAGTGCAGTATCAGTGAAATAGCGCTAAGAACAGTGCTGTAAAGTCGGGGTTTGCCTGGAAGTTGGGTGTAAGATATGGGTAGTCCCATAGCAAACACTGCTGTCAAGGAAGGATCAAGTGTTAGAGCCTTCATTGTACCAGTCTTCAGATGTTTTTATGAAGTGAAGTGGACAGTATCCTTCTTCGTTGCCTTTCCTTCTACAACAGTGTCAGTACCCATTTACAGGTGGATCGAATGGAACATGTCAATAATAGGCATTGGGATCCTAATAGAGCATAGACTCACAATGCCTCTTAGCCTCTCATGTCCAAACCTGCCTCACCTACAAAAGTGGTTTACTTTATTCTTTCCAGTAATCCAGCTGAAGGTTAGTTTCAACAGCTAGCTGGAAGCTGAATGGGACAGCAGACGAAGTTCAGACGAGATAAATTTTTCCCCAGCCTGTTGGCGCAGGGATGAGACTATTCTGCCAGTTAAGAGGTGCTAAAGATGGCCAGAAGGCGTACGGGAAATCCCAGCATCTGGCAAATCTTGCTTTACATAGATGAGTTCGCTGTTACAGGGACTGACCTCAGTACCTTAGCCGTTAAAACCATCACTCCTCCATTCTGCTTCTCTGCATTTGTAATTTCCAAAAGTTGGAGAGCTTGTAAGCAACGATGATCTTATGAGCTATGCCAGCGAGAATTCTACTCATGGCAGAGCCACCCTAGCAGAACAGGTCTTGGGAGATGGGCCAAACTAAAAGTTTGAAGAGTAATTTAATCCTTACAAGTGTAGCTGCAGAAGCCATAGACGAGTGGTATATGCTGTGAGGCTGCACCATTCCACAGCACCTCAAGGGTTAAATGCTTTCTTGTCTCGTTCTTTACTGTGGTCCTCTATCAATTATCCCATGAATGATGAAGACATGTAGACCAGCGGACATATCACCTCTGTCCCTTTGTAGCACCTTACAGATGGTGGAGAATGCTAGACTACAGAAAGGCTGGCAAAACTGACGAAAGAATGATGAGAAAGCCGACCCAGATGTATATGCTATGTCCATGGCAGGGCGTGATGAACCTGAGACTGTCTCCCTTCTGGGATACTTGAAAGATTTACCCGTAACCCCCCTCATTAAAAATCCTTACGCCTCTAGAATACAAACACTATATATCCTCCAGCTTATATCACCACAACAACTGAGGAAGATGTGTGCTTTTGTCTTGGAGGTATTGGGCTGTCAAAAGCTACCAGCTAACAGTTAAAGGGATCATGTCATTCTCGTCACACTATCACTGATGCCCTTGAGTCCCCTGAGTGTGAGATCACCCACAGAATCCATCACCACCACCACCACAAAAATAAAGGCACACAGACCTAAAAAAAAACCATAACCATCACCATCTCCCCCCAAAAAAGGAAAGGAAAGTAAAGAGAGCAAGGTAAAGAAAGTTGTATCATATACGTATTACTTGAACATCTTTCCGTAACGCATACTGAAACCAGAGATAAAAGAAGAGATGAAGAAAAAATGGTTAAATTATTATCATCTCAATTCTACTAGCTCTGACAGAGACCCCAAAAAATGGTAAAGGGTGCAAGGAATGGTCATTGAGTAACCTGGTTACTAAGGAGTGATGGACATAGTGCTTGCTATCCTGTGCTATAGAAATGTTAAGCCTGTTTCATCTTGATCTTGATGACCCGTTCCTAAGCGTAGCTGCGGGTCCCAACTTTGTCTCCAGCGGACCTTGTCTTGGGTCACGGAAGTCCAGTGCGTGGTAAGTGCTTCTCCAGAGACATCTCGGATGTTGCAGCATACAGCAAGGGAGTCTGACCAACGCATTGGAGGTCTTCTCCACAGTCTCTTCTTACCTTGGGGGTACCAGACTGCTCCATCAACCATCGCTTCGTCGCAACATGTGACCTGCCCATCTATGTTTTGCCTTGTCTGCATGGATTACAGCATCCTTCACCAGGGACAATCATCTTATGTCAGAATTGTGGAGACCTTGCATACGTTGGTTCCGGAGAGTGATTCCAACCAAGCATCTCTCGAGGGAGGCCTGGGTCACTCTCAATTTGTCCTCTACTGATTTTGATAGTGTCTACATCTCGGCACCATAGCACATAGTACAGTGGAATTGAAGAGGGAGGCTCGTAGGTATTGGTCATGACAACCCGTTCGGCGACGTCTTGTCAATTCAGGTTCCACGTTATTCTCTATATTGAGAAGATGTCGAAGATAAATGTACTCGTTGACATCCTCTAATCATACCTCGTCGAGAAAGACCTATGTTTAATAGGGAGCTCAAAAAAACAGAACTGGAGAATAATGGCAGTTGATATCCTACAGCCACTGGGATGGTGATGTTGTCACAAGATACTCATGCTGAGTTCTTTACTCTTTATGAATTTGATCTGGTAGCAGGTTACAGTGGTTCCTCTTATATCCTGGTTCCCAGTGAAGAAGGTGAGTCCTTCTGGCTGTAGTGCAATGCTAGGCTTTTCAACAAGGCTTACCACTACAGGAATCCCAGTGATGACTCCCACCTCACTGGTCAGGCTGCTGTAACACAGCCTGCTTCCAGGAGCACGGGGTAGACATCAAGTGGAGTCTTGGTCAGTATGTTGGACTTGACCCTATAGACTTCATTCACTGTATAAGGTCTCAGTTTCAGTGGGGCATAAGGTACAAATAGTTTCCTTGCAGATACTACTGTCGAGGATGAAGTGTTCGAGATTTCACCAAAATAGGTTTCAGCTTTTGATAAGTCAAAGGTCATGGCTATCTAAACAGACATTGCTGTTGGGGATTGAACATTTTTTTAAATGCCCTGTTTCCGAAGGTGGAGTGTGCTGTACACTTTTTTGGTGTGCCTTATGACCCACTGTACCTGACTTAGCACAAATTTTAGCAATAGGTTTACTTCCCATAGGTGTATGACCTTGCTGAATCTAAACATACGCATGTTTTGGATGTGAACCATGCCATTAATCACTTGACTAATGTCTCCTCCTCCCGAGGGAATTAGTCCCAGCATTTATAGGTATAAGGTCACGAGAATTCCAGCAGACAGACACTGCTACCATGGATAAAGTGTTTGTTGAAGACATCAGAATTAGTTCCAGCATTTACAAGAGGCTTGTCATGTCTTTACCTTGACTATGAAGGAGTAGGAAAAGAAAGTTGAAATTTGGCACATAACTAGGTCATTCAATTTGGACTTGAGAAATATGAATTTCCCTCCTCGACAGGTTTACCCAGTTTGGTGCATGGCGCAACACACATTGACCGGATCTGCTACGCTAACGGTTTGACAGAACAATGGAGAAATCAGAGGCTTGAACTGTGATCAAATTCTTGATGTTTCTGGGGAAAAACACCTACAGAAATACACAAGGAGATGGAACCAGTGTTTGAGGAATTCTGTCCTTTGTATGCTTCTGTAAAAACTGGTGTAGGCAGTTTAAGTGTGGCTATTCCCATGTTGCTATCTTCCAAGATCAGGAAGACCATCCTCACTCAGTGCAGCAATGAAAATGCTGCAAGAGTGAAGGAAATCATTGACCAGGATTGGAAAATGACAATTGCAAAGATATCTGGGTCAGTAAAACTGAATAAAAGTACAGTTTTTAGAATTTTACACAACAGACTGAACATGAGAAAAATGTGTGTCCGCTAGTTCCTGAGTCTGCTGACATGTAAACAGAAACAAACGAGGGTTGATTGCTGTGGCCAGTTGCTCAAAATATGTCAGTCGAAAAACATGTTGCCGACCATGATGAGAGTAGATGAGACTTGGGTTCACCATTATGACCCAGAATCCAAAATGTCCATCATGCAGTGGAAAACCCTGGGCTCATCAACACACCTCAAGCCAAGAGTACAGAAATCTGCAAGAAAAGTTATGCTCACTGTTTTTTGGGGACGTCAATGGTGTTATATTGAAAGATTACCTGCCTCATGGCAACACAGTTAATAGGCAATATTATGCAGATCTCCTAACCAAACTAAGAAAGACTGTGACCTGAAAACGAGGGATAGCACACACTCAAATTCTGCCTTTGCTTCAAGACAATGCGCCCTTCCATAAAGCAAGGATTGTGCTGCAAACAGCCAACGATTTGAATATTGAAATTCTTCCACACCCACCATATTCTCCGGATTTAGCTCCATCAAACTTTTTTTCTTTACCCAAAGCTTAAAAAACAGCTGAAAAGAAATCATTTTGACAGTGACGAAGATGTCATACTAGCTTGTGATAACTAGTTTAGTTCGAAAAATAGGTTACTTTATTCTGAAGGTCTTTTCAAGGTCCTGCAGAGATGGCAGAAATGTATAAATTCAGGTGGTGGGTACAATGAGAAGGAATAAGCACTGTGTCAAATTTCAACTTTCTCTTCCTACTCCTTCATGGTCAGGGTAAAGACTTATAATAAGCCACTTGTATTGGTAAAAGATCACGTAAATCCCAGCAGACAAACACTGCTGTCAGGGATAAAGTGTTTGATAAAGACCTCATCAGAATTAGTCTCAGCATTTATAGGTAAAAGATCACGAGAATCCCAGCAGACAGAATTAGTCTCAGCATTTATGGGGGTAAGGTCACAAGAACACATCCATTTTGTTAATTTCATCATCATCATCCTTTCTTCTTTGCTCACAGAGTGGCATGAAACTGTAACTGCAGTTGGTCTCCTGCTTTAAACAAATATGACCATTTTGCTAGTCCCATGTTCATCCCTGTGCGCTGAGAAAGAATGGGTAATGAACCTAGTCCCTTTACTGTGAAAGAAATAAGCATGGCCCCAGTTTCAACCTTTTCATCTTGGATGAATAACTTAAATAATTGTGCACGTCCCAGGGAACCGATACATAACAATTAATATGTCTACAGATGAAGGTACTTCAGTGCGATTATTATGTTGTAGAGAAAGTAAAAACAATAACCATAATATATCATATTCTGTTAATAACAAAATATTAAGGTTACCTTTTTACACTCCTCAGAAAAATCTAATAATAATCTCTATGTTCTTGTGATTAATTGAATTGATTTCTATATACAATATAAAACAATTAATGACAAAGTTCAACAGAAAAGCTATAAAACATCAAGGGTCAAATAGCATAAATAGAAAATATAACTGATTAATTTCACTCTGCTCTGTATCTGCTCATAACTGTGAGATACATTTCTGTTAAAAATTACTTTTATTTCATTTAAACACGATCTCTCAAAGAACTCCTGAGACCATCCTTTTGCAGAACACTAGGGTTGAGTATAACACTGGCTGAGATATCCAGCTGTAAGAACTCTGCGCCCAATTTAACTCATTCACTCCCACGAGCCGATACAACGGCTTCCGGTTTTTTCTAGAAAACCCAGAAGCCGGTGTATCGGCTTTTGCTACTGTGTTCACAAAATCACATATTTTCCCATTCCTAGTTCTCCTAAATGTTTTATTTTGGTTTTTGGCGGAAGTCCAGATTTTGCACTTTTTCATTCCGGAAGAGTTAGTTTGAGTTTCGTTGAAAAAATGTTTAGTTTCGTAACTTGGAAAATATAATTTTTTTTCGGAGAGCAGCTTTGAAGCTATTCTATGCACCTTCAGCCACACCAAATAGAGTTTTTTCAGTAAAAGCTCAGGAATAGATAGATTATATTATTGCTAATGGTAGTGATGATGAAGATATCGATCGTTATGATAGCGCTGTTTCAATTTATTTATCTAGTCTTAGTTCTACGTCGAGCGATGAAAGTAAAACTAAGTCTACTGACGAAGGGGCGGTGCCCTCTTTTGTCTCAAGCAATGGTAATAACAGTTCACAAATTCAGTAAAGGTTCAAGATCCGACACAATCATTCTAGTGTGTATAATATTAATGTGTGTATATATATTTTGAATACAGCAGGAACATTCTTTCCGTGTGCGCGTAAATTGTAAACACTCACGCTGATGTTGATCGGAGCTTTTATTTTTTAGCACGTTTTCAACTTCACGTGCCTTCAGTAAAATGTAAATACTGTGAAAACAACTGCACCAAATTAGATGCAACTTTCAGAACATCGTCCTTTGAGGATTTCCGTCAATAGAAATTCATTACGTTATTTGTTTATTGGTTTAGAGCTGAATAATGTATTGATGAGGGGAACATTTTTGTTCATAATTTTAAAAAATAACAAACGATTATGCAACTTTAATTCATCAAACACAAATTTACACCTGCATTTGTAAAATATATGTATTCCATTGTATTCTAGTCTCAATTGTGAACAGTTTGGTATATAATATGTGTTATTTTAGTGAACGTCTATTGAAGACAAATAGATCGCAACTAAGTGATGCTGTTTTTCAGTTTTACATAAAAATAAAATTGTGTCCAGAGGTCCAAAATATTTGGGAGTGAATGAGTTAAAAAAAAAAGAAATAATTTTCAAGACAAATATTTATTCATGAAAGCAGCAAAAATTTTCATGTGAAAATGACAACAAGTAAGCAGTTTGTAACTCATTGTCAGAGCTCTTGCGTACAAACAATTTGATACAAATATTGAACTTCAAATGAATAAAAGAAAAGTAAAAAAGAAAAGCACCCTTACCAGTGAAAATCGCTGAAATATGGAAGACCAAAATCATAAAATAGGTATTAATTTAAAACGGTGCAGTCCTCCGATATTTGGAAGACCAAAATCATAATATAGGTATTAATTTAAAACGGTGCAGTCCTCCGATATTTGGAAGACCAAAATCATAATATAGGTATTAATTTAAAACGGTGCAGTCCTCCGATATATGGAAGACCAAAATCAAACAATGAGAGCAAAATTAATATTAAATTAAAGAAGAACATGTGCAATTCTATAAAATATGGAAGACACAAATTGAGACTAAAATGAGTTGATGAACAGTGCAAATATCTGAAAGATTGCACACCTAAATCACAAAATATGTGTACAATTAACCAAGAAACAGTGTATATCTTAAAAAATAGACCAACATCACAAAATATTTGCACAATTAATTAAGAAACAGTATGCTTGTGAAATATAGATGTTAAAAATTGTTTCTTAATTTACACAGAAAAAGTACCATTCTATAAAATATGAAAACTAAATGATCAATAACATTTACAAAAAAAATAAATAAATAAATTAACAAAATAACAAAAATAGATAAAAAAAACATTAATAATGAAATAGTTTGATGTTCGGAAATATGGAAAACTAGAATCACAAAAATAGGTAAATAAATACTAATGAAATAGTTCCATGTAACTATTCTTGTAATTGCATCATTGTCGCTATATATTTTAGGATTCTGATATAAATATCCTTAGCACAGACAAGGCACAAAACAATCAAAAATATAAAAGCACATACATGGGCTGGTCTGTCACAACAAAACAAAAAGCTCAGAAGCACATATAAGGCTATGAGCCACTTCCAACATTGTGCTTTACTAGGTCTCATGTGCTCATTTTATTACCAGTGATCAGATGGGTTGCTATTGGACACATTCATATTCTTCTTATTCTTAGTCGATCTGCACTTCTACATATGAGCTGGATGTAGCCGGGAGAAGAGTTTCCTGCTTAGTGGGTTAGGCTCGA
The DNA here is from genome assembly GCA_036924085.1 of Ariolimax columbianus. Taxonomy (NCBI): domain Eukaryota; kingdom Metazoa; phylum Mollusca; class Gastropoda; order Stylommatophora; family Arionidae; genus Ariolimax; species Ariolimax columbianus. The sequence goes on along the minus strand of JAVGWX010000002.1, from coordinate 149,298,287 downwards.
GCAGTTTAATACTCAACCCGCAGCCTGTTAGGCGCCATCTATGCTGCTCTAAACAAATTACCTAACCACGGCTGTGGTATGACATGTCACACAGTTAGTCGCCTCTTATGACATGGTCTCTGTGAGGCAGTGGTACTATTCTGTCCTTGTCATACACAATAACCCCGGCAGACCACTCTGGCAACACAATCATATTATTAAGACAATGTCACATCTGAATAGACACATCTCAATCCCCAAGCTCCCAAATCACCGAAGATCTGGGCCTGAGAGAGAAGCAAAGAATAGTAACACTGCAACCTGCCAGGTTTGTTATAACAGGCAACTAAGGAGTATTGGAAACGGGACTGTAGAAACATTGAACCCCAAACACAACAGATATGGGCAGGTTAACATTTGTTGACTTGACATGTATTTGTTAAAGACCTTTGTTCCACAGGGAGCTGAAGATATTTTAATTGACTGATGTTGAAACTAGAATTAATTTATTACCACTACAGTATTTTTGTTCTTGAAAACTATACCAAAAAAATATGCACCAAATGTTCTTTCAGTTGATATTATCAATTCATCAATTGCTATACTCTAGCTGCTGGTACTACAAAGAAAGCCTCTCCTAACCCTACACTGTTATGCGCCGCACAGCGAATACGCTGATGGCGATATTGACAAATTATATGATATGAATTGTTGGAAGAACAGCTACGTCAACCAGCGTATAAAAAAAAGTGGTTGTTGGAGACTTAAATGCGAGTGTCGGGCGGAAACGACCAGATGAACAATCAGTGATTTCTCTGACGACACACGCAATGCACGTGGTGAGCGTCTGGCTATCTTTGCTGCAATGAATAAGTTCTATATCATGAACACGTTCTTCGACAAACCATTGGGAAAAAAGATGGCCCTGGCACTCTAAAAACTGGGAAACTAAGACTTAGATTGATTATGTGCTAAGTAACAATCTCAAATTTGTTACTAACGTCGAAGTTCTGCATTGGCTGGCTATTGACATTGATCACAGATCAATTCAGGCAACCATGAATCTGAGGGGGTTCAGTGCTCTCGAGTGCCAGACGTCGCGGGTTTGAATCACGGTGGAGACCAAGATCTTTTTTCATGTGGATCTTCTGGTATAACTTTCCCTGATCTCTTGGTAGTGAGATCTGACTCCTGTGTTCAGTGTCGAGGACGTTAAAAAATCCCTTGGCAGTTAGAAATAGAAAAGAGTAGTCTTAATGGCCGCTGCCCGGACACAATACAAAAATTATAGTTAAAAATCTACCCAAATTGTTTACATCTTCCCCCAGGCCTAGTAAGCCGCAGGAAGTTTTAAATACCTGCTACAGATAGCCGAAGCATTCGGCTACCTGGCAACAGTCTTAAACATGCTTGTTTGAATACCAGGATTCTAAGTATGAATCTGAAAACGCCCCCTATTAAAATTCGAACCCAGGCACATGCCCCTCTTGATTCTGTTAGACTAACAGAAGAAGTTCAACTACAGGACTGGCAATGTACAGGCTCTCTAGCCTGCCACCAAGAACAGTTACAGGGTCAACTGAATAACTGCATCAATGTGACGAAAATAAAACAATCCAGGACAAAATACAGTTGAATCAAGGATATCACATTTAGACTCCTTGCAACCAGAAGACGACTCAGAGTCATTGGAAGGATCAATACATTCGAACTGTGTGAAATCAACAAGATGATTAGATGCAAACTCAAAGAAGATTATGAACAACATCATCATCATGTAGCATGTCCTTTGTAGAATGTCGCTCCCATCACAGTCTGTCTGAAAGAAACTCGTTCCCTTGCCAAAATACCAGCCTCCGCCACAGTCATACCCAGGCATTCCTGGATATCTTGGTGCCATCGTCTTCTTGGTCTACCCCTTCCTCTTTTGCCTGGCATCATACCTTCCATCACAGTTCTCTCAAGAGCGTTGTCTCTCTTGATGTAATCAAAGTATTTGCATTTTCTAGCCAAAATGGAATTGATAAACCAGTTCTCTTCTATGCTCAACTCTTGCCGAATATCTGCATTTGTTTTTTTTCTCTGTCCAGGGTATTCTGAGGATCTTTCTGTAACATTTTGACTCGAAGGATTCGATTCTTTGTCTAGAAGTTTTAGTAATCGTCCATGATTCCTAGCCATAAGCTGCCACAGGAAAAACACAGGCTCTCAAGACTTTTACTTTTATCATTTTGTTGGTGCCCTGCCATAATTTCTTCAGGCTGTTCAATCTCTGCATTGCCATAGCTAGTCTTCTTCTGATTTCTTTCGAGCAGTCGCCATTTTTGTCAATTCTGGAGCCCAGATATTCAAAATGTGTGACCTGATCTATTTCCTCACCACCCACTGTAAATTTATGCTGACATTGTGTTTTGTCGGTGGTCATTATCTTTGTTTTATTTATGCTTATGAACAGGTTTTGATCTTTACTATGTCCGTTTACCGCTGAAAGTAGCTGCTCTAGCCCTTCTGCACTTCTTGATAGTATCACTGTGTCATCTGCGTATCATAACTCTGGAATCTCGTACCCCCCAATCGTAAATGGGTCGAAACTTTCAATGTTCACTTCTTCTCGAACATTTCTCATTATACATTCCGCATATATGTTGTACAGATAAGGTGAGAGGATACATCCCTGTCGGACTCCCTTTTGTACTGCAAACCAATCCGATGTTTGCCCAGATACTCGGACAGCGGCTTGTTGATCTTGGTATAATGTTTCAATGAGATGGACTATATGCAAAGGAAACCCCATTTCTTTCATGATTCTCCACAGATTTTGATGTTTTACCGTGTCTAAGGCCTTAGTGTAATCAATGAAACATGTGTACAGGTCTACATTAAACTCTCTACATTTTTCATAGATATTCCTTAAATTGAATATGTGGTCCCGGGTCCCTCTGTCTTTCCTAAAACCTGCCTAGACTACGTGAATTTCAGATTCAAACCTGAACAACATAGGCTACAGAAATTGATCTAAGCGGCTGAGACAAGACAGAGTACGATCAAATGTCAAAAAGACCTTGACCAGTCAAAAATGCTGACTATCTAAAAAAAACTGGGTGGTACCTTGACGGACAGAACAAAAATAGTAGAGAAATGTCTGAGGTTTTACACTGACCTCTTCACATTTAAGGCAATAAACCATGAATGGCTGCTCACTTCAGGTTCTATGTCAGCACCGGAGATCCTAACGTAAGAGACAATTCATGCAATCAAGCATCTAAAAACAGGAAAAGCCCCAGGACTAGATGGAGTCAATGTTGTAGATGTTATTCGTGTGGGAGGGGAACAACTGGCAAGTAAACTGACGAAACTGTTTTAAAAATGTTTTAATGAAGGTCAAATCCCTAACCAATAGAAAATTTCCCAAACAAAACTAATTCATAACAAAGGGGACACAAAAAACCTTGCAAACTACCGTTCGATATGTTTAATATTGTCCCTGCATGAACTACTGTCCAATATGTTTGCTATCATCCCTGTACAAGCTTTTTACTAGAGTAATTATGACAGACTAGAAGAGCAACTTGATGAGAATCAGCCACGAGAGCTGGCAGGATTCAGGAAGGGCTACTCTACCATTGACCACATCCACCCTCTCCTACAGCTGATGGAAAGGGCAAGAGAAGTCTGTATGCCATTATGCCTAGTGTTTGTGGACTACGAAAAAGCATTTGATAGCAGCGAAATGAATGCAGTCACAAATGCCGTACAAAATTAAGGTGTTGAGGAGCAATTTCCGCGGCTTATAGCAGATGTAAAGCCCTTAAGGAAGTCTTCCGCACACTAAATATGAAAGGGGTATGAACATAGATGGAGAAATGCTCAACCACCTCCGGTTTGCAGATAACAGTCATCATCAGCCACAGCATTAAGGAGAAAGCTGAGCAATGCCTAAATGAACTCAACAATGCAAGCGAGGCAGTTGGTCTAAAAATAAATAGACTAAAAGCACAATGCGTGCTGAACAGTTTCTGTCCCTGCGAGGAAATGCGTCTTGGAACTGATTCTGTCAAAAACGTGAATTCGTCCCTCTACTTGGGCCAAGAAATTATGAACTGCAAAAAGAAATTTCATGAAGGTTAGCTGCAGGGTGGTTCAGCTTCAACTGCATCAAGACAGTACTTCAAAATATGAAAAACAACAAAGCGAGCTCACACCTTCAACAGTCTGGTAATTCCAGCTATGATATTTGGCTGCGAGGTGCGGAATCAATGAAAATGTGACATGGCGCGGTTGCAAGCTACTCAACAAGCAAAGGAGCGTAGAACACTAACTTTCACTACAAGATCACATCCGCATCACCATCATCAGGAGTCAAACCTGCTTCAATAACATCATAGATAAGGCGCTGATAAGAAAGTACAGGTGGGCAGGCCATGTGGTATGCATGCCTGACAATAGATGGACATGTAAAGTGACGTCATGGTGGCCCTACGTCTATAATCGTCGCCCTGGACGTCCACCAATGAGATGGAGAGATGGCCTTCGACAGCACCTTGGTCCGGCATGGTACTTAATGACAAAGGACAGAGATGAGTTTAGACGATATTTGACTACTTGGCATTGGGCACAAAATGTGCCTGATTGAACATCAGGATTACAGTATACAAAAGAGAAGTAATCTTTTATTACGTTCAACCAAACAATGCAAAATGGAAGAAGCCTCCATCTATTGCTTTAGAACAATAGTAAAGAATAATACAAAAAAGAGCAACTTCTTGTCTCCTTCCTTTAGAACAATATAAACAATAAAGCAACCACATATATACTTTTACAACACTTAAATAAAGTTAGCAGCTCTTTGTCTACTTCTACTGAAAAATACAAAAAGGGAAGCAACTTTTTATTTACAGCAACAGAAAGAGGCAACACATTTCTTATCTCCTTATCTACAACACAATATAGGGGAAATAACCTTTTATCTCTGCTTTAAGAATAAAAGTACAAATATGAAGCAAGTGCTGATCTCTGCAATGAACACTCATAAATGATTACAAGTCTTAAGACTACATGAAGAATTATTTTTCCAGAAATTTGACATCAAATAAAAAACAATTTGTATACGAAATAAAGCTTGATTTAACAAAAAGGTTCCGACAATGGTAGAAAAGGCGTGCCTCGCCAAAATGTAGCAAACAAACATAACTAACAAAGTTCTAAATTTGTGTAAATAAATATAACAAAACAAAGACAAAATAACACAAAATTTGATACAAAGACGAGAAAGCTATAATGTTAATCAGTTTCTGATGACAGTACTAGTGACAATATCTCTATGTTTACCTTTCTCTTGCGCTTCTGAAGCAAACATTAATGAGATGGTAGAAAGAAACAAGACGTAGTTTAGAAGTGGATATCAGAGAATGTAAGCCAACATGGAATATCCCCCAGCTACTGGATGAAAATCAAGAACCAACATGAAACCAAACAGTTTTGAAGAAGATAAAACAACATGAATAATAATACAAAAAACCTGACCTTGGACAGAAGTTGGTACAAATATAAATGAACATGGTCCTGTACAAAACTAGGTAAATTATTTAGGAACAACCCAGTTTAGAAATGGATTAAAATGTACATATATTACCCACTTTAAAAATGGGATAAAATAATTTTAAAAATGAATTAACCAAGTTTAGAACACACTGAACATTATAAACAAGGAAAAAAAACAATTTGGAACTTAACAAAATAGTTAGATTAAGTATAGAATGAGGAGAATATTGTCAAGTTTAGAAACTGATATAAACAATCACCCCATTCCTTCCCAAAGTAAAAATTGAATTTAAAAACGCAAATGCCAAAATAATATAAAAATAGAAATCCCAATAAACTCAAGATAATGTTGAAAAGTTGTTAGAGAAAAAAAAAATGTGGATATAAAAAAAGCAACATTACGAATAATAATGGTAGTCTGAATAAAAAGTCATAATAAAGTGTGCTGTGTTGTTATCTGTGGCAATCATAAGACTGTGAAAAGGATTTTGCAGAACTAATTGACTGACTAACTAACTAACTAAAGGCTGTCTAGAATTATGAAATGGAGTAAACGTTCAGTACTATAACGTTTAAACCTTCGATCACCACGGGGAGCAAAGAATAGGATAACAATAACCTTCCAAGTATGTCTTAAGACGTGATTAAAGAAAGTTGTGCTGAGGATTAGCAAGATCACATAAAATAATTTGCTACAGGAACCACTACTGCAAGAGCACTCAAAGTGCACCTTAGGTGAAGGCTTCCTGTTAAGTTGTTAAGTGGATATCATGAATTCATCCTCTGGTTTGCAAAACGGGACAAGTAGATTATGCATTGAAAAGAGATTGGAAATGTACGATAAGATGACTAATGTGGAACCTGGTAAGAAGCAGACATATATCGGTGGGGCTTGACATCAAGAGAAGGTGCTGCCGTTGGACTGGACACATTTTACGAAAACCAGCCGATAGCATTACGAATCTGGAATCCCCAAGACAAGAGAGTAGACTAACATACACAAAGAAAAGAGATCGAGACAAATATAATGGAAACAAGAAAGATGTGGACATAAATGAATGCCCAGGACAGGAAGACTTTAGGTGAATTTCTTGTAGGATGTTTGTCACCTTTTTCATATAATCCGCTGTGCTGATCAGTAGTACTTATTTGAGATGAAAAACTAGAACCAATGCACAAAAGAGCGAATTCGGAGGGCTGTGTTTGAGTCCGCCATGGCTACCTGATTTTGTAATACAAAGTGTCCAATAAACCTCACACTTGCAGGTTACAGAGTTCCGAAAGGGCACCAAAGAACATTAACACTGCAACCTGCCAGAAATATCATAAGAGGTGACTAAGGATGGTTGGGCACTGGACCAGCTACCTCATCCTGTAGAAACTTGAAGCCACAAGAAGAAGAAAATAAGACCTCTGAACCTCTGTAGAAGAAGAGCGATAAGGTCGGACGCACCAATAACTGTGGGAGCATATAAAAAACATTGGTACTGTCTTTGTTTCAGCAGGCTGAGTGCAGTGGTGAGCCTATGCTATATTTGACAAACAAAGATAGGACAATGATAGCATAAATTATATTATGCCCAGAAGAATGCAAATCTTCAACTCCGAAGTAAGGTCCTTCCTATTGTATGGCTGTGTGTAACATGGAGAACAACGAAGACTGCAATGAAAAAGGTTAAAAATTTCATCAATGGGTGTCTGTGCTGAGTAGTGGGATTAAACAGCTCTGATAAAGTCCCTAATGTGGAACTGTTGGAAATAACCGTACATATATCAGTAGCACTTGACTTAAGGAACAGGCACAGGCATTAGATAGGACACACATTGCAGAAAACAGTGGGTAGCATCACAAGACTCTGTATTAGAATCATCAAGACAAGATATGTGAAGGCAGACCTAAACACTCATGGCATAAAGGCAACAGGTAAAATATAGAGAGAGTTGGAAAGGATGGCACAGGTCAGAAATACTTAACATGAAATTATTAAGGACCTATGCACCGAACGTACTAGTTTTGATTAATTCCAGTAGATTGACTGAAGGCTAGGTCTGCCAAATGGAGGCAGGCAATGGTCTAAACCTTAAATAATAAATGCGTTTTAATTTGTTGACTAAAAATATGGTGATAAAGTTGCTTGTATTCCATGCTGTGCATCTAGAAACAGGCTTTTTTACAGCAGTCTAGTCAACAAGGTGGGGATCATCCCTGTGATTTCCATAGTGGGGAGCCTACTGAGAAACCTAGCATTGCAATATAGTCAGGATGGTACATGCCCACTTTCTTCAGTACACCTCAGACTAAGAAGACACCCTCTACGAGAGAAAGATCAAGAGACCGAACTTGGTATGAATAGCTTCTACAACAATGGAAAACGTTTGATATTTACTGATTAAAATGTAGTGCAACTATACTTCTACTGGGAATACTGCCTAAAAATTGGGATAAGTTTACACAATAATACAAATGATAAACAAAAAAGAACACTCCTAAAATCGTGAAAATGTATTGATAAAACAAGTTAAAAGAAGAAAATCATTAAGATGAATAATTTAAGTGGCATGAAAGAAGAAAAAAGTCTGGCAAACCAGCTGAAATGTGTAATAAGTTTTCTTACTGCAATAGCTAGCCAAGGCTGCGGGAAGATCAACAAGTAGATACGACACACACAATGATGGATGACAGCATATGATATGGACTATTTTCGGTCAGCAAAATTATGTAAATTTTGTAAGCATTTTAGAGGAGACATGTAAAAACTGATGGCCAATGGGGATTGAGATTATCTCATCTTATTAGTCTACTAAGACATCATGGGGAGATGCAATCTTCTTTTGTGTGCCAATTCTATGAGCTAAGAGTAAAACATGCTATCAAGACACCACCTCACATCCATCCTTGTTGGTGCTCCTGGGAACAATGTGACACAACAAACTGACCAACGAGGTGGGGGTCGACACTGTAATCACCATAGTGGTGAGCTTACTTTAAGGACCAGACATTGCATTACAGACTAATGGACCCCTGCCCACCTTCCTGACCATGCCTCAGGATGCAAGAAGAAACACTGTAACCCACTACTAATGAAACATCATCAAGAGTTAACTCAACTCAGCTTCAAACAACATCAATCCATCTTTTTCTGTCTTTCTCTAGCTCCCGTGACCTGCTGGCTGATGTTATTAGTTCCTGCAGAACATAGTTTAGAGGTACTCTTGTCGTGTGTTCAAACCGTTGAATTCTTTCTCCGCCAATATTGATCAATCAAGCATTGTTCCCACTTACTGTATGAATTTATTTTATATTTCTCTCTTGTTCTGTTTTTCTAGTGGCCCTGAAATCTTTCCCTAAAAATCTTCTTATACCTCTTCATCAGTCATTCACACCAATGATTCCAACAAAGTCACACCAAAGTCTCCAACAAAGTCACACCAATGACTCCAAAAAAGTCACACCAAAGTCTCTAACAAAGTCACACCAAAGTCTAAAACAATCCAATGACTCCAACAAAGTCACACCAATGACTCCAACAAAGTCACACAAAAGACTCCAACAAAGTCACACCAAAGACTCCAACAAAGTCACGCCAATGACTCCAACAAAGTCACACCAATGACTCCAACAAAGTCACACCAAAGACTCCAACAAAGTCACGCCAATGACTCCAACAAAGTCACACCAATGACTCCAACAAAGTCACACCAATGACTCCAACAAAGTCACACTAAAGACTCCAACAAAGTCACACCAATGACTCCAACAAAGTCATGCCAATGACTCCAACAAAGTCACACCAAAGACTCCAACAAAGTCACGCCAATGACTCCAACAAAGTCATGCCAATGACTCCAACAAAGCCACGCCAATGACTCCAACAAAGTCACACCAATGACTCTAACAAAGTCACACCAATGACTCCAACAAAGTCACACCAATGACTCTAAAAAAGTCACATCTGTAGTTGTCTTAATGAGGCAGGTGCATTGTGTTCTTCATCCTTGGAACTGGTACTTCTTAATTTGATCTGTATTTATTTGAGGTTGCTTCCCTAGCTTCTGGTTGTACCCAGTCTACCTGCAAAGCAGCAGTTGTTTGATATTAGGGTAATCTTTCCTAGAAAAGTTGTCTGATGAACTATTGAATCATTCCTTCCCCAGAGTGGTAAGACTCTTATTTCCTGTGTTGCAATCTGTTGTTTTTGTGCCTTGGTCAGGGTCCATATCTAACACATACAACACAGAGTTGGCATGAAATCATGTTCAGCATTTGCCTCTGCACCTATTATATATATTTATATATACTTGATATTTATATATATAAGTTGTATATATCTATGTACGTACGTACGTGTAAAGTGCTCTTTTCAGTAGATGGTGTATGTGTATGAAAAATGTAGACATTTCTGCGCAGCCCTCTCAGGCATTCCTCCATGAAGGAACCCAGGTTTTATTCCAAACTCTTGCATAGACTGCTGATTTACCTATTGCAATGTCACTATACCATATAGCAATTTCTGTACGTTCCTCTTCAATAAAAATGCTTTCGTTCCCTGTGGAGTACCAATCAACACAAGCCATGTTTTTATGTCCTGAGGCATTTGTTCCAGCTCTCCCCAAGACTTATTTTTCCCCTTCACGCTTGTTCAAGCTTTCTTCTTCATATCTTTTGGTAGTCCTCTTCTTCTACTACCTGGTGATTCCAGATACTGTCTTGTGATGCTGGTTTCCTTAATGTGTGTCCTATCCATTGCCATAGTCTTCTTATATCTCACTACTGTTTGTCTAACTGTTTCCAACAGCTCCATATTAGTAATCTTATTGTAAGATTTAAATCCTTCTATTCCTATCCAATGCCCCCATTATGAAACCAGAATATCAGATCTTTCAATGCCAAGAGCTCTAGTATGACAGTGTTCAAATAACTAATCAGTAATGAACCAGGATTTCAACATTAACAAAAAGAATGTTCACTGGTCTTTCTCTCTATATAACATCATAATTGACTGTACCAACACTTGCTTGCATAAATGTACAGGACAATAAATCCATGGCCACAGTTACAACAAACACAAAATGATCACCAAAAACCATACAAAGCAAAATAGATTACATAGTAAATGTGTCTATACTAATGATCAGAAAATTACAAAAAAAACAAAGCAACTATTACAGAATAGATTTGGACTTTTTGTGAGAAATACATGGACTAGAAGACAGCCAATGTGTGTGTGTGCGTGATAAAGAGAGAGTGCGAGAGAGAGAGAGAGAGGGAGAGATAGAGAGAGAGGGAGAGAACAATACATAATATAGAATAGAAGACAACCAATGTGTGTGTGATAGAGAGAGAGAGAGAGAGAGAGAGAGAGAGAGAGAGAGAGAATGCGATCAATACATAATATAGAATAGAAGAGAGCTAATAAAAGCATAGGGAGTTTGAGGTGAGGGAGGTGTCATAGGGAAACAACAAAACAACACAAATACAGGAAAATAAATGTACTCTTGGATGCAGGTCCTTTGTTAGTATCTCTATCTCTCTCTCTCTCTGAACAACATACACATAGAGAGGCAAGTGCAGTAGGGGTTTGGCATAAATAGAGAGATTGCAGGAGGAGTAGCAAGAAGGAGAAAGAGATAATGAAAAATAGAGATGGGCCAGAGTGAGAAAACAAGCAAGAGATAGAGCGAGAGGAAAATAGCGAGGGAATCAGAGAGAGAGCGATCAAGAAGGAAGGAGATAAAATGAGAGAGCTAGCAAGAGAAGGAGCGAAATGGAGAAAGATGTAGAAGACGGGAGAGAGAACAATAAATAAGACTTGAGCTGAGAGAGAGCAAGCAAGAGCAAAACAGAGAAAAAAGAGAGAGAGAAAGGGAGACATTTTTAGATAGATAGAGAGATAGAAAGAGAGAGAGAGCAAGCCAGACAAAAAAGAGATAGAGAAAGGGAGACATATATAGATAGAGAGAGAGAGGGATAGAGAGAGAGAGAGAGAGAGAGAAGAAGTAGAGAGGAGGAAAGAGTAAAGAGAGAGGCAGGAAAGAGAAAGTGAGAGAAAACCTACTTCTTCAAGTGGCATGTCAACTAAAACAGATTAACATGCAAGCCTTCAAAAAAGCGTGGCTTTCTCTTCTGTTGTTTAGTGTACATATTTTCTTTGTTATCCCTACCACACCACATTAAACTTACTACCTTCACAATTTCTCATGAATTTCTCTATCCTTATTTCCAGACTAATTTCTTGTTTATTTCAATTCTGTTGCAGACTACTACTCCTGCCATGATATTAAACCATCTAGTAGCTTCTCTCTTTGCCACCCGGTTCCAATTTTTCTCTGGAATTGAACTTGCCACATTATGCTCTGGACGCGAAGTATGACATAAGTAAATTATGCTGATCAATGCCCCACCTCACTTCCTCATAGTGCTCCAGCAAACACTTTATGTCACAGTATTCAGACAATGATAGTGTAATCCCCATAGTGATGAGCTCTCTGAGAAACCTCGCATTACACTACAGCCAGGTGGACTCTAGTCCCCATACTCATGTAGTACATCTCGCAATGTAAGAAAAGCCACTGAAACACTCCCCCCCAGAAACATCATCAGGAGTTAAATCAGTACCAGTGGCCTCCAACAACGTGTTCTAACCCTTCTTATGTCCCATAAGAAGAAGAACTACGTCTTTCTGCAACAAGTGACATTGCTCCGATATCATGAAGACAACAAGGATTGAAGATGATGGACAGATTAACCATCACACGGAAGAGATTCAACAAAATACACAATCTTCTCCTCTTAGTGTGTCTTAAGGCTTTGACTTATTGACTCTAAACAAAGGCAGAGTCAGCTCAAGGCTCTGTACAGTTCTTCATGGAGGCCACGCGCTGCTCATTTTACTGGTGTATGATGGACAGAATCACAATAGCCATTCAATGACATATTGCCTGAATTTATTATAAAGATGGCAGTCTTGTGTACTGTGCATTGCTGGAAAAGGATCACATGATCTCGCCTGGAGAGTTGGTGGTAGGCGTCATTTTCTGTATGGCCAGGATGGTATCTTTCTCATTTTGATCTGTGCGTGGCATTGGTAGTTGAACATCAATGATTAGCAGCATAAGGAGACCTCTCCGTACAGTATCCAGATTGAAAAGAGAGGGACCACCATAACCTTCTAGGCATGTTGTACAAGGTGATTTAAAATGGTTGTGCTTGGGGCTAGCAAAGTCATCATGTACAACCATTGCTACTGAAACCACCACTGCAAGTGCTTGGATACAGCCTTCATGTAAAGGGGCCAGTTGTATCACCTGCCCTATTCTCCAGTTTTAGTGATTAGGACAATGAATCAACTAGGAGGAACAGAGCATGACAAAGGAAAGATGTTGGACAGTTTACCATGTTGGAATGGAAGAAAGTCAACAACTGAATTAATAAGCAGGGCTTAGAGTACCAAATACATCCCACTTAACAAGCACTTAAACAGAATCCAACCACAACGCACTACAGAGTGCCAGCTGTGTATACACCCATACAAAACTGTTGATAATTATCTCTTTGAGTGCTTGACGCACAACGATATAAGGAAAATGCTTCTTCCGAGGCCAGATAAACGGAACGATTTGTATGGTAAACAACAACAAAAACATGCAGATACCATTACATGGCATTGGATGAGAAACTGTTAGATCTGTAACAACAATAACTGATAAACACCATTAGGGACAGAGGATGCCAAGAACAAGCAATACTAAACAGTTTACCATTGTGACGTGGAAGAGAGTCAACAACAGAATTCACTAAAATCACTGGGGATGTTACTATGTCATCACCATGACATGAAGGAAATGATGCTGATTTTCATCCATGACATGAAGAAACTGAGGAAAACAGCAATGCTGACATTCATCCATCACCATGACATGAAGAAAATGAGGAAAAATATCAATGCTGATATTCATCCATGACCATAACATGAAGAAACTGTGGAAAACATAAATGCTGATATTCATTAATCATCATGACATGAAGAAACAGGAAAAAAATTACTGCTGATATTCGTGTCTAAGTCGTCAAGAAACCAGATTAACATAATACTAAAGATATCAGACACGGACTCTCATCACTGCTGCAGATACTTACATCTCGGTAGGTATCATCTTTGTGAAGCTCCAAAACTCTGAGTATTGTCAGCTCAGCAAAGCTTTCAAACCTCTTTGGGTATTGTTGTAACATCTTCTGCAGACATTTGAGTGCCAGAACTTTCACGTCACCCTGTTTGTATGAAAGTAGACATCTTTATAAAACGCAAAAGGTCCACAAGAAGAGCATATCATCCCCTTCTACTATTAGCACCTAACTGTGCTTGGGTCCTCCTCGCAGAAAAAAAAATTGGTTAAAGGGGTCTATTTATTCGATGTTTGCTCTCATCTCCGAGGAGGAGTAGAATAAATAACCTTAATATGGCATAGTCTGTTGATTCAAAAATATTGAGGTTACTTCTTGACTCACCATCATATTTGTGTGTTTTTCTATCTCTTCTTTGAAACCACATTTACAGAGAAGAGTGACAAAGATGGCACACTACCAGCTGCGGGTCTACATTGCTCTGGTGTTTTAGTTCATTATAGATGCCGCCAGGCTATGGATTTGCCTGGAATTCGACGACTTATACTTGTGTTCATTGAAACGTGTCGTTTTTCATTTGAAATGATTAATTTGTTAGTTTTTGTGTGTTTTCTTCCCTCCGATCATCCTGGCCTGGACATCAGCTATATGAATTAGTACTACGCTTAAACCTGTGTTGTATTGTCACTGTCTAGTTCCCACAGCTGAACTTAACGAGATTGGCATTCTTCGTCCTAGCTGCAGATAGCATCAGTTTTGGTGTGACTGTGTAATTTAGACACAACTATAATGGACTAGAATAGGCAAGGGAGAGATGCCAAGGTCCCTAAGATCTCTTGCGGTTATGGGAACGGCATGACACACAACGATAGATGCCATCCCTCTCCACTGCCATGTTTATGGGAAAGGCTTTTGGAGTAAACCATGAGGAAAAATCTGCATCCTGTGCTATCTCCAGTCGTCTTGATAAAATCTTGCCACTGGCCGAAGGTAGCTCATGACCAGAGAGTGAGGTTGACAAAAGGCGCAGTTTCTTCCTCACTTTAATCCAAATCACTGCTCAAGTCACCCATTTCAGTGGACACAGCAAGAGAAAAAACTGTCCACACAGCTGTACAAAGAGTGGTCTTCATCACATGTGATGGACGAACATCAACCATATTCACATCCCACAAAATTGATGGCCTATTTTCTCATCCCGAGTAACTCCTCGTCTATAATACAGACATATAACAGTGAATCTCATTTTCCATGCGTATCAGAACAAACACAGGTAACTTAACAGTGACAGATTATTATCTGACATCTATATTAGAAAAAGAAAGCAGCCCCAATTACACAAGAATTAAGTTTCCAAGTACATAAAACAAAAACAAACAATGAGCTAAGCAGAAACATAATTCAAATTAAATAGAGTAGTTACGTAGTTTTAAAGTACAGTAGAAACAGCAGTATTGCTATCACTGGCGTGCCATTGTCTCCTTGCTGTAACAGTTACTGTCAATAAACTAATCTTTGTTGTGTACGATTTACATTGAGTTGTTGTGTAGCGTGGGTCGGACACATGAAGTAGTTTGTTACCAGGGACCAGGAAAGGATAGAACAGTCCAGCGGAGGTAACAGTGCAATTGTTGTGTAGTGTGGCTCTGCCACAATCTTAAAGCTGTACAAGAAGAACAGCATACAATGAGTTTACAAATAACAAATAATGACATTTAAAAGAACAAACAATGACATTTAAAGAACAAATAATGACATTTAAAGAACAAACAATGACATTTAAAGAACAAACAATGACATTTATAGAACAAACAATGACATTTAAAGAACAAACAATGACATTTATAGAACAAACAATGACATTTAAAGAACAAACAATGACATTTAAAAGAACAACAATGACATTTATAGAACAAACAATGACATTTAAAGAACAAACAATGACATTTAAAGAACAAACAATGACATTTAAAAGAACAAACAATGACATTTAAAGAACAAACAATGACATTTAAAAGAACCAATAATGACATTTAAAGAACAGACAATGACATTTAAAGAATAAACAATGACATTTAAAAAAACAAATAATGACTTTTAAAGAACAATGAGATCTACACAAATAAACAGAAAACTTACATTAGCATCTCCAAGCGTTTCCAAGAGAATTGACAACAAGGACTTGAAATGCTCTTCTAGAAGATCTTGCGTGACTGATCCCTTCTCAATCAAGCCATGGAGACACTGCAAGGCATTTTTCCTTTGTTCCACTCTGGCAAGAATCAATGTGAGAGTTAATTACGAGGGGTAACAAAAAAGTAACCTTTACATTTGGTATTAATAGAACATTCTATGTTAACGTGTTTTTGTTGTTGTTGATCCATCATACAAGGAGATCAAACATCAGTCAATCAGAGATGCAGGCCAGGTCTGGCTGTACTCAGGAAATTGGCAGCTGTAAACCTGATGTAGCAGCTGTTAGTTGCTCCTCCTATTCTATCAGTTGGTTTTGTCAGAAGAGCATCTGCTGGATGACAACACTGCAATAGATGAACAGACAACCCTCAGATGGTGGAAGTTTTAGCACAAGCCTGTCAAGAAATGCAAGACAGACATGGCAGTACTCAAGACAGTTGCATCTGTACAGAAGAGCAGAAGACGTAGTGAATGAGCTGACAGCAGTCAGCAACTCTTAGATCCTCTTTCGTCTCAAAGTGGGATCCCTGGAAACTGCATTCCTGCAGTCTGGCTCAGAAAATAGGGATCGAAGAAATCACAGTGTGAAAGGTTGAAACAGAATGAAGGAATTTAACTCTCCATGGATTCTGTAATGGGAGAGGAAGGTGTCAAAGCAGAACTAAGAGCAAGTACTGCACGAGCAACAACAATTCTTACTTCAATGAGTGCACATAACATATGGAGTCGCTGTGGTTGAGAGGTAAGGCACTTGTCTCCAAAGTGATGAACAGAAATGGTGTGGGTTCGAATTCCACATGTTTCAAGCGATCCCTGGTCTCAAAGGAGGTGGGACCAGAGCACCTGCATCCTGGATTACCTCCAGTTGTATTGACTTAAGCCTTGCCACTGGCCCAAGGTAGTTCGGTACCAGAGAGTGAGGTTGATGACCAGCGTGCTTCTTCCTCACTATAATCCTCATACAGCGTAAGTTACATCATCAAGGCAAAACCGTCTGATGATGTCGCCATCATTTTTAAGATTAATGAAAACATTGAATCTCTCAACATGCTTGTGAAACATGGGCATTGAATGCTGAGTTGGAACCAACAAATCTAAGCAATGGAGATGAGATGCTTCAGACAGATCTTTGGAATAACATACCGGGATCATGTCATAAATGTCAACGTATGCCATATGACATCAGACAGCATATCCGACCATATAAAGAAAGACACTGTCGGTTATAAAAACATGTAAACTTCAATTGTAGTCATGTGATATAATACAATCTTTATGGACTGCCTAACATGATACTTAAGGACACAGATCCTGGCACAAGAAAGAAAGACCCCCCTCCAAGATGCACTGGACACATGATGCTCAGAAATGGACAGACAAAATCTTAAAAGAGACAGAAACATTGGTGGTGGACAGACTGTGGTAGCGACAGTACATAGTTCACTATGCTCTAATGGCGATATCCTAAGCTACAGGAAAGATGAAGATGAACGCTCCCTTGCAGGTCTAGTACTTTTAACTTAATTATCTTCTTATGAACGTTTCACTCAAACATCTCACATTAAATACCAAACTGTTCCGAATTCATCAGCAGAATATAAAAGAAGGCATTTTAGAATGGATGTGGGTTAAAGGAGGATTATAATGACAAAGTATTATTTATAGATCAGAAAAATGACAATTATTATCACTCTCCACGGATCTATGTTGTTATTCGAAGCTAGCTGTACTGAGTTAACTCTTGATGTTTCTTTGGTAGCAGCTTACAGTCTCTTCTCACATCTTGAGGTATACTTGAACAGGCGGACCTGAGTCGTCCTGGTTGTATACGATGAAAGGCTCCTCATTGGTATCGATTTTCACCTTGCCGGCCAGACTGCTGTGAGAGAGCCTGCTTCCAGGAGCAAGAACGAGGACATGGGATGGGGTCTTGATCAGTATGTTTCATCTGGCCCCAATTAGTCTTCCTTTATAATCCTACACAAAGTATATCACAGTGACGTTAGTGACAATAATGCACAGTGGGAGAATTCTGAAGTTTCACCTAATTAGGAATAGTAATGAGCATATTTTACCGAAGACATGTCTAGTCTGAAAATAATTAACAAACATTACAAAAAGCAAACTAGAATAGATGCTTTCAGTGAAAATATTTGTGAACAATAAAGTAAAATACCTCAAGACATACAGTAAGGACACCATTACTAAATATCAATCAATTATCTTTTGTGTTGGTGAACATTTTGAATCTCAAGTGAATATATTTTCTTTATTTGCAACCTGCCTGAGCCTATATATCAGTGCTGTGATATTTTAAGAATGTTCAACAGACAACTGTGCGCAGGGAAGCTATTAACACCAAGGTATTCAGTATATTTGCTTTTCACCACTCCCTCTCACACAAGCACATCTATTTCCCTCATGAACATGGCAATTTCCCTCAGGTGTCTTGTCATAATAAAGTTTATCCATTAATTTGGTTTGGGAGGGTCAAGCTATCACTCTGCTATTCTCATGGAGCTAACAGGTCTGTAGAACATGTTCTACTGATTGTTTGTTCTCCCAGCAAAAGCACATGTCTGTGAGTTCGATCTTTAATTTGTTAAACAGATATTACCTGGGAGTTGCTATAGTACCTCTACACCTCACGGTAGAAGAGGAGCGACTAAGTAAGTTGCTATAGTACCTCTACACCTCACGGTATTTGCCTCTCAAGAAACAAACGAAGAAACGGGAAAAATGGTGTGTGTTTGAATACCACAAGAATCCCCTGGTCTCAAGAGAGGTAAGATCACTGCCTAGTCCTATTGAAGATGGATGACAAACTTGCAGGCACTGCAAACATGCAAAACAGAGATGAAAATAAAAAATAGCAGACTGTTGGCCACTAACTGGGCACAAATTCTAAAGGTAACGGAATTCCTATCCAATAGTGGATGGCAAGAAGGCCAGGCAGTGAATCACCTGCATGCCTGCACGCTCCACTGCAAGTATATACAAAACAACAGGACCTCTGCACCCCCAGGGGTAGAAGAGGAGTGACTAAGAGAGATATATTTCCTTCTCCAGTGCTACATCCAATCTGAAAATTATAATTTCTTCTTGGCAAGGACTTGTATGCTTCTGTCATATCAGAATCTATTCTCTGCATCAATTGTCTCAAAAGTTGATTTGCAGTATTGTTTTTACATCTTCATATGCTTCAAATGCTTTGCTAAACCCTTCTTCTGTTAGTCTATCTGCCACCTCATTTCATCGTGGGTAGGAATACAACAGCATTTACATTCTGTTATATTTAGAGCTGGCCTCTGTTAATGCTTCAGACGGGTATCTAATTAGTTGTTTGAGTAGTTTCTGTGAGCCATGCCTGACAGATATATTTATATGATATGCAAACACAAGAAAACTAAGAAAACACAACAGCTTACGTACATCAACACATTGGCAACCATAATTCTCTTCAAAGTCCAAAGAAATGCCCTAAGGGAGAAAATCTGACTTCTGACTTAAACTATCGTGACTTAGCGTGGACTCCAGATTTGAAAATATCACTGCTAACAAACTCCTGCGTAATTTGGATATGTAAGAAATGAATTTACGCAAAGGATAAAATCAAGATTTAGCCTGTAACAGCAGATGAAATCTGACATCTGTTGGCTTGCTTGAGGCTGTGGTGAGCTGTGACGGCCTCATTTTGTGGTGAGAATGGTTATTGATTGGCAACAGATGTCAGAAGGCATGAATCATCGGTTTGCCAATATGGTTTTCTGTTCAAGCAGCGATTTATTGATTAGACTTAGATACAGCTCCCCCTCTATCCTGCAGTGTAGAGCTCGTCTTTTTATTTCATTTGTGGTTCATAATTTCTACAGGATAACTGACTCCTATTCTCAACTCTCCTTAGTTGCCTCATATGTCATTACTGGTAGTTTAAAGGTGTAACTATTCTTTGCTTCCATATTGGCTCCTGGTAACACAAAAGTGTAGAAATATTTTGAAAGTACATATGTCATGATATGGGTCACTATAACTGGGGCACTTATATCAGCTCTTTTGTTGCCCGAAGCACACACATGACCAAGACAGTACACATTGACCAGCCCTTGAGGTATCTACAGCTGCTATCCACTCATGCCTTTGCCAACCCTTTTGTACCTTCAGACTCCCAATCCTTACTCCGGAAAGCACAAAAGCGCTGGCATGAGTGGATGTCAGTTGTACTGGCCTCAAACCTACAGGAGCTGGTGTGGAACTACTGTCCTGGTCATGTGGGGGCTCTGGGCACCGAAATAGCTGACGTTCTGATTACAAAACCAGCACTCATTATGGGCACATTGGATATGGATATGGATATTGCAATACAGACTGCAAATCTTTGAAATCAAACGAGCATTAAGTGAAGTAGGGCACATAAGAAGACTGAGTGGGAATGTGAATAACGAATGATGAGCTACAGGAACCATGAGAATCCACACAGTTCATCACTTAATGAGTGAGAGAATGAGCAGGTATGCCTTGAGCGCAATTCTTAAAAACTGATTAGGTCCCAAGATGCACGTTTGGAGATGTCATGTTACAATTTAAAAATGGACATACATTGTTAGCACAACTGTTTGCGCTGGTTGGCTTCACCTCTTTGACTGACTTACCTCTCATTATGATTGGACAATTCCTCCAAGACATCACAAATGATCTTGCCGACCTCCTCTTGCGATATGTCTGACTCCTTTTTGCCGTAGAAACCTGATGTTCCCATGATATTACTTTGGCCACTTATTTTCTGTGAAACAATAAAGACCTCAAATAGAAAGTCAGCCCAATTGTACGGCTCTGAAACACGGAGAACAACAAAAACTACAACCAAAAGAAAGGCGCTACAAGGGAGAGCAAAAGAAAAACTTATTTGTGTATATTCTGTTAACATAAAAATATGAAGGTTCCTTTTTGACTCCTCATACTTTTATAAATACAAACATCTTGTACCGATAAGGATTGACATGGTTGTGATTGCTAATGTGGAACTGTTGGAAAGAGTAAGACAAAATTGTGGAAAAGAAGATAAAGAGAATACAGTAGCATTGGAAAGTACATGGATTAAGGAAGCCAGCTGAAAGTATTATAAATCAGTCTCTAGAATCCTAAGGGTAAGAGACAAAGAAGGAGACCAAAACACTACAATATAAAACAAGACAAAAAGAACTAAATGTATTCAAAATTTCAAACAATGTAGAATCAACAAGACTTGATCTGTGATTGAAACAAACATGCCTTCTGTAAAGAAAGCTAAGACTGCAAAAATAGAATTAATTCTTTTGAGAGTCAGGCCCCTGGGGGTTGGGTAGCAAGACAAGATCACTGACACAGAGGTGTTGGGGAGACAAGATCACTGACACAGAGGTGTTGGGGAGACAAGATCACTGACACAGAGGTGTTGGGGAGACAAGATCACTGACACAGAGGTGTTTGGGAGACAAGATCACTGACACAGAGGTGTTTGGGAGACAAGATCACTGACACAGGTGTTGGGAAGACAAGATCACTGACACAGGTGTTGGGGAGACAAGATCACTGACACAGAGGTGTTTGGGAGACAAGATCACTGACACTGAGGTGTTGCGGAGACAAGATCACTGACACAGAGGTGTTTGGGAGACAAGATCACTGACACTGAGGTGTTGCGGAGACAAGATCACTGACACAGAGGTGTTTGGGAGACAAGATCACTGACACTGAGGTGTTGCGGAGACAAGATCACTGACACAGGTGTTGGGGAGACAAGATCACTGACACAGAGGTGTTTGGGAGACAAGATCACTGACACTGAGGTGTTGCGGAGACAAATTCACTGACACAGAGGTGTTGGAGAGGACAGGCACTGTCACAATCTGTTGCTGGCATAGTCTTCGAAGGCTGGGGCACACTTGGAGGATGGATGATCGCAGAATACCAAAAGACCTTCTCTTTGGGGAAAAGGTCTAGGGGCCGGATACTACTTCAGTACAAGGATGTATGCAAGCGAGATATAAATGATGCAGGCATCTATTTGGAATCATGGGAACAGGACGCCATGGATCGTGTTACATGGAGGGGCAGGATTCAGCATGAAATATAGACAAAGGAGATACTGATTCCGGATAGGCTAAGGAGTGAGCATTTGAGAAGACAAGCCACAACATGCGATGTCGCAAATGATCCTGACTTTCCTTGCATACACTGTGGGAAACGCTTCTCTGCTCGGATTGGTCTCACGAGTTACATTCGTTCTCGTCATGGATTGTAGTTACATCCCTTTTTTCAAAGTACAATTACTATCATAATGAAACGCAAGCAGGGTTCAGGCCAGGAAGAGGCACAAGAGACCATATCTTCAACATGAGAAACATCATTAACAACAGCAGAGAATTCAATACAGACATGTATGCCTGTTTTATAGACTACACCAAAGCCTTTGACTGTGTAAAGAATGTAGATAAATGTACAGTCATCCACATGGGCAGATCCAACATGGAACATAATTACAGAATGGGAGAGAACAATATTAGAAAGATAGATAAGGGAAAGGACCTAGGGGTTATAAAAGATCATACAGGTAAGGTGAGTGAGCAAGTTCAGGTCGCAGTGAAAAAGGCAGATGCAATGTTAGGTATGATAAAAAGAAATATTAAACATAGGAGCAAGGAAGTGATAGTCAAACTGTATAAAACATTAGTTAGACCTAGATTGGAGTACTGTGTACAGGTGTGGAGTCCTTATCATAGAGGGGATATAAACATGCTGGAAAGAATACAAAAAAGAGCGCCAAAGCTGATAATGGGATTCCAGAATTACAGTTACGAGGAAAGACTCAGAAAAACCGGCCTACAGTGTCTAGAAGAGAGAATTCGTGGTGACTTAATGCAGGTTTATAAGATGATCAGAGGAATCGATAAATTAGACTATTACAAGTTTTTTAAAATACAGCCACCCACAGGAAGAAGAGGGCATACATACAAGTTGACTAAAGAGAGGTCAAGGTTAGATATTAGGAAATATTTTTTTAGTCAGAGAGTGGTGTCTGCTTGGAATGCATTGCCACGGGAGGTAGTGGAGGCAGAGACAGTTAATGCATTTAAGAATAAATTGGATGTGCATAGCTTTTAAAGCAAGGTGATGCAACTGAAACTGGTTGTAAACAGACTCATCTGGGGTAGGTCTCTCGCCACCGCGATTGACTCTCATCCAATATTCGTACAGCGATCTTGTCCCGCCAGACTGAGCGATAGCGTGGGCTTGCCGAAAACGCTTGCCCGCCTCTCCCCGGGCCAGGTAGCGGGACGAAATTTGTGGTGTCGTACCGATGGCAACGGTGTGTTACTGTGGCCCGTATCAAGAAACTTTGACAGTCAGTGGTGCTTTTTCGAAGGCTTATAGCAGACCTCGACAGTTCATCTCACTGGTGGTCAGAGCTTGTGACCGGCAAATGGAAAGCAGGAATCCTGCCTAAAGGCACTGTCCTCGCCCGACCAACCCTCGGGAGAAGGGCAGGCAGGCAGGCAAAAATCGTCTCCAGTTCCTGTGAAATTCATCACCGGGCCGTTGGGATCCGTTCTGCACAGAGCGCTGCCATCCCTCCCCGAGTGAGCCCGGTCGGTCGGTCGTCTGGTGTGTGTACGGGCCCCTGTCAGGCGGTCCTAAGTCGACGGAACAACCGTCCGTCCATCAGTCGGTCCCTGCAGCCGTCCTAGTGAGGCTTTTTACACATCCGTCCTCCATCGACCGGTGTGTGTAGTTCGTACGTCTCCGACAGATATCTGGTTGATCCTGCCAGTAGTCATATGCTTGTCTCAAAGATTAAGCCATGCATGTCTAAGTTCACACTGTCTCACGGTGAAACTGCGAATGGCTCATTATATCAGTCGAGGTTCCTTAGATGACACGATCCTACTTGGATAACTGTGGCAATTCTAGAGCTAATACATGCTTACCAAGCTTCGATCCTCGCGGAAAGAGCGCTTTTATTAGTTCAAAACCATTTGACTCAACACGGCCAACACTGAAATGATTGACAGGCCGAGAGCACTTTCGTTGGGTCCAATATGGAACGGGTGCTGGAATTAGACCCTCGAAAATCTGGGGCTATGCTCTCGGTGGCTTGACTGTCTCGCATCCAGTGTTCGATAAAGGAATTGACGGAAGGGCACCACAAGGAGTGGAGCCTGCGGCTTAATTTGACTCAACACGCCAACACACTGTAAAGCTACTGACAGACTGAGAGCACTCTCGTTGGGTCTAATAGGGAACGTGTGCCGGTATTAGACCCACTGAAGACAGGTCAGTTGTACCCTCCTAAAGAAAGAGCGTCTGCTACGGTAACCCTGCTTAACCCTACAGAAATCGCAGGTTCCGTACACTTGGTCATTGACTAACTAAAAAGCCCTCTATTGATTCGTTGGGTCTAATAGTGAACGGGTGCTGGTATTAGACCCTCGGAAGACAGGTCAGTTCTACCCTACTAATGACAGGGCGTTGCTACGGTAGTCCTGCTCAACTCGAGAGGAATCGCAGACATTTGGTCCACGTGCTAGGCTGATAAGCCAACGGCGCGAGGCTACCATAGGAGGGATTACGGCCGAACGCCTCTAAGCCGGCCCTAAATCTCAGCACCACTGCGATGGGACGCTACGATAGGGTTGGGACCTGGGGCTTGTGTCCCAGCCCGACCCAGTCGAGCCGCAGAAAGAGGTCTCTGCCGTCCGGCGAGCAAAGTGGGCGGGAAGCTGCCTGATATTCACCCCATACGGCGATGAGGTGTGAAACCACTAGTAGAAGACTTAGTTCTCGGTCGGGGTGTCGTAAGCAGTAGAGCAGCCACCTCACTGCGAACTGTTGAGACGCAACCCTTGATCATGAGATATGTCCGCACACCAGGCGAACAACATCTCCGTACCATTACCAGGCTTGTCCCCTGGTTAAATGCACTCCTTCGAGAGGAATCGCAGGTCGCTGTCATTTGGTCCACGTGCTTGGCTGATAAGCCAATGGTGCGAAGCTACCACCTGAGGGATTTCGGCCGAACGCCTTTAAGCCAGAATCTCGCCCTAAATCTCAGCACCGCTGTGATGGGAGGCCACGATATGGTTGGGACCTGGGGCTCGCGTCTCAGCCCGGCCCGGTCAAGCCGCAGAAATGCACCTGGCCAAATCCACTCCTGCCTCGCTCTTTACCTCTGTCTGCTATCAGCCATCCCAATGGACGCAGAAGAGATGCAGTCCAGCGGACATTGCACCTATGCCCTATTGTGACAACGTCCCAGGTGGCGGGGAATACTAGGCGTGCCATCACTGCAGATGAGCCGAGAAAATAAAGGGAGCAAAGAGATACCTCACTCACATACGCTACGTTTCTGGTAGGACGTGACGATCCTGAGACAGTCACACTGCACTGCCTCTCTTCCGGGATAGGACAAACTAGTACATAGTCCATCATATCATATCATTGCCAGGGGATGGCGTGGCCTAGTGGTTAAGTGGCACGGCTCACAACCAGAAGGTGCTGGGTTCGATCCCCATCACAGCACCGGCCGTTACCCTGGGGAAGCAAACCCTTAGAAAATGCAGGAGGAAGCAGACCCTTACATAAAATGCATGCTGAAGTCGGATGCACTGGGCCGACAGGCGCAAAAATAAAAACCACAGTGTAACGCACACACGCCTTGGGGAATAGATAAATAAAGCGAACGCAAAAAAAAAAATAAAAAAATATCATTGCCAAACCCTATAGACACGAGTGGGGAAGACTTGTTAGTCCTGCAAGACAACTTCCCTAAGAGAGACAACTCTGACCAAAAACAACTGCTGCCTTGCAGATAGGCTGGGGACAGCCAAAGGCTAAGGAGGGCATCCCTACAGAAACGCCTGTTGAAATCGGATGCACTGAGCCACAGGCTTAACAAAATAAAAAAGGTGCAATGTAAATATCGCTGTAAACAGTGTACGATGAAGAGGTATACAGACTCTGCAGTCTTCTAAACCAGTATAAAGACGTTAAATTAAGCTATGTTAAGTTAAGTAAAACATCAGCAAATGTGGAACATTATGAAAGATGTGGGCTTCCCAACACATTTGGTTCAACTAATAGAAACCCTCTACAGGGGGGCTACAAACAGCCGTCAGAGTACATGGTGAAACCTCAGATTGATTCGAGATACACAAGGGTGTCAGACATGGCTGCATTCTTTCACCATACCTGTTCAACATCATAAGGAATGTAAAGGCAATTCAAATTTTTACAGACTTCGATCCTTTCACGAAAGGAGGAAAGGAGATACCGGAAATACAATATGCAGACGACACAGTTTTGCTCTCAAACAACGCCAATAATTACATCAGTCCAGAAACACAGCGAAGCTCAGAATCTTCACCTGAATACAAAGAAAACTAAGATAATGACAACTGACAAGACAAAACTCCAACCTGAATTTGAGATCGCTGGCGAATATTTTGAAAATGATGCACATTTTTAATATCTGGGATCAATACTGAACAACAATGGAGACTGTATAAAGGAAGTAAGAAGATGACTGGACTATGGCAATGCAGAAGCTAAGGAGTATGTAGACCGTATGGCATAATACAAAAAAGGAACTAAAACTAAAGATACAAAGAACATGCAACCTATGGATGTGAAACATGGACGATTACAAAAGCACTAAGAGCGAAGATCTGTGCTTTTGAGACACAGTGCTACAGAAGAGTCCTGAAAATCCTGTGGACAAAGAAAGAAACAAACAAATCCATCTGGCAAGACCTGAATGTATAGGAGAATTAGCTCATAAATGATGTAATGACCCGAAAACTTAGGTTTCTTGGTCACGTGAAACGACACAATGGACTGGAGAAAATGATTATGGAGGGCATTGTCACTAGAAAGAGAGGCAAGGGCTGACCGAGAAGACCATGGACTCAGGACACATATATAAGGAGATGCTGGATTTGACCTTGGAGTAGGCCGGAAGACTGGCGGAATACAGAGTTTCCTTCAGACAGGCTGTGTTGAGAGCGGCGTTCTCCAAAGGACATGCTATATGATGATGATATATTTTGTGTCACTACGGACAGTTCAAATGGTGGTTAGCAAGAAACTGAAGTATCAGTTCACAATGGTTAAATAGGTTGCTGACCAACTACCGAAAGGAAGAACTGTTCTTAGCGACACAGCGAATTCCTTTACTAGCGAATGTAAGCTTTGAGATATTGTCACCATACACTGCCTGCATTCTGCAATGAATGTTAACTGGTCGACATCCTTCAGCTGTTAAAAACCAAATCACTCTGAACGGATTCTGCATCACACCCGTCATGTTTTCAACTGTCTGCTTAGGAAACTATGAGTCGGAGGATAATGAAATTATGCAAACTTGACGGTTGGTATGTGCTGTTTACACTAGAAGTGACTTCATCATGCGCATCGTACATATGTTCACTTATTGCAGTTTGATCCAGTTTCATTTGAACATGCTCGTATAATAGAAAAGAAAAAGAAACTAGCAAGCATACCCTCTGTGCCATTTTAAAACAATACAGTGAATAGAAGAGAAACATATATACATGAACTATGGATTTTGAAGAGACAGCTTGTGGAAGATACTAAGAAATTATGGCATACCACAGAAGATAGTTACCATCATAGCTCTCTTCTATAAAGATTTTTTCTGCAGCATGAAGTACTCTGATAACATTTCCTGTGCTCTGGTGTAAGACATGGATGTGTCATGTCATCATTGCTATTCAACCTTGCAATTTACTAGGTACTAAAGAACACTTTTGAGAAAGAGCAGAGAGAAATAAGATGGACATCATTCACCACATTATAAGACCTTGATTTTGCAAATGATATTGCCCTTCTGGCTTACAAATATGAGCATATCTATAAATGATAAGAGTACAATAATGGAAACAATTGAAAACAAGGTGTGTTTGTGTGAAAATTAACACGAAGAAAATTGAAATTATGATCAATAGTGCAAACCAATAGCCAGTGTCTCTAGGAAACCAAATGTTGGAGAATATAGAACAGTTGACTTTTCATGGAAGTGTGGTATCACTCCAAGGAGGGACGGAAGAGGACATAAAATCCTGCTTAAATAAGGCTTTGACTGCCTTTGCCATGATGAAACCAATTTGGAAATACAGTATTCATATATTATTAAAACTAAACAGGCTATATTATAGTAGCGTCTTATCGGCACTTCTATATGAAGGCTAGAGGATGACAAACTCCTATATGACACGAACCAACAAGATATGGACAGCACTTTTGAAAAGAGAAGATGGAGATGGCCTGGGCATGCCATGAGAACGAGTCCAGACACGCCAGCAAAGACAGCCCTTTTGAAGACGTAAGAGAATAGAGAGGTAGACCAAGAACTACTTGGAGACATCCAATGAAAGATGAGCTGTGCTGTCCATCTGTGGCACTGAGCGAAAGGTTGTCCAAGACAGAAAGTCTTTGTAGAAGCCTCATGTGCCATAGGGCATAAAGAGAATTAGTGTCACTATATGGATCTGAAATATGCTGTGTCATTAAAAATAGTACATTTAGAATGCAGACTTTGACCAACAAATGTTTCCTTAGCCAAGTCTACACCAGATCTGTGACATGGATCATCAACAACTAACAGGTGGAGAAAAAGACAAGAGCTAGATATCAATAGACAAGCCATCAAGAAGAAGCTTAGTAATATGTACCTGACTAGAGCCTACAGGGAAAGAGAAGAGTGAAAGCTCAAAGAACATCTGGCAGAGAAAGGTAGAATAGAAGTCAGGGCAGCTGAAGTTCCATGGGAAAAAAAGTTCCTGATCTGTCTGATCTTTTAAATAAAAAAATTAATCTCTTTCAATTTCAAGTTTTTTACACTGAAAAATTTGATTTATTCAAGAAGTTTCACTATTGAGGTCTGTAGGTAAGAAAGATTTGGTACGTACTGACTGTGTTCTTCATTAAAAAATGTTCAAACTTGTGATATTATAGAAAAGATAATTCATTTTTAACTTCAGATGCAAAATTGCTAAAAATTATTTCTCCTAATATGGTAAAACTTTAAAGACATCTTCCCACTAAGATTATCTTTGATAGAAAACCATTGTTTTGTTCATGTATGGATACACAGAAAGTTCCCCAGAATACCCTGGACAGAGAAAAAAACAAATGTAGACATTCGGCAAGAGTTGAGCATAGAGGAGAGCTGGTTTATCAATTCCATTTTGGCTAGAAAATGCAAATAATTTGGTCACATCAAGAGACACAACGGTCTTGAGAGAACGGTGATGGAAGGTATGGTGCCAGGCAAAAGAGGAAGGGGTAGACCAAGAAGACGATAGCACCAAGATATCCAGGAATGCCTGAGTATGACAGTGGCGGAAGCTGGTGTTTTGGCAAGAGAACGAGTTTCTTTCAGACAGAATGTGATGGGAGCGACGTTCTACAAAGGACATGCTACATGATGAATGGATGGATACACGGCTGAATTATTGAATGTGAGTTACAAAACATTGCATGGAACACATACAAAACATTGCATGGAACACATACAAAACATTGCATGGAACACATACAAAACATTGCATGGAACACATACAAAACATTGCATGGAACACATACAAAACATTGCATGGAACACATACAAAACATTGCATGGAACACATACAAAACATTGCATGGAACACATACAAAACATTGCATGGAACACATACAAAACAAGACTTACTTGAGAATAGCCAAAGAAGCCCCTCTTGTGGTCCAGCCCATCTGGGCTATCCATGCGGAGGTCCTGAATGCCAGAATCTTGGGAGGTGAAGTCATGCTTTTTCTTGACGTCCTCGTATGGCTCCAACTTGCTGTTGATACTAAGGCTCTGAATGTCAGCAGATGTTTTTTTGATGGAGTTGAAGATGTCTTCTGGGTTTAGATTTTCTGTTTCGTAGTTGTCGGGATGACCCTGGCTTGACCTGTCAACAACAACATAACTATCATTACATGTGTCAACTTGCACCTAGATGAAAACTTGTACCAGGTCAATACATTCCTAACCTGGCCAACTTGTGTCATTTCGCACTAATGCACATTTTTGCATTACCATCATACCTCAAAATCAAGCTTTTTGCTTCACAATTACATACATTTATCATCATCACATCACTGCTGAGAGCTGCTTTATCTGAGAGGTAAAGCACTTGTTTCTCAAGAAAAGGAAAGCCAGAAATGGTCAGTTGTTCAAATCTCAAAAGTTTCAAGCATCCCTCTAGTATCAAGGGAGGTGAGATCAGTGTCTAGTCCTATCGTAGATGGATGAAAACTAGAAGTCCGGTGAACATGTTGTGCTAATAAAAAAATAAAAAATTGGCAGTTGAAAATTGAAAAGAGCAGGCTCTTAACTGCTGTCTGGGCAAACAAATTATAAATGTAATGAAATTCCTACTTAATAGTAATCAGCATGTAGGTCACGTTGGCCGGCCCTCCGTCGTACAAAAGCACAAAAGACCAATCATCTGTTTGTCTGCACACACGATTGCAAGTGTAGAAAAAAACTTGCACACCTTCACAGGTATAGAAGAAAAGTTTGTTTACAAACACTGTATAATTAGTATTCTCTTTTATTCACTGCTTCCCCTTGTGATAAAATGAATATTGATGTATTTACAATTGTTATTTTCATGGTGTCTTGTGAATAAAATATAAAAGAAGTTAATATATAAAATATATATACAATACAATATTGTATTGTATATATAAAAGCAGATAAAAGTTGACAAGAGATCAATAAGGGTTTTACAAACAACGACTCTTTACATTGTCCTCAGACTGTAAAAAAGTAATTGGGAAAATACTCAAACACTGTGGAATACCAGATAATTGTATAAGAATTATAATAAGATTTCCGTGATTATGTCACATGTAGAATAGTCCACAAAGACAAACTGTCAGACCCATTTATAATTCAAACGGAGAACAGACAGGACAATTTCTACTCATCGCTATGGACTTGGTTATGCAGCAAACAACAGAGGGTAGGAAAATGAGAATTCAGTTGACATTTGATAAGCACATGGAAGATCTCGATTTTGCAGATGTTATATTTATGTCATGATTTGTATGAGCACTGACCTTGATGGGGGCCTTGATCTGTTCTGACCAGGTGGACTGGCCACATTTCGAGGTGATAGAACGTCTGTTGTGCCCTCGTTAGCTGACCTTATATGACTGTGAAGAATACGGGTGGCGCCATCCTGTGGAACGATAGCAACAATTGTAAGCACACTATCTATATTGACTGCAATTTTCTGTGTGAATAATTTTCTGAATATTTTTCATGTGATGCACAGAAGGTTGTTTCTGAACAAAATTTATGCGTGTGAAATTTGTGTGTGATATATGGAACCAATCATTTGTTTGCAGGGGTTCTCTGAAAGCCACACATTATTGACAGAGCTCCTCTATAATAACAATCTCTATATCTTTTTTTTGACCTTTTTTAAAGGCCTTCAGGATTATGAAGTAGTTAAAGAAATTTCTGGAAGGGCCTCTATGTGAGACAAGAACAGGCCCACTGTCACACTGAGATTGTCTCATAAGATGTGACTGACATTGCAGGCTCGAGGGTAGAAAGCTCTCCAACTTATAGCCATTCACACAGGTCAAAAGTCTGATGACGGATGGCTCAGACAGAAAGGTGCAAATCAAGCTGTAAACTAGTGACACAACACATTTTGTTCTCCAGACTACATCATGTTACTTGCAAAGCCTAGTTCAGGGCTTGGCAGTGGGAACTTTTTTTTGTTTTTTGTTTTTTTGTTGTTGTTGCGTTCGCCTTATTTCTCTATTCCCCAAGGCGGTGTGTGTTACACTGTGGTTTTTATTTTGTGCCTGACGGCCCAGTGCATCCGACTTCAGCATGCATTTTATGTAAAAGTCTGCTTCCTCCTGCATTTTCTAAGGGTTTGGCATTTTCTAAGGGTTTGCTTCCCTGGGGTAACGGCCGGTGCTGTGATGGGAATCGAACCCAGCACCTTCTGGTTGTGAGCCGTGTCACTTAACCACTAGCCCACGCCGCCCCCATAGCGAGACGACGAAGAAACATATGATACATGAATAAAAGAGTGAATAACTTATTTTCTTGTGGATCAGAAAGCTGGTAATAATCTGAAGTGTTATCCAGGCAGGTCATGAACTCAGTCCCATTGTCTGGTGGGAATCATTGCTCAAACCACTATGCCTGTAAAACATAGACAGTAGATAGCAGACATACCAGACAGCTAAGTTGTTTCCACATGAACAGTTTGTTCAGGATGATCAGAATATGCTGGCAGGACAGAGTACCTAACTTTGAAAGGTGGATGGGACATGTTGTTCAAATGTTCGATAAGCACAGCACTTCCACAAGCTGTGTACAGTGAGCTCATAACAGGCAGGAGGACAGAATAAAACGCCCCAGAGATTCCTGAAAATATGTTTGTGAGCAGCTTCAACATTGATGTCACCTCTTGGGAGAGGCTTGAACAGAACCATTCTGCCTTGTGTGGAATATCATCAGAGGAACTCTGAGAAAGTGGGTTGCTTGATAAACAGAACGCACTCTTTACATGTGTGTCTCAAGTGTGACATAGTCTGTCATGTCTGGATTGGACTTTACAGACAAATAAAATCAGAACTTGCAGCACTAGTTTAATGCCGTTGCCATCTTTGCTTTCATTGGGCAACTATTACTATGCCAAAAGTCCATGATGGCCTTATTAAAAACTTAATTAAATCTATACAATGGAAATTATGGAGTTATAGTAAAGATAGATGGCCAACTTCTCTCTTGAAGAAGCCCAAAATTGTTTCCAGACATGCGCTGGATTGGTACCCACTGGGAAGGATTAATGTTTTAAGGTCAAAGAACACCCAACAAAACAGTAGAAGAGGAAGGTAAGGAAATGGGTATCCTATGGGAGGAGCTCAAGAAGATAACTAAAAATAGGTATTAGTAGAGAGCATCCATCAGTAGCAGCGCGTAATTCTAGGGGAAGCCAGTCAAAGTTAATAATGGCTCATTCCTCCTCCCTTCAATAAGCCACAAACTGTATTGTAAGTTACATAATTTTTGATCAAGGAGGATCGTATATTAAAGACAATGCAAAAAAACAAAGTCAATATAAACACAAACATTCATTACATACTTGGAATGTTTTTGGTAGCTCGGACAACAGGAGCGAGAACTCTGCTGGGTTGAGATTGAACAAGGCTATTAGCACTGACTGTGATGCCTGTCAAAAGTAAATGCAACTAAACATGTCAAATTCAGATCAGTTAAATCCCATACACTGGACCAATTAAAACCCATACAGTAGACCAGAGGTAGCAAAACTACGGCCTGCGTTCCAGATCAGTTCTGACTGGCTTACCAACCAGTTTTGGCAGGCCTTTATTTCTTGATTGACAATTATTGTATACCCCGACCACTGTGCTAAAAAAATATTACAAAATAGCACACATAAGCACCAGAAAAAACAAATAAGACCCAAAATGTACGATTAACATCTCCCCAATAGGATTTGATCAGAGTAAGACACAACTCTCTAACTCACAGGAAGTTCCTTGCATTTTTAGAAGTGAATTCTCTTTATGGTGATCTTCTGCTTCATGCTGAGGTGAGATGGTTTAGTCGAAGAAAATATTTAAGAAGATTTTGTGAACTGAAGGATGAAATATGTTTGCTTTCTGCGAGGCAATTTACCACGTTAAATTGATCTTCAAAATTAACTCAAAGATATTCATTTCATTCAGCACTTGGCATTTCTCACAGATATAACACAACATGTGAATGTACTGAATTTGAAGTTACAAAGAAAAAGGCAAACAATTTTTTTAATATTGGTCTATATTGATGGCTTTAAAAAGAAACTGAGCCTATTTAGCCTTAACTAAAGACACACACACACATTCATGAACATATAGCAACCAAAAGTGCAGTTCTTCAAATGTGTAGGTTTGATAAAACAACTAAAGACACACACACACATTCATGAACATATAGCAACCAAAAGTGCAGTTTTGATCAAACAACTAAAGACACACACACCAAAAGTGTAGTTCTTCAAATGTGTAGGTTTGATCAAACAACTAAAGACACACACACACATTCATGAACATATAGCAACCAAAAGTGCAGTTCTTCAAAAGTGCAGTTTTGATCAAACAACTAAAGACACACACACCAAAAGTGTAGTTCTTCAAATGTGTAGGTTTGATCAAACAACTAAAGACACACACACACATTCATGAACATATAGCAACCAAAAGTGTAGTTCTTCAAAAGTGCAGTTTTGATCAAACAACTAAAGACACACACACCAAAAGTGTAGTTCTTCAAATGTGTAGGTTTGATCAAACAACTAAAGACACACACACACATTCATGAACATATAGCAACCAAAAGTGCAGTTCTTCAAAAGTGCAGTTTTGATCAAACAACTAAAGACACACACACCAAAAGTGTAGTTCTTCAAATGTGTAGGTTTGATCAAACAACTAAAGACACACACACACATTCATGAACATATAGCAACCAAAAGTGCAGTTCTTCAAAAGTGCAGTTTTGATCAAACAACTAAAGACACACACACCAAAAGTGTAGTTCTTCAAATGTGTAGGTTTGATCAAACAACTAAAGACACACACACACATTCATGAACATATAGCAACCAAAAGTGCAGTTCTTCAAAAGTGCAGTTTTGATCAAACAACTAAAGACACACACACCAAAAGTGTAGTTCTTCAAATGTGTACGTTTGATCAAACAACTAAAGACACACACACACATTCATGAACATAGCAACCAAAAGTGCAGTTTTGATCAAACAACTAAAGACACACACATTCATGAACATAGCAACCAAAAGTGTAGGTTTGATCAAACAACTAAACACACACACATTCATGAACATAGCATTCAAAAAGTGCAGTTCTTCCAATGTGTAGTCCTAGCAGGTTACAAAACTGTTAGCTGCCTATTTTGTAAATTAACTATTTGCAATCCCTGTAAAAAAAATAAGTTATAAAAAAAAGTACATTTTGAATTAATTTGATGTGTTATAGAAAAACTCTTGATTTTAAAAAAATGATGCAAAAATATATTCTACATTTATATCATTTGCCCAGACTGAGTGGGTTATAACAAATTTCTTGTTATTCATTGTGTTCCATATCCGCCATTTCACTTGTCCATTGTGTACGATTCAACACTACTATTTCAGTTTTTGCAATGAGCGTTCGCGTGTTCATCATTTTGTATCTCAAGTTTTAATCGTGCAAGGATGGATAACTTGACTTTCCCAATCCCTGGTTGGCATGTTTCCCTCTGCTTTTACATTAGCTCTGGCTCGGATGGGTAGGCAAAAGGTGAATTTCCTTTACTTTGACGATTTTTTTGGCATCAAAATTGCAAAACTTTCAGCTAGACATGTTTCATCTCCACTACAAGTAATTTTAAACCAAAAGTTCATTTCCTTCCTGACCTATGCACACGGTGTGCAAGAAACACATCTAATGAGACTTCTCTACCAATTTAAAAAAAAATTGAACTTGCTTTTGTTTTGTAACAGATTTAGTGCCAATATTTGCAATGTCAAATGTGAAAGCTAAGAAGTGAAAAATAGTCATCACTTTGGTAAACAAAATAATAAGCATTTCAGACTATGAAACTGGCACCCAATGTTGCACTGGAACACTGAATACTGTATTTTTAAAAATAGAACAAGTGCAGCAGATTTTTAAAAATGTTGGAAAATAAGCAGAACCTGATACAACTAAGTATTTAAGAACCAGTTAATACAGGCATTTTCATCGCCAAAACCTTTCAGCTCCCTGCAGAGCATAAGCCTTAAACATTGTAGATAATGTCTTGCACCATCCTTTCTGGATATGTCCCTGTCTTTCCTGCCACGTTTATTATTGCCGCAAGCTCTCTTCTCCATGAATATTTAAGTCTGCCTCTACTCTCCTGCGTTTGGGTTTTCACTGTCTTGTAATGCTTTTGATTTTCATTAATTCCTTAACGCGTATAAATCAATAAAAGAAAACGAACAAGACTCCAACTGAAAATGTGGAAGTTAGGAAGGCCACAATCTTTAGAGCAAAGTAAAGTTGGCATTGGTTAAGAAAGGGTGTTAAGCTTTATGTTATTATCAACAGGGTAAACGAATTAAGAGAGGGATGTCATGGATGGCACAGGGAGAGTTATTTGGTGAGGCGACCACAGTGGAACCATAAACAAAGAGGAAGAGTGGATTCACACTAGAGATAAGATGACAAACTACCACCCTATAATCATCACCTTGGGGAGGAGATGCAGAGACTCCTGCAAATTAGAAAGCAGAACATGAGTTTAAACAACTAATAAGTGATAATGCACAGGATGTTGATGCTGTCATATTAACCAATGTATCTATGCTCGGCTGTAAGAAAGCAGGTTGGGGCTTCCTTGGTAAAGTGAGAGACAGGGATGTTGTTGAATGAAGCACACATGACAACGACCTCCAGTCTGATAATGGAGGTTGAGGCAGTGACTCTGAGGTGGTTATCTGAGATCTCCTTAATAAATGCTGCAGCTGTCTCAGGCTCTCAATCCTTGCTTAGAAAGTTACAGAAGAGCTGACTATGGCATGAGTGGTTGATGAACATAGGGAACCTTCTGAATCATGAGTGGATCTACTGTTCTGGTCAAGCTGGTATTTGTGGGAATGAAAGAACCGATATCCTGAATTCAGGGGCACCCATTGTAGGAACATTGACAATGGATAGTGGTGAAATTTTGAAGTGGATCAACAGTCGCCTTTTGGATGAAGACAATACAATTGATGACCTGGCGACACACGTATTTTGAAATCATATACAGGCCTATCAGAGAGGACATAGCAGAAGTGTTTGCAGCACACTACAGAAACCATCAGTATCTGCACTCCTTGCCATTTACTGAGAGGGATTGAGCACCTATGGGTTTGCCTGGAGTGCAATGATGTTGATTCTTAACAGAACAGAAGAGTTACTATCAACATTTTATTGCCTACCTTTCGAACATCCACATTCCTGGGCTCAATTGTCCAGCTGATGATCTTGGACACAGCAAGCCGAGCATCCATAGAGTTGACAAAATCAGAAGGGTCCATGGTCAGTAAGAGGCTATGCAAGTAGGTCAGCACGGACACACGAACCTGGGGAACATCAAGAAAACAGAATGTGAAAATTTGTAAAAACATAGTCTGCACACTGTATGACAGTAGTTTGGGACAAGCAGCCTTTATTCCTCAGCCTTCTACATACCTCTCTCAGCAATGAGGAGCACTCTGTAATGATAATTTTTTTTCTTCTTCTTGCCCCTTGTTCACTCCAGCAGAAGTATAGGGTCACAACTACAGCTGTAAGCTTTAAGTGCTTTTGCTGTGGTGGTTTCAGCAGCAATTTGTTTTACACAATGAGTTTACTAACCGCATTCACAACTCTCTAATCACCTTTTACAACATGCATGGAGTTGCAAAGGTCCTATACTTTTCTCCCCAGTAAGGGGGCAGTTTACAACATTTGATTAGAGCTGCAATTTATATACACTACTCAAGTGTATCTTGGAGGCACCTTACTGGTGCAGGACTATGCCTCCAGGAATCATGATCGCCACATCCACTGCTCATACAGAACACAGTAGCTCTCCCTCATCGGTGGCTGCGAATCTCTGTCAAAACGTGTCACTAGCACCACTGCCCCCGGATATAAGGGGCCCAATGAGGGTTGCAACGTGGAATGTACTGACACTAAAGGGTACTGGCTATGTTGCGGCACTGGCTAGAACACTAGATCAATTCAACATTGCAATTGCCAGTGTCACTGAAATAACTTACAAGATGTCGAAGACGCATGTCTGCTGCACTCTGGTCGCCTTCAACACACAAATGGTGTGGGCTTAT
Organism: Ariolimax columbianus; assembly: GCA_036924085.1. NCBI lineage: Eukaryota > Metazoa > Mollusca > Gastropoda > Stylommatophora > Arionidae > Ariolimax > Ariolimax columbianus. The sequence goes on along the minus strand of JAVGWX010000002.1, from coordinate 149,260,475 downwards.
TCATAAGACCCCCACTCAGAGCCAGTGTAGTATCCTGGCACGCGATCTCGGTCAGCCTACTCGTGGCACAACTGAAACATAAACATGGCCATCTCACAATAATAGTCGCGTACGTCCCCACAGACGAGACTCAACCCCAGGCAAAGGACGACTTCTACCAGGATCTGGCCAATGCCTCCAGCCACAGTTTCTCCACATGATGGATTCATCCTACTGGGTGATTTCAATGCAGTTTCAGGGTCCCAGCATAGTGGTTATGAATCAGTTCTGGGCTTGTTCGGAGTGGAAATGCAAATGATAACTCGCACAGGTTTCTGTCATTTTGCGCCGCCTTGTCTGAAGATTACCGGCCTAGACATCCTCCGCCACACACAGATCTGTAACGGCCGAAGGACTAGGAAGGAACTCGGCAACATCCTTGTGAGAAAAGTCTTGATTGTGTGACTTCCTGTCCTGTCTTTTGCAGTGCTGAAACCCCAGCCAACACTGGCCATCGCTTACTGATGATTAGGTACTCCATCAGCCCATATGCCCCTCCAAAACCTGTGCCGGCCCCTAGGTACAATATCCAGCTTCTCAACGCTAAACCAAGTGTCGCAGGGAAATACGCCAATAATGTCAGGGGAAACCTGGCTGCATCGAGCCCCCTTCCAGATGACCTGAGGCAGCATGGCAGTCATAAAGAATGCCACATGCGAGGCCGCCAAGCTAATCACCGGCTCAAGGATCCCAAAGCGTCAGCAATGACTCTCCGATACCTCGTTCCACATGTATGCTCTTAACCACCCACCAGCAACAATATGTCCCGATCTGTCTGCTTAACCTCCCCCCAGATATGGAAACCAACATTGACCCCCCTACTTAAGCTGAAGTCCATGCTGCTATTCGGAAAGTCAGAGATGGACGAGTCGCAGGTCTGGATCACATCCCACCAGGGCTGTTGAAACACGCCATCAACCCGATCAGCTCTGCTCTTCATCATTTATTCCTGCAAGAATAAAGGACTGGACAAGTTCCAGACAACTAGCGCGATGGAATCGTTGTCTCCTTGTACTAAGGCAAGGGGAGTCGCAAAGACTGCAGTAATTACAGGCCTATAACACTACTCTCGGTACCGAAGAAGGTGTTTGCCTATGTGATACTGGCTAGACTCAAGCCTCTCTTGAGCACAAAACGTCACCCTGCTCAAACAGTCCTCCACCCAATCTCAGAAACACTTGACTGGCGCCGAGTTTCTTTGTTTGGTCATGTTGTACGACTGGACCAGGAAAACCCTGCCCACAAGATACTACACAAAATGTTTCCCTGACCAGCTGGACGCACAGAAGAGACCATCCCTAAACAGTATGGCTCCAGCAAATAGCAACCTCCTCCTACCCCCTGGAACCATGCCACAGCTGCGAGCCCTGGATGTGGCTGAACGACACAACGGATCTAAGGGAACATTATTATTATGATTGAACTGGTTTTAACAGACATAACATTCTTCTTCACAACTACTACTTTAGGGTCTATAAACCATCAACCAACCCTCTCCAAACAGACCTATTGTATGCTACTTTCACGTTCTTCCAAACCTCACCCCATTTTTTATTTTGGTAATGGCATCTAGGGCCATGTGGTCTTTGATATTCCTTTGCCTCTGCCTCTCCCTGGGGTTTCCATAACAGTTTATCTGGTAATACCAGCTTGGGGCTTTCGCAGTGTGTGGCTTATCCAATGACACCTTATACCTAAGATCTCCTGCTCTAATTGTTTTTGTCTTGATTTCTCCCATAAGCTTTCATTTGTAACCTTGTGGAACCACTGCAGGCCGAGAATCTGTGGGCCGTGGATGTGGTCGATGGACGCAACAGGCCTCAGACACCTAAGCGAACATTATTATTATTATTACTATGCTTCAGTTGGAGTGAAAAAGAGACAAGAAGAATAATAATAACTTATAAACAAACATAGAACGTATAAAGAAACGAAACACCTACCCTTAAGTTGGGCCCTTGGGCCTGGTCTATAATAAACTTGGACAAGGTGTTGAACTGGTGGTCAAATGGAAAACAGTCACTGAGGATAAGAGATAATTTGACATGAGTCAAGAGCAGCAAAACATGAGTTTTAGGATTAAATCAATGTTTTTCTTGTACCTGCGTGGTTTTCTACAGGATCATAGAAAGGCCTCTGTCAGGAAGCTGCATCAGTGTGTTGTGTACTTTGTCATTGATAACAGTCTTTTTCTTCTTCTTCTCCTCTGCCATTTTGTTTTTATGTCTGCACTTGAGGTGTAATGCTATGGATAAAGGTTGCTATGGTGGACAGTTCTTCCAGGCTCCTAAATAACTGTGTGGAGGTTCATGACAGTGGGCCAGTGCTCAGTTGCCTAAGCATATGTCTTGTAGAATATGTTTCACTGTCTGTGCTGCTTATCTGTATGTACATATGGGCCAATTTTAGTCTATGTAAGTAGCTATTCAATCTATTATGTCCTGTTCTCATACAGGACAAGATCTCTTGTTCTGCTCAATCAAGGTAGTGATAGTTGTCTCTTATTGGGTTGACATTTCTTATGGCTTGGATAAGGGCCCTCTTTTTGATGTGGAAGATTGTTTCTTCTTTTTGTTCTTGCTTTGCTTCCTCTTTTGCTGTCTGGTACGCCACAGTGTGATGGTATCCACTGTAGCACTACCTTTCTTTTCATTTTTGTTCGCCCAAGGCTTTTTAAAGCTCTGACAGTTTATAACTCTTGGGGGCTTGCAGAACTGACATTGTATCTGTGAGGAATACAACCGGCTGACATTGGCTTGTTGTGTTGTTTATCACAGTGGTGACAGTGAGACTGCATTAACAACCATGTGCTTACACCTTGAGAACTTTACATAGAATTCAATAGATGCCATGTTACTATCATGCCATCTCCAGGGACGGAATCGTAAAACCTTTAAGGCTTATCCTTGGTTTTGTTTCTTATAGATGTATTCCTTTACCAAGTCTATCATTGTTTCCATATTTCTAAATCTTCTTTTACCTGAAGGGCAGCAGTTAATGGTAATCAGTTCTCTCCTAGGAAAGCTGTATTAAAATAATGTCAAATCTTTCCTATCTGGGTTTGTATTAAGTTTCTCTTCCTTCACTTATGTGGACTGTCATCTAAGACTATCATGTTTCTCATGCAATGATTTTGAAAGTGTACTCCCTGGCTTTGGTTATGGCGGGGCAGACCTCCTGGGCATGTCCCTGGTGAGAATTGGGGTCCTCCATCACGATAATGTGCCAGCCCCCAAATGACTGCTCATTTAGGGATATTTGGTAAAGACAAACGTGCTTCCCCAGCCAAAGCAGACTTTTTTATATCCCAAACTGAAATCCAGCCTGAAAGGACATTTTTTCACCATTGGGGAAATTAAGGACAATTCATAGATGGATATACACATGGTTCTCCAAAATGCTTGTCAGGACTGCTTCCAGAAGTGAAAGTGGCTAGATAATGATCTAATAATAGAGAAAGGGAAATATTTAGAAGGAGACAAGGCTCCTGAACTTTTTGAATAAACCTCGTATTACATGAGCGAGTTGGTAGTGTACCTACCTATCACTTGAACAAGCATTCAAAACCTCTGTATGACATAAGTTTTTCTTGTATATAGTATAAAAACCTAGCCTGTACATTTTGTAGTGACTGCAAGGACAAGCTGCATTCATTCCTCAGTCCTGTATATCCCCCCAGGCAACTGCAGGAATGTGAATAAATTACTGTAATGATATTTGTACACAAAATTATATAATATTTACCGTATTACATCCAGGGCTTTCTGCACCTTGTTAGCCACTGATCCCAGCATCTCTCCGCCAGCTTTGGTAAGTAGTCTTGGCAGCAGAATGTGGAGCCAGTCTCCTAGGTCGGTGCTCTGTAGGTAGACCAGCTCAATGAGGGTGTCCAAGAACATGGTGAAAACCTGAAGATCATAGATAACGAATCTCTACATGAGCAAGAGCATTGAATACTGATACAATCAACAAGCAACTACAAGACAAGCCCAGTCATCAGAGCATTGAACTATAACTTCTTCAAGTGAGGTGGGTGAACACCATTTACCATATTTGGGAATACTATCAACTACTCCATAGAATGAAAACTCACGCATTAGACAAAAGAAAACCATGCAAGGAAGAAAAAAAACATGTGAAAGAATTAACAGTTACCAAGTAATCATAATTCTAAATAGAATCCACTATAGCAGAAAAGCGCTGGTCTCTCAAGAAACCAACGAAACACGAAATAGTGGATGTCTGAAACCCATAAGTTTGAAGTCACACCTGGTCTCAATGAAGGTGAGACCTAGGACGCAGTCCTATCAGAGATGGATGATAAATATGGAGGTCGGTGAGCATGCTGTACACATAAAAGAACCCTTGGCTGTTTAAAATGGAAAAGAGGCTGTTAGCCGCTGTCTGGACAAACAAAATTATAGAAATAATGAAATTCCTATCCAATACACGACCTACCTTCCCCAAGACCTAGCAAGCTGTACTAGGTAAAATCTCAAGCAGGTCCTTCTACTTATGAACATTTACCTAGCAGCAGGCACACACATGCCTGTTTGAGTACCAGTATAACAAATAAGCTGGTCAGTTTAAAACATACATTTATTAAAATATCAATTAACAGTGGATCTGTGGAATGATTTCTTATGTTATTGATTGATTCGCCAGTTTGTTCAAAGTGAAGCATATGGCCACTACTAGAGCTTGCCCCTTCCCAGGAAGTCTGCATTTGAGCATTTGCAGTGGCGGTTTAAATAGCAATGTTTTTAACATGATGAGGTTGCTAGTCCTATGTTTAACTATCTTTAAATGTCTTTTACTACATATTTGGACAATTATAGTGGTCTTATCCTTCTAAACTCGGGCACCTCTGGGCAGAAGACAAGTTGTGTATATCATAACCACCCATATATCATTAACAATTTATGCACACTTCAACATCTTCTTCTTGTTTTCATTTTTTTCATTACAAAGAAAGGACCACTACTGCAGCTACCCTTTACTGTTGCCTGCACACAAACACTCTCTGTGTGCTCTTGCAGTGGTGATTGCCACAACTGATTTTACAGGAGGTTGCTAGACCTATGTAAAACACATAAATCATCTTCTGGACAGTGGTGCTATTCATTGATGCCCTGGGATCCAGACACATGACCCCCAATATCAGTATTTAAAATGTGCCAAAGACGGATGTGTCGAACTGAAAGGTGCAAATATCACAGCCGAGCTATAAACTAGCGACACAACGCATTCCGTTCTCCGGACTACTTCATGCTACTTTGCAAAGCCCTGTTCAGGATTTGGTAGTGGGAGATTGAGAACGAACACAGAAGAAGAAGAAGAAGAAGAAGAAGTATTTTTTAAAATTTCTCATTATCACTAAACAACAAGAACGCTACCCTGCTTGCTGATAAATCATTCACCATTTCGCTCCAATGTAAAGGGTAGACTACCACTGGAGCTGGTCCCTTTACAGGAAGCCTAGATCTGAAGTTTTGCTGATTATAACGGCAATGTTGTTTACAAGATGAGGTTGCCAGCCCCAAGCACAACTGTCTTTAGCTACCATTTATAACATGCTTGGAAGGTGACAGTGGGCCTACCCTATTACCCTGGGTACCACTTGTAGATAATAGGACAACTGTAGCCTTACAAGCATGTTGTAAAAGATGAAAAAAAAAGTAAAGTTGTAAAAGGTTGTGCATGAGGCTAGCTGTCTTCTGTAAATTGTTTAGCTGTAGTACAGAACATATGCTTCACTTGGTGTGGTAAGATGAACAATCATTGACAGACAGCTTGAAGACCAACGACATAAGTGATAATGGTTTGACTCGCTGTAGGGACAAGTGCTACTGATGACTGGACTTTCTCATTGTTGGTTGCTTACTTACTGGGTTTCAAGTGATTGGCAGTCAGGTGCAACATTCTGACCTCACATTAATTCTGCAACTTGCAAATGGAAACAGGCTGTGTTACAGAGCCTGGCCAACATTTTTGATATGGTCACTGTGATCCCAGGAGTGGTGATATGACGAGAGCCTAGAATTATACTAGTCATGAAGACTCAGATCTATCTTCTTTAGTACGCTCCCAGTTATATGTAGAGCCGCTCCCAGTTATATGTAGAGCCGCTCCCAGTTATATGTAGGGCCGCTCCCAGTTATATGTAGGGTCGCTCCCAGTTATATGTAGGGCCGCTCCCAGTTATATGTAGAGCCGCTCCCAGTCATATGTAGAGCCGCTCCCAGTCATATGTAGAGCCGCTCCCAGTTATATGTAGGGCCGCTCCCAGTTATATGTAGAGCCGCTCCCAGTTATATGTAGGGCCGCTCCCAGTTATATGTAGAGCCGCTCCAAGTTATATGTAGAGCCGCTCCCAGTTATATGTAGAGCCGCTCCCAGTTATATGTAGGGTCGCTCCCCGTTATATGTAGGGCCGCTACCAGTTATATGTAGAGCCGCTCCTAGTTATATGTAGAGCCGCTCCCAGTTATATGTAGGGCCGCTCCCAGTTATATGTAGGGCCACTGCTCGTTATTTGTAGGGCCGCTTCCAGTTATATGTAGAGCCGCTCCCAGTTATATGTAGGGCCGCTCCCATTTATATGTAGGGCCGCTCCCAGTTATATGTAGAACCGCTCCCAGTTATATGTAGAGCCACTCTCAGTTATATGTAGAGCCGCTCCCAGTTATATGTAGGGCCGCTCACAGTTATATGTAGGGCCGCTCCCAGTTATATGTAGGGCCGCTCCCAGTTATATGTAGAACCGCTCCCAGTTATTTGTAGGGCCGCTTCCAGTTATATGTAGAGCCGCTCCCAGTTATATGTAGGGCCGCTCCCAGTTATATGTAGAGCCGCTCCCAGTTATATGTAGAACCGCTCCCAGTTATATGTAGAGCCACTACAAATGACAACCAGAGAACATTTGTCAGTGCAAGTCACTTTGGACAACAACAGACACTGACTACTTAGTCATTCCTCTTTTGCCCTAGTATGTAGAGATTTGCCAGAGAGAATACAAGACAAATATCTACTGCCTTCTGTTTTGGTGTGTAGAGGTTTGGCAGAGAAAACACACAACTGTTCTATCTGCTGTCTTCTACCCTAAGGTGTAGAGGTTTGTTTTATACTTGTTTCCGCACACAAAAAAGGACTGGGTTCACATCTACACAGTGGTAACAGGATAACAGAATTATACTTAGTGAAGGTAGGGCAAGAACAGAGATTTTAATCCAAATAATTTAACAAAATTACATTTGTTTTATTTGTTAAGGCAGAATGCTCGGCACTGTGTTTTGTGTTTTAGGAAACGTCTCTGACATAAACACACATTTTTCAAATGGGTTGATATGTTATTGAGGTACGACTTTGCTGTTTCATCAATCCAAACTCAAGCAAGTTTGGGTTGTGAGTCATACCACTAACCAGCGTCTGCTATGAGACTACCTTTACCTTGTACCTCACAAAAAGGTGAGACCTAGAAACAATCACCTCATCCTTCACAGCAGTGTCTGCTATGGAACTATTGATTGATTGATATCCTGTCAGTCTCAAGAGACAATGAACTTCACGCTAGAGAAGGGACAGTCAGTTGTTGCCCTTTCTTTCGCCACACACGTTTGGAGTCTGTATCTTGACGCATCTCGTCTTCACCTGACTGCAGACCAACATATAAAGCCTGCTCCCAGCCAGGTCTGTCTTTGGCAAGTTCCTCCTAGTTGCAGGTGTTCATATCCAACGCCTTTAGGTCATGCTTGCAAACATCTTTGTAGCGGAGGAAAGGTCCACCTTTGTTATGTTTGCCTGTTGTCAGCTATCAAGATTATGGACATCTTTTTGGGAAATAAAGGAGTCAATGGATTTCCTTTTCTTAAAGGCAGCTCAATAATGCTATAGACACCACCACTACAAGAGTATATAAATGCCTGACTCACAGACTGCCTTGAAGGAGGCCAGCTCATTGTAGTGATTACTTAACTATTAAAGGCCATAAGAATGCTGTCAGCGCTCTACATGGCGACCGCTTGATGCCAGAAAAACACTCATATCGTTAACAGCACATTGAACGAAATTTGTTTAGTTTTTTCAGTGTTTCTAAATTTTAATTGGCATTATATGGTAAGGGAAGTAACTCATATTTGCGCTTCAATTGTAAAAGCTGCGATGTGCATTGTGAGGAAAATCAAAGTTGGAAAACATTTGTCATATTTCAAGTCAGTTTATCACAAAAATGTGTAGCGAATATAGCACTTCAATATTGTCTAATAGTAGGTTATTTTTATCTGTAGAAAAAGCTAAGGGAGTTGTGTACTCTAGATGAATTTAGTGACAAGAATTCACATTTTTCTGATATCGAATCGGAGTTAGACAAAGAATATAATATTATTCAACCTACTCAGCCTACTGAATCTGATGCTGAAGACGAGGGCGCGTTGTCACAGCCAGGACCTAGTGCTGCTAAAAGGCACAAATGTTTGACTGCACCATCAACAGAAAAACGAAGATGCAATATTTCTAAAGCAAATTCTAGAGATCATGATAGCAAATGGGTTTCAATACCAAATTCCATCACCACTACTGACTGACAGAGAACCAGAACTCATTCAGATTGCTGCCAAAATGTGGTCGAACATGTGGAGTGAATGGAAACCTGCAACTCAGTGACACAACAACTCCATTTGACTGCTAAAAAAAACATTTTCTTGTAGATATTATTCATATGTGGATTACTGTTATTCTGAAGTACACTAGACCAATCTGCATTACGTTTCAGCGGTTATTCATGGATTGGTGACATTTCTGTGTGTGAAAAATAGTTTTTATTACAAAAAATGACAACATAATTATTAACAATTACTTGTAATATTTTATGAAATTCTACAAGACCTTCATATTCTTATGGCATATTCATTTTCCTTTAATTTGATATATAACATGTTTGTCTTCCTTGTGAAATAATTATGAAAAGTCAAGTTTTATGAAGAGACTGCTTTTATAGAAAAAATAATTCTGCCAAAACTAGTTACAAAATTATGTGTATAAATTGAGATAAGGTACTACTTACTTTACTATGAGGGTCATGGAACATTCTGGTAAACATCTCCGAGACCTTTTTAAGTTCAGTGCGGCTGTCAACAAACAACAACGGAGATGTTGATACATAGATTACTTACATGTTCCTTTTTCATCTAACATTTATTATCTTACAATCATCCTCACTACCAAAAATGCCATCATTGTTGTTACCACCTACCTCTATCTACATTACAGCTGAAATTATTGACATAGCCAACAATTTTATTGCCATTTCAACTACCATTAGTGCTTATAGCAACCACCATTGCTAGAACAACCATAAATTTCTCCGCAATTGCCATTATTAATACAATTACAATAATTTCTATCAAAATCATTATCATAGAAACCATCATCATCATCATTGTCGTAGCAATTAACACAACACTAAATTTCCAATCATCATCATTATCATGGCAAGTCACCATAACCAAAGGGGAAAAAACATGAACAAAAATTGTAAAAGTTGATTAAGGTTGAGTTTAATCAAAATTTAAAAATGGGTATGGTCAGATACAGCACCGAGACGAAAAAGCTCGCTCTATCACCTTTCCTAAAGCAGAATTCTTCATCAAAGAGGAATTCACGTGCAATTCCCATAACCTCATCTACTCTATCATCTGCCGCCAGTGTGGTGTGACATACATTAGGGAAACTGGTATGGAACTGCGGGAGCGTTTCCGCCAACACCTCAATGATATCTGCAACCGCACTGGTTCCCCAATTGCCAGCCACTTCAATGGTCCTGAGCACCTGGATAAGGCTGACGTTAATGTCACTGGTCTAGTTTCTTGCTTCTCTGATGATCGTCATCGATTCACCCTTGAGAATAGACTTATCTCCAGCATGGGTTATCTCCAACCGCATGGCATTAATATCTTCCATACCTTTTCTTAAAACCTCAAACTGCCCCCCCCCCCATCTATTTGTTTACCCCCCCCCCCATTTCTTCTATCAGTTCTCGCGCCCCCTCCCCCCTCTATATTAATCTCCCGCCCTCCCGGCTTATATCACCTTCTCTTTGTTTTCCCACCTGGAACACTATTTGGCCCTTTTACATATTTGGCCACCATTGGCTTATCCGACGCATTCCCCTACACTTCTTACGCTCTCCTGGCCACCTTGTGTTTGACCGCTCCCCTTCATTTTCAGTCCAGCCTCTGGCCCAACCGGTCGCTTAGACAGACTGGGTCTACTATCAGATAAGTTGACCCTTTTTTCCTTATATGTTGATTTCTCAGTTCAGTATTGTTGTCCCTGATGAAGGCCTATTTGTCGTAACGTAGGTTTTGTTTGTGTTCTCGTCTCGGTGCAATATCTGACCATACCAATTTTTAAATTTTGATTAAACTCAACCTTAATCAACTTTTACAATTTTTGTTCATGTTTTTTCCCATTTTATACATCCACAGAGCCGCTGCAGCCTCGCCTTATTTTAATTCCATAACCAAAGCAACTGTCATGCCATGGCAACCACTCTCATTATCACCTCAGCAACCACCTAATCATTGCTACTGCAACCACAGCTGCCATAGATGAATACAATTTTGCTTGAATTAAATGGAACATCAACTTTCATAATATGTCAAGCATCCACAGGCGTCACCAAATATAGGTCATCTCTGCACTTTAGACTTTTAAATAAAACGACAGGCACCAAGCAAATGAAATTCAACCCAAACATTAAACAAGTAAACAAAAACTGCACACACCTTAGGCATCTATTGCTTCGTAGTAAATGCTGTAAAGACAACAGGCCGTCTTTTCTATCCAGATGCGAGGAACTGCCTAGTTGTGCAATAATTGAGCCTAAATCCTGGAATAAATCAAATAAGCTTCTTATTTACAGCTGAAAGCAAGTAATGTTTTACATTTATCATCACCGTTATCCTTTAGAGGGAAGGTTTATACTGTTAGTTAAGTAAAATGATTAACCCTTTGAATCCAAGACCCAGTGCATATTTAAATAGATCATTCTCAAACATTATTCGGTGTCACAAATATATTATTATAAGACATACATCAGAGGGATCTTCTTTTCTTTCTTTTCGCTTATCCTGTTATGCCTTTAAGGGTCAGGTTATGAAAGAGATCTCTAGAACGAGCCCATCTGTGTGCCTCATGCACAATGGCATTCACCGCCTCAGATATTTCTGTAAGCCACCTTTTTCATGGTCTGCCTTTGAATCCGTTGTATCTAAATAGCATTGTTTGTTGGGGGTGCTGCGTGGTGGTAGTCTTCTTACATGGCCAAACCATTTTAGTTGCTGTCTTTTAATGTAGTCTAATACTGGTGTTGTTGCTCTAATCTCCTGATGTCATCATTTCTGATCATTTCTCTCCTTGTTACACTCAATGATGCATTTCACATCAGAGGGATAGGAATTGAAAATGAGTACTAAAATATAATGATGTAGACAATCATACATTTTCAGAGTTTCACTAGAATGGCGGTGCCAATTTTGAACACAGTTTGCAAATTTTTTTTTATAGTTTTCATTATGAAAAGATGTGTTGAAAATCTTGACAAAATGTGAATCGGATTATGATCAACCTAGATCTTGTTCTGTTCATAGCCCCTGTGAAGATCAGACTATGGTTCCACATAATGTATCAAGTAATTTTGATAGAGTATGGTCTTATAGAAATATATCCCACAAGCTACTGGTGTAATAAGCACAATCATCAGAGATGTTGAGATACAACCATTTTAACTGAGCACATAGTTTTGTCAGAGCAATTAAAATGTCATTATTTGTCTGTTTTGTGCGTATTTTGCTCAGGAAGCCAGGAGAATGGAGTTTTACAGATATAACATTTTGTGGAATGAAGTGAAAATGCCTGTGAATTGAAATATGAGAATGAAAGAGATGGGAGTTGCAGGTTTTTGTGAGATGGGTGATGGTGATTAGTCACATGAATATTGACTGTAAAAGAGGTTAGATTTTGGAAAAGAGGTCAGGTTTTGGCTGGTATTGTTCAAAACCGTCCCTTCTGTATTATGGTAATTGGATACACCCACCCACTCATTTCACATGATGATCTTGTGCTTATCCATTTGCCACGTTGGCTTTGAGGGATGATTTTGATATCTGCAAGGTGGTTTGTGTTATTATTTTATGGAGAAAACCCAGTTCACTTTATTTTGGCCAGCTTGTTACCCTACCTATTATTGGTGACAAGCAAAGGACTAGTCGCCTGACAATCAATCAATCATAATTTTTAAACTCCCTGCAGAGCATAGATTTTCAACACACCGGATGCATCTATCCAATGCCATTTGCTCCAACATTGTCCATGACTGTCCAGAAACATTCCTGTTTACCACTACTGTCTCCAGGTGCACCTCTTTCATTGGGTTCCAGATGTTGTTATTGTTCTTATCCCATAGCTGCTGAGCAAGCCTGCTCTTGGCAGCCCAATACCATTCTTAAATAAATACAGGTCTTCTTCAGTTGTTTCACTGCTCCGTACCGTGTGTTGGCAAATGTTGGCAATGCTTGTAAGAATCTTTTCCTCATATTCGCAAGCGCCTTGCACTCAATGAGTAGGCCGTTGAACTGTTTCATCAGGATGAGAGCAATGTCTGCACAAGGGCAGGTGCTGAGAATTTATGCAATTTAAGTGGCTATTGACTCTGGTATGTCCTGTTCGGAACTGAAAGATGAGACTTTGATCTCTTCAATGTAGTTTATTTATGTCATCTGCACTTTTTGGCTGTGACATTTTGCTAAATATACTGTGACCGGTTGTTCCCGCCGCCCGGCTGTTCATCCAGATTTCCCAAATATTATTTTTAATAATTCGTTTTACTGTGTGGTTATTGCAGGGTCTATCCATTTGTTGTTTTGAGGCTCCTGTTTTTGTCAATCTATCGGTCATCTCATTCCCTAGTAGCCTACTATGTCCAGGGATCTATTGCAAGGTGACATTTATCCCGTGGACAGTGATGATGTTGTTGATTGCCCTCCCCACTAAGAATATATCCTTTTCTTTGTATGGGGTGTTCTTCAGCGCCTCCAGAACCAACTTGGAGTCACTAAAAATCACAAAAATTCATCTGTAACAATTCGCCCAAGTCAAACTGTTGGTGCAAAATCTCAACTGCTGTTTTTATAGCCTCCGCCTCATCATTTGAACGGTTTTCGCAGCATGAATCACAAAACTCGTATATGGACCCATCTGGGTATTTCATATGGATACCATACCCTGCAAGAGGTAGATTTGAATGCTGATTCATCCGTATAGACCAGGACTGCCGATTTTGGGTAGCTGGAGGCTGCCTTTTCTGTCAGGTGTGTTATTATGACTGGCAGGCAAAGATTTTCCCAAGAGGTGGTCCAAAAAACCTATTTTCCATTTCTCTCTCCTCTGGTAGATGGTGAATATGGCTTTCCTCTTCTGCTACATCCAGTGGGGCCAAGTGCTTCTGTCTTCTCTTTTGTTTCCAAGTGTCTATTTGTACCCTTTTGGATGGCCATTTTTTTGTCTCTTGTATCTCTCTACTGCTTCAGTCAGTGCCCCCTTTCTCCTGATATCTAGCGGTTCTCTGTTGGCATCTATCTCTCACGCCACTGTAGGTGTTGATCCCATCCCCCCACAAATTAGTCTGAGAGCTTGATTCTGCACCCAGTTAATAGAAGAGATGTTATTTTTACTCACAGTGGTCTGTATGGGAAAGCTGTAGTCCATCAATGGTCGTACATAACCAAGGTATAGTTGCCGAAGAGTTAGTTTATCAGCTCCCCAATTTGTACTAGCAAGTCTTTTGATTAAGTTTAAACGCTTGGTTGCTTTTTTGGGTTCCAGATAAAAAGATTGGGAATGCTAACAGTATCCTTCTCCAAGGTATAACCCATCCAGCCCAATGCCTCATGATATCTTTCTTGACAGGACTTGCACGACAGAATATATCAGATGAAATCCTAAATAAAATTTGATAATTTGTGCCAGCTAGGATACTGTCCATCAGCGATCATTGGTAGTTAAAGAAAGAATAAAAGTTGATAATAACAGGTATATCTTAGTTACTGTGACAGAACAGAAACAAAACAAAACATATGTCATGATCACAAAACAAAATAAAAAATATATATCATGATCACAAGGTCCTCATCAGGGACACACAAACAACAAACAACATAAGTGAAAACATCTAAAAACCCACTACAACAATAAACAGACTTGACACAAAATACAAATCTGATGGTGGACATTTGCAAGAATGCCTGTTAGACTGTACCATCAAGGCAAGGGCTGGGAGACTATGGAGATCAATTAAAGCCTACCTTCGATTTGAAGATGACAACTGATCAAGATCTGATCAATAGGGCTCAGAAACATGTTCAATGAGCTTTGACTGTATAATCCACATGAGCATCCTGCTAGGCATTCTCCACAATCTTTCTTGCAAGTGGCTGCTGCCAGATTTTAATTTTGTGTCAAGTCTATGTTAATTGTTGTTGCTATTTTTTAGGTATTTTCATTTGTGTTGTTCTTTGTCCCTGATGAAGATCTTGTGGCTGTAATGTAGGTTTAGTTTTGCTTCTACGCTGAATTTTGTTTGCCCTAACCAGCTTTTAATGAACACTGAACCCCATTATTTTCAGTACGGTTCCAATAGCAATGGTTTTTATTTATAGTGAAGTTGCCAGCTCCATGCACATAGCCACCTCATACAGAGAGTCATACTTGTTTATGATATTATCCATTTTGGTACCTTCAGTACCACTATAGCTTTGATATATTTGTCTTGGGAATGAACAAAAGAAAAACTCACCTCTGAGGTTCGGCCACTGTATGAACTATGGGAACGTTCTGAACACACACTAGATGTTTCGCTTGCAGCGTCATCTGAATCGTATTGGTCGTATCGTTTGTATTGTGGAACTTTTACCTGGTGACAAATTAATCAACAAAGAAAAAGTTTTAAAAAAAATTGCAAAGCTGGTCACACAGCTGACACTTCCATCAGGGATGAAGTGTTAGAGACTTGAATTTACTAGATATTAAAATTGTGTTTGAGGTAGGATGATGTTTTCTTTCTTGATGTCTATAACTAGTAAACCTTCTATACCTGGGTAGAATGAAGTATGTCGATACAAAGAGTTTAAGCTAGTACCTTTGCTGAAAAACAAACGCGCCAACCATTCTGCTACTCTAAACTACTTGTTACTCAAGAAGATGTAGCAAACAGAAACCAACTTTACAGTTTATAGTATTCAACAGCCCTTCCACAGAAAATATACAGTAATGACAACATTTTTAAAACAAGTATATTTATAAAAAGAATAACCACTATGGGCACACAATATTTTCCAACAGTAATAAAGATTTAATAACGAAAGTACAACAGCATATAAGAAATAGATGCTGACGTTGGAAAGGACATTATAGCAGTGTGGTAATGTGCTTGCATCTCAAAACAATGCACAAAATAATGGGCGTTTGAATCCCACAAATTTCAAGGATCCCTGGTCCCAAGTGAGGTCAGATCGTGTGCCTGTCTTATTGAAGATTTATGATAAACATGGAGGTCTTGTGTACATAAGGACCCAGATGTCAGATTTAAAAAATAAGAACAATTAATTAAATCCCTACAGAAGTCGCGTAGTCGGAGTAAACTAGAATAACAAAATCTGCATCATGTGTTATTGCCAGTCATCTTGGCTCACGTCTTGCCATTGAGCCAAGTAGCTCAGGATGAGAGTGTGTGGTTGATAAGAGCACAAATTTGTCTCACTTAAATCTAACCAAAGAGGAAGGAAGCAAAGAACTCTTGGTAGTTGAAAATCGAAAACAGCAAGCTATTAGCTAATGTCTTGGCAAAAACATTAGTAAATGAAATCCCTTCAAAAGTCATGTAGTCAGAGTAAATCAGAGGAAAATAAATCTGAATCATTCTTTATCTCCAGTCGTCTTGGGCAACACACCTTGTGACTGGACCAAGGTAGCTCATGACGATGATAGTACATACCTTTCACATTTAAATCTAGCCAAAGAGGGAGCAAGCAAACCCAAACTGAAGAAAGAATAACATGGATAAGCAAAAATAATGGTAAAAAAACAGCCTTTGAGTCAAATGATACAGAGAATACTCAGTCTGATATAACAGATAACTTCTTACATAGAACAGATCAAGAGGCAATATTCAGAATGTGAACCTGCAGTCAAAAACTTTAGACACTAATTATTCAACAAATTAAAAATATGATACACAGACGTGTACCTGTGTGAGGAGAACAGATAAATAAGAGAAGATGTTCTCCAAGTCTGCTAACTATACGAGAGGAGCAGAGTGACAGCATGGCTGTCTTCAACCTAGTTGAAAGATAAATTGTATGGTGATGGGAGAACTAAATACAGGTTCATCAGGGATATAGATGTTTTTTCCCTCCTAAAGTTATGTGTTGTACTGTGCTTTGCGCCTAATGGCACATTGCATCAGATTTTAACATTTACTTTTTTTAATGGTTTCACTTCCCATGGGGGTACAACCTTGCTGTTTCAAAAATCTGAACCTGGTAGATTTTGGTTGTGAGCCGTGTCCCTAACCACTTCAACCTCCGAAATAGATGTGATTATTTAAGAGTAAACGACGAAGATGAACCATTAATCAACAGTGCTGGAGGAACATAACTTGTTAAGTTGGATGACAACATCAAGAGATGGATTGGACTAGCACCAGACCCTCCAGTATTGTTCTCTCCAGGCCATTATGATGTTTGATGTGGCCAAGATATTTTAGCTTTCTGGCCAAGATATTGTTTACTAACCAATTTTCCTTGATATCCAGTTCTTGGTGGATATCTGCATTTGTCCTTTTCGCTATCCATGGTATTTTGAGCAAGTTTACCATCAGAGATGGGGAGGAAGACTAACATCTGGTCAGGCAAAATATACTGATCAGACCTGTTAGTAAGGGTCAAGCAAAACATACTGACCAAGACTCTCACCTCGGCTTCCTCTCAGCCCTCCCTAGAAACAGGCTGTTTTCATGGCAGCCTGGCTAACAAGGTGATTGATCGATATAATCCCCGCAGTAGTGAGTAACATGCAGATGAAGCCAAGCATAGCATAACCGCTTGGAGGACCTCTGTCCACCTTCATCAGCATACTCAGGATGTGAGGAAAGCTACTGCAACCCGTCACCTAACATTCTTTTCAGGGCACACAAAAGAGTAAACCTACTGATTGTGGGCATTCCTTCAACAGCAACAACCATTAGAGATATCCAATTTTTGACACTTTACCGATCCCGATGATAATGAGTTTTCACTTGTCCTTTCCTTGTGCCAGATAGTGGGATGTTTGTGTTTTCTTGCATTATTTTGAGTCTCCTCCATTTAGGGCGCTGATGATGGAGGGGATTGATGATAACAGTTTAGGATATCAAAGATTTATTTCAGCCAACCTTAGATGTGGAAATGACAATTGATCTGATTTGATCATTAGGGCTTAGAAAGAACTAGATCCATAGTGACAATATTAACTCACCAGAGCATCTTGCAAGGCATCCTCCACATCTGATCCATGCCGGAGCAACCTCTGTGATAAAACTGGTGCTGGGAAGACAATGTAAATAAAAGATTTCAACAAACGCATTTCACACAAGAGCCTTTTATACAGTCTTACAAAATCTCCAGGTGGACCTCAGTGGTGGAAATAAGCACAGTAGAGATAGGTTTTTAATATTTTTTTTCTGGTTGCGTAATACAGAACCAATATCAATAAATTTCCGGCAGATTTCAAGGAGCTCAGTCACTTTCAGCAGACGGCATTAATGCTGTCTTCACTTGTTTATTCTGATCCCATTAGGAACCTACATGTCAGATAAGTGTATTTTCTATCCGTTTTTCCCCCTTGTAATTTACTTTAGTTTGTTATTATAATCTATGTTGTCCCTTGTCCCTATTGAAGATCTTTAGGTTGGAAGATCGTTATCTGAATGTGTGCACTTACTCAACATGCAGAACAATCTAGATAAAGAACTAACAAGACATTACCACATGGGTTAGACGGCTTTCTCGTCCATCCATCCAACCTGGATGGATGCCATAATACCACCTTACTTGCCTCTATCTTTAACTCCAATGTGCTCCTTTAAATATGTTATGCTGCAGAAACGTGGACACTTACAAAAGCAATGGAACACAAAACAGAGTGACGTCAGCCTTACTGCCCATGGCCAGCGCATGAAGAATCTTAACAACTCTAACATACAGAAATTACTGCTGGTGAGGTATTGCAGTTGCTCATGCAGACAAGACAAAAAATCAGTGGGCATACTCGGAAGGATGGACATTGGAGCACGATGAGCATTCTGGTATCCCCAGGGCAGAAAAAGACTGTTGCATGGATCTCGAACCCACTGGACAGGCTCCCTCAGACACCACTACAAAACAACATGCATCCATGAGATGTCAGCTTATTGGAAACCCCCCCAAAATAGATTAGCAGAGATGAAATTTGGATTCACTACAGCTGATGAACGGGTCGTCAAAAACAAGTATGTAAATTGTGCCACCAAACTGCCTTATGCTTGCTTGTGCTATTTGATTTGGTCTCGAGGTAAGGTATCCGCCTCGGGTGCAGGAGGTCGCGTGCTCGAATCACGGTGGAGACAGGGATTTTTTTTCACGTGGATCTTCTGGTTAAAATTCACCTGATCTCTGGGTAGTGAGGTCGGACTCCCTTGTTCAGTGTCGAGTATGTAACAATTTCCTTGGCAGTTAGATATCGAAAAGAGTAGGCTTAATGGCCGCTGCCCGGTCAAAATTTAAAATCTATCTAAGTCATTAGTACCTTTCCCCAGGTGGTTTGTTAAGAGCAGCTATAGATGGTGCCTAGCTGGTTACGGGTCTACTTAGCTCTAGTGTTTCAGTCTATTAAGATGGGCTCACACATCGGTAAAAGCCACCCTTAAAGAAACTGGTTGTATACAGACTTTGTAGAGTCTTCTAAACCAGTATAAAGACATTAAGTTAAGTTAAAAATACACATGACTTAAACAACTGAATAGTATTTAATTAAGGATCATAATCAGAAAATACCATACCAGATAAAAACCATCAGTATGCTATTTTTCCAATTGTTCATGTTCACCAGGGAGATTTACAGGGCTGAGAAATATAGGCTGTTAGCATTGGCAGTCACAGCGCAGTGCAGGATTAATTTTCATATTACCTTATTATATATTGAAAAAATCTAGACCATAACAGGTTTGGACTCATGGTCCTTTGAATTAGAAGACATATTCAAACCGCTCGACCACTGGGCTACCTGCTGTTCTTCTGGTGAACCATATGTATGTGAACTGCACTAATCTGCTTACTTATTTCACTTTTATATGACAACATCAAGCATACTTTCCATTTGTGATACAAGTAGGTCATTATTACCCTAAATAATAATGACACCAAGGGGTGACAAATTTGCTTTAGTACCTAGGAGCCAGGTACAAAATCTAGGAGCTGAGGATAGCTTTGGATATACACAATGGAGGAAATTGTTTCAGTAAATAGGACACTGATCCTGGAATGTTAGACTTCACAGTAACATTTCTAGGCACTATGACAACCTGGCCTCCGGCATTTGTCGTTCCCTTAATTTAATGATATAGCCAAAGCTGAAGATATGCAAAAAGTTCTGATTGCAATAATTTTTTTAAAAAAAGGTGAGACTGCAGAATAACTGGATTTAAAAAAAAAAAGGGTATAAACAGATGGGCAGGTATAGCTCAAAAGACAGAGAGAGAGAGAGAGAGAAAGAGAGATTGAGAGAAAAAAAAAAATAAACACAGACAGACAGGTTAACAAATGTGAAAAGACATCTCACTTACTTTTTCTACCACTGGGTATTTTGCTGCTACCCCCACTCAACCTTCTCTCTCCTTGACCTACAACAGCAACAACAATATGTTAGCTACTGCCCAACACAAAGAATGAGGATAAGATTATTACCACAAGGGTAAAATACATTTCCTTTCCCCTTGATCTGACAGCAAACTCATATATTCTCTTTAGTGAAGACGATTTTCTAGCTTA
This sequence comes from Ariolimax columbianus, assembly GCA_036924085.1. Taxonomy (NCBI): domain Eukaryota; kingdom Metazoa; phylum Mollusca; class Gastropoda; order Stylommatophora; family Arionidae; genus Ariolimax; species Ariolimax columbianus. The sequence goes on along the minus strand of JAVGWX010000002.1, from coordinate 149,240,319 downwards.
TAATGTCCTAAATATTTCTTATTAACCTTTATTTTTTATCCCAACTTGAGACACCAATCATGTACTAGGCCAAAAAGATATGGCTTCAGACATTGACTATTACCAATAAGAGCACGACTGCTACAAAAGATAATTTGAAGATTAACATAATTTCTTTATAGATATATTCAAGTTGAGGATTGAAAGATTACACCAAGAAGAAGGAACAGAATAAGCATAAAGAGAAGAATTATAAGAAAAAGAAGAACAAAATCTTATGGAAATGCCAATAACCTGTTTCCATTTTATACAAGGAGACAATGAAAACATTAAAATTGCTATAGAAATTTGAAAAAACTGTGCCATTGTCATGTAAGTTGGCAGTATAGTTGTTAAGAACTTCAAGAGTGTCCTGCATATTGTATCATGGCACAAATAAGTCACATGACATCATAGTAGCGGTTTAAACCTGGCTATCCAACTAGTGACATGCACCAAAAAGTTATTGAACAACGAAGTGGTGTATCCTACCGAAATTCATCAGTAAATTAAAACATGGTGATGTATGTCTGTCACTCCACAAAAGTTGAGCAGGAAGTTCTGAAACGTCTGTGAAGTTCTGTGATAGACAGTTGTCGACTGAGTCAAGCACAACAAGCAGTGACACTGAAATGATCGCAGCAGCTGAACACATCATGGTGAAAAATCAGTGAGTGGATGTGAATGAAATAGTCACACTGCTGGCCATTGGTGAAAGTTTGGCACAATTTATTCATGATGTGCTCTAGTTCCACAAAGTGCCTTCAAGGTGGGTGCCATGGCAGCTGACTCCAGAAATAGGGCTACATGATGCTAACTAAACTAAACTAAAAAAAAAAACAACCCAAATCAAACAAACCAGTCAACGAACCAGCTAACTAACCAGCTAATTAACTAACTAACAAATTAGCTAGCTAACTAACTAGGAGCCTGAATGGCTTAGGGCTAGTTTCACAATTCCAGCGCACCCGGTTCGAATCATGCTTGTATGCAATTTGGTAGACATGTTTTTTTTCTCTCCTACACATACAGAATGTAATGGCAACCTACCGTACTGTTCTGCAAAGGACATGCTTCTTACATTTTTTTTTAGCCTACTAACTAGCTAGCTAAATAATTAACTAACTAACTAACATATACATATATATTCATGTTAGCGTCTAAAAGCATACAAAGAAGAAAAAGAATCATGAGAAATAGAAGACATACCCTTAAAACTTCTTGCGGGGCTCCCCTCTCGACTTGCACTTTGACTGTGTGACCCAGGTATCCGGGTTGACCGGGGACCCAAGCCTGTGTCAACTCTTGAGGGTGTGTTTTTAGTGTAGGCATGTTGTCTCCTGGCAGAGGAAGGGGAGTTGGACCGACTGCTGGCTGGAAAATGACAAATTAGAAGGGGAAAATGAAGTAGGAATCTGACTTTCAACAAAGCACAGTATCTCCCCTTCTGGGGCCCAAACACCCTATTGGGACTGAGTGGTGATGCAGGGGTGTGTGTGTTTATATAAAGGGGCTAGGAACATTGACAGGTTGGGAATAATTGTACTAACCTTTAATATAATATCAATATTAAAGCTATATAGATTAATATGATGGCTTATTAATGATAACTAACCAAATTATTTGTAAATAGATATGTTAACACTTTCATTATGACATTTGTTTCCATTGCTGACGTACACCAAGGTTATGTATACAACTGAGGAATAAAGATAACTTGCTCTTGCAGCACAGTGTGCAGGCCAACATTTTATTTTATCTTAAAGAAGACATAGCCATACCATAGTTTTGAGTCAGTGTCCCCTAGCTGCCTCAACTAAATCCTAACAATTATGAAATATTAAAATGGCCATCACACATAACAAACAAGACTCTTACTGATGGTTAACTTTATTGTAACTTACGCAGGTCCTAAATTGTCCATATGTACACTGAGGCTTGCCCGTCCTTATCGTTTGAATTTTGCATGGCCTCCTTACTCTTATTGTAATCTTATCAAATCACTGATATCAAATTTTAACAGCTGATCAATATGTTGAGCAGCGCGTGAGCTGCAGCGGTCAGCGACCCATAGCTGACTGCTAGCGTCAGGGCCAGCGAACCAGAGTAGCCAAGACCTTTCTACACCTCCATGCGGTGATCCTGGATAACGGGCTGCAACAGAGCAGACTGGCTAAGGAGAAGGGATCGAAGAGGGAATGCTAACTAGGTATTTAAAAAATGTTTGCTGAAGTCGGATGTGTTGGACCGAAAGGTGCAAATATAGCAGTCAAGCTGTAAACTACGACAGAACACATTCCATTCTCTGGACTACATTCTGCTACTTAAGCTCTTTTCAGGGTTTGGTAGCGAGAGATTGAGAACGAACAAAGCCAAGCCATAAACAGCAACATCTTCTATGGAAGACTCACCCATTTCATATATAATAACACCTTGTATGAGAATTTAGAACAGTAATTCTACATGTACATTAACGGCAGCCTAATAGGAGACACTGCTGTTGGGGATAAAGTGCTAGTCACTTCATTGTGCCAAGCCTCAGCTTTTTATGAAGTGGGGTAGTCAGTTCCCTTCCTTGATGTGTCTCGTTCCCTTCCTTGATGTGTCTCAATCACTAACAGTCAGGTGCCAATTTACAGATAGATTGATTGTAGTGATTTGATAACAGGTATCGAACCAAGCATCTTTGCCATGAGAAGTAAGCTCTCTAGTATGTGTTACTCAGATGCTCATTTTACCGGTACAAACATATAAATGTAGACCAATAACATACACTACCATTTGGAATGAATTGTAAGACACTTCACTGAGCAAGTCTCACCATTTGATTTTAGAAAACAATGCATTTTAATATTTATCATCATCAGGCTAGTCAGTAGTACATGTTGAAATTGTCCAATAATTTTATAATTTTTTTTTTGGCGTTCATCTTATTTCTCTATTCCCCAAAACGGTAAGCGGTGCACTATGTTTTTATTTGTGCCTATCAGTTCAGTGCATCTGACTTCGGCATGTATTTTATGTAAGGGTCTGCTTCCTCCTGCATTTTCTAAGGGTTTGCTTCCCCGGGATAACGGCCGGTGCTGTGATGGGGTGCAATATCAGCACCTGAAGGTTGTGAGCCGTGTCATTTAACCACTAGCCCATGCTGTCCCCTCCAATCATATCAAATCACTGTCCTCTGCCGATATTTTCAACTCAGCATAAGTCTGCACATTGATGTTCTTGCATGCCGGTGTGATGCACTTGTTTCTCAGATGTCCTCTTCTTCCTTTCGTCTGAATTCTGTTTTCCAGTATTTTCAAAAGATCTCCATGTCTCATACTCTAACCAAAATAAGCCACTCAATTTTTGTGTACACTTTTCATTAGTTGTCTGTGTGCCTGTATTGTTATGCACCTGCTCGTCTGACAGTTTTTTTGTCCAACTTGTCCACAAAACCAGATTCTGGTTTTTAAGACAAGAAAACAGTAGGCAAAGAAGCATATGTAAATAACTGCTAAATTAATACAAAAAACATTCTTAAAACAGAAATGCAAAATACATGGAAGTTGTGTTAGGTCAGTTAAAACATCACAACATGAAAACTTTGAACAAAGTTAGTGTTAGATGTATAAAATAAATGTAGTTAATTATCATGAAAGAGATGGTTGGTTAGTTGTAAGTTGATTAGTTCTTCAAGCTGGTTAGATCATCAAGGTGGTTAGTTATTAATTTAGGTTAAATCTGACAACTGGTTTCATATAAATGGTTAATCTTAAATTTGGTTTTGGCGCTGCTGATAAAATTTGGTTGAACTTAAAGTTGTTTATTAAAACTGGTATGGTCTTAAAGTTGTTTATTAGATTTGCTGGTCTTAAAGTTGTTTATTAAATTTAGCTTGGATGTATAGTTGGTTACAAATGAAAACTGGTATGGTCTTAAAATTTGTGAATCTTAAACATCGTTTTTATTGTAAAGTATGTCTAATCGTAATGTTTTTTGGTTCAAAGCTTGACTTGAATGAATCCTTACTGATTCCACATTAAACATGAGCTACAAATGTGGATTTCCAGATTTCTATTTGAGACTGACTCTTGAGTCCTTTCTCTTCTGAAAGACCTGAGCTACCATTGTCTTTTTCGTCCACTGTTCTTCAGTCACCCCACTCCTCTCTTGTCCTGCAGACTCTAATCAAGTGCTTGTTTGATTATACCGTTAGCATTCTTTTTGAAGGTGTGTTCATCTATCTCCACTTTCTCTCTTCAACCTTCAGATCTATTGAATGAAGTAGTTATTTCAAAGCTTTGAGAAGCACACACTGATGAGAAATGCTGACATAACTTATAACATCTTGGTTATTTGACCCACAACTGACAAGGCAGTCAGTGTCTATTGACTTTGATTTTTTTTCTTCAGTAAAACTAATAAATTTAGCTATTTTGCTTGCTCTGTGGCCATCCTTTGTACGGTGACCGACCTTTAGTTCATGAATTTGCATTCAGAATGCTGTTTTCATGCAAATAGATTACTTTTGGCTTTTACCTCTGGCAGTCATGCGAGTTTCGTAGTCCGGATCTCCCTTTTGCAACAAAGTGGGTCAATTTCTTTTTGTAACATTCCAGCCTTTTACATAGACAGAGTGTGGTCTGTGTTAAAATCTCAGAGCCTGGAAGACACCAGCTTTTGTCCGACCCCTACCTAAGCAAACCTGTCCAGCTCTGTAGAACCTGCCAGGAGCAAATCTCTAGAGCTCAGAAGGATGTCAGGGTACTTAAGCTACCAAAGCTCATCAAAGGTAAAGAAACTAGTAAGGGTAGATTATAACTTTTAAACTGTTTTAAATATATTTTTGGTCTAAAGTATATGTTGCAATAGAACAGTAGATCCCCCTCCATCGTACAGAAAGAAAGAACGTGGAGATTAGAATAGAATACAAGAGGTGACAACAAAGTGTACACTACACACAAAGGAAGAAAAAAATATAAAAACCATGATGACAGAACTGGGTTCTGAGGAACATCTCTGCAGATGATAATCGTCCTGTCAATTTATCATTGCCCATATTTGAGTCACAGAAAAAAAGGAAAACATGGCACTATAAAAATGAGAACAATATTTTCACACAAACAAGAAAATTAAGGATATTTAAGCTAAGAATAAAACTAAAATTAGAAAGCACAAAATGTTGTTGAGCATTCAAACATGCTGGGGTTTACAGCAAACATAATCCACTGTCACTCAGGCATGCAGTATTACACAATATATGTTGAGCATACTGTAAAAATGGCAATTGTACTCCCATAAGAAATTCAATGTCAGCTTTTTTTTTTGGAGGAAGGGTGACTGACCAGTTCTCTACCTTGTATTTCCTAATTTTAAGAGAATCAGGTATCCAATTAAAGCTAGGTAACACAGATGTAAAAGCTAAAGCTAATACTATAGCATATGATGTGTCCGGAAGGAAGTATTAGAGACTTCATTGTACTAGGTCTCAGTTATTTGTGAGGTGTGGTACCTTGCCTTTGCTAAACAGATATTTAATCGGCTCAAGCATTTCATTCGGGGGAAACAATCACACATCTTTTTGTAGACAATCAAGCACAAGTTTACTAAAGTGAAATAATCAAGCAAGTCTATCTGTGGCACAATTAATGAATTCAAGGGAACCAATGAAGCACGCCTCTTTAGCTTTCTGTAGCCAATCAGGCAAGAACAATTCATTTCAGGAAAATAATGAAACATGTTTCTTTGGCTTTCTTCAGCCAATCAGGATAGAAAAAGTTATTCAAGAGATATAATCAAGCAATGCAAGGTCAATCAGGTATCACCAAATCGGAACCCTGCTTAAAAATATCAGCTCGTGGGAGGAAAAACAGTGATTGGACAGTTACTCACGCTGAGACTGGGACACACCTATCCCAGGCCGGGCAGCTCGATTGTTGCGATCTGGGGTGAGAAGGTCATAAGCCGAGCTAACAGATGATGTGCTAGATTTTTTCCGAGCTGCAATACCAAAACTAGCCATATCAAACAGGAAACAAAAACACAAGCCCACAAGTTCATAATGACAAGCACAATGAAGAAGAATATTAAGTTATATTTCTATACTTTGTCAAATGGATTTGTAACAACTAAAACCATGAAATATAGATTCTAATATACATACATGTCAACTTGTACGACGGGTAGCTTGTATTTTTGTGTGCGCTGTCAACATTTTTCTTCAATTAATGAATAAACGTTTTGTCAGTTCTTTTCTAAGTGCATACAAAAAATTACAACTTATGTACACATGGAAATTATGTACACATGAAAATTATGTACACGTGTGTTTCCAGGGCCTGAAAGAGGAGAAAAAGGAGAGTAACATTGTAACCATCCTTTTAGAAACTATCAATCACAAGGAAAGGAAAACTAAGCTAAGAAGTTAGACATTTTTCACGTGATTAAGCCAAGAAATTAGACATTTACAAATTTCCACATTTATATCCCAAGCCTGAACACATTATAGTTTAAGAAAAAAAAAAAGAAAAGAAGAAAAAAGGAAAACAAATAATTAAAATTATTTATCTAATAAAGATATATAGGTGACATGTATTTAATTTTACATAAATAAATACTATCTATAGATTTATGGGTTTAAAAACAAAATTAAATTACCTGAACTATTTTTGTTATATATAAATAAAATAAAATATTAACCATAATACTATAAAAATAATGTAAAAAAATCCAATATGCACATTGGTCTAGCAACCTCATCATGTAAAATAAATTGCTACAGAAAGGACTACCACTATAGCTTAGAGTAGTACTTCCTGTAAGTTGGCTGTTGCAGTTTTCACTTTGTGTTTAACATGGATGGACATAGAAGAGAAAAAAAGAGCCCAATATACACATTCTGATAATATATTTCTGACAGTGTTCGAAGAGAGAGCAGACTAACATCAGGAACAGATGAAATATACTGAGCATGACACCACCTCACATCCTTTTTGTTCTTCAGGAAACAGGCTGTGCTACATGACAGTAGTCAAAGGGGTAAGGATCGGCACAGTAATCCGCTTAGTGGTGAGCATACTCATATTGAACCACAGCCTGGAAGAATCAGGCCCATGTCCTTCAGTAGACTGTCATATAAGAAGATTGACTTTAATGGACAACCAAAGAAAGAGAAACATTGTAAAGAGTGGCAAACCCAGTTCCAGTGGCTTTGAGCAAAGGTAACACATGTGGACTAAGAAAACAAAGAGCAGAGTCTGTTTGACAAGACTGTCTCTGTAGAGTCAATCAAGAAAGACTCACTGACTAAATGAATCAACACTAAACTAGAAACTACAGAGCTAAACTGGATCTTCCGACAAAAATCGAGTTAATCCCGGAAATTTGTCTGATACTTTTTTCCAATCAATGAGTTGAACACAACAGTACAGTGATAAAATATAGTCAAAGTTATTTCACTACCAAAACTATTCACAACTAATTCGATATGAAAAATAGGTAGACTGAATTATATAACTGGCACAAGTGACATATTTTCAGAAACAAACTCTACATCCCAGACATTTGTCCAAATTTCTAATGTTTTATAGCTGTGACTCGATAATACCTACAAATTTCTTATTATTTGACTCTATCTCTCTGTTTGCCATACACAATTAAACATATACAGTTTTTCCCTCCCTCTTATACGGTTCATATATGATCCGCTGCATGTGCCTGGTACAAGTTGACATGTATGAATTTAATAAACATTCAGGCTTTCCAGATTTTATATATAGCTCGCTTCTCATAGCTGCCCCTCTTCTACCCCTGGGGCTCTAGAGGTCTTTTATTTTTGTATATACTTACGATTGAGTGCTCAGACTAACATGATTTGTCTGTTGCGTCTTTGCATGATGGAGGGGGCCACCTCCTCAATAGCCTTCATGCAGGTCATTGATGGGTAGGAATTTTATTACTTTTAGAATTTTAGCCCAGACAGCAGCTTACAGCATGCGCCTTAGATTTTCAGCTGCTTTTATGTGAATAGCGTGTATAGGGACTTCCGAGCTTATCGTCCTTCTCCAATAGGACTAGGTGTCAGATCTCCCCTCCCTTGAGACCAGGGTATACTTATACCTTGTGGAATCTGAACACCCACCATTTTGCACTTTTGCTCATTTATTTCTTGAGAGGCGAGCACGTTACCTCTCAGCTATAGCGACCACCCTAAATAAAAATCATTTGACAGAATCTTAATGTGAGTTTTGCAATGTGAAAAAAGTGACTACAGAAAACATCATCAATTCTGTAATAATTTGGAAGCCATGGTTAAGCTTGTTCTTCATTATGATGTGTGTACTGAGATTGTGAGCAGTACACGTTGTACTATCTTGTGTACTGAGATTGTGAGCAGTACACGTTGTACTATCTTGTGTACTGAGATTGTGAGCAGTACATGTTGTACTGTCTTGTAGGGGTTTATACTGTCTTCAGGGGATGTGGAATTATTCAAATAATGTTTTTAGTCTGGTATGTTCAGTCCAAAGTTGGATGATTATGATCTGTTCATTGTGTTGGATCTTGTTTAAGTTTGTGTTGAGTATCATGTGTTCTGTCCTAAATTGGAAGGTTATGCTCTGTTCATTGTATCAAAGTTCATTGATCTTGGATTATTTAAACTGCAGTTTACATTCAAAGATAACTCTTATTTCACAAAGTAAATAGTATCTAGCTATAGCTACAGCTCTGAATGAATACCTTTACAAATAAAATTATGGCTGAATTTAAAAATACCTTCTCAATATTGGTATGATTGAAACTCTGAACAACTTCACAATTATGACTGAGTCTCTGACAACCTTCCTAATGTTGTTATGACTGAATCTCTGAATACCTTCTGAATATTGTTATGACTGAATCTCCAAGCACCTTAATATTGTTATGACTGAATCTCCAAGCACCTTAATATTGTTATGACTAAATCTCATAACACCTTCCTAATATTGTTATGACTACAGCTCTGAACCCCTTCTTAATATTGTTATGACTAAATCTCTGAACACCTTCTTAATATTTTTATAACTGAATCTTCGAGCACCTTAATATTGTTATGTGAGTCTCAGAACACCTTCTTAATATTGTTATGACTGAATCTCTGAACAACTTGACAATATCATTATAGTTTAAAGTCAGATCATCTTCTTAATACCAATACGGCCCACCTGTGTGTTATCAGGGCCTGAGAAAGAAGCAAAGAATAGACACACTGTAACTTCCCATGGACATCATTAGAGGCAGATAAGGAGAGTTGAGCATGGTGCCAACTGCCCAGTCCTGTATAAACTACAAGCCACAAAATAAAAAGAGAAAATGACCTCTACTTCTCATGATAGAAAAGGAGTGACCAAGTCAAGTCAAGTCAGTCATCGAATTGACAGACTTTTGCAATACAATTATGACTGAAGCTCAGAATACCTTTACATATATATTTATAGATATATCACAATACACTGTTGCAATAGTTTTCTCTGTGCTTTGCATAAATAGATTGCCAGCTCTATTCCCAACCCTGCTTGGCCATCATTTCACAAGGTGAAATAGCTCTATTTTTTCCTAACTGTGAACTAAACAGACAGTATTACAGGTTGTGTATAAGAATTTTAGAGTAGTTACCTGGAATTTGTTTCACATATGGAAATATAGAAAAGTGAACAGATTTTTTGGTGCTTTCCTCAGGCAGGCTGAAGTAGTTCTCACATATCCAGCCTAATTTGGCCATAGTCAGAATTTATGTAATGCAATCTAACAATTGCTTTCTTACTAAAAGGTTTGCAAAATATTCATGCATTTTCAGGTAATGATGGCAGAAATGATAAATAGACTGGCCAATTTCCAAGCTACAGAGAGTTCATATTTACGGTAAATTTGGCAGAACAGACAAAAATGAACTTCGGTCTTTGTGAGACGACTCTGTGGTAATCTGTCATTCTATCTATCGCCGTCTGGAATAGTACACCAAGAACAATTCAAAGTATAAGGTTGGACAGGAAAACAAGGATATTCTCAAATAGAAATAACTGAACACAACTGAGCCAAGTATTTGTCATGAAAGTAAATGACCATTTTTTTTTTAAAACAACAAGTAAAATGCAGTTTTATGTAAAAATAGTAGCAGGAAATGATGGATATTTTGACTAATTAGGACTCTATCAAGGACAGGAGACAATTTAAGAATCTAGACACTGAAGAATCTAGTTAACTAAACTAAATGAAAAACAAGGTCATGCTGTCCATCTCAAATCTATTGTTTATAAAAACATGTGAACATTTTTAAAAACCCACACAACAATCCAAATGTGTTCTGAAAAACTAGGACTGGATGGACTTGAGTACTCAACACAAGTAATAGTGTCTAATTAGTTGACTTTGCTCAAATATATCATTCATCATAATAAAATCGCAGAAATTGAAATGCCTGGGAAAAGTCATAAATACCACCAGGAGACAGCATGAAAAAAGATGACACCTGAAATATTGTACAAACTACACCACGTGCCAAGAGAAGGAAGACTAACATCTAGTCAGGCAAAACATGCTGGCCAAGACCCTCACCTCGGTTTCCTCGTAGCCCTCCCTGGAAACAGGCTGTTTTCATGGCATGGCTAACGAGGTGAGGGATCGACATGATCCTCGTAGCAATCAGCGACACACAGATGAAGCCAAGCATAGCACAATCACCTGGAGGACTCTGGCCCACCTTCATCAGCACACTCGGGATGTGAGGAAAGTTATGGCAACCCGTCACTTAACGAAAGAGTAATCCTACTCATTGTGGGCATTCAACAACAACACCATGTGCCAAATACTTGGCAAGACAAAAACTAGGACAGTTCAATTGTCTCATGAGAATGTAACCAGATCAACTACCAGTGCACATCTATAACATAAGAAGATCTGGTTAGACGACGAACACCAGATGATAGATGAATTGATAATATTACGGAAATCTAACAACAGACTTAGAAATGGAAAATGGCTCATTGGCCCAACTTTATTACACCTGGGCACTCCCATTGTTGAAAGTGCCGATGATAGAACACGAACTCCGTAGCTCCTTTGGCGGCATAAAAATTGTCCACTATTATTGACCAGTACCTATTTATTGCTGGGTCAACTGGGAGAAGTGGTCATACCATGAAAAAAACCCACAACATGCCCAGCTTGTCAAACCGAGTGCGAACCATAGCTGCCAAGACCCTTCTACACCTCCACTCGGTGATCCTGGATAACAGGCTGCAGCAGGGCAGACTGGCTAAGGAGAAGGGATCGAAGAGGGAATGCTAACCCGGTACTCAAAAAATGCTTGCTGAAGTCGGATGTGTTGGACCGAAGGTGCAAATATCGCAGCCAAGCTGTAAACTACAACACAACGCATTCCATTCTCTGGTCTACATTCTGCTACTTACCCTTTCAGGGTTTGGAAGTGGGAGATTGAGAACGAACGAGGAAGAAGAAGAAGAAGAACCTGATATGCTGAGTTTGCAAACCAAGCTCACAATCCCTTGGCCAAACTCTCGACAACAAATATTGAGCACTCCACAACACTTTGCAGCACCAGCAGATGGAAGAAGTCTAATTACAGAAAATAAAACACCGCAAATTCTCATGTAAACTCGCACAAACATGACAAGAATGTTTGAAAAGAGAGTAAACTACATTTGCTTCATATAATGAAAATATCAAAATCAAGGAATAAACTTTGTCTAGATTCCCAAATGAAAACAGCTTCCACATAACTGTATGAACTGATATATTAACACAACATGATGAAAACTAGCAATAAAATTTGAAGAAAAAAAAAAGCAAATATATACTCCCTGTTGTCATGACACAAAGAGGTAGCATGACGGAATTACCACACTCTACCAACCATGAATGACAGTGGGAACCCGGCACATAACGCAGCTTACAGGCATTACAGTAGAGATTTCAAACAGCCAAAAACATTAGCGGAATCATGTTGCAAAAGAGATAAAGTCAAAACACGTGATGATGGGGATCATCAATCAAAACTTCAGTTCCCTGTGGAGCATAGGCATTCAACAAATACATGTAAAGTCTTCATGTACTGAGACACTGTGTCCACATGTTCCATTTCCTTTATGTTTGTCTCTCTTATCCATGCGTGTTCTAGTCTGATTCCTCTCTTGCTCTGGGGACTTCAGAACACAAATGATCTGGTAGTGCAATGAGCTGGTTCCCGTAATGTGTGTTCTATCCAATGTTAGCAACTACTGCTCACGTCACGTTCCACTAGTGTTTATCTAGTTATTTCCAACATTTCAATGTTAATGATCTTATATCATTTCAATCTCTCTATTCTGTGCAGGCACCTATTTATAAAAGTCTGTAGCTTTTTCATTGTTGTTTTCCATGTTTCAGAGCCATAGGATAGACTTTACAATGGAATTGAAGATTTTTGTGTTGTCTTAATTTCTAATGATTTCCACAAGTTCCCCAATGCAATGAAAGTTCCTCCCACATTTTGTATTCTTATTTGGATATTTTTGTTTGCACCTTCTTACTTTATATTGCTGCTACCAACATACATGAATGATTCCACAAGAAGTGTGTCTCCAAACATATTCTGATTGTTGTTAGTTGAATTTATTCTCATTATCTGCTTTTCATTATGTGTATTCTCACTTCCAATTTCTGTGACCTCTCATCAAGTGTACTTATTTTATTTGCATGTGATTCAGGTTATGGGACAAAAGAGCCAAATCATCGGCAAAGTCCAGACCATCAAGTTGTTTTATTAAATTCCATTGGCAATAATAGAACAATAAGAGAAATAAAAGGGGAAAGACTTGGACTATACGACTTGTGAAGGTATCAAAGGCTACACCATAATATTTGTAAAGGTATCACAAAGGCTACATCATATTATTTGTAAAGGTATTCTCAGATTAAGTCTATGACTTGTAAACGTATTCTCAGATTAAACTATATGACTTCTGACGGCATTCTCAAACTAAACAATTTGATTTATTAAGGTATTCTGAGAAGTAAACTATACAATTCGTATAGATATTATGTTTCTGTTTCTAAGAATCGACGTCACTGCATTCTGGGCATACCCATAGGTGCTCAGTCTCTCTCATCAAATGGCGTAAGGTATGGATGCTGATGGTCCCTGTAGCTCGCTGGTTGTACACACTCCTGCACCGTCCTCTCATGCGCCCCACTCCGCTTGAACCTTGTTTAATGTCGAAACTTTGCAGTATGTGGATTGCTGCTTCATCTATTGCAGTGTCCTCATCCAGCGGGCAGTCATTAATTGATTTCAAAATGTCACTTCTATCCATCACTAATGTGCCCAGGATGGGAGCTTGTGAAGCCAAGATATCAACTCTTTCATTGCCCCGGAATGAGCAGGACAGTAGATCCAGGTCAACATATGGAGCTTTGAGGCCTCAACAGCAGCTATCTACTCGTACCTAAGCCATCCCTTATGTACTTTCTGAAGTACGGCTTGCGTGTCTGTCACGATGACTGTCTTTGTTATTGAAGTCTCAGATATGCACTTCCATGCTGTTCACTGCTTCCGTCTCCATTCTCATACTAGAGGTTGTTGACATGTATGCCCTACTGCGCTCAGTAACGGCCTCTCCTCTCGCTCTATCCGAGGAACCCCAGCCTGATGTCCGACTGCGCATAACTGATCCGTTGGTGTATATGACAGCGTCACTCTCCTGGATGTTCTCAGCTATCAGCTGACTTACTTCGTGCTCTGCTCTCTCGTTGCTCCGTTTTCTGCATTCCTTGCCTAAGATTATGATGACTCTCTGGTACTCATTCTATCACCAGTGTGGACCCATTCTTCTCCTTTGGCTATCGTCTAAGCTGGAGTGACATGTCCGATTGTTGTCTCAGCCTGTGCCATCCATGACGACCCACTCTTGATTCTTGATCCCTTGATGTCTGAGATACTACTGTGCAGAGGGTGTCACGTGTCTGTGGTAACACGCATATAGGCTTTGACTTGTGTCAGTTTATGTCTGGATTTATATATCAAGAAAAAAGTTTCCTGTGAGATTGACAGTGCATACCAAAACCTGTGCACGACATAGAAACTGAATGGATGTATTTAAAAAATACAATTGCCAATACTCTCAAATAAAAATAGCCAAAGTACTGTGAGAACACCAAGCGGACTCACGAATTGGTTTGCAGTTAAGACCAACGTAAGACAGGAATGTGTACTATCACAACTTCTGTTCATTGTATACAATAGACTGAGGTACCACCTATTCAACAAATTGAAGATAGGTGGTACCGACGAATGCCCGTGCGGTACTGGTAAAATGACCGCTGAACATCTGCTGCAGAACTGCCCGACATACGAGGATCAGAGAGAGCAGATGTGGCCATCACCAGTGGAACTGCAAGACAATCTCTATGGCAGTGGCGACAGCCTCAGGATGACCGCCGCTTTTTTCGAAAAAATAATGGTTACTGTCTGACTGCGCACGAAGAAGAAGAAGAAGAAGAAGAAGTATACATGGATCAAATAACAACTGAAACAAAACCAGAAACCACCACAAATGAACGAGCTCCTTTTTACAGATGATCAAATGCAGTTTCCTATCAGCTCTCACCATTATTAAGACACAAATACATTCCAACAAAGACAAAGAGAAAGCTGATAAATAGTATTTGTATATCAGAATGCAACCAAAGTTACCAGCTGTGCATATCTACAATACTAGACATCAGAGTTGCAGAGCAAAAGTCAGATTAAGAAAAGATGGATAGATGGTGTTGGTGAGACACAGCAGAAACACAGAATGACAACAACATCGGCGACAAAGCTGGCACACGACAGAAAACTACACCTCCCCACCACATCTAACGACACTGGATAGAAGATGATGATTCTGAGAAGTAAACTATATGATTTGTAAAGGTATTCCGATAAGTAAGGTGTATAATTTGCAAATGTATTCTTAGGGTAATTTGTGAAATAAAATCATTTAGCTCAAAGTTGTGGGTATTTAAAAGTCTATATTGTCTATTCATACAGTTTTGACATTCAATGTTTAGTAGTTTTACTTTTCAACATAACCAACTCTATTTTTTTGCTGTACAATGGGAAGTCAAGCAATATTCTGAATAATTTTAACTTTATTTGTATTTGTTTATTTCATACTCGCATAAAATTAATGAACACATATTTGTACTATTATTTGGTATTTAAAGAATATTGCCCAACTCCATTACATATAAACAATTCAATAAAATCAATCTAATGATCATAGACAATTATTATTGGATTATTATAATGACAGCTTATTGGTCATTCAACTGGACTGTGATCTGTTGATATCACAATTTTAATGCATGGAGTTACCCGAAACCAGAACATTAATTTTACGAATCCCTCCTCGTGATACAAGGGAAAAGACCAGCTGCTTTAACAGATATGGCTTTTAAGAAATACCAATAAATATGTCAAATGTTCACATCAGTTTATCATAACTTCTGCTTCATTGAATATAAGTTCACAATTTCTACATTGGCTTATATAATAATTCACAATTTCTACATTGGCTTATATAATAATCCACGATTTTTACATCAGTTTATATAATAATTCACGATTTCTGCAATGACTCATATCATAATTCACAATTTCTGCACCACCAACTTATATAATAATTCACAATTTATTCATCTGCTCATATAAGAATTCACTGGCAAAAAAGATTTTGAATTAAAAAATAGTTCAGAAAATGCATTTGAACATAAAATGACAGTGTTTCGATGACGGGTGCAACATAGAATTACTTAGCCTATGACGTATAAAAATGTGTAGATGTAAAACAATTATGAAAGATGCTTAGAAAAGGCATGCTGCAATAAGATAAATTGTTTGCGCATTCACAGAAGGCTTAGCAGCGTTTATTATCAGGGGCTTTCAACCTTTTCTCAGCAGTGCAGTAGCACCTCAAGCAGGCAAATCGGGACTGCAGATGATCAACGTGAACAAAACAATGGAAATGAGAAAAAGTACTGGAATGCTGGAATTCAAGCAAACAGATCAGTGTCTTATGGCAGGTAGTCAAAAACTATCCTGTTGTTCTGCAAATCCATTTGGTTGGACCTTAGAAGGGGGCCATTCCATGCCTTCCCTTGTTTCCCTTTAGGACACTTGACTTAGCAGTGTTTGTGGGGTGGTTTCCTTCTTTTCACTCACAACTGGGGAAATGAGAATAACACCAGAGGGGGACCCGGATGGAGTAAACAGGACCAATGTAAACTCCAAATCGTGAAGTAAGCAAAAATTGACTAAAGATGTTGTGCATGGGGCTAGCATTATTATCATGTAAACCATTGTCATTGAAACCACTGCAAATACAGGCTTCCTGTAAAGGGGTCAACTGTAGTGGTAGCCCTACGACAGACTGGAGCGAGACGGTGAACAATCATTAATAAAAGAAAAGTCTCCATAAAGAATGATGATCAAATAATTGAAAAGTGCTTAGATTTACCTACTATGGAAGTCGAATTTACAAAAATGGAGGAGATGACTGAGTTAGCCCTACCAGACCGCTGTCCCCATTTTTCGGCAATTTCTTTAACTGCCGCTGGACCTAATTTTCGGTAATTTGGATAGTACGTCATAAAATGCGTAAGAATCTAAAAATAACTAACCAATCGTGGTCAATCCTCGTGATTAGTCACTGCAAATGGCTGCCCCCATGTTTGAATTGATTTTGTGGGGTTTAACGTGAACAAATTCGGAAAATTGACAAATAAACGAACGGCTGATGAACCAAGCACTTCAACCTGAAAGCAAAGTAAGTCTAGGCTTATGACAGTCCAACAGGTGATCAATAATTTGGTTGATTCAGACTCTGTTCAAGTGAAACAGACAGTGAGAGCTCGAGTGATGAGATGAAGGCTTTTCTTGGACTGAGGATGTATATGGAATACTCATGTATAAAGCCCAGCTATCAGGATTATTGGACAAATGAGGCCTCTTTGTTGTGTTTACTCCCGGTTTTCGAAATGTTTTATGACTCGAGACAGATTCTTTGCCTTTTGCTGGGTGGATTGGCACACAAAGGTGGAATATTGACGCTAGATGAAAGGTAAACCTATTTTCTACAATGTCTCCAAGTTACATCTTATTCTAACCACTTGTTTGCATGTAACTAACATTTTTCTATGTCATGTTGTTTTTTTTCTCTTTAATGCTCAGGAGACCAGGTATAGGGGACAGTTAGGTTAAGGGTCTTAGGTGTGGTAGGGTAAAGGATACCTGTCTTCTAGTCAAAAATGATACAGGTTTGAGTCTAGGCTAGTTTGTTTTGTTTTTTTTTGCAATGGGGTTATAGGAAAACCTAGCTTTCTGAATATGAGGTGACTAATGAGGCAAGAAGCCTTTATTTCTCAGTTTTTTTAAAAGTTCTTGGCGAACCACATCAATAGAAAAATACGCCAGTATGATTGTTAAACAGGGCCTGAAATAAGAGGAGCAAAGAACAGGAGCTAAAATTAGTGACACTGTAACCTGTCGGGCATGTTGCAGAATGCTACTAAAGAGGGTTGGGAGTGGGGCTGCTGCCACTCCTGTAAAAACTATGGACCAAAATGAAGAAAACAAAACAGTAGAGGATGTTTACAACCATTGGTAGATGAATGAGTTTAGACAAGGAGCGACTAAGTCAAGTTACCCACTAATTCAAGTCAGTGGCTAAAACAAGTCAAACTAATGTCAAGTCATTGATAAGTAAATCAGTGACTAAGTAAAGTAAATCAGTGACAAAGTAAAGTCAAGTCAGTGACTAATTTAAGTAAATTTACTGGTCATAGACTAAACGAAATTATGGACTATGTCAAGTTAGCAACTAATTCAAGTCAGCAATAAAATCAAGTAAATGACTAAGTTAAGTCAGTGACTAATTTAAATCAGCAATTAGGTCAAGTCATTGACTTACCAAATAATCGACTAAGTCAAGTCAGTGATATATTTTATTCAGTGACATGGACAAGTCAGAGACAAAGTCAAGTCAGTGACTAAGTTAGGTCAGCAACTAACTTATATTATTTAATAATTCAAGCCAGTGACTATGTTAAGTAAGTCATTGACAAAGTCAAGTCTGCGACTAAATCAAGTCAGCAACTAAGTCAAGTCAGTGAAAGTAAAGTCAGCGACTATGTCAGTCAAATTGTTTACTGAAATTAACTTTGTATTCATCATTGATCAGCTGCATAATGATTTGCTAGAAATTGAAAACCCCTGAAAAGTGTGGTGCCCAGCGATGTTTTGAGAGCTAGAGTGAACCATGCAGTAAATTAAGCCTGGGAAATGATGAATATCCTAGGAACAAGCTGCCAAATCGTCTGCATTTTCCTGTTGGTCAAATCACTACAAGTAAAATTAAATCAAGGTAAAAATATTTAATTAGGTGTTTTCATTTGTGTTGCTCTTTGTCCCTGATGAAGACCCTCTGGCAGTAATGTAACCCAGGTTTAATTTTATTCATGTTTCAGTACGGTTTCTGAACCATACCTTTATATTATTATCAACAAGCTAATAAAAATACATCTACGGCACTTGTGACACATCCTATGTTTCATGGCGTTCTTGCACTAATTTTCAAAAGCACATAGTATCTCCTTACGCAGCAAAGACTACTTTGGCTTGATTGTGTGACAGATAGTTGCATTCTCAAAGATATTAACTATGGACAGCGGGTGGATGGCAAAAGAACAGTCGGCTGACCACAGATGAGATTAAAAGAAGCATGTAAGCGGGGCATGAACGTACTGGACATAATTCTGACATCCTGGGAAGACAACGCTACAGACTGATTCAAGTGGAGCTGCATTCTGAAGAGCTTCTTCAAACTGGGTGAAGAGAAGCTTGTGTGACACAGTCAAGTGAATAGACAATAGACTCTGGTCTCTTTATTTCAGTTTCTTGGCTGGGTCCTGAGGATATGGTTTTGCTTGGTTTTTTAAATATACTCGGCCTGTCTGGGTTGTGGCCAATTGATCTAGCCACTCCTGTCTACAGTTATTTTTCATGATTTGCTTGCAGGTTTGTAGTGTGATACTAGGTAGTGGCTGTGGTAGCATTGCCCTGCTTCTGGCCAGCTCATCAGCCTTCTCATTTCCTGGGACTCTGACATGGCCAGGTATCCACTGAAGCACTACTTCCGCTCCATAAGAGGTGGACAATTGGTCAATTAATTTGTAGATGTTATTAACATCTGGAGACATTCTGTTTTCCAAGGCTTGGAGTGCAGACTTTGAGTCTGAGAATACAACGACCTCCTCAGGCTATATAATGCCACTTTCTTCTTCTTCTTCGTACGCAGTCAGACAGTAACCATTATTTTTTCGAAAAAAGCGGCGGTCATCCTGAGGCTGTCGACACTGCCATAAAGCTTGTCTTGTGGTTCCACTGGTGATGGCCACATCTGCTCTCTCTGATCCTCGTATGTCAGGCAGTTCTGCAGCAGATGCACAGCGGTCATTTTCCCGGTACCACACGGGCATTCGTCGGTACCACCTATCTTCAATTTGTTGAATAGGTGGTACCTCAGTCTATTGTGGCCAGTGCGAAGTCTGACGACAACGACCTGCTCTCTTCTGTTCAACTGGTAATAGGCATCATTTTTGGTGTAACCAGTATGTTCGGTTTCCCATTTGGTCATGTATCTGGCTTTAATAAGCCGTTTTGACTCTTCGTACGTCATACTAGTATCTGTTTGTGGTAGCCTTGCGCCTTCTTTTGCCAGTCTGTCTGCCTCCTCGTTGCCTTGGATGTTGCAGTGTGATGGGACCCACTGTACCACTACCCTTTTTGGTGCGGACTGCTGGCATAGTTGACAGAGTGCTGTTCTTAAGTCATTAAGCTCAGTGTTTTTCTGGCTTTTTAGCGCTGTGACTACGGCGAGAGCATCTGTAAGCAGGACTGTATGGCTTTCATTTTCTTTATGTGTCACCATTTCTTCCACTGCCGCCCTCAGTGCCTCTGCCTCCGCTCTGAAATTGCTTGTGTACTTACCAGTAGCGAATAACAGTGTTATTTTTCTGCCATTTGGTAGGTTCAGGAATGCTCCTGCCCCTCCGTTCTGTGTAGTGTTTGTTACAGAACCGTCAGTGTATGCATGGGTCCAGTCAATGCTTGGGTAGTTTTTCGATATAAAGCTTAGGGTAGTATCTCTCCTTTCTTTTTCAGTCTGGCAGTTTTTGTTTCCAATACCTGGTATATTTTCTACCACCTCTGGAAATATATCCTGCCTCCAGGTAGGTTTTCGTACAGTAGTGATGGGCTTTGGTGTTGTTAGTGCGTTTATGGTGCCACATTCAAAATCTGAAATTATTCGGCACAAAGCTTTTTCTATTGCTATTATTTCTGTTTCGTAATTGTAACAGGTCTCTCCACAGGGGCCATAGATGTAGGGGTGGTCTTCTTGGTGCATGTTATAGTATTTAATTACAGCGCCATATCCAGTGTTGGTGACAGCCCCAGTGGGAGATCCATCTGTGTATACTTGGATGTTTTGTGGAAATGAGTCTTTAGTTTCCAAAGCGATAGTTTTCAGCAAAGATGGTAGGGTGTTCCTGTCGGAAGAGGGGTCGTAGAGTACAGTTCTTATTATGAGAGTAGCGACCTGCCAGCAAGGTGGTTCACCATTGATGACCGCCATAAACCTTCTATCCTCTGGCAGGTGATGTTTATCAATATTGTCTTTCGCCTTTTTTAGGAAAGATTTCTTTTTTATTCTATGTTTTTGGTGCCAATGTTCTACCATTTTCCTATTCTCCTCCGTAGTGTCCATTCTTAAGTATCTTTCACGCATTTCGACAACAGAGCGTTCTCGTCTTACGTTTAGAGGCTCGAGTTAATTTCGAATGCATCTGTCTGCGTTTTTTTCATGGCACCACTTATAAACAGCAGAGCATGATTTTGTATTCTGTTCAGCTCGTGTAAGAGGCTTTTGCTTGCAATCGCTTGGAGGGGGAGTGAATAGTCAATCATTGAGCGGACATATCCAATGTATAACTGACATTGCGAATCTCGATCTCAACATTAATTTCAAGCTTCGTTATGGTGATGGGTTTCAGATGTTTTCCTTTTGACCAAATGACCAGGTCATCCGCCTTTTGGTAGGTCGTTTATATAAACAAGGAATACTGTACAACTTAGCGCAGATCCCTGGGGCAGTCCTTCTTTCAGGGTCCTTTGTTTGGACGTTGATCCGCTGAATATTGTTCAGATTGTTCTGTTATGGAAGAAACCTTTTAGCCAGCTGTACATTTGCCCTGATATTTCAATTTTTTGCATCTTGAAGAGGAGGCCAGTTCTCCAGACTCGATCGTAGGCTTATCTGAGGTCAATGAATATTGTCAGCACATTGTTTTTCTCCTGGAAACCATCACCTACCTCTTGGGTGAATCTTATCAGCTGGTCCATTGTCTGTTTCTTTCTTCTAAAGGCTGATTGGTTTGAATTAAGTATCTTTGAGCTTTCTAACCACCAATATAGCTTTTCATTTATCATCCTTTCAGCGACCTTGCCAAGGTTTGAAGTCAGGGAGATCGGACGATAACTTGTTACTAGGTTTGATGGTTTGTCTTTCTTTAGGGCTGAGGTGATGTTGGCGTTTCTCCAGTCTGTTGGTAGCTTGCCTTCACTCCATGTTTTGTTAATGAGGTCAAGGATGGTATGGAGCTCATCATTTGAGAGATTTAAGAGCATCTTGCGAGTGAGCCGGTAAGGTCCAGCGGCTTTACCTTTCTTACATTTTTTTAGAGCCATCTTAAGTTCTGAAAGTGTGAAATTCTTGTCAAAGATCTCACAGTTAGCTGTAGGTTGTTTTTCCATCATTTTGGTGAGTGTTTTGATAGCCTTGTCCAGATTCTTTTGTTTTTGCTTACATTAGAAAAGTACTTATTAAGGACCTGCTTTCTGAGAATCTCCTGTTATTTATTCTGTGTCTGTTCTAATGGGTTTGGGATTTCTCTTTCTTTTAACTCCTGAAAAGTTGGATATGAGGTGCCATGCTTTCTTTCCATCTTTCAGCAAGTCCACCAACTCTCCACATTTCTTTGCCAATGCTTCTCTGTTTGCTTGTCTGCTAATAGTTGTCCATCACAAGTGATGAAGACCACTCTCTTTGTTTAGCCGTGTGGACAGTCGTATCTCTTGCTGTGTCCGCTGACACGGGTGACTTGCGCGGTGATTTGGATTAAAGTGAGGAAGAAACTGCACCTTTTGTCAACCTCGCTCACAGAGCCTAAGCTACCTTTTGCCAGTGGCAAGACATTCATCGAGACGACTGGAGATAGCATAGGACGCAGATTTTGCCTCAGGGTTACCACCGAAGCCTTTCCGTAAACATGTAACCCGCAGGGTAGAAAGGTGGGATGGCATCTAACGCAGTTTGTCGTGCCTTTTCGATAACCACAAGAGGTCGTATGGACAACGCTCAGCGTGTGAGTGAGTCTGGCATCTCTCCCCAGCTGTATTCAGCTCATCATAGTAGCATCTAAAATTCCCACACGCCAAATTCGTGAAGGTGAACCGGCAGAACAAACCCGTGAAATACGACACAGGTATAAGCTAAGTGCCATTTAGCCGGCGTCCAGACCACGATAAACGGATGGAAGATATCACAAAAAAAGAACGAAATAACAAGTCCAGACGGAAAACAACACCACGTTTCCGTGAACACAAGTGTAAGTCGTCGACTAGTGTGAATTCCAGGCAAATCCGCGGTCTGGCGGCATCCATAAGGATCCAAAACAGTAGAGAAATGTAGACTCGCAGCCAGTTATGGCGCCATCTTTGCCAGATTTTGTCTGCTAAGCAATTTGATTTTAGCAATGAGTCAGTTATAACTGGTTTTGTTTGCAGAGGTAGGCTGTTTCTCGACTTGCCATCTTGCTTTCTTTCTCTCATTGACAGCGGCCTCTAATACTGTGCTCCAGTATGGTTTGAACTTTGTCCTGTATCCTCGTTGGATGGCTTCCCTTGCCGATTGGAACAATACAGTAGTGGTTTTATAATAGACCTGGTCTATATCCTGCATGTCGATGTCAACATGCACGCTGACGTACTTGTCTCCTGAAAAACTGCCAGTCTGCCTTTTTTGTAATTCCATGGAAGGGATGCTATTTGGTTTCTTACTTTCTCCCTGGCGTTGGTGATCTCAAGGAGTATTGGTTTGTGGACACTTCCGGTGTCATAGACGACTCAAATTGAGCAATACGGGTGCATATCAGCTGTTACAAGGGTGAGGTTAGGTCTGCTTTTGGTTCCACTGGCTCAGTGGAGCAGTGTTGGTGGGGTATTGGCATTCTGCAACAGGATGAGTGTGGTAGTATTAATGAGTTCCTATATGGCTGTTCCTGTTGCATTCCTTTCTGTGTAGCCCCACAGGGGAGAGTGACCATTCATGTCACCAGCAATGATCAGTCTTTTTAGATCAGTAGTATAGGGATTTTGCAGTGTGAGGTGTGCTCTTGGTGGGTTGCATATGTTAAGTATTTTATAGCGGTCTTCCCCCTATCCAGACTATTACTTCCTGTAGGTCAGTTTTGTCAATGGTTTCAAGAGCGGAAACCTCTGCCTGAATGTCATTTTGAATAAGTGTCACTAATCCCTGACATTTTGTGCACTTACATAGATGCACTGTAAAGCCTGTGATGTGAAAGGGGTTGTCCTTTGGCAGCATTTTTTCTTGGATGAGTGCAACGTGGATTTCAAGATCCATCAGGAGCTTAGTCAGTTCTAGCTTTTTATTTATAATTCCTGATATGTTGAACCGGAAGATACGTAGTGATTGTATATTACTTGGGGTCCTGGTATGTTGAGCCGGAGGATGCGTAGTGATTGTATATTACTTGGGGTCCTGGTAGCATACTTGTCCCTGCTCTTCCCAGGTGTGGAAGAGCAGCGCAGGTCGAGGTTACCGAGGTGACGTCCGATCTCCTATAAAGTCTGTCTTAGAGGCATCATGATATCGAAATGGGGTTATGGACACATCTTTAGAGTATCCCCGAAGGGAGGCAGTCCAGTGTGTCAGTGTCCCATATCATATTCATCTGGGTCAGCTATCTTATCATTCTTCAGTCAATTTTTCCAGCCCATCTGTAGTGATGGTATGTGTTGCATTCCCTGCCACCTGGAAGATCGTCACAAAGGGGCAGAGGTGCAATGTCCGCTGGTCTGCATCTCTTTATAATCCATAGGTATATCATGACGGACAAAAAGTAAAGAAGGAGACAAAAATGCATTTCACCCATAAAGTGGGGATAGATTGGTGCAGCCCAGAGGATGTACCACTCACCGGTGGGTTCTATAGGGCTCTACCTGCTCCTCAGCCCTCTTGTCTGGCCCCTCTTCAAGGACTTATCCGGCTTGGGTGACCCTGCCAGGAGTAAAACTCCTGCCGACATTGCTCCTTGGATGATTGGTGCGCACAAGTTCTCCAACCTCAGCAAAGTAAGCTTACTTATGGAGAGCTCAGAAACCATAAAAACAACAAATTGGGCAGTATGTTCGAGGCACTCATGAATACCAGCTACAATATCAAAAGATTGGAAATTCAGTGGATTCCTACACACAGCAAGATACATGAAATGGAGGAAGCAGATAGACTAGCCAAATAGGGAGGAAGCAAAACCCAAACTGAATTGACCTACAAATGAAGAAATAAAGACAATGACAAAAATTAACTTCAAAGACAAACGGCACTGAGAACACCCAGGATCAGATTTAGCAGAAGCGTACTACTCCTTGTCGAGAATTGATCGAGTTATAATCTTGATACTGCGAACAGACCACTGTAGGCTGAACAATCATCTGTTTGAATATATACAAAATTGGGCACACATCTGTTATGGAGAGAGCAAACAAATATTTGAACATGTTCTCAAGATCTGTCAACTCCACGAGAGAAGCAGAGTGACAACCTGTCCTTCCTCAACCTAATTGCGGAATAAACTGTATGGCGACGAGAGATGCCTGAGACAGACTGCCAAATTTACGAGAGAAATTCATGCGATTATTTGAGAGCAAATAGCGAAGAAGTTCTTTCATTTTTTCAGAGTTATTATTATATGTGTGACATCTGATGGCCAATCAGAGAGCAGTTTTTACTGGTTGCTTAGACCTCATCAAGCTATTGTCTCCATACGGAGAATTAGATTTTTCAAAAATGATAACACCAACTTGGACAGTTTTTATTCTGTTATGGCACAAGTTGGCAGTGTCTGTTATTGCACATTCCTTTCTGTTGTTCTGTGTATTCTGAGAGCAATCATATTTCCAATACTAGCCTACTTTGCTAACTTATCCAACATTGCTTTCAAAGGACAAGGTTTTGAAAGACATGACAGGTTGGACATGCTAACCCCCCCCCCCCCCCCCCCCCCCCCCCCGAAATGATTAGCTTGTGGGACATCAGAAACAGTTTTCAGGTTACAATTATAGTTTTAGTTCATGCTCAACTTCTTTTTGCTCCAGGTGAAGCATAAAGCCCTTTCTACAGCTGGTCCCTTTACAGGAAGCCTATATCCTCATGTACAGCCATCTCTAAGTCACCTTTTACGACACGCTTGAGAGGTTATTGCATTTCCATACTTTCTACCCGGGTACCATTTGGGTCAGTTTATCCTTGGTTGGACTATAACAGCATATATATGTCTGTCTGTTGAATTCAGTTTAGAACACTATTTTTTTTTAAATGGAACCAAAAAATCTTTTCTAACTGCCCTTTGATATTTATAAATGGCAGATTTAAGTTCATTGTTAAATGAGCAGATATACTTGCATTTCTGGCCGATTTTGAAAATGTAAAGAAGTCGCTGGGTTCATATGATTCATTTTAATAGTGGTTATCTTACGTAGTGAATATGTCGATCCTTTGGCCATCCGAGCTGCAGACAGCAATGTGGCCCTAGGTTTAGGTGTCAGGGATGCGGAACTGACTTCAGTGGCACTAGAAGACCGAAGTAGTGTTCCTTCTTTAAGTAGAGAGGACATTGCCACATTTTCCTTGGGGGTTGTTCCTGTACTGCCAGAAGATCTGTGATTCATATGCCCGATGGTATTGTAGTGTTGATTGTGACTGCTGTAGTAGCCACTGCTGGCCGCAGAGATTAGTCTCTGGCGCGCTGTAAGTATCTGGACATCTGGGGAAAGCCATCAATGCCTTGGTAGGTGAATTTACGGGACAACATTTTGTATTTCCTTTTATGGATATATTGGAGGGGGGGTCAGAGATGGTAAGACGTGTTTTAGGATATAGTCACACCTTGATTGTTCCAGCAGCAGTCCACATCAGCACTATAACTGTGAAACCTCATTTTCATACACAATTGATTTGCTCATATTGTTTCTCTATTACACAAAGACTTGTACATTAACTGGGCTATGCCATTTGTGATGTATTTCTTAAGTAAGCTATGTTATTAAAACTATTATGCTTCATGGAAGCATTTAAAAAAAAATACTAGTATTTTTGAAACCCTCTTTTACCAAAAATAAACAAACAGGAGGTTGACACTATCAAACCATAACATAAATCATTAAAAATCCTTCCTTCTCTGCCTTTACACATTTAACAAATTTAAGTTTAAGAAATTATTTATTTGAAAACTAGCGTTAGGGCATTCCTTTCATTGCTAGGGTTTGTCATGAAGAATAATATGATCAGGGAATAGAGGTAGGTTGCCCTGGCAGTTGCCAAGCAGTGTGTACACTAGGATTTTATTTCATCCCCAACATAAAAAAATCATAGGTATTTACTTGGGTTCAAATCTATGACCTTCTGACAAGAATTTATGCTAGTTACTTGACCACTCATTGCTGGACAAGAAACTAAATATCCTAGAAAGGCAATACGAAATCTGAGGTACATATAATGATATTAAAATTGGAATACAAGGTGTGAGAGAAGTTTAATTGAATTAAGCAACAAGAAGTCCGGTCCAACACAGGAATAAAAGCCTTCAGCTCCAATGTAAAGTTCAATCTATTGTATGGCTCTGAAGCATGCAGAACAGCAAGAATAATAATGCAGAAGGTGCAGACTTTCATGGATTGATGCCTACGCTAATGGAGAGATTGTTGGAGTTTTAATTATGGTATCACTGGTGTAGACATCTAGCAAGGGACTGGACAGATATCAGGGAAGCTTGATGTGAAGAGAGGCCACTGCTGTTAGAAGGCACACACAGGAGACCAGCCAATGGCATTGCAGGACAGTAATATGAACGGAGGCAAACTCGAGACAAACATAAAGGAAACAGGGAGCAGAGCTGGAATGGGTGGCCCAGGACAAGAGGACTTGGTTTGTATTTGTTGAAAACCTGTACATACCAAGTAGCGCAGTATCTGTAAATCACATCGGACAAACAGAAATTGTAGGAGTCGACATAATGACACAAGAAACGAAAACCCGTATATTCAACCCAACAAAGACCTGTTGCTCTCGAGTATGGAAATCAAGGACTCCAGCTGCCTAGTGGTTGGAGACTTCAACAGTCACTTGGAGAGATGAGGATATTCAGATACAGACAGTAGAGGTGATGAAGTGGAAGACTGGGAGATAGACACAAATCTCTATCTTATCAATAGGCCGGACGACAGCCCTAGCTTCTATTCTAGAACATGGCATACCACATCCACTCCAGACTTGGCCTACTCCACGGGGGATATTCACCACAAAATAGATGGGGTAACAAACGAAATGCTGATGGGGTTGGGCCAAACAGCAAAGAGGAAGTTACTATCAGTCCTGAACCAAAGCTAGAAAAGGGGAATTGTACCTCAGGCATGGAAAGACGCTGTACTTATACCAGTACCAAAGAAAGAAAAAGATAGTACGGACCAAAATGGATACAGGCCTATCAGTCTACTGAGCTGTGTAGGTAAACTGATGGAGCGTTTGATAAACACCAGACTGATGTGGCACCTGGAAGAAAAACACATATTAATTCCACAGCAAGCAGGATTTAAACAACACAGATCCACTAAGGACCAGATCACTCTCATAGCACAGGAAATAGAGGATGCTTACCAAGAGAAAAAGCATACAGTAGTGGTTTGGGTGGATCTAGAGAAGGCATTTGACAAGGTGTGGAAGAAGTGAAGAAGTGAAGTATCTGGAAAAATGTACAGATGGATCAGCCACTCCCTCGAAAACAGAACAGCCAGAGTTCAAGTACAAGGGCAGACGAGCAAAAATGTGACACTGGAGCAAGGAGTACCCAAGGGGGAGTACTGTCACCCACACTTTTTCTGGTGTATATAAACAACATCATAGAGAATATACCAAGAAGAGTCCACAGCTCCATGCTTGCAGATGATCTGGCTATGTGGACCTCTGAAAAAAATCTCACCGTAGCAAACAATCGGATGCAGCAGGCCCTAACATCGTTGGAGGAGTGGGCGAAATCATGGCTGGTCAAAATAAATGAAGAAAAAACAACATGTACGATATTCTCGCTTTTAAATAAACCACAGAATACCAAAAAAAGTCTTAACTGCAAATATCTGCGGCCAAACGACAACCCAAACTACTTGGGAGTCATATTTGATCGGCGCATGACATGGAAAAGTCAGATCGAGAGAAACCGAATGAGAGCCAGACAAAGAATGACAATCATGAGGAAACTTGCTGGCACAAGCTGGGGAGCAGACGAAAGAATACTAAAGAAACTGTACACTGGAAGAGTGAGACCAGTTCTCGAGTATGGCATTGCGGCATGGACAACAGCAGCAAAGGCGAACTTTGATAAAATTAGCAAACTTCAAAACCAAGCCATGAGAGTTATAACAGGAGGCATGAAGTCAACACCAATTGTAGAACTTGAAAAGATTACAAATCTGCAATCTATGACTGACAGAAGAGACTGCAGAGCCCAGCAGCAAGCAGAGAAACTCAGAAGACTGACAGACCATCCAATGCATCAGAGACTAAACAGATTTGGAAATGGGAAACTAAAGCGGAGAAACTTTGCAGATATAGCTAAAGCGAAGATGAGCGAGACCCTATGAACACCGTAACAACACCAAAGCCCATCCCTACTGTACGTAAACCCACATGGAAGCAGCATATCATTCCGGAGGTGGTAGAAAATATACCAGGTATTGGAAACAAGAAGAGCCAGACTGAAAAAGAAAGAAGAGACATAACCCTGAGGTACATAGAGGAAAACTACCCAAGCATGGACTGGACCCATGCATACATTGACGGTTCTGTAACAAACACAACACAGAATGGAGGGGCAGGGGTATTCCTGAGCTTAACAAATGGTAGAAAAATAACACTGTCAGTGGCAACTGGAAAATACTCAAGCAATTTCAGAGCGGAGGCAAAGGCACTGAAGGCTGCAGTAAAAGCAATGCTGACAGGCGAAAAAAAATTAAAGCCAGGTAGTCCTGTTTACAGATGCCCTGGCCGTAGTTACAGCACTAAAAAGCCAGAAAAATACTGAACTTAATGATTTAAGAGCAGTACTCTGTCAACTATGCCAGCAGTCCACACCAAAAAGAGTAGTGGTACAGTGGGTTCCATCCCACTGTAACATCCAAGGCAACAAGGAGGCAGACAGACTGGCAAAAGAAGGTGCAAGACTACCACAACCAGATTCTAGTGTGACCTACGAAGAGTCCAAAAGGTTTATTAGGGCCAGATACATGGCCAAATGGGAAACAGAACATACTGGCTACACAAAAAAATTATGCCTATTACCAGTTGAACAGAAGAGAGAAGGTCGTGGTCTTCAGACTCCGCACAGGCACACAACAGACTGAGGTACCACCTATTCAATAAACTGAAGATAGGTGGCACTGACGAATGCCCCTGAGATACAGGGAAAATGACTGCTGAACATCTGCTGCAAAATTGCCTGACATACGAGGACCAGAGAAAGCACATGTGGCCATCACCAGTGGCAACACTAGACAAGCTCTATGGCAGTGTCAGCAGCTTCAGGATGACAGCTGCTTTCTTCGAACAAATACAAGTTGATGTCTGACAACGTACGAAGAAGAAGAAGAAAACCTGTACTCCACAGGTAGCTAAAGTTTTTTAATTGATGAGGAAAACATTCTGATTTAAAGGATAAATTACTAGAGACTTCATTATGTTAAGTCCTAGACTTTGTGTGTCCTATTAGAGAAACTGACCCAGACAATGTATTGGAGACTTCATTACAATAAGTCATTTGTGTATCCCATTAGAGATACTGTCCTAAGGGATTGTGTTAGAGACTCTATTGTAAGGTGCTAAAAGCACATGATGAAAAATTATAGACTTTTTGCTAAGCTAAATATTCAGTTCTGTGTGGTGGGGTGACCAATTCCCTTCCTCTTTGGTGTGTCTTCTATAAATATTTATGTCTGAGTAAACATAACAGAAGCTATGAGCATGTTATGAACGGAGCTCTTTTGTTGTGGCTTCATCCATTGTAGGGGTTAATTTACATCATTTTAGCAAATGTCTTCTGTGATGGATCGGTGCTTGATGGAGATGACAATAGGAGCACTGCAACAACCAGAGTATTTTATTGGGATACCACGAGTGTGGTATGACCTCTAGGGTAGAAGACTGTAACAAAGACGAGAACTGGCCCACTGCTACTGAAAGCATGGGGACTAATAAAGTGGTCTAAATCCTCTAGAGAAGAAAACTGTAACAAAGACGAGAACTGGTCCACTGCCACACTGAAAGCATGTTGTAAGAGGAGACTAATAATGTGGTCTAGACCCTCTAGAGTAGAAGATTCTACAACTCAATGCTCTACACAGCCCACCACTCCAATTACTAAAAACCTGCTTAGTGTGCGGTATTCAAAACTGATTGACAGAAAACACCAAAAAAGTCACCTCACATTTGACACATGAAAATCAGAGAAAATTGCCAGTTTTCACTTTCATCAAAAGATTGTGAACATTTTAACATAGCTTAAAACTGATTCTTGATCCAAAACATGGATCCCACTTAATCCAAAAATGATTAAGATCCACCCTAGTAATAGCTCAAACTTTAGTCTTGACAATAAAACCTTATAGAAATTCTACAATGTTTACAAAACTATAATAGCTATTACCCATATCTCAAGTTACCAGAACAATATTTTAACAGTCTATGGCCCCAAGTTCCCAGATTTAGCAATGTTAACAAATTCAGCCAAATGTTACAGCCATGACAGAGCTACCAGCTGGGGAGAGGGGAGGGATGGCATAGCACAGTACATCAACTGTTACATCTATATAAAAAAAAAAAAAAAAGCACACAAATTGTTACAGTGGCCAGACAAATGCTAACCATGCTTTATTCTACAGCTATATTTAGAAGACACATAAAACATGAGCTGGATTAATAATCAGCATTTATTCATTTTAGCTGCAAAAATATATATCTATTTAATAATCTAAAATATGCTACCAGAAAAAGCCATACCAAAAAAATATATTTTTATAAAATCTGAACTATGCAATTAGAACAAAATGAACAAATAAATATTAACATTCAGATGTTCAAAACCTTACTTACTTAGTCGCTCTTCTTCTACCGTGAGGTTGTAAAAAAATTAAATTGAACAATATGAGCAAAAATAATTTAATTTAAATTATTATAATTGTTTTTTTTATATTTCTATTTCATAATTGAAATGATTTTACAAACACCAAAAAACAACACATATTGTCAGCAACAAAAAAACACTGTTTTCTAATAAACAGAAACAGCTTATTTAGCAAAATAAATTTGAACAGTACGAAAATGAGGTTCCACTAACAAAAGCAATTGCGGGGAACAAACAATGCTGGAAATGAAGCAGAATTAATATACATCAGTACTGGAAATACTTGGGATACTATTTAAACAGATGGAATCATGAACATTGAAAATATATTTAACATCCTGAAAAAAAAACAGATTGTTTTGAAGATTTTAAAGTATACAAAAAAGATAATGAAAAGGCATAAATGAGAATATTTGAGTGACGATGGCTGGGGCACTTTGTAACACAAAAACAATGATTAGAATATTGAAGGGAGGTGACAGAGGTTCTTTGGATTGTACAGGTAACTGTTAGATTATTTGAAAGGGAGATTCCTTTTTTTTTTGTTTTTGTGTGTGTAATTGAAAATTAAAATACATTATGGGGACATTTCTGTGATGTTTGAAATGCTTTTGAAATTGGTAGAATGTATTATAGGAAAGCAACTGATATTCTTTGCAATACAGATGTAACTACCAGGAATCAATTATCTATGAGTGGTGTTCTTGGTAATGGTTATCTACCAGTGGTGTTCTTGGTAATGGATGGCCACTATTAGTATGCAACAAAAAGAGAGGAATGGGGTTTTGCTTAATGGCATGACCACCAACAGAACATATTACAGTGAAGTTACTGGTGTATTTGTAATGCAAAGGTTATTATTATAATATATTAAAGGAAAAGTCAACTGGATTGTACTTTTGTTTTGCAAAACCAATCTGGTTGGCCCTTAGAAGGTGTCATTTCATGTCTTCCACAGTTTGACTTTTGAACTCACATTTTGACTATTAGTAATAAGTATGTGGGTAATTTCCTTTGTACAGCTCTAGGATGTTCAGCCATGAGGTTTTCTCCTGTTGACATTTAGCCTACCCAGCTGTATAGGGTCTGCACTTTTTTTTCGGCAGTGCTGGTAACCATTAAACTGTCATTGTGTTAGGTCTTCCTACAGGACGTATCTCACCATCCCCTCAAGGAGATATATCCAACTACATCCACCCTAATAAATGTGAAGATGTTTCCTTTGCAAACACTGCACTAGGCCTCTTTACAGCTGGCTAGACATTAGAGGAAGTCAAGATTGGAAACTTTAAGCCCGTTATATTTGCCATGAGAAGCAAGCGATGTATCCCTAATAAGTATGTGGCAATAGATTACTGAAAAGAGTTGTGAATGAGACTCGAAACCTTGCTGTGTGAGACAAATACTAAATAAAACGAGCATTATAACGTAAAATAAATATTTGACACGAGTTTCCCAAAAGGAGGTCATCTCATGTGTTATGAGTTATGTATTGCAAACAAAAAGTGCATTACAGCAAGTTCTAAGATAAGAATGTTATTGTTAATACAGTATCAACTATTTCTATATGAACAACTAGAGCTATATTAAACAGTAAGGGCTCATTTTACGAGGCTATGTTAATGTACATTCAGTTATTAAATTGTAAAACCAATGCATCTTATCATGTATTTTACATGGCATAAGTTCATGAATTGTCTGATCCACATCAATGGTCAGCTGCATTTGATCTCCCATATGTCCTATCCCTTGCCTTAATGTGTAATCGGACACATTTTCCCTGTCAATGTTTTCATACCACTTACATAATAATCTTCAGCAGGTATGTGGTCAAGAGGTTGTGAGCTTGGCTTACAAACCCAATGTACCTCGTTCAAAACATGCTATGCGCAAATTGACGGACTGGGAAGGATGTATGTTTTTTCATGGTATGCCCGCATCTCCTAGCCGAGCTGTAAATTGGTACCTGACAAATTCAGAAGAAAATCTGAAATTTGTGCTCTATCATCAGCACTTTCAGCAACGTAAGGGGCTATGCACATACGGGGATGCCCAGTTGCAAGCATGACATCAGTTCTATGAGCCATTTGTTATTTATTTGCGCAAGCATATCTGGCTTCTTTTGTTTCCAACAAAGACTTCACGAAGGTGTTATTTCATCTTTATGACCAAACTATTATAACAGTCTGATTTAGATTTATTGAATGAATTCACTTTTCATCCTTAACTTCTCCTAGATCTTCTTCTTTGTTTTCTTTTTATTCCACAAGATGTGCCTAATCAAAATCATTAAATTACGATCAATCATATATCCACATTTTAAATTCTCTCCTCTCTCCCATGTTTCCCAACTTTTAAATATTTCAAAATATTTGTTCTTCAAATTAAATTATTGCAATATTCATTTTGTTTACACGTGTGCACAGTAAAAAATGAGAACTGTGCAGAGCTAAAACATATTTTATCTTTTTTGTTTTTAATATGAAAAAAAAATGTTGTTTTTTTTAATACGAACGGCAAAGTTGTGATTCCATATTTTGGAAGCGTTAGCTGATTTAATTAGTCCTTCCTCTTTTGCAGTATTTTTTTTTATTAATGACACAGCACGTCATTAATGTATTTTTTTTTTCTTCTGTAGAATTGTGCTTCCAGTCAAGAACAGCTGGACAACAATTTGTTTAACTACAAGAATATCTCGGATGGTCTTCATCGGCTCGGTCTAAAAACAGATTGTTCTTCCTCGGTCTTTATGCTCAGACAAGCTCTTCTAGTTGCTCATTAAACAAAGATTAAGTTGGATTTGAAGAATTTGCAATATAAATAACGTTCATACAACATTAGTGAAACAGAGAGACCAGGGTGGCATAACAGACTAGACACTTTTTGAACAGAATTTAGTATTTATTTTTTCTAATTTTTAAAACCAACATCATAAAATGAGACCTTACTGAAATTGATTAAACTCATGACTAGATATTCAAAACCTATGATTATATACAGAACCAAACCTTCCTTACGTTTGTTTCAGGCCGATATGTGAGGCTTCTAGTAGATACATGTCAAAAACAGTTACAACTACTACTTTTCTTTGAGTTTTATCTGCCAGGTATATTCTTCTTGTGATTACATCTTTGATATTTGCACTGTCGAATGAGTTTCTGTGATGAACTCGACCCCTGATTGGAGCACCTCTTTAAAATCCTAACCTTCAGCTGGACTACTGGAAGAACAGGGTCCCCGTGTAGGTGAGGTAGGCTTGGGCATGAGGAGCTAAGATATACTTGAGCCAAATTACACATCATGCCTAATTATGACACTGTATACTAGTGGGTTCAGCCCTGCAAGGTACATCGCTTGCATCCACAGGTAATGTTTACCTTCTTATTTGTCTGGCTATCCACCTGGTTTAGCATTGAAAGCAAGATTGTTAGTGGAATTAAATGTTAACTGTGATACTATAAAGTGAATGATGTTTTAGTTGAATATAAGTAGTTGAATTAACTACTATCCAAGCCATAATCTAAATAATTTCAAAATTTAAGATCAGTACCAGAATTAACTATTATTGAAGCCCTAACATAAAATGATTTTTAACTTCAAGGTCTCTAACAATGAAAAATTAACAGGAAATGTATTTTATCTTCGCAATTTACAGTTGAATGAAATGATAACTATAACACTTTCAAGTGATTTACTTTTAAATTAAAGTATAGTACATGAATTCAATATTAAATAGGCCCTAATTGTATTAACTTTTAAATTCAAAATCCTTAATTAACTGCATAAAATATTAACTGGATACTGTTTTAGCCTCAAGATTGAATTATCTTCCTTCTATCTTTTGGTGTCATACACTATTAGCTGCCAAACTGTCAAATCAAATAAGGATCTAATTAATATTTTGAATTACCATATTGTTTATTCAAGATTAAAATGCAAAAATATCTCAGAATATAGAAGCCCCTTTTGCTCATAAATGAAGAGTTTTAGCGGAATAGTTTCTATAACTTATGTAACGTTACAAACCCAAAGTGTAATTAAACATTTATTTGATAACTTTGACCTCCAATTATCGTGAACTAAAAATATAAGTCAACAACACAAATGAATGATCTGTATGTTGTGTTATGTTAACATTAAGTAGAATTGACATCATTGCACTCTGGGATGACTCAAAGGCAAGGGTAAGGACCTGCATGGTTACTGACTAATGTATGCATTTTAATTTAAAAGCAATAATGTCTAATAATATAACACAAAGACAGCTGGGTAGGCAGGGTGAATGCATTAATAAATACTGTGAATAAAAGAACAAAAATTAAGTTTGTTACAGTAATAAATTGTGAAATACATTAATATGCAATCAGAGCTGAAAGTGAAAATAGTTGAAATAACAAAACAAATGTTAAAAGTGAAGAATATTGAGCTGAAAAAAAAAGGAAAACAAAGTTGCTATGGTCAATAATGAATAAGCTGTGACCAATCATAAACAGAAGCCAACATCATGTGACTAAAACTGCTGTAACATCAATGCTGATTGGCGGCAGTAGTCTTACCTTTACGAGCTTGCAGATCTAAGTCGCTATCCACATCTGCATCTTTATAACAAAGAAGGTGGTTGGCGAGTAAGAGAATCATTGAGATCATGACGAGTAACAAGAAAACATTTCCATTTTCATAACAATCATAACAGTGTCCTTTTGCCATTGACAGTCCAATGAGGGATTTCTTAGGCTGAGGAATAAATATCGCTTGCCCATACAGTCAGCACATAGTGTGCAGGCTAAGTTCCTATAAAACCATATTCCATTCCAGGGTTTTACACCAGTGAAATCTCAGTGAGAGGATAAGTATCCAAACTCTGCAACCTTTCACTCCTCAAAAAAAATCATAACAGAACCTACAATTATCTACTCTGCCATAAAAGTATACAGTAGTAAACCAGTGAAACATTTATAATGTTAGACAGCTGATGATAATATGCTTTGGTGCAGGCTTTCTAGAAGAAACCAACTAAAGTGGTGGTAGCTATACTTCGGCTGGCTATACTCCGACTGGAGTGAAAAGGAGACCAAGAAAAGAATGAATTTAAATTTTTAAAAAAAAAGCTTGAGATATATAGATATATAACATATGAAATTAAATGATGTAAAAGACTAAAAAGATTAACATTACATGAGAAGTAAGTTGAATTTTAAAAACAGATAAGATAGCTAGATGTAGTAAAGTAAAGTAATGTATCCCATAGCATTACTGCCGTAGGGGTGTGAGGTGTTAGCGATCTCACATTTCAAAGGCTCAGCAATATGAGGGCGGTAGCCATCTCCTCTACCTCGCCGCTTTTACTTCCTGGACTGAACCGGTACCCATTTAAGGCTGGGTCGACCCGGGAGCCATTGCGGTCTGAAAAATACATTACCGCCTCAACTGGGGAATGAGCCCAGGACCACTCAGGTGCGAAGCCAGCGCGCTAACCACTGCGCTACGCGGCTCCAATAGATGTACAATGTATGAAAACAGAATAAGATATCTGCATGTGCCATGTAGGAAAACATATAAGATATCTATATGTGCCATGTATGAAAACAGATAAGATATCTTTATATACTATGTATGAAAATAGATAAGATATCTAGATGTGCCATGTATGAAAACAGAATAAGCTATCTGCATGTGCCATGTATGAAAACAGATAAGTTATCTAGATGTGCCATGTATGAAAACAAATAAGAAATCTAGATGTACAATGTATGAAAACAGAATAAGATATCTGCATGTGCCATGTATGAAAACAGATAAGATATCTATATGTGCCATGTATGAAAACAGATAAGATATCTAGATGTGCCATGTATGAAAACAGATTAGATATCTAAATGTGCCATGTATGAAAACAGATACGATATCTAGATGTACCATGTATGAAAACATAACATAAGCTATCTGGATGTACCATGTATGAAAACATAACATAAGCTATCTAGATGTACCATGTATGAAAACATAACATAAGCTATCTAGATGTACCATGTATGAAAACATAACATAAGCTATCTGGATGTACCATGTATGAAAACAGATAAGATATTTAGATGTGCCATGTATGAAAACAGATAAGATATCTAGATGTACCATGTATGAAAACATAACATAAGCTATCTGGATGTACCATGTATGAAAACATAACATAAGCTATCTAGATGTACCATGTATGAAAACATAACATAAGCTATCTAGATGTACCATGTATGAAAACATAACATAAGCTATCTGGATGTACCATGTATGAAAACAGATAAGATATTTAGATGTGCCATGTATGAAAACAGATAAGATATCTGGATGTACCATGTATGAAAATAGATAAGATATCTGCAATGTATGAAAACATAAAATATAAACACAGATTAGATATGAAAAAAGGTCCTATATTTAAAAACAGGTATGATATAAAAACATGAGATTTCTTCTTCTTCTTGTCCTTTTACAATCCAGTTGGAGCACAGGGCCACAACTACAGTTGATCTCCTTCTTGAACCCTGCACATTACACATTACTGTAGCAGTGATTTCTTTAGCAATTTGTTTTACATGATGAGGTTGCTAGCCCCATGCACAACTCTCTTTAGCTGCCTTTTAAGACATGTATGACGATGCAGTGGTGCTATTGTTTCTTCCTAAATAAGAGACCCAGTGATCTACTGTGGAAATAAGACATCTATAACGTAGCTTTTAGACCTGCAGCAAGATTAGCGGTACATGCAACATAATTATTCTCATTTTTATCCATACATATTTTATTTGATACATGAAAGATAATACTTTAAAGTTATTGTATGTGGCACTAAATATTACTAGACACTTTAACCCTAATACTTGTGGCACTAAATATTACAACTAGACACTTTAACCCTAACACTTGTGGCACTAAATATTACAACTAGACACTTTAACCCTAACACATGTGGCACTAAATATTACAACAAGACACTTTAACACTAACACCAGTGGCAATAAATATTACAACTAGACACGTCAACCCTAATACATCAGTAATATAAATGTCTCATTACTAGGTGATTTTCTTGGGGATCAAAAGAAGACGAATAGGAGGATGTGATTACTTATCAGAAAATACATAT
Organism: Ariolimax columbianus; assembly: GCA_036924085.1. NCBI lineage: Eukaryota > Metazoa > Mollusca > Gastropoda > Stylommatophora > Arionidae > Ariolimax > Ariolimax columbianus. The sequence goes on along the minus strand of JAVGWX010000002.1, from coordinate 149,201,570 downwards.
CTATGCTACGGTGCTTGTAAAAGTTCTCTTACCTCCAGCATCACTCTTGGATGAGCTGACTCTCTGTGGTGCTTTCCTTAATGATATTGTGTGTCTGCAAACAAAATAAAGAAACTAATGAGGATGAATATGAGAGAGATGATATGAGAGATGCTGCTGTCAGAGATAAGCCAGTTAGTGACGTTTTATAAAACATCAAATAATTTTTAATTTGTTTTAACATTTCTTTTTTTAGGTGGGTATGATCAGTTCCTTTTTTTGCTGTTTAGCCATCATTAACTGTAAATCAGGTACACATTTGTACATTATGAAGCCAGGTAAACATTTGTATATGATGAAGCTAGGTACATATTTGTTTATGAAGAAGTCAGGTACACATTTGTGTACAAAAAAATGTCATGTACCTATTTTTATTTGTACAAACACAATTCAAGTACCCATTTGTGTGTAACGATGTTGGGCACACATTTGTGTGTAAAGATGTCGGGTACCAATTTGTGTGTAAAGGTGTTGGGTACACATTTGTGTATAAAGATAACAGGTACCTATTTGTAGATGGGTAGATTGGATCATGACAATGCAAGCAAGGGGTACTGTGCCACTCACACACTAGAAGTGAGAGCCAGTATCACTGAACTGTCAGATACTTCAAAGAAAATATTAAAACAATTTCTAACAAATAAAGGGAAGGAAGACAAATGCCTGGTCAGGCACAACATACTGATTTGACATGTTAGTCAGGGTGGCAGGTATAGTGGATGGCAATCACGCAAGGCAATATTTCTTTCACCTTGTGGATTCCAATGCAGCACATCGTCATTCATAAGGTATTTCTTCGTGAGGTGTGAATTATCCTTCTCTACTTATTTCTCTCAATCTCCTTGTCTCATTAGCTGTTGGCCCCGAAACGTAGAACATACTACATTGCAACTCACCTCATAAAGTCAATATACAGAAATGACTGTTAGTTATTGATGAAGAAAGAAGAATCAATCATTGTTGTGGTCTGCATTCGGTATTTTAGTCTGATTTGAAATATGTGACGAAGACTTGCTGCTAATGTTGTGGATGTAATACCATAACAGTTATATGCTTACAAGTAATATAGTAGGATTACTTTTACATTTCAGGAAGCTGCTGTTATACAGTGGTTAGTGTACTGGTTGCCCAGCTGAATGATCTATGTATCAAGAGGGCACAGCGGCAAATTAATTACAGGAAGGTCCAGGAAATATTTTTTTAGTCAGTGCGTGGTGAATGCTTTAAATGCATTGCCACGGGAAATAGTGGAGGCAGCGTCAATTAATGCATTCAAAAATAGATTGGACGTGCACAATCATTTTTAGATCAAGTGAAACTGGTTGCATACAGACTCTGCAGTGTCTTGTAAATCAGTATAAAGACGTTAAAAAGGTTTAGTACAATCCTCAAAAGGTGCTGGATATTTTTTCAATTGTAAACAGCTTCAGGGTCGGCTCAGCCTAAAAAAGTTGGTACCACAACAAGTTTGGGAAATAAAGGCTGCCAACGTGATGCTGGCCACATACCCGTAGTGTGCTGTTGGTCAAGGAAATGTGGGGCATAACAATATGGCACCAGAGTGTAAACAGGATATTTACTTATTTAATTCACATTTGTGTTGAACATGGTAATCTTGGTTTCGTGGGAGAATGTTGATGACTTGCTCATATTTGGTGAAAATAATTGAAAACTAGCACATTCAGGTTTGTGTACAAACAAAGAGTACATGCCACATAAAAACATTCAAACATTCTTTCTTTCTGTTTCATCATTCAATAAATTTTTTTTTTTTACGTTCGCCTTATTTTTCTATTTTTCAAAGGGAAACTAAATTCAATGTTGAACAAGTTAATGTGCTCACTTGTTTATGTTATCATTATCCTTTGATATTCAACTCTGCTGCAACTGTGATTAGTATTTTATGCTATAACTGTCTACCAATGTATAAAGAGACTTACGTTGGACCACTGTAAGCTGACCTCTCCTCACTAGCTGCTCGTGATCTGGACTTTGGTTTGATATGTTCCCCGTTAAGACTTGAGCTGGAAGATGAGTTGCTGACCTCCCCTTGCAACATCTTCTGCTTGGACGAATCCAATGAGTTGAGAAGGGAGTCTGCTTGAGATTTGAAGTGGTCCGCAAAACCCCAGTAAGCCCTGTGTAAGATGAGGGAGATAAACAAACAAACTATGATATAAACGAACAATTGTAACATTTGAATATATTTTTTGGGATCAAGATGCTGAGCAGCGTATGAGCTGAAGTGGTCAGCGACCCATAGCTGACTGCTAGCAATCAGGGCCAGCGAACCATAGCTGCCAAGACCCTTCTACACCTCCACGCGGTGATCCTGGATAACAGACTGCAGCAGGGCAGACTGGCTAAGGAGAAGGGATCGAAGAGGGAATGCTAACCCGGTATTCAAAAAATGCTTGCTGAAGTCAGATGTGTTGGACCGAAAGGTACAAATATCGCAGCCAAGCTGTAAACTATGACACAATGCATTCTGTTCTCTGGACTACATTCTGCTACTTAAGCCCTTTCAGGGTTTGGTAGTGGGAGATTGAGAACGAACGAAGAAGAAGAAGAAGAAGAATATATTTTTTAATGCAATGTTTTACAACTCCAACATGAAATAGATCTTTCTATAAGGACTGGAAACATGGTGAATGACCAAACTAAATAGAAGATATTAAAAGGCTGTATAAATAAATCCCCCTGAGCAAAATTACAAGGTTACAAATGAAAGCTTATGGGAGAGAACAGGACAAGACAATTAGAACTGGAGATTTTGGAATAAGGTGTCACTGGATAAGCCACACAATGCGAAAGCCCCAAGCCGGTATTACCAGGCAAACTGTTATGGAAACCCCAGGCAGAGGCATAGGAATAGGAATATCAAAGAACACATTGCCTTAGAGGCCACTACCAAAAAAAAAAAAAAAAATGAGGTGAGGTTGGAAAGAACTGGTGAAAATAGCATTCAATAGGTCCGTTTGGAGAGTGTTGGTTGATGGCTTATAAACCCCAAAGTAGTAATCATGAAGAAGAATGTTATGTCTGCTATAATCAGTTCAATCATAATAATAATAATAATGTTCGCTTAGGCGTCTGGGCCCGTTGTGTCGGTCGGCAACATCCATGACCCACAGCTGTGGCATGGTTCCAGGCCTCGTCCAGGGCGGAGGAGGAAGTTGCTATTTGCTGGAGCCATACTGTTTGGGGACGGCCTCTTCTGCGCCTCAAGCAAGACGGGGCAAGACATTTGGCGCTGAGGAATGACTTGTGTAGTATCTTGTGGGCAGAGGTTTCCTGGTACAGCCCTACAACATGACCGAACAAAGAAACTCGACGTGGTCAAATGTTTCTGAGATTGGGCGCAGGCCTGTTTGAGCTAAGACCTCCACATTGCGGGTGTAGTCATGCCATCGGATGTCTAGGATACGCCGCTGGTTGCTCATGTGAAAGGCTTCCAGTCTCGACATGTCTTGTTTCAGCAATGTCCAGGTTTTGGAGCCGTAAAGGAGGACTGGGACCGCACAGGACTGGCAGATGCAGATTTTTGTCTCAAGAAGATTTTGCCATTACTCCACACACGTTGGAGGTCATGCATTGCAGACACAGCGAGTCCGATCCGCCTTCGCATATTGGGACTGCTGTGCCCATCGGATGATATCATGCTACCGAAATAGATGAATTCGTTGGTGCCTTCCGCAGTGTGATCTTGAGTTTAAATACCCTGAGGTGCTGTGTCGGAAATGAGGTTCTGAACTTTGGCCTTGGCCCAGGATATAGACAGGTTTAGGGAGGACGTTTCAGGCTAACATTTCCAGAGAGCACTGCAGCGCAGATCTGTCTGTGTCGAACATGACAATGTCGTCCGTGTAAACGGGATCAGTGAAGACTGACCGATCAATAGCTATACACTCTTGATGCGCGCTGAGGTGATCAAGAAGTCAGTCGACTTCCTGGCAGAATAGGTCGGGAGCAAGAACACATCCCTGTCTGATACCTGAAGTCGTGGGGAATCTGTCAGAGAGAGTGCCACCCAATTGAGTTATGGTACCGGTGTCCTTGTTTAAGTTCAATCATAGCTGCTGACAATCTTTTGGTTACATTAGGGGTATGAATGCTGAGCCAGTTCACATCTCCGTCTGGGCTAGCCAGATTGATTAGTTTACAAAAAAAATCTTAATCAGCTGGCAGTGGCAAGACCAACCTGTCACAAAGGCATAACCTCTGCTTCTGCATACAGAATACAATGCATCCACTTATGGTGTGCTGTTGTGTTCTTGTAGTTTTCCTTTATACCATGTTTACTCTTGTTTTACAATGAGAATGACTTTTAACTTTAATGAGTGCTGTCTGTAGTCCTCTAAATGACTTGACTTATTTGCTGCAACAGCATGTCTTGATGACCTTTGTTGTGTCTTGATGGCTTGTGTATCAGCAACCTTGGTCTATGAGCCCTTAGAAGGGCTACTTAAGCTCTGATCTTTTCTTATCCTTGTCAAATTGTATGATTGTTAAAAATAATGAGCACTGTAATAAAGCCAACAGAAAAAGCCCAAACGTGCCTTCTTGTTTTTGTACACTGTCAGATGAGAGTCCTGATAGGACATAATGCTCAATACAAGACTCCCAATATCTCTTAGCCTCTCATGCCTAAACAAACCTACCTCACCTAGAAAAGTGGTTGACCCCGTTCTCTCCAGTAATCCAGCTGAAGGTTAGGATTTCAACTGATAGTGGGAAGCTGGTTGGGGCAGCAGATGAGATACATATGAAATCTTTTTTGCCCAGCCAGTTAGGGCAGGGTTGGGCCCATTCTCCCACTGCAGGGGTGCTGAAGATGATACAGGACCAGAAGGCACCACCCAAAGTCACAGTATTACACAATTTCTCACTCCATATGGATAAGTACACCTTCCACTTTTAAAACGTGGAATCCAAATGGATTGTAGAGGGATTTAAAAAAATTTTCTAAATTGAAACTGCTTTTTCTGCTCTTAAAATGATATTTGTCTGCTATTAATACGATATAGACAAAACACCGATTTAAACTTAGAACTTGAAGTTAATTTCAAATATAAACCCAAGAATGGAGATCCTAATTTCCAAAGATTCAAAAGTCCATTAAGAATGTGAAACACACAAACTGATTGGATAGGTTTTGCTTGTCAACCTTGCCACAATGAGTGCATACTCTTTCTAAAGTTGATAGCATAGTTTGTAGCCTGATATAAATGAGCTGAAAATTTCAACAAAATGTGCAAACAGGCCTCACTGTGATGAGTTACTCTGACAGAAGAGAGGTTTAACTACCCGAATATTGAAGAAAATAATTTTATGAGGAAAAGTGGGTTCGCGCTTAATGCACGGAAAGTCTTACACAAGACAGGAACAGAAGAATGAACAACTGATTTTCTTCTGCATCAGAAGAAAATACATTACAAATAATTAGGACTACAAAGGAATTCACCAAGTGTTGCCAGGACCTGACAGAGGAACAAAGAATACTAACTCTGTAAACCTGCTAAGCATGTTGTAAGATGTTAGTCATGAGAGTTGGACAATCTATACAATTTTTAAGCCAAAACAAATTTAACAAATATGGACGTTCAAAAATAAATATACAATTCAACCATCCAAGATAGATAAGGTCTTCTGTCAAAGAAAGCTAATGACATGATGCAGAGAAAGCCACAAGGAATCACTAACTTACCTGTCTTTTGTCTTAGACAAACAAAAGGAAAACGAGGAGGATGTGATCCAGGACAGTAAGACCTGTGCTCTGCATGGAGATGACAAATTATGCTGATGACATAGGAATTCCAATCCTATTATGTTTTTTTCCCACCTTCTTGTTTAGAAATACGCGAAATAGTCATGACTGGCCTGACGAGGCAGGTTGCGTTACATTGTAGGGAGCGCAGCGCATCCATCTTAAGCATGCACTAGTTTAGGACTGCTTTCCTAACCTTTGGCTTTGCTTAGCCTACCTTTAAGGGAGCCAATGGTTTGTTGTCAAAGTTGTAGTTGTCTCTCATTAGAAAGCTGTTGTACTAGCTTCTCAAGCAGTTCCAATCAGCTTTATGTTACTCTAACATGAACTACCAAATAAACACAACATTTACATTGATGACATGCAATTGTTATAAAATGATTAATTTAATTTATAAAATGATAAGTAAACAATCCAGACTAACTTTCTAGCATGTGCCCTAGCCTCTAGGTCAGCATCACTTATGCCCTTCTTCACAGCATCCTGCAGAATGGCGATGTGCTTCTCTAGGCAATGGGTAGGCCAGGAGTGTAGTATCTGATTGACAAACTCTAGTGAGTACCTAAACAGACAGAATAAATTAAATATACAGAATAAATTAACAGAATAATTGATCAGGCATAAAGCGTAAGTCCCCCTATTTGGTAACAAAGATGGGAAAAGTAAGATGGCTGCGCCAGGTGGCTGCACTCTCGACTCTCCAGTGTTTGTGTTGAGTTTTCCAATGTTTGGTGGTTCCTGTCTGAATTATATTTCACAACTCCTTCACCAGGTGGTATCAGGGACTTTATTCTGTTGCTCTGATGTACTTTCGATCGATTATCCTGTTTGTTATGCTGCATTTCGCTGTATTTCATGCCTGGCTCATGCCATGGGAAACCATTCCATGGCGGAGTTCAATGTTCCGCTTAACTGCACGCCAGAATTCAGTCCAGATTATCACTACTCAAGGCCATTTCTGCTCGGACTGAAGCCGACTTTCTCCTGCCCGCCCCTCCCTCTACCGGAGGTTACACAGTATCTCTCCCAACCTCGTATTCTCAGCACAGCAAGGGTCACGCTGACCAACAGGTGGACATAGTCAGAAGTCTCGGTGGCGGGACATGTGGAAACAGGGAGTTTGACACGGACAGACACGGAAAGCTTGACACAAACATTGGTCTAACACACTCCTTGTGGCCCCCATCCCAAGTACACGGCTCCACCTAATGAGTCTGTAGGGATTCTGGTCGACATGCTACGCATGGACATAGCCTCTGCAGTTGGACATGGTAGTGGTCAATCGACACAGGTCTATGACGCCTAAATTATTATTATGGGAAGAATAGGACAACAGCAACCTTCCACGCATGTCATAAAAGACAACTAAAACAGGTTGTGTATAGTGTTAGCAACGACATAATGTAAAATCATTGCTATTAAAACTGATAATGGAAGTCCAAAAGATGTCAGCTGTAAACATAAATCTATGCTCGGACATGGAGTGAAAAAAGAAGCCTTATCTAGCCATTAATCCGGCTTTATCCAGGACAATTATGAAAGTTGTTAATTCTAAAAACCTTCATTCTGCACCCATCCCATGCTTCACATACCAAATGTACTCATTCCCCACCGATCCCAAGCCTTCCTTCCCTCTCTCGCCTGTTTCCTCTTTTTTTAATCGACCTATATCATACCCACCCCCAGGTACCGGCGTGGGCTAGTGGTTAAGTGACACGGCTCACAATCAGAAGGTGCTGGGTTCGATCATCATCACAGCACCGGCCGTTACCCCGGGGAAGCAAACCCTTAGAAAATGCAGGAGGAAGCAGGCCCTAACATAAAATGCATGCTGAAGTCGAATGCACTGGGCCGACAGGCGCAAAATAAAAACCACAGTGGGAAAAACACCACCTTGGGAAATAAGGCTTACACACAAAAAAAAAAAAAAAAATTTAAATACCCACCCCCGAACAAGGGTCAGAACAAATGGAAGTCATAATGGGACATATCGGATCTGTAGGATGGGTGTGGCAGTACTTCCCACCTTTTCTGTGCTTTCTGAACAATTTTAGCGACATCTAGGCGATTCGCGAAAGCATGCCAGGTCATTTATTCTTGATTGCTGTATGCAGTTTGTCTAGTGTGTCAAAGTAGCAGATGGTATTGATGTTCACCACAGGCTCTTTAAAGTCTACCAACAAAAAGACCCTCCTGATCAAAAAAGGATGTCAGCATAACCGTATCAGCGGAAATGTGTGACTTGAATTTTTTTGGTTTCGGTGATCCGGGATGTTTCCATTACATGCTAGCAGTTTTGCTGCTCGGCTAAAAGTGGTGGCACCACGATTCATCACTTGCCACTTTGCACAAAAGAAACAAATAACCCTCCTTTTCGTATTGCAGCAAGTGGTTCAAACTCCATCCCATGCGTTCTTCCTTTTAGTGGTTGGTCAGCAGCCGAGGTACCCATTGTGAACACACCTTTCAATACTTCGGTTTCATGCTAACCACCATTTGAACTGTCCCTAGCGACACAGCAAATTCCTCTGCTAGCAAACCTAAGCTCCGGCGACGGCCCACCCGAATTGGTGCATCAATTTTGGCGATGTCATCTTCTGATGCAACAATATGCGCTTGACCTGGTCTCAGAAGATCTTTCATTAACTCACGTCCTTCTTTAAACATTGTTGTCCAGTTCTTCAATTGTGTCACCATACACTGCCTGTATTCTGCGATGAATGTCAACTGGTCAAAATCTTTCAGTTGTTAGAAACCGAACCACCGCTCACTGATCAACTCTGGACGGATTTCATATCACATCCGCCATGTTTTCAACGATCTGCTGAGGAAACTATGAGTCAGAGGATAATGAAATTTTGCAAACTTGACGGTTGGTATGTGCTGTTAACACTAGAAGCGAAGTCAAAATGCGCATCGTACTGTATGTATGTTCACTTGGTGCAGTTTGGTACGGTTTCATTTGAACACGTCTTGTATAATGAAGATTGTTTCCAATTGCTAGGGTAAACCAGGATTATTTATTTGGTTGAGTAATAATGGCTGCTTGTTCCTGCAGTCATCACATAGTGTCAAGGCTGAGTTTTTGAACAGCACTGATTTTGAAAATAATTAGGTCTTCTCAGCATCTGGAACCTGTGTCCCTTCAGTTAAGAAACCGGTTTTGAGAATGTGGATGAGCAGCTGGTCAAGTGGTTTGTATGTGTCTTGTTTGACCACAAAGATATGCGTTTAAATCATCAGTAACGCATAGGTTTTTTCCTATTGAAGGTTATATAAAAACAGTCTGTACAATGTGTTGTGATTGTTGGGCAAACAGCCTTTATTTCTCAGTAATATAATTACCTCTTGGTGGGACCTCAGCAATGATTGTTGTTTTGAATGCCCCCAATGAGTAGGTTTAGTATTTTGTGCGCCCTGAAAAGGACGTTAACTGACGGTTGCAGTAGCTTTCCTCATATCTCGAGCGTGCTGATGAAGGTGGACTGGAGTACTCCAGGCAGTTGTGTTATGCTTGCCTTCATCTGCATGTCACTTACTACTACATCATCATATCGATCCCTCACCTTGTTAGCCAGGCTGCCATGAAAACAGACCGTTTCCAGGAACGGCTACGGAGAAGTCAAGGGGAGGGTCTTGGCCAGTATGTCTTGCCTGACCCTGACTAACAGGTCTGATCAGTATGTTGTGCCTGACCAGACGTTAGTCTTCTGCCCCTCAGCAATGGGAATAAACAATGTACTGATATAAGAAGATTCACATTGCTCATCCACATTTCCTGTCACTCTGCTTCTACTTTCACAATAATTATGATACCAAATAGATGCCAACCTTCTGATGACATTTGACTTGGAGCTGAGGTTCCCTGTGATGATTGGAATGAGTCGATTTGTGTGGACAAACTGAAAGATAAATGAGGTTAGATTATTAACAATATGTAGAAGAGATGCAGAAGATATCATATGTATATATAGTGACCGAGTAGCAGAGCGCCTGTTTCTCAAGGGAGATGTACTGGATTTGATTCAAGTTATCAAGATGCTCTAGTTCACCATACCGTAAATGTGTACCTTGCATACTGACTGAAAGAAAGGAAATGACCAAGTGAACTGGCCATTACGCACTCTCACGCATACATGCACACACACACACAGGGTGAGTAGGAAAAAAATATATTATAAAATGATTATAAGTTGATAAAAATTTAATTAAAATTTGTGTAGTTGTACATAATTAGTCAACAAAGATTTTGATATTTCATTTTGAGTTTAAAGCATCCTTCTTTTAATGAAACATAAGAATTCACACAGTTGCAACATTGACCAACTACTGCTGTGGATGGTGGTTTGATAAACCTCATTACAAGCAACCAAAATTCCTTTTTACCTTTATAACTCAGTAACATCACTTATCTTTGAGCGACACATTTTTTTAACCATTAAGAACAAAAGTTGCATAGTCATTCATACACACAAATATATATAGACCGCCTGTTCACTAATTCCCGGGACATATTTTTTTCCATAAAGACCGTAATAAGTAGCAAAGTGGTGTTTAGCTAGTTTGTGTGGCAACTATGTGCCAGTGTATGTACCAAACAAATGTACCAAAGTTGGTAACTTAGCATATGCGCTGTATAATAGCCTATAAATGAAGGTAACCTTGTAGTGTTTGTCACATTAAAAAAATATATGGTAATATTCAACAATGTGTGTGCATTGATTTCTGCTTTCATCTTAGAAAAACTGGTTCCAAAACTTTCAAAATGCTGAAATTAGCTTTCGGAGAGTTTTGTCTAAGTCTTTTTTTTTTTTTTTTTTTTCGTTCGCCTTATTTATCTAATCCCTAAGGCGGTGTGCGTTGCACTGTGGTTTTTATTTTGCGCCTGTTGGACCAGTGCATCCGACTTCAGCATGCATTTTATGTAAGGATCTGCTTCCTCCTGCATTTTCTAAGGGTTTGCTTCCCCGGGGTAACGGCCGGTGCTGTGGTAGGGATCGAACCCAGCACCTTCGGATTGTGAGCCGTGCTACTTAACCACTAGGCCACGCCGTCCCCTCTAAGTCGATTTAAAACATTTGAGTGGTATTCTCATTTCATAAGTGGACGCCGATCCTTTGAAGATGACCTCCGTCAAGGTAGGACATCCACGTACCATACCGACGAGATCGTGGCATGTGTGCTGACCAACGTCTGACTATCAGAGAGGTTGCTGAAGATATTGGAATATCAATCTGTACGTACCATAAAATTATAACTAAAGATTTGCACATGTGACGGGTAACAGCAAAACTCATGCTCAGCCTTCTGACTGAGGACCAGAAGGACGATCGGTTGTCTAGTGGCACTGACCTTTGTGTACAAGCAAAAAACTAAGCAAATTTCATGTCTTTAATAATCACTGGTGATAAAAGCTGGGTGTACGGATATGACCTGGAAACAAAGCAATTGTCATCTCAGTGACATCTCCTTGACCGAAGAAGGCACAACAGCTTAAGTCCAATGTCAAGACCACGTTGTTTGCGTTGTTCGACATTGATTGGCTGGTTCATCGTGATATATCCCTAGAGGATATAGTGTCAATGCTGAATTCTACAAAACAGTCCTGCAATGCCTCCACGACGTTATACACAGACACCGCCCTGAGAAGTGGCGTTCAGACAATTGGCTTTTGCATCATGGCAATGCCCTGCACACTGATCTGTCACCACAATTACATTTTTGACGAAACACATTCCATTGCTCCCACAACCTCCATACTCACCTGATTTTGCTCGGTGTGACTTTTTCTTGTACCCGCAACATTAAAATACAATAAAAGGTCGCCGATTTGATGACATTGAGGAGATTCAAGCTAACGCGACAAGACAAATGACGGCTATTCCGAAAAGTGCCTACCACAGGTAGTTCCTTCAGCAGTGGTAAGAACGCTGGAATAAGTGTATACAATCACAAGGGAACTATTTTAAAGAAGATAAAGCCAACTAATCTGTTAGACTACTTATTACTACTAAAAAAAAATAGTCTCTGAACTTAGTGAACAGCTGAATTTATATAATTCTAAACACCCGACAGGAGTGCAGTAATTGACTATTGTACTTCCATAACATATACACGAATAAAGACGGAAGGAAGTAATACATACACTATGCAAAATGGATGAATACTTCAAATGTACGAGCATTTATAAATAATAACAGTTGACAGGCCATTTAAACTTCATTATAGAATGTATGTGAATTACATTTTTAAAATCCCACACTGAATGTTTGATCTAGGTAATAAATCCCATATTGATTTCTAGATCAACATAATAAATCATGTACTCATTGCATGACTTACACCTATTAAATCACACACTGAGTGCCTGACCTATATAATAAATCATGCACAGACAAAGACTGACGTACACAATACATCACATACAAAGGCTGACCTGCATAATAAATCATATACAGAGAGACTGACCTACATAATAAATCATGTAAAGAGTGCTACATAATACGTCATGTTGGAACGATGACTGACCTACGTAATAAATCATGTAAAGAGTGACCTACATAACAAGTCATGAGGGAACTGTGACTGACCTACATAATAAATTATGCACAGACAAAAACTAACTTACATCTGTTTAAAATCACATACAAAGACTGATTCACATAATAAAAACATACACAATGACTGAACTGCATAATAAATCATATTCAAATAAAGATGGGCTTAAATAATAAATCACGCAGACAATAACAGACCTGAACAATAAATTCCACGCAGACAATAACAGACCTAAAAAATAAATCATGTACAAGCTATGACTGACCTGTATAATAAATCAGGTATAGACAAAGACTGAGCTTCATAATAAATTATGTATAGACAATAACAGATCTACAAAATAAATCATGTACATACCATGAATTACCTGCATAATAAATCAGGTATGGACAAAGACTGATTGACATAATGAAATATGTACTGATAAAGACTTACGTACAGAATTAATCATGAAACTGACAATAACAGATCTACATTTAACAAATCATATACAGACAATGAATAGTCGACATAATAAATCACATACAAAGATTAATCTACATAACAAATAATAGATGAAGTACAGGAAAAGAGATCTACAAAACAAATAAAATGTACAGACAAACCATAATGTACATAACATATCATGTACAGACAAAGATTGATAGACACAATAAATCACTTACAGAAATTGATTCCCATTAAAACAATAATGTACTGACTGACTTGTAAAATAAGCTATGTACAGGCAAAGACTGATCTATATAACAAATAATGTACAGAAAAGGAGTATACTAAAAATATTAATCACATACAGACAAGAACATACCTGAATAATAAATCTCTTACAAAGATTGATTTCTATAACAAATAATGCACAAACAAAGGCAAACAATGACCTACATAATAAATCATGTATAGACAATGACTGACCTAAATAATAAATCATACACATACAATTTCTAACCTACATAATAAATCACATACAGACAATGATAGGCCCAGATAATAAATCACATACTGACAATTATAGATCTATATAATAAACCACATACATACAATGCCTAAACTACAAATAACAAATCATATACAGACAACGATAGAATAAATAAATCACACACAACTGCTTCCAACTGCTAAGGTATTTTTATATTGCACGCCACTGTACACGGGTGTCTGATCTCACTACTCAGATATCAGGGAAAATATTTATCAGATGATCCTCATGAAAAAATCCTGGAGTAGGACGATGATAGACCTATATAATAAATCACATACATACAATGACTAAACTACAAATGATAAATCATATACAGACAATGATAGACCTAGATAATAAATCACACACAGATAATGATAGACCTGAATAATAAATCACATACAAAAAAACTTATCTGCACAATAAATAGTGAAAACACAAAGACTGACCTGCATAATAAATCGTGTACAGACAACGCCGGATGTAGACATGACTTTGGCACTGTTAGGAATGAGGGCAATAAGGGATGGTAGAACAGCCTCAGCAAAATGGTCAAACTTGGTACCTAGCTGTTGTGAGAGGTAGCTGGTAAACAAAACAAAGACATCAGTGATTTCATGGGTTAAAAAATAAATCAGTGATCACATAGATAAATAAGGGAAATGATGATTACATGGCTCAATATACAAGTCATTAAAGAAAAGTCTTAACCGGTCAATAAAAAAAAACTATTGATTAGATGGGTCATTAAGGAAATCAATGATTACAGCGGTAAATAAGGAAATTGGTGGTTATATGGATCAATGGTATCAAGATGCTGAGCAGTGCATAACTTGCAGGGGTCAGAGATCAATAGCTGACTGCTAGCATTAGGGCCTACAAACCAGAGCTGCCAAGACCATTCTGCACCTCCATGCAGTGATCCTGGATAACAGGCTGAAACACAACAGACTGGACTAGGAGAAGGGATCAAAGAGGGAATGCTAACCCGGTACTAAAAAAATTATTGCTGAAGTTGGATGTGCTGGACCGAAAGGTGCAAATATCGCAGTCAAGCTGTGAACTACGACACAACGCATTCTGTTCTCTGGACTACATTCTGTTACTTAAGTCCTTGTCAGGATTGGTAGTGGGAGATTTAGAATGAACGAAACCAAGCCAAATGGATCAATAAGGAAATATTAGATTGCACAGGTCAATAAGAAAATTGGTGATTACAACTGGTCAATAAGAAAATTGTTTATTACAACTGGTCAATAAGAAAACTGTTGATTACAACTGGTCAATAAGAAAATTGGTGACTACAACTTGTCAATTAGAATATTGGTGATTACAACTGGTCAGTTAGAATATTGGTGATTACAACTGGTCAATTAGAATATTGGTGATTACAACTGGTCAATAAGAAAATTGGTGATTACAATGGGTCAATTAGGAAATAAAGCATATTTTGTTCATGTGCACTCTACTATGTATGTCAAAAAGTCAACTAAGTAGGATTATGAATGAGGTTGGCAACCTTATCATTAAAAAAAACAAAGCCACACAAACCACATTGACAAGAGAACATTGGAATATCTGCTGCCAAAGATGGATGTGATGGACCGAAAGATGCAAATATCGCAGTCAATCTGTAAACTAGCGACACAACGCATTCCGTTCTCCGGGCTGCATCGTGCAACTTGCAAAGCCCTGTTCAGGGCTTGGTAGCGGGAGTGAGAGAACAAACGCAGAAGAAGATTGAAATATTTGCTAGACAATATACACCATTTTTGCTTGGAATTGCGATATTCAAACAGGCAGATACATGCCTTCTGCCAGGTAGCTGAAGTTTATCATTGTTAGGTTTTATTTGCAATTCATAATGCTTACTAGACGTAGGAGAATATAGGTGGCACATTAGGTAAGAATTTCATTACTTTAAAAAAAAATTATTGGGCTGCAGAGATAACAGCCATCTTTTTTTTTTCCAAACTGTCAAAGGTTTATTTTATGCGCAGTGTGTACACGGGACCTCTAAGCTTATCGTCCATCCCTGACAGGACTAGACATTAGATATTACCTACATTGAGACCAGGGCCACTTTAAATTTGTGGATTTCAAACACCACCGTTTCATGCTTCCATTTGTTACTTATATGGTAAATATTAATTTCCATACAGAAATTAAACATATTCTATATTAGCCTGAGAATTTGTACTGGAACGCTGACATCCTGGTAATCAATTGTGCTTGATGCCAGGTAGCCAAAAGCTATACTTTTATTTTGCAGTCTGCAAGTCAGCTCTAGGAATGTGTCGCCCCAAGTCTTCCTTGGTCTGTCTTTCAGACTGTTATTTGGGTATTTGTAGTATGTTTGTGTTTAGTTTCCTTCCTGCTGCTTAATAGGTCTGGGGAAGGTGCAGCTCTGTTGTCCAGTCCACAGTCTTTTCCCTGTTGATATATAGCAGACACAGCAGTACATGGTCAGCACCCTGCCTTTGATGGTTCTGGTAACTGTAAAGCTGTCCCTGTATCAGAGCATCTGACAGCGTACGAAGAAGAAGAAGAAGTATCAGAGCGCACCCCACTTTCACAACTTGAAGTCATGCCAACACATATTTGTTCATGGAAGATGTATATTCTTTTTCTATTTCTGCGATCATTGCTCATTTAGACTGGGACTCCAGATCCTTCAATAAAGTCTGCTGTCTTTATCAGTCTAAAAAACACTACAGTTTCTTCTCGAGGAAAGTGGATGTGGGCCACAACCTTCTCCTCAGAGCTGTGTGCTGTGGGCAGTCCTAAAGTACATGTGCTGCTGTCATAAGCTGGTGGTATTATCTTGAATTTGGTGAACAAAACCTTATGTGTTCTGTACAGTTAGTAATATATGTCATATGTGTGGTGTTTGGGCTGCTCTTCCTGCCACATTACATTGTATTTCCATTTTATTATGGTTTTTGCTTCCTCGTAGTGGACCATTAATTCTTCCTGTATCAGTTCCACTTCGGCTAGACTGTCGACTTCCTTGTTTCACCTTAATGTTACAGTGTGATGGTATCCACTAAATCACTGCTTTCTGGAATCCTTGAGACATTTGCGGCAAGGCTGCCCTCAATTCATTCAGTTTTATGTATATTCTATATACAGGTTCACTAGCACACAACTTAATGCTACTCTCTGTTACATGCCATGTTATCTCCTGCAATGCTCACACCACACAATAGAGCAAAGTGTTCACAAAAGGTCTCTAAGTGTCCTGAGAGAGAACTTTAGGGGACCTAGGAGAGGTTGTGACTGAATAAAACAAAAAGCTGTTTTAAAATAAAAATATGCTCTAATTTGTGAGCAGAGGATGAGTAGCCTTGTAAGCCAGTGTGTAATTCATATTTTCTGCATCTACTGTTTGAACATGATTAGTAGATTTTCTACTTAACATTGTGAATAAAATATATGTTGTATATAAAGTTTTAAATACAATCAGCTGATTATTATTGGATATGTACAACTTACTGATCAGGGGTCACTGTAGTTGAGAGGTAAGGTCCTTGTCTCTCAAGAAATGAAAGAAATTGGGTATTCGAATCTCACAAGTTTCAAGCATCCCCTAGACTCAAGGGAGGTGATATCGAGGCTTTATACTATTTGCTCAGATGCAATGTGCACATGATGTGCATGTAAAAGAACCTTTGTCAGTTGAAAATATAAAAGAGCAGGCTGTTAGCTTCTAAAGATAACAAAATTCCTACCTAATAAAAGCCAGCATGAATCATAAAAGGAGGCAGCACCTTGATCATGCAAAGAAACAACTGATCAATCCTCTGTCTGCATACTTGATTGCAAGTATTTTTAAAAAAAAAAAAAATACTTTACACCACCAGGAGTAGAAGAGGAACGACTGAGAGACAGACTTGCGGATCACAAACATCGATCTGTAGAAACAATAATTTAAATGCCTGGCTTGTCCGAGACCTGAATATTATTTCAATGGTTTCAATGAGAAAATGGCTGCTCCTGGGTTATAACTTACGCAATTGTAACACATCCCTCTCTGACTACTTGTGACCGCAGGTCCTTGACAACCAGTACAAACGCCGATTCTAGTGTCCGCAATGACTGATAGAAGTCATCATAGTCGGCTGCTCCAGAGATGACCAGTGACCGCAACATTTTCAACTGTATGGATGAATGATAATATAGTTTCATATGTATTGATAAAAGGAATATTGATAATAATATAGCAGTCAATCCAGCTGCAAATGGGTACTTCATTTACTGTTAGAAAAGGAAAGGCAGGGAGGTAGAGAACTGGTCACCCCAGCTTCTAAGAAACGCTGTGACCTAGTACAATGAAGTTTCTAACATGTCATCCCCTACAGCACTGTCTGCTATGGTGCTACCTTTACCTGTACTTTACTGACAAATATTTGGTCATTGCCAGCGAAGATAAAAACAACAGTATTAGACCTGTCTCATGATACATGGCTGCCAAGTCCTATCTTATCATTATGTTTGGGGGGAGATGGTCAGGGGTGTGATGGTTGGAGGTATGATGGTTGGGGGAGTGATGGTTGGGGGAGTGATGGTTGGGGGAGTGATGGTTGGAGGTGTGATGTTTGGGGGTGTGATGTCTGGGGGTGGTGGTCAAGAGGAGTGATGGTTGTAGGTGTGATGGTTGGGGAGTGTGATGCTTGGGGGGAGTGATGGTTGGGGAGTGTGATGGTTAGAGGTGTCATGATTGGAGTTGTGGTGATGGGGGAGTGATGGTTGTGGAGGGTGATGGTTGGGGGAGGATGTGTGACGGTTGAGGAGGTGATGGTTGTGGGATTAATTTTGTGGGAGAGTGATGGTTGGGGGGAGATGGTTGGGGGAAGTGATGGTTGGGGGAAGTGATGGTTGGGGGAAGTGATGGCTGGGGGAAGTGATGGTTAAGGGGGAGTGATGGTTGGGGGGGTGATGGTTGAGGGGTAGTGATGGTTGGGAGGTAGTGATGGTTGGGGGGCGATAGTTTAGGGGGAGTGATGGTTGGGGGAAGTGATGATTTAGGGTTTGATGGTTGGGGAGGTGTCGGTTGTGGTGGTTCTTCTTCTATCGACTGCCGCTATACTTCTGGCCTGGTGAAGTTCATGAAGAAGACCTTCAGATCTTTGCAGTCGCCCACAGCGTTTCGAGCAAGGTCTCTCACCCAGGCCAGACTGCTTCTCTTTGATCTGTATAAATAAGGCAGTTCTGCAGGATATGTTCTGGCATTTGCTATGGTGCTCCGCAATCGTACTTGGCGGTGTCTCTACAACCAATTCCGTTTGGGGCGGGCTTTGAGTCTACAATGTCTGTTCAGTCTTAAGATCTTTCTCTGCCCATTTCTGTCAAGTTTGTTTATGCTGTAATTTTCTGGATTGTATTCTTTGTTCTCGTATCTTCATTCCGTCCTCATGGATCGTTTGATGAGCGTCTTCTTTGCGCTCTGTGGTGAGTTTCCGTGCCTCCATTTCAGGCTTTTGCGAACTCATCTGTAAATTTAGTTTCCAAAGATCCCCCACTGGGTTGGAATCCACTGTAGGACTAAATATGTTTTCTTGGACAACAACCTAATGTTCTATTTTATTTCATGTGAGAGTTTATCCAGTTTGGGTATTGAGAAGGTTTGGAGTACACTTCTGGAGTTTGTCAGAATGACCGTATTCTGTGCAGCTGTGTTTTGATTTATAAGAATCTGCGTTGCTGCACGAACAGCTGTTGCTTCAAATCTAAAATTGGTACATGTCTCTCCTGGTATGGAGTGGCTTTTCTGTGCAAAAGTGGAGTGAGTAATGTAGATTTAACTGCCACTCCTTTTCGTTTTCTGTAGCCAATCCATCAGTTTACACGTGTGTCCAGGAGTTGCTAGGGTACTGTCTCTTGATCTTCTGCATAACGTGGATTTTTTGTTGGGATGCTGACTGCTCATTTTTCTATTGGAGAGGTGATGGTTGGGGAAGTATTGGTTGGGGAGGTATTGGTTGGGTAGGTGATGGTTGGGGAGGTATTGGTTCGGGAGGTATTGGTTGGGTAGGTAATGGTTGGGGAGATATTGGTTGGGGAAGTATTGGTTGGAAAGGTATTGGTTGGGTAGGTGATGGTTGGGGAGATATTGGTTGGGGAAGTATTGGTTGGGGAGGTATTGGTTGGGGAAGTATTGGTTGGGGAAGTATTGGTTGGGGAGGTATTGGTTGGGGAAGTATTGGTTGGGGAGGTATTGGTTGGGGAAGTATTGGTTGGGGAGGTATTGGTTGGGGAAGTATTGGTTGGGGAGGTATTGGTTGGGGAAGTATTGGTTGGGGAGGTATTGGTTGGGGAAGTATTGGTTGGGGAGGTATTGGTTGGGGAAGTATTGGTTGGGGAGGTATTGGTTGGGTAGGTGATGGTTGGGGAGGTGATGGTTGGGGAGGTGATGGTTGGGGAGGTATTGGTTGGGGAGGTATTGGTTGGGGAGGTAATGGTTGGGGAGATATTGGTTGGAAAGGTATTGGTTGGGTAGGTGATGGTTGGGGAGGTATTGGTTGGGAAAATGATGGTTGGGGAGGTGATGGTTGGCGAGTTATTGGTTGGGGAGGTGATGGTTGGCGAGTTATTGGTTGGGGAGATGATGGTGAGAAGGTTGTCGGTTGGAATGTTGTTGGTTGGAAGGTTGTTGGTTGGAATGTTGATGGCTGGAAATTTGATGTTTGGAGGCGTGATGGTTGGAGAAGCTGATGTATTGGGAATTGATGATTGGGAAGTTGATGGTAGGAGGAATGATAGTTGAATAGGTGATGGATGGGATAGGGGTGATGAGGAGGGGTGATAATAAGGGACATGATAGTTGAATTGGTGATGGTTGGATGGGTGATGTTTGGGGACGGGATGATGTATGGGGAGGTGATGTTTGGGGAGATCATTGTTGCGGATGTGATGGTTAGAGAGTTGATAGATGGAAAATTGATTGACAGAGATGTGGATGGACAGATTGATGAATGGTTGTGGAGGTATGATGGATGAATATAAGGACAGATGGACGAATGGATACATGGAGGGATATAAAATAGATGAATGGAGAGGTTAACCGAGAGCATGTTGAGAGGAGATAAGTAAATGAAAGAATGCTAAGACCAAATAATATGATAATATAAACATAGCAAAGCCCAACAGACACATCTAAAGCAACAGAACAGGTATAGAAAACAAAAACAGTATTGAAGCCGCCCTACATGGTCTATTCGCTTCTCCCATGTGACATTTGGGTCGGACAAGAGGTCCTTAATCTTCATCATTTGTTCTTGGACATCTCTTGATGAGAAAATCTGAAAAGAACAAACAGAAAATGATTATTTACTTATTAACAACAATCAAATAGAAAATGGACAAATATTTAATCAATTTCTATTATTTTCTGATTCATTTAGTTGATGCCTGACAACTCAGTCAGTGTGACCTGCACATTTTATAGTGCCTTCAGACAGCACCAAAATCTCCTCACTTATCATACTCTGAGGCTATCCTTCCACTGTGCTGCATAATTTTCATTTTGGTTTCTATAGTTCACTGCAAAGCTGTTCTCATTTTCATAGCAAGGCTGTTTTGGAAAAAGTATATGGGTCTCTTCTGAGAACATAGCTAATCCAATCTGAATGACAACCAGCTATGATTGTATGCACATCCTCTTGATACTCCAGGTAAGCAGTTCTTGCTTCAGTTCATCTGTCTACCAATGTAAAACTTAGTTAATGGCTCAGTTCATCTGTTTACCAATGTAGAACTTAGTTAATGGTTCAATTCATCTTCCAATGTAAAACTTAGTTAATGGTTCAGTTAATGTCTACCAATGTAAAACTTAGTTAATGGTTTAGTTCATGTTTACCAATGTAAAACTTAATGGTTCAGTTTATGTCTACCAATGTAATGCTCAGTTAATGGGTCAGTTCATCTATCTGGCAATATAAAACTAAATTATTGGTTCAAATCATCTGTCTACCAATGTAGAACTTAGTTAATGGTTCAATTCATCTTCCAATGTAAAACTTAGTTAATGGTTCAGTTCATGTTTACCAATGTAAAACTTAATGGTTCAGTTTATGTCTACCAATGTAATGCTCAGTTAATGGGTCAGTTCATCTATCTGGCAATATAAAACTAAATTATTGGTTCAAATCATCTGTCTACCAATGTAGAACTTAGTTAATGGTTCAATTCATCTTCCAATGTAAAACTTAGTTAATGGTTCAGTTCATGTTTACCAATGTAAAACTTAATGGTTCAGTTTATGTCTACCAATGTAATGCTCAGTTAATGGTTCAGTTCATCTATCTGGCAATATAAAACTAAATTATTGGTTCAAATCATCTGTCTACCAATATAAAACTCCATTCTACTTTCAACTCATCTATCTATCAATATGAAATTTAATTCTTTTTTCTTGCAAAATGGTTTCAGTAGCAATAGTTTTTATATGGTGAGCAAGCAAAAAGGCAAAGGCCGCCATCCATCGTAGACGATAATGGCATAATTTATTTTGCTAGGGCTATTTTTAGTAAGGATTAACTGCGCTACCTTTTATCCTCACTTTCTCGTCTCGTGCCGCCCAACCCCAGTGGCAAGTCAAGAACAAGACGACTACAAGATGCAGGTGACTCCGCATCAAGCACCCGTGAAAAAGACGGCGAAGTCTGGAGTCGAACCCACACCACCTGATCGCGAGGCTGACACCTTAACCACTTCGCCACAACCTTCCTTAATCGTCAAAAAAATCCATTGTAAAATGATGGGGGACATATTAAATCAACAATAGCATGCAGGATGATGCCACTGCAAGTCAATGAATTTGTGATGAACACACAGCAGGAGGTTGAAATCAAACTTGAGCAGAGCAGGGAGAGGTGCCTAAAATGAAATCAGAAAGATAGCAATATGATCAAATGTGTATTGGCCAACACGAGATGTGTACTTCCAAAGAAGTCACTCCCAAATTAAAAATGTGTAATCAGATGTACACTTGTCGTTACTGTATGGCGTAGAAATGTGGACAATGAACAGACAGTTGGCAACAAGATCTGATATCTTTGAAATGTCAGTGCATAGAAAAATGGAATTCATCTCATGGACAGAAAAACAAATCAAATAATTAAGTCTTTGAAAAATTAGATATGCAAAGAGAATTGGTGAACAAAATCAGTCGGTTAAGATATTTTGATCACATGTCACCTTGCTAAAAATAAATACCGGATGGAAAAGTGGAGAGCAAACATGCTGGGGATAGAAAGTGTTATAACTGGGAAGATAACATTATAAAGAAGGAAGGGAAAAGTAAGGCAAGTTGCACCATTAAAGCAAAAGACAGAGGATGTTGGACATCCATTACAGCCGACCATCACTATGGAGATGGCTCCTGAACATCATATCTGATAGCATCTTTAATTAAGGGCACCAGTAAACTCCCTCCACTACACTAGGATTATGACCATCCTTTAAATGATGCTTCAAATAATACCTTAGCACTGGGCACATCCTCAAAGGACTTGATGAACAGCTCTTCATCCACTGCTCCAGACCCACCTCCTGATGAAGCTATGGACAGACAGAAACAAAATGGGTCAATGATTTGAAGAGAAAGAACAATGGCAACAAATTATTTTGGTGTACAATTGGTCAGCAACTAGTTTTAGTGGAGGATCAGATGATTTGCCTCATGAGGGTTAGATGATATACCTCATGAAGGTTAGACGATATACCTCATGAAGGTTAGATGATATATCTATGGAGGGTTAGATGATAAATATCTGGAAGATTATATGATACACTTGTGAAATGTCAGATGACAAATCTCAAGAATATTAGATGATCACCTGTGGAATGTACGATTATCTCTGGAGAATTAGATGACACACCTACTTAACTTAACTTAACTTTAACTTAACGTCTTTATACTGGTTTAGAAGATCCTACAAAGTCTGTATACAACCAGTTACATTTACATCACCTTGCTCTAAAAGCTATGCGCATCCAGTTTATTCTTAAATGCATTAACTGTCCCTGCCTCCACTACCTCCCATGGCAATGCATTCCAAGCAGACACCACTCTCTGACTAAAAAAAATATTTCCTAATATCTAATCTGGACCTCTCTTTAGTCAGCTTGTAGCTATGCCCTCATGTTATTGTGGGTGGCTGTATTTTAAAAAAACTTGTTATAGTCTAATGTATCCATTCCTCTGATCATCTTATAAACCTGTATTAAGTCACCACGAATTCTTCTCTCTTCGAGACACTGTAGGCCGGTTTTTCGGAGTCATTCCTCATGACTGTAATTCTGGAATCCCACTATCATCTTTGTCGCTCTTTTTTGTATTCTTTCCAGCATATTTTTATCCCCTCTATGATAAGGACTCCACACCTGTACACAGTACTCCAATCTAGGTCTAACTAAAGCTTTATACAGTTTGATGATCACTTCCTGTAGAATGTCAGATGATAAATTTCTGGAGGGTTAGATGATACATATGTGGGATGTCAGATAATAAATCTCTGGAGGATTGAATGATACACCTGTGGAATGTCCTATGATCAATTTATAGAGGGTTAAATGATATACCTGTGGAGGTTTAGTCTGATTTCTGTCATCAGCACTTTCAACAATGAAAGAGGCTGAGCATATATATAATCGGTAGGTTGGTGGGTGTGTGTGTGTGTGTGTGATAGGGGAGACATTTTTCTTTTCTCAACCTCTGTAATGTTAGATGATAAATCTCTGCAAGACAAACTGATTTTATTCTAGAGTGTTCGATGACATATCTATTGAACCGTAGATAATTTACCTGTGGAGTGTTTGATGACATACCTATTGAACTGTAGGTGATATACCTGTGGAGTGTTAGATGACGTATCTCTGTGGTGTTTCTTAAACACCAAGAATCCATCTATTTCTCAGTTATCCTCTTGTTCTAGAGTCTTGCTGTCTGGTGTTATAAACTCATACAGTGGGTAGGTGTGGAGACATTCTTGTCATATGTCCCAACTATTGAATTCCATATATGTCAATACATGTCGTGCATGGTGTTGTTCTCAGTTTCTACTTAAATGGGGGTCTCTGTGGCGAAGTGGTCAAGCCGTTTGCCTCGTGTTCATACGGTCGGGGTTCGATTTCAAGCTGCGACGGTCGGTCCATGATATCAATTTTTTACGGAGATCCCTGGGTTCATCACTGGAGTTACGGAGTTCGTACTTTGTGCGCTGCTCTCGACAGATGGGATACCCATCTGCTGAGAGAGACCGATCTAAAATGGGGAAAAAACACGAAGCAATGAAGTCGAGCCCCCGCTTAAAGTTTGTTTTTTTTACTTAAATATTTTCTTGTCATACCGTCGCTTCTGTTAACTCAGAACTGTTTTTGTGTGCAAATATCTAATTTCACATACTGAATTATTTTTGTTTTTGTGCCTTGGTCAGGATCCATGGCTGACACTGATAATAGAGAGTTGATATAAATATATATCATCATTTATTCATCTGGTTTCCCTTGGAACATAGGGCCACAATAAATGCTCTCAACATATTTTGACTGTGCTGTCCATACAACACTGACTGAACTATTTCCTCTTTGACTGCCCTTCACCAGGTGTTTCTCATCTTCCCACTTGTCTCTTTCCCAGTGGATTTCAATGCAGTGTATATATGGTTATGCTGTCTGGTTACTTTATGATAGTTTGTTCTATCATTTCCATTTCTTCTACCAGTTTCCTGCTTTTTGGTTGCCACTGTATTTTTTCAGTGAACATTCTTTTTCTTTTAATCCCAAGAAAAACAAGTTTGTTTGTTCACTTATTCAAATGAGATCTTCCATGTGAAACGGGTGAATTAGCTAAAAGAAAGGATATCACTGAATAATCTGTTATAATGTTGTTGTTTAATGTCCACAATCAGTAAGTTTACTCTTTTGTGCGGCTTGAAAACGACATTAATTGGTGGGTTGTAGTAGTTTTTCTCACATCCCGAGCATGCTGATGAAGGTAGAACTCAGTCCTCTGGGTGGTTTTGCTATGCTTGGTATCATCTGTGTGGCGTTCCCTACTATGGGCATTACATCGATCCACATCACGTCCACCAAGCTGCCTTGAAAACAGCCTGTTTCCAGTGAATGATACATGGAAGAAAGATTGTGGTCTTGGTCAGTGTATTGACCCTGACGTGATGTTCTGGTCAGTATTTTGTGCCTGACTTTACTAGCGTCTCAGTTCTGCAGACTGTGATAAGAAATACCTTTTGAAGTTCAGTGGTTTGTCAAGTTACAAATTAAACCTTGAAAAGTGAGCAATTCTTACTGCAAGAAGCATCAATGATTGAGGAGAAGATTTGCAATTAGAACATTTTTAGAGCTTGACTTCAAATCCAAAAGGTTACTCCAAAGTCTAAAGGTTTTTGGCTTGTGTGAAATGCATGATGTGCAGTACCTTGTGTTGGTGATTCTTCTACCCTTGTAAAGTTAAATACACATTAATAATATGCATGTTCAAATTAAACAGATACTTTGACACACACATTGAGCTGAGTGTGGGAGGTAGATCACTGCTCGATCCATAACAGCAACACACATTGAGGCTACGACAAGGACTGACAAAAAAAAAAGCAAACATGTACCACTGACAATGACCATTGATGCTGTGGACTGACAAATTCAGACATCCACTCTAAATCTATACACCACAAACCAGACCACTCTTTTTTCACAATAGAGAAAAAGTAGAAGCTGAATACAGAATGGAGATACTGTAGTTGGGTATGAAGTGTTAAGGAAATTTAATTTTTGCGGTCTTAGCTTAGATGGCTGGGTGGTCATATTGCCTTCCCTAATTGTAACATAATCTGGTACCCATTTACAGCTGGATAAATTGGATGCAAAAGCTAAAGATAAAGGTAATACCATAGCAGATATCATCATTAACAATCAAGTGGTAGTGATTTCCACTGTACAATCTCTGGATTGTGTGATGTAAGGTGACCTGTTCGCTTCCTAGTGCATGGTTGTCTTAACACCAATTGCACAGGCTATGTATTTACAGCTGGAGTAGCGCAGTAGTTTTATTTTTCTCTACACCCAACAGGAAGGAAGACTAACAGCTGGTCAGGCAAAACATACTCATCTGACATGTTAATCAGGTTCAGGCAAAACATACTGGACAAGACCCTCACCTCAGCTTCCTCGTAGCCCTTCCCAAAAACAGGTGAGGGGTCGACGTGATCCCCAAAGTAGTGAGTGACATGCAGATGAAGCCAAGCATAGCACAACCACCCGGAGGACCCCGTTCCACCTTCATCAGCACACTCGGAATGTGAGGAAAGCTACTGCAACCTGCCACTTAACGCCCATTTCAGGGAGCACAATAGAGTAGCCTACTCAATGTGGGCATTCGCAAACAACAGCCTATTTACAGTTGGGTTAACAGATAAGACTATGGCATGGGCATGCATGTTCAGAAAGGTAGCTCAAGAGAGTTGTGCCTGGGACTAGCAATCTCATCATGTAAAACTGCTACTGAAAAACCGACTGTAAGAGCACACAAAGTGATTTGGCCGAGGCTTCCTATTAGGGACCAGCTTTAATAGGGGCCAACATTTTTTAGAAGAGAAATAGAGAAGAATAAATAACAACACTGAACAGTTAGAATACATTTTAATTTTTATTTCTATATGATTGTCTTCTCTGATCTTTAGGTAATGCCACTTTTTAAAATATTTCTTTAAGGTCGTCTTCTTTGATCTTTAAGTAATGTTCATTTTTTATATTTCTTTGAGAATGCAATAGATCTTTAGGTAACGCTCCTTTTTTCAAATATTTCTTTGAGATCCTCTTCTTTGATCTTCGGGTAATGCCCTTTTTTCCAATATTTATTTAAGATTGTATACTTTCATCTTTTGGTGGTCCCTTATATTTTAATTCTCTTAAGATTGGTTACAGCGTAACAATTCTTTGCTTGTCTTTAGGATCCTCGTAATGCATATGTGGAAGATGTTAGCTTAAATAAAAAAATATGTGCCTGGCAAGCTCATAATTTTAAAGAGCACATATTGAAAAGTGCTGCGTTCATGTGATTATTTTATTACATCAAAAGCAAGGTCACTTTATAAAGTCTGAGCACACAAGAAGGTGCGAAGAGCGTTCTAGATCTGTCAGATGTACACCTGACTGTGCTCAGGTAAATCAGAAAATCAGATACAGGCGTGTTTCACAAAGTGAGAGATAACATTCATAAGCATCCACAGAACATATAAAGCACATATAGGCAACCTTAGACTAGTTACAATAAATAATATGACCTGCAGCCAAACCAAACAATTCAGCTCAAGTACTGTATACTTTCATGTTAAATATATGTGGGCCATTGAAGTGTAGTAGTGATGTGAGCCCTTGCATTGTAGTGGTGATGTGAGCCCTTGCATTGTAGTAGTGATGTGAGCCCTTGCAGTGTAGTGGTGATGTGAGCCCTTGCATTGTAGTGGTGATGTGAGCCTTTGCATTGTAGTGGTGATGTGAGCCCTTGCATTGTAGTGGTGATGTGTGCCCTTGTGGTGTAGTGGTGATGTGAGCCCTTACAGTGTAGTTGTGATGTGAGCCCATACAGTGTATTATTTCGAAAGTTAAAATCACATGGAATAGGTGGCGAAGTTGCCAAATGGATTGAAAATTGGTTAACAGGAAGAAGGCAGAGGGTGGGCATAAATAAGGAGTACTCTGAGTGGAGTGAAGTGAAAAGTGGTGTGCCACAGGGCTCGGTTTTGGGACCAATTTTGTTCTTGATATATATAAATGATTTGGACATTGATATGAGATCCATGATTGCCAAATTTGCTGATGACACAAAACTATGCAGTAGTGTCTCATCTAAAGCGGAAGTGGATATATTGATGTCGGATTTAGATAAAATTCGAGAATGGTCTGTAAGCTGGCAAATGGAGTTTAATGTAGATAAATGTACAGTCATCCACATGGGTAGATCCAATATGGAACATAAATACAGAATGGGAGTAAACAATATTAGAAAGATAGATAAGGAAAGGGACCTAGGGGTTATAATAGATCATACAGGAAAGGTGAGTGAGCAAGTTAAGGTAGCAGTGAAAAAGGCAAATGCAATGTTAGGTATGATAAAAAGAAATATTAAACATAGGAGCAAGGAAGTGATCGTCAAACTGTATAAAGCTTTAGTTAGACCTAGATTGGAGTACTGTGTACAGGTGTGGAGTCCTTATCATAGAGGGGACATAAACATGCTAGAAAGAATACAAAAAAGAGCGACAAAGATGATAGTTGGATTCCAGAATTACAGTTATGAGGAACGACTCAGAAAAACGGGCCTACAGTGTCTAGAAGAGAGAAGAATTCGTGGTGACTTAATACAGGTTTATAAGATGATCAGAGGAATCGATAAATTAGACTATAACAAGTTTTTTAAAATACAGCCACCTACAATAACACGAGGGCATAGCTACAAGCTGGTTAAAGAGAGGTCCAGGTTAGATATTAGGAAATATTTTTTTAGTCAGAGAGTGGTGTCTGCTTGGAATGCATTGCCAGGGGAGGTAGTGGAGGCAGGGACAGTTAATGCGTTTAAGAATAAACTGGATGCGCATAGATTTTAGAGCAAGGTGATGTAAATGTAACTGGTTGTATACAGACTCTGCAGGGTCTTCTAAACCAGTATAAAGACGTTAAGTTAAGTTAAGTGTAGTTGTGATGTGAGCCCTTACAGTGTAGTGGTGATGTGAGCCCTTGTGGTGTAGTGGTGATGTGAGCCCTTACAGTGTAGTGGTGATGTGAGCCCTTAGAGTGTAGTGGTGATATGGGCCATTGAAGTGTAGTGGTGATGTGAGCCCTTACAGTGTAGTCATGATGTGAGCCCTTACAATGTAGTGGTGATGTGAGCCCTTGCAGTGTGGTGGTGATGTGAGCCCTTGCATTGTAGTAGTGATGTGAGCACTTACAGTATAGTTGTGATGTGAACCCTTGCAGTGTAGTGGTGATGTGAGCCCTTGTAGTGTAGTGGTGATGTGAGCCCTTACAGTGTAGTGGTGATGTGAGCCCTTGCAGTGTTGTGGTGATGTGAGCCCTTACAGTGTAGAGGTGATATGAGCTATTGCAGTGTAGTGGTGATGTGAGTCGTGCAGTGCAGCGATGATGTGAGTCCTTGCAGTGTAGAGTTGATATGAACTATTACAGTGTAGTGGTGATGTGAGTCCTTGCAGCGTAGTGGTGATGTGAGCCCTTGTGGTGTAGTGGTGATGTAAGCCCTTGTGGTGTAGTGGTGATGTGAGTCCTTGCAGTGTAGTGGTGATGTGAGTCCTTGCAGTGTAGTGGTGATGTGAGTCCTTGCAGTGTAGTGGTGATGTGAGCCCTTGCAGTGTAGTGGTGATGTGAGCCCTTACAGTGTAGTGGTGATGTTAGCTCTTACAGTGTAGTGGTGATGTGAGCCCTTGTGGTGTAGTGGTGATGTGAGCCCTTGTGGTGTAGTTGTGATGTGAGTCCTTGCAGTGTAGTGGTGCTGTGAGCCCTTGTGTTGTAGTGGTGATGTGAACCCTTACAATGTAGTGGTGATGTGAGCCCTTACAGTGTAGTGGTGATGTGTGCCCTTGTGGTGTAGTGGTGATGTGAGCCCTTGTGGTGTAGTTGTGATGTGAGTCATTGCAGTGTAGTGGTGATGTGAGCCCTTACAGTGTATATGTGTAAGGTGAGCACATACAGTGTAGTTGTGATGTGAGCCCATACAGTGTAGTGGTGATGTGAGCCCTTGTGGTGTAGTGGTGATGTGAGTCCTTGTGGTGTAGTTGTGATGTGAGCCCTTGTGGTATAATGGTGATGTGAGCCCTTTCAGTGGTGTGGTGATGTGAGCCCTTACAGTGTAGTGGGGATGTGAGCTATTGAAGTGTAGTGGTGATGTGAGCCCTTGCAGTGTAGTGGTGATGTGAGCCCTTGCAGTGTAGAGGTGATATGAGCTATTGCAGTGTAGTGGTGATGTGAGTCTTGCAGTGCAGCGATGATGTGAGCCCTTGCAGTGTAGTTGTGATGTGAGTCCTTGCAGTGTAGAGGTGATATGAGCTATTGCAGTGTAGTGGTGATGTGAGCCCTTACAGTGTAGTGGTGATGTTAGCCCTTACAGTGTAGTGGTGATGTGAGCCCTTGTGGTGTAGTGGTGATGTGAGCCCTTGTGGTGTAGTGGTGATGTGAGTCCTTGCAGTGTAGTGGTGATGTGAGCCCTTACAGTGTAGTTGTGATGTGAGCCCTTACAGTGTAGTGGTGATGTGAGCCCTTGTGGTGTAGTGGTGATGTGAGCCCTTACAGTGTAGTTGTGATGTGAGCCCTTGTGGTGTAGTGGTGATGTGAACCCTTACAGTGTAGTAGTGATGTGAGCCCTTACAGTGTAGTGGTGATGTGAGCCCTTGTGGTGTAGTGGTGATGTGAGTCCTTACAGTGTAGTTGTGATGTGAGCCCATACAGTGTAGTTGTGATGTGAGCCCTTACAGTGTAGTGGTGATGTGAGCCCTTGTGTTGTAGTGGTGATGTGAGCCCTTGCAGTGTAGTGGTGATGTGAGCCCTTACAGTGTAGTTGTGATGTTTGCCCTTGTGGTGTAGTGGTGATGTGAGCCCTTACAGTGTAGTTGTGATGTGAGCCCTTGTGGTGTAGTGGTGATGTGAGCTATTGAAGTGTCTGTTTCGATAGTCGTATTTTTCCACGACGTTGCTAGCCATATTGAAGATCCTCTTTAATCCCTTTTTACAATATATTTGGAATGTTACAGTGAGAATATTCTTTTAGACCAGATAACAATTGCAAAGGTACCTGGTTCGATCCCCGTTTTCCACACTATCCTATCGATGTTGCTGTAAATGTATAACTGACTTACTTTCTAGAACAGATAGGTAGTGAGAAATGGTGACCACCCCCTCGCTTGATAAAAAGCTGCGGCATTGTACAATGAAGCCTCTAACACTTCGTCCTAGACAACATTGTCTAGTATTGGACTGTGACTATTTTTACTTTCAATATTTTACATTAAAAAATAACATAAAAATAGCAACGTGATATCACACACATTCAACGTGTATTAACAATGAGCATATCCAAACATCGATGTGCCAAATACCTGATCTTTTCCTCTTGTGCTCAGCTATTTGAGACATGGCAAATTTGTATAAGAATGGTGTTACATACACAGACATATATGGATGAGATGGGATGGGAGGATGGATGGATACTAGGATGTATAGGTAGATAAGATAGTTTAGATAGATATATATATATAGATAGATAGATAGATAGATAGATAGATAGATAGATAGATAGATAGATAGATAGATAGATAGATAGATAGATAGATAGATAGATAGATAGATAGATAGATAGATAGATAGATAGATAGATAGATAGATAGATAGATAGATAGATAGATAGATAGATAGATAGATAGATAGATAGATAGATAGATAGATAGATAGATAGATAGATAGATAGATAGATAGATAGATAGATAGATAGATAGATAGATAGATAGATAGATAGATAGATAGATAGATAGATAGATAGATAGATAGATAGATAGATAGATAGATAGATAGATAGATAGATAGATAGATAGATAGATAGATAGATAGATAGATAGATAGATAGATAGATAGATAGATAGATAGATAGATAGATAGATAGATAGATAGATAGATAGATAGATAGATAGATAGATAGATAGATAGATAGATAGATAGATAGATAGATAGATAGATAGATAGATAGATAGATAGATAGATAGATAGATAGATAGATAGATAGATAGATAGATAGATAGATAGATAGATAGATAGATAGATAGATAGATAGATAGATAGATAGATAGATAGATAGATAGATAGATAGATAGATAGATAGATAGATAGATAGATAGTTAGATATATAGATAGATAGATAGATAGATAGATAGATAGATAGATAGATAGATAGATAGATAGATAGATAGATAGATAGATAGATAGATAGATAGATAGATAGATAGATAGATAGATAGATAGATAGATAGATAGATAGATAGATAGATATATAGTAGACAGACAGACAGACAGACAGACAGACAGACAGACAGACAGACCGATAGATAGATAGATAGATAGATAGATAGATAGATAGATAGATAGATAGATAGATAGATAGATAGATAGATAGATAGATAGATAGATAGATAGATAGATAGATAGATAGATAGATAGATAGATAGATAGATAGATAGATAGATAGATAGATAGATAGATAGATAGATAGATAGATAGATAGATAGATAGATAGATAGATAGATAGATAGATAGATAGATAGATAGATAGATAGATAGATAGATAGATAGATAGATAGATAGATAGATAGATAGATAGATAGATAGATAGATAGATAGATAGATAGATAGATAGATAGATAGATAGATAGATAGATAGATAGATAGATAGATAGATAGATAGATAGATAGATAGATAGATAGATAGATAGATAGATAGATAGATAGATAGATAGATAGATAGATAGATAGATAGATAGATAGATAGATAGATAGATAGATAGATAGATAGATAGATAGATAGATAGATAGATAGATAGATAGATAGATAGATAGATAGATAGATAGATAGATAGATAGATAGATAGATAGATAGATAGATAGATAGATAGATAGATATATAGATAGATAGATAGATAGATAGATAGATAGATAGATAGATAGATAGACGTAGCTATATAGCGGGCACTGCCGCCAGGGATAAAGTGTTAGACCTCATCCTATAGATCTCAGCTTTTTATGACGTGGGGAAGCCAGTTCCCAGACATCACTGACTTGCCTTCCTCAACAGGAGGTCGGGTACTACTTTACAGACGGGTTAAATGGATCGTGTGCTACAGGTAGCGAAGCCAGTACCGTTGATGTGTGAAGCAACAGCACTAATCACCTTGATATTCGAATAGATACACATATATGCTAATTGACAGACAAGCATGATTCATAACGACGGACTGCTAGACATGGCGAAAATATCGAGAGAGGCTGACTGGTAGGTGGATACAAAGTTCAAACGTAAATACGGCACACAAGCAATGGAAATAATGAACATATACACTATATATGACATGGTATTATTTCAATGTTACGGGGGTCTGACAGGGGAGCAAAGAATAGTAACGCGGTTACCTGCCAGGCATGAAGTAAGAGACGAGTAATGGGTTAACTGGCTACCTCATCTTGTAGAATATGGTGGACACGACAACACCTGATGACTTGGCGTGGAGTTGTAGAAGACCTATGCTCTACAGGGAGATTACAATGATTTGATTATGTTGTATCCTTCTACTGCCGATCCCCATTCAACCTTAATTACTGAATCTGCTATTTCTGTACAGTGTATGTTGTTTCTAGACCATTCAACTCCAGAAGAGTCTCCACACTCGGCAGGGTTTGAGTGGGCAGCAGAACGATGCATTTGGAAAAGTTCAAGAGCGTTCTACTCTACACACTGGACTGTCAGTCGCCCCTGACGGTATTCTCTCGTCTAGAATGATCATATTCTTTCTCTTCGCTGTCGGACACAAAGATTCTTCTACCATAAAGGAGACAGCACAATTAATATTACATGCTCTCAGTGTGGCAGTGAACCTATTCGTTTCTCTTGTTACACATTGAGCCTTCTTTCTGTTTCGACACGCGCGCGCGCACGCACGCACGCACGCACACACACACACACACACACACACACACACACACACAATGACAATAGCACACGCTAACCATATATACACAATACAGACAATGACAAAACTAATCACTTACCCACACACCATATATACACCATACAAACGCTGACAATACATAATGTGCGTACACGCTATACACACGACGACAAAATAGAACACAATGACAACACATAATGCACACAGACAATCACAATACATAGCACACACACGCACAATGATAACACATAACACGAACACACTCAATGACAATACATAACGCACACACACAAACATTACACACATAATGACAACCCATAATACACACTACACACATAATGACAACGCATTATACACTACACATAATGACAACACATAACGCACGTACACATGACACCACATAACACACACACTACATACACTGACATTACGCTCATACACACTACACATATAATGACATGACATCCCATAACACATTCACACACATACAATAATGACAACACATAACGTACGTACACATTACAACGCATAACGCAGACATACACTACACACACAATGACAACACATATGCGCGCAAACAATGACAATAAATAACACACACACTACACAAATAATGACAACACATAACGCACACACACACATTACACAGATAATACACACATAAAGTACACGCACATTACACACATATTACAAACATCTCACATAACACACATGACGTACGCACACACATAATGACAGCACATAACACACTTACATTATGACAACCCATATAACATACACACACACATAATGACAACATATAAAAAACTACACACACTGACAACATATGCGCACACAAACAATGACAACATAACACACTACACATTACACACATAACGACAACATATAACACATAACCAAAACATACTACACATAATGTTGTTATCGAATGCCCTCAATGAGCAACTTTACTCTTGTGTGCGTCCTGAAAAGGGCGTTAAGTGTGGTTTGCAGTAGCTTTCCTTCAACCCGACCGAGCTGATGAAGATGAACCGGGTCTTTCAGGCTGCTGTACTGTGTTTGGCTTTATCTGAATGTCGGTCACTACTACGGGGATCACTTAAACCCCCACCTCGTTATTCAAGCTTCTATGAAAACAGCCCGTTTCCACGGAGATCTGCGTGGAAGTGAGGTACGATATCTTGGTCAGTATATTTTACCTGGCCAACATGTCCGATCAGTATGTTTTACCTGGCCCTGACTAACATGTCCGATCAGTATGTTTTACCTGGCCCTGACTAACATGTCTGATCAGTATGTTTTACCTGGCCCTGACTAACATGTCCAATCAGTATGTTTTATCTGGCCCTGACTAACATGTCCAATCAGTATGTTTTACCTGGTCCTGACTAACATGTCTGATCAGTATGTTTTACCTGGCCCTGACTAACATGTCCGATCAGTATGTTTTACCTGGCCCTGACTAACATGTCCGATCAGTATGTTTTACCTGGCCCTGACTAACATGTCCGATCAGTATGTTTTACCTGGCCCTGACTAGCATGTCCGAATAGTATGTTCTGTTTGACCAGACGTTAGTCTCCTCTCCCCATTGAAAATACATAACGCACACACAAACGCACATACCACAACATTATGACAACACCTAACGCCGACACAAAATCACAACACATAACACACACTACACACACAATGACAACACATAACACAATACACACAACGACAACACATAACACGCACACACTACACACACTATGATAACACATACACACACTACATGCACAATTACAACACAGAATACACACTATACACACAATGTCAACACATATCGCACACTACACACACAATGTCAACACATAATGCACACTACACACACAATGACAACACATACCGCACACTACATACACAATGGCAACACATACCGCACACTACACACACAATGACAACACATACCGCACACTACATACACAATGGCAACACATACCGCACACTACACACACAACGACAACACATGACACACACAACGACAAATACCTGGTTTCATGTTCCGCCCAACTGCACTCATCAAATCACAGCTTCATGTAAGACAACGTTACATAATCCAGCGCGCAGCTTAGGATCAAGTCCAGTCGATACAAAAACACTACACGAATATCCTTGCGCCGCACCAAGTACATTACAGGAAACTGGAACAATCACTTGGCCACATTCCTATATAACAATTATTTGGAGACGTATATCTGTCCTGCAGTCCTACCTTGCATAGCTTTTATTAGCGCAGTGTTACCTGCATTCTAAATTTGTAAACAGTGTATTAAGGGAGATATTTCTATTCTAAAAGTCTACACAACATACTAAAGCGCTATTTCTATTCTAAAAGTCTACACAGCATACTAAAGGCGTTATTTACATTCTAAAAGTCTACACAACATACTAAGGCGCTATTTCTATTCTAAAGGTCTACACAACATACTAAAGGCGTTATTTACATTCTAAAAGTCTACACAACATACTAAAGGACTTATTATAAACGTCTACCTATTCTACATGTGTGTACAACATACTAGAGGCGCTATTTCCATTTTAAATTAGTATCCATCGTATTGCAGTAGATATCTCCATTCTAAATTAGTATCCATCGAATTGCAGTAGGTATCTCCATTCTAAATTAGTATCCATCGTACTGCAGTAGGTATCTCCATTCTAAATTAGTATCCATCACATTACGGATGGTATTTCCATTCTAAATGTATACACAAAACACTAAAGACGTTATTTCTATTCTAATCTTGCACAAAACGCACTTAAGGAAGGAGCCACAAATAATTTTACAAAGGGTTTTCCGCTATACCCAGTACAGGCATTCACGCTGTCTAATAGAAATAAAGAAAAATAAATTCTTATTTCGGATTTATTTTTTTTTATTTAAAAAAATACCAAGTCCCAACGCTATCCAACATACCGTCGGTTAAATGAAACGAATCAATAGTTGAATTCAGTAAAGAACATATGTAAAGTACGGAGGCTTCAATATGTTTAGCACACGCGCTCGATTATACGAGAAACGATACAAAGATGTCAAGCACAGCACGATGAGTCTCGCTGTACAAGGGCTAGTGTGTAAACCTCCACACGTCCTTAGGTCAACTCAATATACACAATCTGATAACGGTTGCTGATAACAAGTTTACAAACGTTATTGCCTCCACAAGCAATAAGTCACGATATTGTGCAGGTCTACTGTTACAGTAATGGGTCATGAATTTATTTATGAGCAACGGTTACCAAACTGTTTTGATTGCCACCTGAATCTGAATTCATATTGTCTCGACGCGTATCATATTATAAATAAGAAAGAAAAAAGATTTTCATCGCAATCTATGATGACGACATCATCAGATAAGAAGGTTTTGTCTTGATGATGTAGCTAGCACTGTATTTGGACTATAGTGAGAAAGGCACTGCGCCGGTCATCAACCTCCCTCTCTGGTCCCGAACTATCTTGGAACAGCGGCAAGACGATAAGTCGAGACGCCTGAAGCTAATTCAGGATACAGGTACTCCAGTGGTCTGGTCTTACCTACCTTGAGACCAGGAGTTACTTGAAACCTGCAAGACTTGATTCCCCGCCGTTTCCTTTTATCGCTTTGAGAGGCGATCTCGACCACAGCGACAGTGACAGCATCGGGTCTCATTACCGTTGTTCATTTGCTCCAGTGGTAAATAGATAACTCACTTTTATTTTCAATACTTGCATCTGTGTTGTTTCTAAAACAATGTCAATCCATCTCATTTTAGCCTCTTCTTGCTATTAAGTCATAGTGTCTGGTGGTATAGGCTCGTGCAGAGATTATGTTTAGAGGGATTCTTCGTTTCAAAATTCAAATCATTAAGTATGTTACAATAAGCGTTTAAAATGGTCGAGCGATCATTTCTCATAGCAAAGGTACTGGGTTCGATTACAATTATTGAAACACTTCAGTCAATCTAGCTGTAATTCACTGCCTTACTTTTGATAGCAGTGTTTGAAATGGGACTACTTTTAGCTTCAATCAATCAATCAACCAAAACCTATCAGTATCAGCTCCTTATGCAGCACATGCCTTCACAAGTCCTCCTGTCCAGTATCCCGTTTCCTATAACAAAATAGGTCAGTCAGGGAAGCAAATTCCCTGCGCTATTAGTCCCCTTGATAGAGTACTTTCTGTTCTAGAAGACTGAGTTATATTTTGTTTAGCTGACTTGTCTATATTGTTGAAGTTTTTGTGCTTAAACCGGACACGATACCGCCTCTTACGATATGCTTGGTAGGTTTAGTGTTGCTATTCTTTGTTCCCCCTTTCTGGCCCCGGCAAACGTTGCGCAACTTTTAGCATACTGTGTTTGATTATTTATTTGCAAGGTACTATGAGCAATTGCTTTAATCTCAGTTCAGCCTTCCTTGGCGCTGATGTCGCCAGGTACCAATGTTACTGATCGATTTGTTTGTATCACGTATTGTCCTTAACATAATTACATACAAAAATCTATATAACATTTTGGAAACAATTAAAGTGAGTTGTAAAAATATTAGAAAACGACAGTATTATGTTTCCTATTCAAAACGATTGAACCTACAGCACACATCTTTTAATGTAAATAAGGTCTAATGCAATACAAGTAAATAATCTGCACTTTGACCTTTCGGGTTTGAAAATCGGTTGAATCAAACCACAAGCAAAATTAAAAATATTTGTCAATTTCTTTCCTTGCATCTCTGTTCAGCAACTCGGCGACAATATTGCAACAGGAAAATTCGAATTCAGCATCTAGTTATACATGTGTTATGGAAAGTTTCAAAACCTTCAGTGTTGGTTTAAATTTTTTGTGGCATTACAACAAATATTTTTTTTTATCGAACACGTGTCTTCCATATGTGCGTGTGTGTGAGAGAGAGAGAGAGAGAGAGAGAGAGAGAGAGAGAGAGAGAGAGCGCGTCTATGTATCACGGCGGTAAGTCAGTAAGTATGGAATTATGTCAAATGCAGTTTGTAGCTTGTAAAGATGTAATTTGGTGGCAGCAACATGCAGTTTTGTGATTGCTGTAAATGTGGCATGTAGGTACACAGCTGAAATACAAAATGGCGTCCGTGTTCACAGGTTGGGTGTGCCATCAACGAACAGCGTGCTATTGCGCGAGTGGGGGGGGGGGGGGGGGGTATGGAGGGAGTGACCTGCATAAAGACTTTCCACAAAGAATATTCATAAGGACGCACACAAATTGATGATGGAGCCGACCTGATCATCCTGTTTTCAAACTGCAAAAAAAGAATTTGTGTGAGGGGTGGTGAAGATGATTAGAGCTGACGGCCAGCAACGATAAACAGTGTAGCAATTGCACTAGTGTTCGCGTAGTTTTGCCGACATCATAAAGCATAATCTATTTAATTTCCGGAAAGTGTGCTCACTGTGGGTACCCATACAAATGTCGAACAGACAATGAACAGGGTGGATCTGTCCTTGCAAATATCGGTCTGCAAATGGAGAAGAAGACATGGTGAATGTGGTTTTTATTGAGAAGGAATCATGGGTTCATCACTACCAACCCAAATGAAAGCGTGCTTTGATCAAATAGAAAAGTCTTCCCCTTCTGCCACGAAATTCCACTTTACGCCATCAGCCTGGAATGTTGTACTTATCGTTTCGGGGGTTCTCGCAGAGTGCTGCTAACCAATTTCCAGAAGAAATGTGACAATAGAATGCAATATTGTACTGTGCAGTTCTGTAGGTGTTTCGGGATACAATTCAATGAAAACGTACAGGTCTGCTACATAGAGGAGTACTGCATCATCATGACAATATCAGACCACGTACGACTCGGTTAACCCAGGAGAAGATGAACGAACTTCTTGAACATTCACCTTACAGCCCCGCGTGATGCCCATATGTTTGGTACACTACAACCCGATCTGGGGCGGAATACATTTAGCGAATGATGAATAGGTTGAATGTGAAGAGCAAATGTTGCTGAGACAGGAGCTCAAAGACTTCTATTCTACAGGGTTTGTTGCACTGATAAAGCGATGCTATACGTGTATCAATGTTGCTGAGACAGGAGCCCAAAGACTTCTATTCTACAGGGTTTGTTGCACTGATAAAGCGATGCTATACGTGTATCAATGTTGCTGAGACAGGAGCTCAAAGACTTCTATTCTACAGGGTTTGTTGCACTGATAAAGCGATGCTATACGTGTATCACTGTTGCTGAGACAGGAGCTCAAAGACTTCTATTCTACAGGGTTTGTTGCACTGATAAAGCGATGCTATACGTGTATCAATGTTGCTGAGACAGGAGCTCAAAGACTTCTATTCTACAGGGTTTGTTGCACTGATAAAGCGATGCTATACGTGTATCAATGTTGCTGAGACAGGAGCTCAGAGACTTCTATTCTACAGGGTTTGTTGCACTGATAAAGCGATGCTATACGTGTATCAATGTTGCTGAGACAGGAGCTCAAAGACTTCTACAGGGTTTGTTGCACTGATAAAGCGATGCTATACGTGTATCAATGTTGCTGAGACAGGAGCTCAAAGACTTCTATTCTACAGGGTTTGTTGCACTGATAAAGCGATGCTATACGTGTATCAATGTTGCTGAGACAGGAGCTCAAAGACTTCTACAGGGTTTGTTGCACTGATAAAGTGATGCTATACGTGTATCAATGTTGGTGGACAGTATGTGGAGAAATAAGGGACAATGTAAGAGCAATAATAAATTGTTTTCAAATTCGCGTCTCATTTAGTAATTTGTAATTGTCATATGTGACCTATTTACTGACCTGTCCTGGTAAAACGCCACGCTATTTATAGTCAGTCATACTGAGAATCGTTCTTCGGCTGACTGTCTAACCTTCGTTGTGTCATCTGCGTTTTTTGAATGTCACATTGAAACGGGACACGATAGCGGCGATTTCGAGGATATTAAGTTTGGTATATTATTTTTTAAAATTCAAATGAAAGAATTCTTAAGGTGACATGAATTAGACATGTCTGACACACTGGACCATGAGTTTTCACTATTCCCTTCTCTTGCGTATGTTCTGTTCAATTGTGTTGTGTATCTAGGGTTGTTGGTGATTAATGTGCTCGATTTGTCTTACGGAATGTGTGTTTTCTTAGCTTGCTTTTTGTCATCATATAACGTGTTGTCCCAGCATGGTGTAAGATTTGGCCAACGATGGTTGTACATGGTGCTGGCAACCTCATTATTTGGGGCTGGCAACCTCGTGATATGGGGCTGGCAACCTCGTGATATGGGGCTGGCAACCTCCTGATATGGGGCTTGCAACCTCATGATATGGGGCTGGGAACCTCGTGATATGGGGCTTGCAACCTCATGATATGGGGCTTGCAACCTCATGATATGCGGATGGGAACCTCGTGATATGGGGCTGGGAACCTCATGATATGGGGCTGGGAACCTCATGATATGGGGCTGGGAACCTCATGATATGGGGCTGGCAACCTCATGATATGGGGCTGGGAACATCATGATATGGGGCTTGCAACCTCATGATATGGAGCTGGGAACCTCGTGATATGGGGCTGGGAACCTCA
Source organism: Ariolimax columbianus (assembly GCA_036924085.1). Classification (NCBI taxonomy): domain Eukaryota; kingdom Metazoa; phylum Mollusca; class Gastropoda; order Stylommatophora; family Arionidae; genus Ariolimax; species Ariolimax columbianus. Next base: position 149,159,914 of record JAVGWX010000002.1, on the reverse strand, counting down.
TGATATGGGGCTGGCAACCTCATGATATGGGGCTGGGAACCTCGTGATATGGGGCTGAGAACCTCATGATATGGGGGGTGGCAACCTCATGATATGGGGCTGGGAACCTCATGATATGGGGCTGGGAACCTCGTGATAGTTTGCTTCGAAACCACACTGCAAACGACTGGAATCAGTCACCCCTAAAAACTGATTTGGGCAAGTCAAATGCAGAGTTGGACATATCGTGTGCTACAAAACATGGGGCGAAAGGCCATTCACGAATGAATGAATGTAGGATGTTGGTGACGGAGGTAGTTGCATCCCATCCATGTGGAACTTGAATCTGCATAATTCAATGCTGTGTGATGAATGAAATAAAGTCAGTACGTGCACGTCTGTTCGTGTTCTCACGCAGAGACTCATGTTAACCGTATTTGTACGAGGGAAGCACCAAAATAACCTTCACATTTGTAATGACTGGAATATGACATATACAGGGTAGCCCTTGGTCATAAGTACAACGCAAGTGATCTAGACAGTTTAAAGCCAGCCGTATTGATGGCTCGTAAATGTGTTAAAAGTGCAGATATGTTTGGTTACATTAGCTAGTAAGGCATGTTTTCAAGCCAGAAAAGTCCCATCACTCCAATAGTGAAAACGGCATATGAGAACATATGCAACGCCCAGCCTGGCAGCCCAATCCTGCTACCTACCCTATTCAACTAACTTGGTGAGATTAACATCTTTGTTCTAGTCATAGACTGTACTGGATCAGTTCTAAGTACTCGGCTAACAAATCCCTACGACTCAGTAAATGTAAAATTAAAGAGGAAAGTTTTGTCGGCTCTAAGATCCGCGAGCTCTCCAGAAACAATTGTAATCTATCGTAAACTGTATTTCATCAATTCTAAGACGCCATCGATTGTAAGACGCACTGAACCCGTTGTTCAACACCAAGAACACAAACAATTACAATCTGCTATTCTAAAATATAATAATCATATTAAACAATCCACTAAGTGTTATCTATTATGTGGTAAGATGTCATAGGTAGCGCAGTAGTTAGTATAATGGTTGCCCAGCCGAGCGATTTAGGTTCAATTCCCAATTGATTTGAATATATTTTCGATTGCAAATGGGAGGGGTCGACCCAGCCTCAAACATTAGATATCAGAGCAAGTCTGAGAAATAAAGTTGATCACCGTTAGTGTGTCGTCAGTCAAGTATATCTTGTCCTAACACCATATTCCCAATGTATCACACGGCACCTTGACTGTCTCTTGTACTTTAATACGACATACTTTGTCAATCGCATCCTACATTAGATAAATCTTCATTAAAAAAGATGTGTCTTAGAACTGAATAAATAATAAACGGAGAAAGCACACGAGTCCATCAACAATACCATTCATGGACACACCACGAGGTGTGTGACCAACAACACGCACAGCTCAGACTACCACTACTTTCTACAGATCCAGCTCAAGTCTAAAATCACACAAAGAAGATTCACATCATCTTTATTAAATGTGCAGGTATGAAACTACTCGCATAAACCCTTGCGCTCATATCCGCTCATTGCGCTCATATCCAGCGTTTAATATAACAAGCTTAAACCTCTTGATAGTGTGTTTGCAGCAGATTCCCGTAGGATTTATTGATCTATTTATAGGGAGCAGCTTGTTTTATATTTAAAAGAATATCTAGGCAAAATGTCAACATATGTAAATGTACACAGTGCTGTAATGGATGAAGTGTTAGACATGTTATTGTACTAGGCTAGTTAGTTTGTAAGGTAGGGTGGTCAGTTCCTTGTGTATTTCCTTTCATACCAGTAAGCCAGGTAGGTCGTTACAGTTTGGTCGACTGAAGCGAATCGAAAACGGGGATCGATCATGTACCTTCGCGGAGAAAATCTAGCACTCAACCCTTCACGGTTCTCAGTCACACGAAACCAATATAACCACCATAGGCGTGTGATTATATACTGACACTCGTTCGACATAGACATAACGTTTTGTTTTGTACTGATTGAAAAGATCGATACGTCGGTACACATTTCAAACAGGGTCTGAAAGAGGAGCAAAGACGAATAACACTGTAACTGCCAGACTTGCGTTTCGTAAGTGTCGAATAGGAAGGGTTGGGCTCCTGTAGAAAATATAAACCACAAAGAAAAGACAGGCAGACTTCTACATTCCGTATTAGAAAACGTATACACCATGGCAGAAGATATGTGATTAAGTTCAGTCAGACATTCGAGTGTTGGGTGTGGGCCCGATTACCTTTCTTGTAGAAACTATAAGGCATCAGAAAAAGAAAAGAAGACTTCTACACCCTTTGGTAGAAGACTCTTAACCCACGGTAGAAGAGGACTAGGTCGCCTTCTTTTTCAGTCCCCATCGGCATTCATTCGTCCGGGTGTTATTGCAGAAATGAGTATTAGTAACACTGTAAATCTAATAAGCGCGTAGTAAGAAGTAAGTAATAAGGGCTGTGTATGGGGCTGGCTACCTCATCCAGAAGAAAGTTAACGCCACAAATACCTCAACAAATATGGACGTCAAAGAGAAGGAAAAATACAACCCAACCATCCAAGAAAGATGGTGAACCTTTGTCAAGAGGAGACAAACAAAGGATGCAAGGACGCTGTGGACAGAGCTGAAACGAACTGCAGCGAATATGAGGACTTGGCAGTGGAGGCAGGGACAATTAATGCATTTAAGAATAAATTGAATGCGCATAGCTTTCAGAGCAAAGAAATGTAAATGAAACTGGTTGTATACATACTGCAGAATCTTCTAAACCAGTATTAAGACGTCATGTTTGACGTGTGTTTGTGTACGACCTGTGAGTCCACAGGTAATAGAAAATATTTTGATTTATCGATTGATTGCTCGGTGTTCTGTTATGTCGTAGAACGCGTTAACTTCTGTCTATTGTTCCACAGGTAAGTGTCTAGAGCAGATGTGTTCCACCTGCGAGCCTCGGACCAGATAACGACCATCCGTGGCACTGCAAGCGTCAAAGTGGAAATATATTACAGGGATAAACTACACATCGGCAGTGATTTACATGACTGCTAAACTGATACACCTGACAGTAAAAAAGAACAGGATCACTATTACCTTCCATGCATGTATCAACATTAAAAAGGTAAATAAGGAAGGTTGTTCATGTGACTATCAATCCCAACGTGTAAGATTGTTGCTATGACAACATCACTACAAATGTTTGTATACAGACGCCACGTCAAAAAGTCAGCTCTAGTGGTGTCCATATTCTCTAATTGGAGCAAACAAATCAATTAATCTACTAAACTGACAGGACAAATTCAATGGGAGATGTGGGAATTTCATACAGCGTAGCGGAGATAAGCGACAGTTTATGTGTTGAATAGTCGATATATCTGTTGCAGTCCAGATAGTACTTTATACCCTTTTTCTTTCTTTCTGATCCAGCATATACATCTTTACCAACCAAACGTCTATCGGCAACTGAATTTACAAAGTTATAGAGCCTGCTAATATTGACAATGTGACCCGCCACTTCACTTTAGTCTGGTACCATTGGTCTAAAGTCTAAATTATGTTCGCTTAACCCTGAATTTACAAAAAAGGATTTCAATTATTCATGAAAATGCATTTAATATAAATACGTCTCAAATTCGGTTTTTTTACGATGTGTGAAACATTGAGAAAGTCAGCGTCGAAGATAAAGAAATAGACACGTATTTATCAGACTGGGTTAACTAAGGGCTACACATCACAAGTATTTTATGTAGCCAACATTAAAAACTAGCACATCAATTTCTGCCACACAAAGCATGTGGGGGAAATGGGGTGGGTGTGGGTGGAAGGAGGGAACAGGTGTACTGGGGGAGAGAGAGAAACCAGCCTGGCAAGATTCCAGACTTTTTTTAAATAACGAAAAAAAAACGAACGCTAAATTTGCTTTTTTATATATTTAAAAATAAAGGTAGAACGATATAATAAATATTTTGTGTTCAAAGCTACAAAGCCGATATATTCATAACGAAAGATATAACGATTTAAATAGCAACACAAGGCCCGGTGCCAAGGTAAGCCTCAAATGAAGTGGTTCTTAAATTTCTACGTTAGTGTAGTGAATATAAGGATGAGAATGCATACTTAGGGGAGTAGTTGATACTGGGACAAGAATACATATTCATGCGAGAGTGAATAGTGAATACTGGCACAATAATACATATTCATGAGGGACTAGTGAATGCAGGGATAAGAATGCATGCTCACGAGAGTAGTAGATACTTGGACAAGAATACATATTCATGAGAGAGTAGTGGATACTGGGACAATAATACATACTCATGAGTGTAGTGGATACTGGAACAAGAATATATATTCATGAGTGTAGTGGATACTGGAACAATAATATATACTCACACAAGAGAGTAGTGGATACTGGAACAAGAATATATACTCACACAAGAGAGTAGTGGATACTGGAACAAGAATATATACTCATGAGTGTAGTGGATACTGGAACAAGAATATATACTCACACGAGAGAGTAATGGATACTGGAACAAGAATATATACTCATGAGTGTAGTGGATACTGGAACAAGAATATATACTCACACGAGAGAGTAGTGAATACTGGAACAAGAATATATACTCATGAGTGTAGTGGATACTGGAACAATAATATATATTCATGAGTGTAGTAGATACTGGAACAAGAATATATACTCACACGAGAGAGTAGTGGATACTGGAACAAGAATATATACTCATGAGTGTAGTGGATACTGGAACAAGAATATATACTCACACGAGAGAGTAGTGAATACTGGAACAAGAATATATACTCATGAGTGTAGTGGATACTGTAACAATAATATATATTCATGAGTGTAGTGGATACTGGAACAAGAATATATACTAATGAGTGTAGTGGATACTGGAACAAGAATATATACTCACACGAGAGAGTAGGGGATACTGGAACAAGAATATATACTCATGAGTGTAGTGGATACTGGAACAAGAATATATACTCACACGAGAGAGTAGTGGATACTGGAACAAGAATATATACTCACACGAGAGAGTAGTGGATACTGGAACAATAATAAATATTCATGAGAGCGTAGTGTCTGCTGACAGACAAGCACAATGTGAGGAAGTTTCTCTACAAAACAGATCTGAGCAACACGTTTAATTAAGCAAATACCACAATTAAAATCGAAATGGACTAACCAACATTCAACCCGTACTTCCTAAAAGAGGACATCAACTCATGAGATTGAAACTGCAAAATAATGAAATACAACAAGGCAGTGGATGACCAAGCTATTTTGGGCACATAGATCCTTAGCCAAGGGATGGAAACGAAAAGTAGCCAGGTTCAGGCACAACATACTGTTCAAGGCCCCACGTCACATCCGCATTTGTTCTCCTAGAAACTGAACGTGTACTGGACGGGTCACAACATCCTAGTCAACGAGGTGTGGATCGACACTATAATCCCCATAAATGTACACTTACCAAGGAGCCTCACATTGCATTGCAGCTAGTGGGTCACAACACCTTCTCAATTATGTCTCGGGATGTCTTCTTCTTCCTCGTTCGTCTTCAGACCTCAACTTCAATGACTCTAACAAAGGCAGCAGTCGACTCAAGGCTCTGTACGCTTCCGTACAGCTTCTCGTGGAAGGACACTGGCTCTTGCCAAATGCTACTTCTTTTGTCGGTATACAGTGGACAGGACTGCAAAATATGTTCTTCCTTCGTGGGGGATGTGTCGCAGGCACACAGGTCTGTAGTGTCAATCTTGGACTTGTTGTACAGATGGCATCTAAGTCTGTTGTGACCTGTTCCTAGCCGGAGAATTATCACAATGTCTCGCCTGGAGAGTTGATGGTAGGCGTCGTTTTCTATGTGGCCAGGGTGGTCTTTTTTCCATTTTGCACTGTACGTTGCCCTAATGAATGCTTTTGTCTCATTGTATGTGATTTCTGTATTACTCTGCTGCAGCATTCCTCCCTCTCTGACGAGTCTGTCTGCCTCATCGTTGCCTGGAATGCTACAGTGGGCTAGTATCCAATGGACTGTGCTTTTTTTAAGCATTGGCACAGGCGTTCGAGCGAGTCAGCCAGAGCAACAAGTTCATTTTTGTGCTGGGTCTTGAGCGCCATTAATACTACGAGGGCGTCTGTGAAAATGACCCCTTGCTTTTCTGCCTGTTCCTTATGGTCTATAAGGGTTTCAGCTGATTGTCTCGGGGCACTGGCTTCGGCACTGAAGTTGTTGAAAGCGTCTCCCAGTGGCAAATGCTGCTGAGTATACTTTGCTTTTTAGTTTTATAGTGATGCCTCATTCCCCGTTTCCAATGGCATCTTTGGCTGAGACATCCGTATAGGCGTGCGTCCAGGCTGTTGGTGGGAATTTTTGGTTGATGTAATTTGTAACTATCTCGAGATGTAAGACAAACCACTAACTGTAATCCGCTACCAAAGAAAAGTTGTCAAGAGTGATCTCAACCCAGAAAGAGTAGAATCTAACAGTAGTAACAACTTTGATCAAGTGGACACAGTTTGAAAACCTCGAAAAAGCTCATATCAAGAGAAAAAAAAACGTTATGTGCGCGAAAGCCAAGGCCAACATGTACTCACAATCTTTATTTGCTTCAAGACAAAACGCCTTATTACAAAGCTCAGTGAAGCAACAAACCAAAGATTTGAATATTTAAATGCTCACATTATTCTCCGAATTTGGATCCATCCGATGTTTCTTTCCAAATTAAAACAATGCCACTCAAACAAAATCATGTTGGCAGTGATGGAAAAGTCATAATGGCATGATATAGCTGGTTAATTCAACAGATAATGTGATATATTTCCCAAAAATGCTTCAAGGTCACGCAGAACGCAGAGATAACAGGTGGTCGTTGAAGAGGAATAAAAATTGTGCAGTATGTATATATATATATGCGTGCGTGCGTTTTAATAAATGTCGTATTTATAGTTTGTCTTCCTTGAAATAAAACATTATATGTCCTTTCAAACAACAAAGATAATACAATGTTACTGAAAAGTTAATTCCGTGCGTTTATCAGGTGATTCATACTGGAGAAGTATGAATGGGGAACTTTTCAGTATTATCAATGTTGTAAATGTTAACTAAGGAGGACTGTGCATGGCACCGGTAACCTTATTCAAAATAAACTGTCAGAAAAATCACATCTACGAGAGCACTTTGATGTTGGATTCCTGAAAGAAGGCTGCAGCTGCGGCACATATGATATGCGACCTTCTATTGATGCCACAGATAGACAAGTTCAGTGTGGAGAAGTTTCCCCAATACAGATCTGAGCACCATGTGTAATGAAGCAAAGACCACAATGAAAGTCGAAATAGACTAATCAACACTCAACCCTTACTTCCGAAAAGAGGACAACTACCAGGATGTAACCAACAATTGATCATCTTCAGACTGAGAACTGGACATGTATAGGCCCAATGGTCATCTTTACTAACCAATGAGTAGTGGGACAGATGACATGTCCATGTAGGGAACATACCATGACCGTGGAATACATCTTAGAAAGCTGCACGCTCACATAGGAATAAAGAGAAAATACTGGTCTGCCAAACCAACCAACCAATCATTGAGACACACTGAGTTTTGAGAAGTACTCTATCATGATCACTAAACTAATAGATGAATTCAAAAACGGAAATGAACATTCGGTGATAAGAGTTTCGTTCTTAGAAGAATTCATCAAGTAGACACAAGCGCACACTCAAAATTTTAGGATAAACATTATGGACACTATGATCCCAATGATTGGAGAGAAAAGGCTAACCTCAGGGTTAGGTGAAACATACTGATGAAGACACCCCGCTCATGTTTTCCTGGAACCCTGTAAACAGGCTGTGTCACAGCAGTACTGGCCAACAAGATTAAGGATCTACACAATCATTCCTATAGTTGTGAACTTACAGAGATGCCTCGCATTGTACTCCCCCCTAGAGGGATCTGGTCTACCTACTTAAGTGTGGATGTAAGAACAGCCACTGTAACCCGCCACGGAAGAGCTGTCTCAACGCAGCTTCCAATAGCAGCAACATCAAGATCCCCTGTCGAGCAGCACGTTGGAGATCTGGCAGAAGCCCATATTGTCTTAATAAACGGCACACTAGGGCTGAAGTGGTCAGCATCATGCCGGCGTGATTACTTCCCAGACTTGCTCTGGTACCAAATTTGGACGCTGGGTCTACTCTGGAGCCATTTGCGATCCCCCTATCTAGCTAAATCAGCTGGACAGCCATTTTTCCAACTAGTTCGTTACGGCTACTCCATGCAATGTATAGTGTACAATACTTAAACAGTGGGTGATCTGCTCTTACTGTGTGAATAGTGTACGCCTACTCAATGTGGCGTCTGTAAGTCTATCTTGTATGCAGTGCCGAATTCAATTGTTTACAGGGCGTTGTAAATACGCTGAACATTCATTCATAAATAACAGGTGAGCCGGTCTCACAGCGTCACGTTACAACGATAGAGGCAGCAATACCCGTGATAAAGAAGGAGATCACTCTACGTCACATTGGAAGCTGGCTCATGAAGTAGTTATTTCAACATAAACTTGACGGGTTTGAAATCTCCGAGCAGTAAAATAGGGGAAGTCAACCATTTTAAAAATGTGTACTGAAGTTGGATACAAAAAACAAAGTAAAAGTAGGTGGATACACCAGGGCAATTAGACACAGAACGTAAAACAGTGCAACTACACCACTTTAAGAAGATAGAGAGAATGTAAGAAGAAGAAGAAGAGAAAGAAGAAGAGAAGAAGAAATTTCCTTACCAAGCAGAGCGAGGCACACCAAACATAACAGCATTTTCCACAAGAAAGGTTATTTCAATAACATTTTGCGACAAGGAACAATAAAATAAATAAACAAAATGAAAACACAGAAAATGTAAGATCCACAGAGTAGCTATAAAGACGATCGGCTCCACATACAACAAAATCCACACGTTCCTGCCATTGTATATTCTGTTGTAAGAAATCCACTTGAACCTTTTCTGTTTCACAATTACTAAACTAATGGTCTCCATTGTGCAGGCAGTGTATATTCATAATAAAATAAGAAAACACAATGAGCACTTCCAGACTAATATAGACTGAGAATCGCTGACAATATAAGGTCGTGGTCATCATGTAGCATGTCCTTTGCAGAACGTCGCTCTCATGACAGCCTGCCTGTAGAAAACGTTATCGTTCGCCAGTCTTCCGGCCTGCTCCAAGGATAAATTCAGCGTTTCCTTGATTGCCTGGGTCTATCGTCTTCTCGGTCAGCCCCTGCTTTTCTTCCCATTGACCATGCCTTCCATAACCGCTCCCTCCAGTCCTTGACTCCAGTCCGTTGAGTCGTGTGACGTGTCCAAACAACCTCAGTTTTTGGGTCAGTACGTCTTTATGAGCCAATTCTCCTGCACATTCAGGTCTTGCCAGATGGATAAGTTTCTTTCTTTCTTTGTCCACAGGATTGTCAGGACTCTTCTGTAGCACTGTGTTTCAAAAGCACCGATCTTCGCTCTTATTGCTTTTGTAATCGTCCATGTTTCACATCCATAGGTTGATACAGGAAAAATGCATGTTCTTAGGATCTTTAGTTTTAGTTCTTTGTATGTATTATGCCATAGGTTCTGCATACTCCTAACCGTCTGCATTGCCATAGCCAGTCGTCTTCTTACTTCTTTTGTAGTCTCCATTGTTGTTCAGTATTGATCCCAGATATTCAAAATGGGCAACATTTTCAATCTCTTCGCCAGCTATTTCGATTTTAGGTTGGAGTTTTGTCTTGTCAGTTGTCGTTATCTTAGTTTTCTTTGTATTCAGGTGGAGATTCTGGGCTTCACTTTGTTTCTTTGTATTCAGGTGGAGATTCTGGGCTTCACTTTGTTTCTTTGTATTCAGGTGGAGATTCTGGGCTTCACTTTGTTTCTTTGTATTTAGGTGGAGATTCTGGGCTTCACTTTGTTTCTTTGTATTCAGGTGGAGATTCTGGGCTTCACTTTGTTTCTTTGTATTTAGGTAGAGATTCTGGGCTTCACTTTGTTTCTTTGTATTCAGGTGGAGATTCTGGGCTTCACTTTGTTTCTTTGTATTTAGGTGGAGATTCTGGGCTTCACTTTGTTTCTTTGTATTCAGATGGAGATTCTGGGCTTCACTTTGTTTCTTTGTATTTAGGTGGAGATTCTGGGCTTCACTTTGTTTCTTTGTATTCAGGTGGAGATTCTGGGCTTCACTTTGTTTCTTTGTATTCAGGTGGAGATTCTGGGCTTCACTTTGTTTCTTTGTATTCAGGTGGAGATTCTGGGCTTCACTTTGTTTCTTTGTATTCATGTGGAGATTCTGGGCTGCACTTTGTTTCTGGACTTATGAAATTATTTGTTCTAGACCCTTGGCGATGTTCGAGAACAAAACTGTGTCGTCGGCACATCGTATTTCCGATATCTCCTTTCCCTCCTATTGTGAAAGGATCGAAGTCTGTAGAAATTGTATCTGCCTTTACATTCCTGATAATGTTTTCTGCATATAATGTTGAACTGGTATGGTGAAAGAATGCAGCCCTGTCTGACCCCCTTGTGTATCTCAAACCAATCTGAGGTTTCACCATGTATTCTGACGGTAGCTTGCTGCCCCCTGTAGAGGGTTTCTATTAGTTGAACCAGATGTCCTGGGAAGCCCATATCTTTTATAATCTTCCACATTTGCTGATGTTTTACGCAGTCAAAGGCTTTGGTGTATATAAAACAGGCATACATGTCCGTATTGAATTCTCTGCTTTTCTCGATGATGTTTCTCATGTTGATATGGTCTCGTGTGCATCTTCCTGGCCTGAACCCTGCTTGCGTATCGTTTATTTCATAGTCCAGCTTTCTTTATATTCTTTTCATAATGATACTCAATAAGATCTTTCTGGCGTGGCTTATGAAGGCGATAGTGCAAACATTTTTTACATAACTTTAGATTCCCTTTCTTAGGTATGGGGATTTACGCAGAGCGTTTCCATGCTTTGGGCCATTCTGGTATATGCGGATGCTTGTTCCCGCTTATATCAGTTCACCACAATATAAGGTAGATAATCAAATCTGGCTCTGCTGATATAACACAGGACGTCTTTCATTTAGCTTATGAGCCATAACAAATAAATAAATAATATATATATATATATATATATATATATATATATATATATATATATATATATATATATATATATATATATACTTTCAACAGTATAACCCACGCTCCCCAGGGATAGCTAATGTAGGAATTAAACTTTGAAGGCCTCTTTCATTGCATCCCTCCTCACTTCCTCACAGAAGCAGGTCCACACCCCACCCCCCTCTCATGGACATCTAATTCAATAAGCTATCATAAACCGTGTCTGGGGACCCCCCCCCCTCTCATGGACATCTAATTCGATAGGCTATCATAAACCGTTCTGGGGACCCCACCCCCCTCTCATGTACATCTAATTCGATAGGCTATCATAAACCGTTCTGGGGACCCCACCCCCCTCTCATGGACATCTAATTCTATAAGTTATCATAAACCGTGTCTGGGACCCCCCCCACCCCCCCCCCCCTCTCATGGACATCTAATTCGATAAGTTATCATAAACCGTGTCTGGGACCCCCACCCCCCCCCCCCCCCTCTCATGGACATCTAATTCGAAAAGTTATCATAAATCGTGTCTGGGACCCCCCCCCCCCTCTCATGGACATCTAATTTGATAAGTTATCATAAACCGTGTCTGGGACACCCCACTCCCTCCCCCACCCCCAATTCTTATTCCAACCTCTAATATCTTCCCCCTTCAACTCGCTCTTTCCGGATCATCACTTCCCCTAAATCGATTAAAGATTTAGGGGGTGAGAAGAGAAGGAGGACAGGGGTGTTGTTGTTTGTGCATGTGTGTGTGGGGTTGATTGACGGGAGAGGGTGGTGGTAGTTGAGAAGACAAATATACGGACGGGGAATAGGTGTATAGAAGGAAAGGTGTATAGAAGGAAAGGTGTATAGAAGGAAAGGTGTATAGAAGGAAAGGTGTATTGAGGGAAGGTGTGAGTAGATTGAGAGGTGAATGAGATTGGCGAAGGGGTGGGCTGGTTGGTGCAGAAGAATATGATGGCATTTAGCTTGAATGTTTGAATCGTAGAGGAGCGCGTGGCCGAATGGTTTCAAGGCCGGCCTGCCTGCCGACAAAGAGGGCAGCGGTTCGAATCTCCGGTATGGCATTTGTTTTTCTGTTGGGGGTGAAATAAACAAACATAGCGAGTACACGACGTGGCGACAGCAGTGGCGAAGCGGTCTGTAGTCCTCAGCCTTCAAAACCCCTCGATTACCACAGTAACGGAAAAAATTTATTTTTTTTAATTTTGTTGTTGTTTATAGTTTGAATTTCAGGAAAGATTGAGCGGTGGATTGTGAGTATGTGTGTAGATAGGCATAAGATGAGAGCAAAATATTCCACACATACACCCACATAAAGGCAAAAAGTATCGTTCGATGACCATTATGTATACGCTTTAGTAGGCCCAGCTATAACTGAGCACCTGTCATACTGTCAGGAATGGAATAGCATCTAGGAAGGTGACTGACAGCTCACTAAACCTTATAAGAAGCGGTGGGCTAGTGGAATTATGCATCTATAATCGCTCTTCTTCTTCTTTGTTCGTTTTCAATCTCACGCTACCAAGTCCAGAAAAAAGCTTTCCAAGTTGCGGAATGTAGTCCAGAGAACGGAATGCGTTGTGTCGTGGTTTACAGTTTGACTGCTATATTTGCACCTTTCGGTCCAGCACATCCGACTTCAGCAAGCATTTTTGAGTACCGGGTTGCCCTCCCTCTTCGATCCCTTCTACTTAGCCAGTCTGCTCTGTTGCATCTTGTTATCCAGGATCACCGCGTGGAGGTGTAGAAGGGTCTTGGCAGCCCTGGTTCGCTGGCCCTGACGCTAGCAGTCAGCTATGGGTAGCTGACCGCTGCAGTTTATGCGCTGCTCAGCGTCTTGATCCTCTATAATCGCTCAATCATCATATCATTGGCTGGCTCGGTGTGCAGACTGTTTCAGAGGTAAATGCACTCCAGTGTTGCATAATCACTTAGCGTGGATTCAGAATTTGTATATGTCTCACCTGCTCTTAGATAACCAAAATAAGGCGCAGCATGTGGTTGAGAAGGGCGCACAAAAGAAGACCTGCGAAACAAGCGTTTAAGGCCTGGTCTATGCTTGAAGACGCGATAAGTTAAGATGCAATTGAATCTATAAATAGATCGAACTCTGTGTGTCGTAAGTGTTGAATGACGAAATGCTTAACCCGTGTGACACTTTTTTAGGGTGCCACGCTGGTCTGGTACCTCAACGTCCGTCCGTCCGTCCCAACCCTCCCCCCCTCTCTCTCTCTCTCTCTCTCTCTCGGCAAGTTGCTTCTGTCTTCCTGAGGTTAGGTGTTCGAATTCGCGGCTGCCAATTACTTGATTTTCTTTCCTGTTAGTTATATGTGTTTTCAGAGTGTAGATAATTGTCACGAGAAACATTCTTTGTTGCTGTCTGGAAGTTTCCACATATCACCTTGCACCAATGTGATATAATCGTTGTTATGGCGTGTACGCGAAACAGAAAATGGAACTGCCCATATTTTCCTGTATGTGTAAATACCTGGTCAATAGCTTTTCTCTGACTTTCTACAAAACGTTGGTCTTTACATCCGGGGTTTTGCTTACTTTAGTAGCCATGTGGTTGGTGATGAATAGCTGTATACTTGCATGTAACGCACGGACATAAACTGGAGTCTTAATACACTTGCAAGTAAGGCACAACATACGCTGGAGTCTTAATACACTTGCATGTAATGCACAACATAAACCGGAGTATTAATACACTTGTATGCACACACACAACATAAACTGGAGTCCTAATACACTTGCACGTAACACAACACAAACTGGAGTCGTAATACACTTGCACGTAACACAACACAAACTGGAGTCGTAATACACTTGCACGTAACACAACATAAACTGGAGTCTTAATACACTTGCACGTAACACAACACAAACTGGAGTCGTAATACACTTGCACGTAACACAACACAAACTGGAGTCGTAATACACTTGCACGTAATGCACAACATAAACTGGAGTATAATATAGTTAAATATAACATAACAACACACTGAAGTGTAATACACTTAAATGTAACACAACATAATAACACACTGAAGTGTAATACACTTAAATGTAACACAACATAACAACACACTGAAGTGTAATACACTTAAATGTAATACAATATAACAACACACTGAAGTGTAATACACTTAAATGTAACACACCATAACAACACACTGAAGTAATGCACAACATAAACTGGAGTATAATATAGTTAAATATAACATAACAACACACTGAAGTGTAATACACTTAAATGTAACACAACATAACAACACACTGAAGTGTAATACACTTAAATGTAACACAACATAACAACACACTGAAGTGTAATACACTTAAATGTAACACAACATAACAACACACTGAAGTGTAATACACTTAAATGTAATACAATATAACAACACACTGAAGTGTAATACACTTAAATGTAACACAACATAACAACACACTGAAGTGTAATACACTTAAATGTAACTCAACATAACAACACACTGAAGTGTAATACACTTAAATGTAATACAATATGACAACACACGGAAGTGTAATACACTTAAATGTAACACAACATAAGAACACACTGAAGTATAATACACTTAAATGTAACACAACATAACAACACACTGAAGTATAATACACTTAAATGTAATACAATATAACAACACACTGACGTATAATACACTTGCATGTAACACACAACAGGACACGTGTTGGACAGCTAGGAGGGATATATATACATCACTGTTGCATTGAACATGACATGTACAGCTGATTCAGACATAACAGATCGATATGTAAACTTAGCACAGGTCGGTTGAGTCATAAACTGGTTAAGTTAGGTTAGAGTGACATATTGCTACTCTCTCACACACACCTCTCCTCTCCGCCACCCCCCCCCCCCCCCCGATTCTAACTATCTATATATGTGTCTACCTGTCTGGATTGCATGCCTGTTTATCGAAAAACCTACCTACCTACATATATATATATATATATATATATATATATCTACCAGTCTATCTTTATGTTATTCTACATATTCGTTTGTCTACCTACTTACCGACTTGCTTACTTAAATAGATATATGTCTGTATCCATGTCTACCTAGCTATGTCTGTCTACCTTGTTACCTACTTACATTTCTGTACATCTACCTGACCAGCCATTTGTTTTGTACCTACGTATCTTACTTTATGTTTGTTTGTCTCCCTTGACAGTCTTCTTCTTCTTCTTCATATTATTCTTTACAGCGAGGCTGCGATATATGTGCCTTTGGGCCCTGCACATCCGGTTCCAGCACGTCATTTTTGGGCGAGGGTTCACGTTCTCCTTTGCATCCCCACTATCTTAGCCAGGCTGCCTGGTTGCAGCCTGTTTCCAGGTAGATCATGGTCAGCTCTGCTTCATTGACCTGAGGCAAGCAGCCAGCTACGAATTGACGGCTGTTGTTATCTCCTTCACTGATGCACCTTCGGCTCCGTTAGATATATGTATGTCTAACAAGCTCTTTATCCCAGTATCACACATGCTTATGTAAGCTCACACATACACACTCTCACAAGCACTTAAAACACATACGCACACTCACACTTGAACACACATGCGCGGACACAGCACCACGTGCACCAGTAGAGACGGAACGACGAGTGAACTGGCACACGGTTGTTGAGTCATTGAGAACAGCAATTGGTTAAAGTGATAAATATCTTCTCTTCTCCATTCCTCTGTCTCTCACCATCTTCCTCTGTGACATGTCCACTTCCCTTTGTTATTCTTTGTCGGTCTCTCACTCCTTTTTGTATGTCTATCGTGAGCCACTTTCCTTGACCTATGTCACTCTATTGTATTTCTCCTATGGGTATCTCTCTCTTGCCACTTCTTTTTACCCGTCTCTCTTTTGTCTCATGCTCTCGTCATTTTTTTTACTCGTCTCTCTTTTGTCTCACGCTCTCGTCATTTCTTTTTACTCATCTCTCTTTTGTCTCACGCTCTCGTCATTTCTTTTTACTCATCTCTCTTTTGTCTCGCGCTCTCGTTATTTCTTTTTACTCGTCTCTCTTTTGTCTCACGCTCTCGTCATTTCTTTTTACCCGTCTCTCTTTTGTCTCACGCTCTCGTCATTTTTTTTACTCATATCTCTTTTGTCTCACGCTCTCGTCATTTTTTTACTCGTCTCTCTTTTGTCTCACGCTCTCGTCATTTTTTTTACTCATCTCTCTTTTGTCTCACGCTCTCGTCATTTTTTTTACTCGTCTCTCTTTTGTCTCACGCTCTCGTCATTTTTTTTACTCATCTCTCTTTTGTCTCACGCTCTCGTCATTTCTTTTTACTCGTCTCTCTTTTGTCTCACGCTCTCGTCATTTCTTTTTACCCGTCTCTCTTTTGTCTCACGCTCTCGTCATTTCTTTTTACTCATCTCTCTTTTGTCTCACGCTCTCGTCATTTCTTTTTACCCGTCTCTCTTTTGTCTCACGCTCTCGTCATTTCTTTTTACTCATCTCTCTTTTGTCTCGCGCTCTCGTTATTTCTTTTTACTCTTCTCTCTTTTGTCTCACGCTCTCGTCATTTCTTTTTACCCGTCTCTCTTTTGTCTCATTCTTTCGTCATTTTTTTTACTCGTCTTTTTTTTTGTCTCATTCTCTCGTCCTTTCTTTTTACTCATCTCTCTTTTGTCTCACGCTCTCGTCATTTCTTTTTACTCATCTCTCTTTTGTCCCACGCTCTCGTCATTTCTTTTTACTCATCTCTCTTTTGTCCCACGCTCTCGTCATTTCTTTTTACTTCTCTCTTTTGTCTCACGCTCTTGTCCTTTCTTTTTACTCGTCTCTCTTTTGTCCCACGCTCTCGTCATTTCTTTTTACCCGTCTCTCCTTTGTCTCACTCCCCTCGTAATTTCTTTTTATCTCTTACTGTTGTATGTCTGCGTTCGTCTATCTTTCAGTGATAGTCATTGTCTAGTTTTCTTTCTGACGTGTTTTCGCTGCATATATATATACACACACATACATACATACACACACACACACCACCTCCCCCCCACACGCACGCACGCACACACACGCACGCACACACACACACGCACGCACGCACACACACACACATTACACTCACACACAGCTCTCCAAAGTGTTCTTCTTGTCCACCTTCAACTCGTCCACTTCTTACTTCCTCAATCCGCTCATGGCTACCTTCGCAACCTGTCTATCTCTCCCTCCCCCTCAACCTCCTCGGCCTATCTGTCCTTCCTCCTCCAACTATCTTTTACATCTCCCATCAACCGACCATAATCCCGACAATTTCTTATTCAATTTATCTGCCCACTGCACAATACCTATAATTGGGTCACGAGGTCACGGCTCATATTTCTCCATGTCGTCTTTCCAAATATCGGTAAATCGTATATAACTGTCTCATTACGTAAGTATTGAATTTGTAGGCCCCTGTTCGTTGCACTCCTACTCTTTCATACATCCCCGCTACATAAACTCCGAAACAACCGACCCACCCTTAACCTGCCCAATCCCCGCCTAGACAATGCACTAAGCCAACCCGGTTGTAATGATTGCGTCAAATATCATTTGGTCCACGTGTCTGGCCGCCGACTACCGAAAATACCTGGTTATGGTGAGCAACAGAGACAGCTTAGAAAAGCAAGCGAAAAATTGCCTTCAGGTGATTCGAACATTCACTCCCTACACTACAAATCTTTACAGACTTGCATATGGATGCTTGGTGACATTCGAGCCATCGAAAGACCAAACATAAACCAAATGGATAGACAGAGCGAGTGTTCTTCACCACCCGCGATGGACGAACATTAATACTCCACGGAAGTGGTGTACCTTCTTAGGCTTGGCTAAATGTTCCTATTTACTGACAACAATATAAGTCATAAGCGACCCGTTCCCCAATAAGGTAGTTAGTTAATATTCTGCGGATACCAACCCCGTCTCAAGACGTGTAGTTTTCTCACAAAGTGACCAGTGTACGATTTAATTCTTCGTGTCTCCTAAAGTCGCCCCGCGCGGTCATGCTGGCGCTGTGGGTGTCTGTGATTAACTTACTTAACGTATTTATACTGGTTTATAAGACTCTACAGAGCGTATACAACTAGTTTCTTTGAGGGTGGTTTAACCGACGTGTGAGTCTATCTTAAGAGACTCAAACGCTAGAGCTAAGTAGACCCGCAGCCAGATAGGCGCCATCTATAGATGATTGTGGTATTGGTTCTGGGTTTGGCATTGGCCATATCTTTCCTCATCAGCGTGCTAGGTTTAAGCACTACTGCATATGTATACCTGAATATATGAGGTATTGTAGTTATACTGAACACCACTGAGAGATAAACAACAAAAATAGTTAAATACAAAATCATATGAATGTACGTGTCGCATCCTGTGAAAGATATTGCGTGAAGTTTAGCACATCGAAGAATGAAACTATAAAGACTTTCAGAACACCAGGTCCAATAAACATACGTGTTTCTCTCGTCGTCAAATTTTTTTATTTTATTTGGAAAAACCAAGATATGTACTCACTGGCTGAAGATGGAGTCCGTCTGGGAACGCCACTGTTGGAGTTGGTGCTGGGCTTTCTCTGCAAAGGTTTGCCCGATGTCGGCTTGAGGAAATCAAAGTCTGGATCATCATTCACTGAGCTGGCACTACTGCGGGCAGGGGCTGCAACAGAGAAGACAAAAACTAACATAAGTCATCGAATAAAGGGAATCTGTATTTTTGTGTTAAACTAAAACTGTCAATATTGTGTTATTCCCATTGCTGAGGTCCACAAAGATGATGTACAGGGCTTAGGAATAAATGTCGACTATCTCTGCAGTCGATGTGCACTACATAGGGTAGGTTTTCATTTTACGTGCAAAATAAAAGTAAACAATGCCGGACCAAGCTCTTAAAGGCTTATTTTAATGGTTAGAAGGCCGACATTCAATTAAATGGTAAACGGCACATTGAACCGACTTCGCCACTGCACCACTTCGCTAATGTTGATGGAAGCCACTACTGCTGAGTTTATTTAACGACGTTTCTGTGGTGGTGGGTTACATAAGCTCTTCTTGATAAGTACTTGACAAGGTGGACCAGGCAATGAGCCTTAGTAAGTACACCACTGTAGAGGATGCCTGTGCTAATCAGACGTCCCTTGGCATTAAGAAAGTTAAAACCATCACGAACAATGAACAGTTAAAACCAATGTTAAATAGAAAATCCACGATATGGTAAACCAATAAATCAAATAGTTGTCAAGTACCAGCTGCCCGAGCCTACATGCCAGAGATACTTTCAACCCTGGAACGCACAGTTAACAAGCGGGCCATGTGACTTTGGAGAATAATATTCACTATTATTACATACATTTTATGTTGCTATTTTTGGAGGTACATACATTTGTGAAGAGATGTTGCTGAGATCTTTGTGGATGACAAGGACAAGAATGGCACCACTGCCCCGAAGAGAACATACCGTAACATGTGATTAGCTGTGTGGCATGGCCTAACACCGGTCATGGTAAGAATTTTTTTAAGAGCAGCATAGATTGCGCCTAACAGGGTGCGGGTCTACTCTGCTGTAGTGTTTCAGTTTATTAAGATGGACTCGCACATCGGTTAACCACAATCTGTGACACTTGTCCAAACGCAGCAGAGTAATAAGCTGCAAGAGCCTAGCTCGAAATCCTCCTCCCAGCTAAATCCGGCTCATGCCAGAGCTGTGACCTAGACAAGGACATCTGCCTCTGTAGAAGTACAGGTCGACTAAGACTAAGACAGTAATAGTCTTCCATATGAATTGTATTCTTCCATTAACGAATAATAAATAGTGTTCACTGGGACAGACCACACATCGGTTTCACTTGACACGTTGTTCAGATGATTTATAAAGTAGGCCGGGCATATCCGATTTCAGCTGACTTTTGTGGGTACTATGTTTGCCTCCCACTGCGATCTATATCATCTTAGGCAAACTACACAAGTGCAGCCGGTTTCCAGGGCCGCCACTTGGAGGCGAATAGGGTTTTGATCAGTTCTCGTTCGATGTTTCTGATACAAACAGCCATTTATGAGTCTTTGGCTGCTGTCACCTTATTCACTGTGCTGCATCTTCGGCATTTTATCTCACATAGGAAGAACACGAGAGTGATGGACGAAATGAAAAAGAAAAAGACAAAAGAAGAGAGAAGGGAAACGAGATATGGATTTTAGAGATGGAGAGAGAGAGAGAGAGAGAGAGAAGGTAGCGCGACAGAGGGATGAGGTGAACGAGACAGTGAAAAAGAACAGAAGAATTAAACATTGAAGAGTGAGACCAACAGGCAGAATGCAAAATGAAAAAAAAATACAGAAGAATGAGAAACACATAGAGAGAGAGAGAGAGAGAGAGAGAGAGAGAGAGAGAGAGAGACAGACAGACAGACAGATAGAGATAGAGGGCGGCAGGGAGAGAGATAGAGGGAGGGAGGGAGGGAGTAACAGGTGTAACGACACGAGGCAGAGAAAAAGTAAGATAAAGAGATATGAGATAATAGAGTCAGTAAACAGTATAATAACAATGTAAAGAAGCCCAGAAAGAACGAGAAGGAATAGGACGGAGAGAGAAGCAGGTATAGAGACAGCGAAAGGAAAGCTAAAAGATACAGGGACAACAGTGATGTTGTAACAGTCACAGCGACAATGAATAGGGAGTGATATATCTATGTATGTGCACGCTAAAGAATTGTTAATTTATCTCCTTTACTCCATGTGGAGGCATAAGTCAGTTATGAAGGTCATTCATTTGCCTATGCCCAAAGGCCTGATAAATAACATGTATCCGCAGGGCTGGGTAGGGCGGAGCAAGGTAAGCTATAGCCAGGTACAAGCTGTCCGGAGCAGAAGGTACTAGTTATATACAAAGCTGCGGGTATGTCAGGTTAGCGAGCCAGTCTACGTCCGAGGATGATGTGTCAGAGCAGAGCAGAGGTAGACAGATATGTCAGATACATATATACCCACACACACACACATATATATATATATACACACACACACACACACATATATATACACACACGCACGCGTACACACATATATATATATATATGCATACACACACATATATACACGCACGCACAGACAAACACATATATACACATGTATATATATATATATATATATATATATATATATACACACACATATATATATATATATATATATATATATATATACGTACGAGCGCGCACATACACACAAACACACACAAAACAAACAAACACACACACAAACAAACAGACACAAACAAACACACACACACAAACAAACACACAAAATCATAACAAGGTGCCCTGTCGATTGGCGTTCATGGACCTCCATCCATTTCTATCATGTGTGTCGTTTACTATGTTGTTGATTGTCACCCATACCATTCTCTCAGGCTGTCCATCATCTTTTTTCTCGGCCTTCCTATATATCTTGTTCCTGTTATCTTTCCCGTTGTCACGACGTGCTCCAAGCCGCCTCGTCTCATAACATCCCCAACAGAGGATGAGTGTTCTGATCCTTGCAATAAGTTGTATTTACGCCTCCTCGAGTACTGTATCATTAGTCTTCTTTGTGTCTGTGCCTCCTCGAGTACTGTATCATTAGTCTTCTTTGTGTCTGTGCCTCCTCGAGTACTGTATACTTAGTCTTCTTTGTGTCTGTGCCTCCTCGAGTACTGTATCATTAGTCTTCTTTGTGTCTGTGCCTCCTCGAGTACTGTATACTTAGTCTTCTTTGTGTCTTGTGCCTCCTCGAGTACTGTATCATTAGTCTTCTTTGTGTCTGTGCCTCCTCGAGTACTGTATCATTAGTCTTCTTTGTGTCTGTGCCTCCTCGAGTACTGTATCATTAGTCTTCTTTGTCTGTGCCTCCTCGAGTACTGTATCATTAGTCTTCTTTGTCTGTGCCTCCTCGAGTACTGTATCATTAGTCTTCTTTGTCTGTGCCTCCTCGAGTACTGTATCATTAGTCTTCTTTGTCTGTGCCTCCTCGAGTACTGTATCATTAGTCTTCTTTGTCTGTGCCTCCTCGAGTACTGTATCATTAGTCTTCTTTGTCTGTGCCTCCTCGAGTACTGTATCATTAGTCTTCTTTGCAGTCCATTGGATTCGCAGCATTCTTCCGTAAAACCCCATCTCCTTTGCATCCGAAGATCTTAGCGCTTGCTTGCTAATTGTCCACGAGTCACTGTCATATGTTAGTACTGGTTCCTCATAGCATCCAAGGACACTCTATCTCAGCTCCAGCGACAAGGTATGTTATTGCACAATATTCCGTTCATGGTCTGGAAGACCGATTTTGCTTGGGCTATTCTATACTTTATTTCGCAATTGCATCTTCCATCTGATGTTAGGTATGTTCCCATGTATTTAAACGTGTTAACTTGTCTCAATTCGGTCCCTTTCGCTTTGACGCCGCATTTTGGAGAGCCCGGTTTCTTCGTCACTAGCATCACTTCCTATTCCTTGTTATTTAAGCTGAGACCTTTGTTTTCACTTTGCTGCACGTTGGTTTCATTCTAGGCTATCAATACAATATCATAAATATATTGTTGAATATATATATATATATATACATACACACGCACGCGCGTGTACGTACACAGAGACAGACACACAAGAGATATAATATATGAATCAATGATTGTCTGTTAGATAATGACAATGCAAAAGTCAGAAACATCAATCTATAGATTGCATAAATGTGAAATTAAATGTTGACCAAGCAAGGATTGATCAATAGTGTGTACAATCGGCGAGCAACATGAACCATCAGTATCAATACTTTCTCCATTGCAGTAAAACAATAAGCGCACATGCTTCTCTATGGAGTGCAGTGACGTCGGTTTTGTATAAGATAACGTAACATAACATAATCTTAGTGATACCATTTTTATGAACTCACAAAACTTGTAATCGCACGCAAAGAAAAGTGTCAGCCTTCAATCATAACAGCGTCCGGCGTCTGCTCCCTAAAATAAATTGTGTTGTTTTTTTAAATTGCCTTCCTTGACTATATTACCATCCATTCACATTCAACTAACAGCTTTCACGTCGTTTCTTTTCTTAATAATGACTTTTCTGTTCCAACTGATACCCTCATTTCGTCAGTGCCCCCCCAACAGCTTTGAGATAAGACAGGTAAGACTGAGGACGCGTTCATGGTTTGCTGTTTCTTTAAGGTGAAGTCTAAAGAGATAAAACATGCGCCATGGTACAACGAGTGAGAGAAAGTACTTTGCCTAGGTTTGAGTGAGTCATGGCAACTTAATGTTATACAGCAGTGCTTCCCAAGCTTTACTACGTTTGGAACAACTTGGTTCCAAACGAATTTTTTCCAACAATTAACTCTTTGGGAACCACTTGGTCCCAGACGAATCTTTCCAGCAATGACCTCTTTGGGAACCACTTCGTTCCAGGCGAATTTTTCCAACAATTACCTCTTTGGAATACACTTGATTGCAGACGGATCTTTCTAACAATTTCTACTTTGGAATACACTTGCTTGCAGATGGATCTTACCCGACAATTCCCACTTTGGGACTCACTTTGTTTAAAAGGGATCGTCCCGACATTGTCCCCTGTGTAGTAAACCTGGTTGAACAAGGATATTCCAAATATTTCTCAATTTGTGGATCTTCCCAATCTGTTCCCACATTGAGAGACATTCGGTTGAAGAAGGATCTTCCAAAGATGTGTGCATTTTGGGGCATTCTTGGTCGAGAAAGAAAAGTCGGCGACATACTGTATTTACATTGTATTACCTATATACTATTTCGTGCCTGACTGGTGTGTGAGAGACTATAACCACACAGAGAGCAGGACGTAAGATGTGATATACAGATGATGTAACCCTTATAGAGTCGGTATCTGTTAGAGATAAGAATAGGGTCACTTTTGCACTGTGGACTTGTAAGAGCAAGCGACTGAACAGAGCGCTCTAACCCTTCTAAGAGAAAATCCTTACTAACAACGGAAATTGCCATTCTCATGTGATGACCCAACCAACGTACATGTGCGAGCAAAGGACCGGATGTCGCATCACGTGGACACTACAGGCCACAAGAGACAAGAAGACTTTCTATCCCATGGCACACAGGAGGTGACTAAGGAGGATTAGACATTGAGGTCGGCTACTCTATTCTAGAGAAACATTAAATGTAAAGGTAGCCCCTATCAGATGTTGTTGTTGGGGACGAAGTGTTAGAAACTTCATTGTAATTTACCTCAGTTTGTAGTAGCTGGGATCGACAGTTTCCTTCCTCGCTGCTTTTTCTTCCATTACAGTGAGTCAGGTACACTTTTACAGATGGATCGAATGTAGTATGCCGGTAAAAGGAGTTGAACCCTGCAGTATTGTCGCGAAAAGCGAGTTCTCTATCACTGAGCTCATCAGACTATAAGCTACAAAGACGAGAAGAGGAAACATCTACATCATGTGGTGGAAAAGGAGCAACTCAGGAGTGTTGGACGTGGGAATGGCTACCTTATCCATTAGAAACTATAAGCCATAGAGACGAGAAGAGAAAACCTTTACATCCCGTGGTAGAAGAGTAGAGACGTTCAAGTCATGAAGCACATAATACCTACTGCAATGGACAACTGGTTTGTATGGAAGCCTACAATATACATCATCTTGCAGCAGTGGTTTGTGTAGCACGCGTCAGTGTATGACGTGCATGGATTTATATAGTTTACTAAGTGTGTTTGTTGAATGTCATGTTGTTCAATGGTGTTCGGTCCATTTGGCGGCGTTGGGAAAGTAGAGCATTAGTGCTTTTGAAGATGCGGCTTGTAATGTGTTGCGGTTTGCCTGGTCTTGCTTATCGCTAGTATAGTGCGTGTTATGCTTTCGTAGTCATCGTCTAGGTTATGTATTGTACTGGATGTTTCTCGGAGCGCGAGCCACTTTGTACATGTTACGTCTAAGATAGAGGCTGGTTGCCGTCTGGACTGGTATTTGGTCTTGCGCTCTTGGTTCAGGTTAAAATAAAGACGAGCGAGCAGGAGGCGGTGATCGCTTCCTGTTGTGAGACCTGTGACTACTCTAATATCGGTAACGATTTGGTGGTTGGAAAGTACGTGGTCGAGTTCGTGCTGATGTTCGTGGTGGTGTTCTCAATTGGGACTGACGTGGGCCCACCGTTTCTGTGGCGGCTTTGCAAAAAAGCTGTTGCCGTGATAAGAGTTGGTGGGTCTCGCACAGAGTAGCTAGCCCATCGTTCCGTATTTCCGTGGAGTGTGGACCCACGAATCGTTCTCCATATTTCCTAGACCCATCGCCGGCATCCAAGTCTCCGATGACCAGTCTGTGGGAAGTGTGGCCTTCTCTGGTCATAGAATTCGTCGTGCTCTTCCTCTTCTGTGTCTATAGTTGGGGCGTATACTTGTATAACAGAGATGTTAAGTCCCCGGCTGATGGATAGTTCTAAGACAGAGAGGCGGTGGTTGATGAAGCGTACGTCTAGTATCTGGCTAGTTATGTGTGGTGCAGTCTTTTATAATCTGTTAGATTTATATAGGTATATCTTAATTAAGGAAAGAAGAACTTTTGTCAAAGATGGGCAGCTCTGAAAGGTATCAGTTTTCTGCGTCCTGAAAAGGGCGTCAAGTGGTAGGTAGCAGTAGCTTTTCTAATATCCCAAGAGTGTTGATGACTATTGCCCAGGGTCCTCCAGGCGGCTGTGATGTGCCTGACTTTTGTGATGCTCACTACTACGGGGATCACGTCGATCCAATATCGTTTGTCAAGAAGAACAGCCCGTTTCCGGGGAGAACTGCGAGAAATCGAGGTGGGGGTGTCTTGGCCAGTATATTTTACCTGACATTGACTAACATGCCTAATCAGTATGGTGTACATGAGATACGAGCAACCGTATTCAATCCAAACTCAATCCATAACTTTGAAGATGAAGGAGAGAAGAGTGTGATGTGAACATAAATCGTCCCTGCCCTTTGTACACACCGTCATCGCTACTGAAAAGAAGAGCAATCTGCATGCTGTGTTTTTTTTGGTTCACTCTACTAACACGTCTTACCACTAGACCAAGATAGCTCTGGAATGGAGAGTGAGGTTGATGATAGTGCAAATAAATAGTTACGCGCAACTAATCACAGCGACAGACCTATAACAGAGACCAAACCGCATAGGATAGGAAGCTATTAGTGACGGCATCAGTAGTAGTAGTTCTTGTTGCCTAGAATCAATAGTGGTGTTCTGTCTCACTCTGTTGTTCCTAATTTGCATTGATATATGTTTGTATGCAGTGTCAGAGTACTTACTTTTCATCGCAAAGTTATCAGGTTCAACTCCTGCTACCGGCAGACTCCCGTCGACCCAAATGTAAAGAGGCCACTTGTAAATGGTTACCTGCGATTAGGGAAAGGAAGGGAACTGGCCACTCTACCATGTTCTAACACTCCATTTCCGATGGCAATGAATGCTATGGAAGATGATAGCAATCCCTCTCAGCTTCTTCTCACCTTCATCACTCTCAGCACACGCACTATTTACACTTTTCATCACTTTCACCTCAGTCTCCCATCACCGTGCTCTCCCTATCTCCTCACTCTCACATGACCGTGCTCTCCCTATCTCCTCACTCTCACATCACCGTGCTCTCACTATCTCCTCACTCTCACATCACCGTGCTCTCCCTATCTCCTCACTCTCACATCACCGTGCTCTCCCTATCTCCTCACTCTCACATCACCGTGCTCTCCCTATCTCCTCACTCTCACATCACCGTGCTCTCCCTATCTCCTCACTCTCACCTTCACCGTGCTCTCACTATCTCCTCACTCTCACCTTCACCGTGCTCTCCCTATCTCCTCGTTCTGACTTTCCGTCACTCCGACATTCTCATCGTTCTCACCTTCTCATTACTCCCACCTTCATCTTCTTCCACCTTCTCCTTGCCCTCTTTATCACTCTTACATTCTCGCCTCGCCACAACCCTCCCAGGCGTCAGCGCATGCCAACTGTACTAAAACCAGGCCAACAGGCGCGAGTTACGTGTGTGCTGATGTTCCCACACTTTCTGTGTCACACACGCGCGCCAGTTCCCGATAATTATTAGAGCTTGTGTACAGAGTTATCAGCAGCTTGTCGTGTGTGTTCTTAGGAAGTGCGAGAGAGATAGAGAGAGAGAGAGAGATAGAGAGAGAGTTATAAGTCAGAGAATAAGAGTCAGCGAGATAGTGTAAAAGAATGTGCATGAAAGTGATAATTGGTGTAGAGAGTGAGCGAGTCAATGAGAATGGGTGTAGAGTGAGCGAGTCAATGAGAATGGGTGTAGAGAGTGAACGAGTCAATGAGAATGGGTGTAGAGAGTGAGCGAGTCAATGAGAATGGGTGTAGAGAGTGAACGAGTCAATGAGAATGGGTGTAGAGAGTGAACGAGTCAATGAGAATGGGTGTAGAGAGTGAACGAGTCAATGAGAATGGGTGTAGAGTGAGCGAGTCAATGAGAATGGGTGTAGAGTGAGCGAGTCAATGAGAATGGGTGTAGAGAGTGAGCGAGTCAATGAGAATGGGTGTAGAGTGAGCGAGTCAATGAGAATGGGTGTAGAGAGTGAGCGAGTCAATGAGAATGGGTGTAGAGTGAGCGAGTCAATGAGAATGGGTGTAGAGAGTGAGCGAGTCAATGAGAATGGGTGTAGAGTGAGCGAGTCAATGAGAATGGGTGTAGAGTGAGCGAGTCAATGAGAATGGGTGTAGAGAGTGAGCCAGTCAATGAGAATGGGTGTAGAGTGAGCGATTCAATGAGAATGGGTGTAGAGAGTGAGCGAGTCAATGAGAATGGGTGTAGAGTGAGCGAGTCAATGAGAATGGGTGTAGAGAGTGAACGAGTCAATGAGAATGGGTGTAGAGAGTGAGCGAGTCAATGAGAATGGGTGTAGAGAGTGAACGAGTCAATGAGAATGGGTGTAGAGAGTGAACGAGTCAATGAGAATGGGTGTAGAGAGTGAACGAGTCAATGAGAATGGGTGTAGAGTGAGCGAGTCAATGAGAATGGGTGTAGAGTGAGCGAGTCAATGAGAATGGGTGTAGAGAGTGAGCGAGTCAATGAGAATGGGTGTAGAGTGAGCGAGTCAATGAGAATGGGTGTAGAGAGTGAGCGAGTCAATGAGAATGGGTGTAGAGTGAGCGAGTCAATGAGAATGGGTGTAGAGTGAGCGAGTCAATGAGAATGGGTGTAGAGAGTGAGCCAGTCAATGAGAATGGGTGTAGAGTGAGCGAGTCAATGAGAATGGGTGTAGAGTGAGCGAGTCAATGAGAATGGGTGTAGAGTGAGCGAGTCAATGAGAATGGGTGTAGAGAGTGAGCCAGTCAATGAGAATGGGTGTAGAGTGAGCGAGTCAATGAGAATGGGTGTAGAGAGTGAGCGAGTCAATGAGAATGGGTGTAGAGTGAGCGAGTCAATGAGAATGGGTGTAGAGAGTGAGCGAGTCAATGAGAATGGGTGTAGAGAGTGTGCGAGTCAATGAGAATGGGTGTAGAGAGTGAGCGAGTCAATGAGAATGGGTGTAGAGTGTGCGAGTCAATGAGAATGGGTGTAGAGAGTGAGCCAGTCAATGAGAATGGGTGTAGAGAGTGAGCCAGTCAATGAGAATGGGTGTAGAGAGTGAGCCAGTCAATGAAAATGGGTGTAGAGTGAGCGAGTCAATGAGAATGGGTGTAGAGAGTGTGCGAGTCAATGAGAATGGGTGTAGAGTGAGCGAGTCAATGAGAATGGAGTGAGAGAGAGAGAGAGAGAAAGAGAGAGGGAGGTGGAAGGTAGATTGTGACAACTACCTACTGCTGCTGCTACTATTACTACTACTACTACTACTACTACTACTACTACTACTACTACTACTACTACTACTACTACTACTACAACCATCACTACTGCTAGCACTATCCCCACCCTACCATAATTATTACTACAGCAGCAACTACCACTATTGCAATAACGGTCTCTTATAACAATATACAGTATATTTATTACTACTACTGTTAGATTGAATGATAATGTTGCAAAATATGCGGTAAAAAAAGCCCAAATAACCAACGCTCTTTGTGGCCCCGCAATAATTGCAGGTAGTGTTATAACAATGATCAAAGCTGAAGAGAAACAACAGGTAGAGTTATAACAATGATCAAAGCTGAAGAGAAACAACAGGTAGAGTTATAACAATGATCAAAGCTGAAGAGAAACAACAGGTAGAGTTATAACAATGATCAAAGCTGAAGAGAAACAACAGGTAGAGTTATAACAATGATCAAAGCTGAAGAGAAACAACAGGTAGAGTTATAACAATGATCAAAGCTGAAGAGAAACAACAGGTAGAGTTATAACAATGATCAAAGCTGAAGAGAAACAACAGGTAGAGTTATAACAATGATCAAAGCTGAAGAGAAACAACAGGTAGAGTTATAACAATGATCAAAGCTGAAGAGAAACAAAATCAAATGCTGATGTCGCTGACATACAACAAGTAGGATCAGTAACAGCGCCACACACACTTCATCAAGGACGTCCACAAAATGGTAGCTGCTATTTGTCATGTCCTTCCCCATGCCTGCTTACACTGACAACCGTCTTTCTCTCACTCCTGCAGTTCTGGTAGCTGTAAAAGTAGTAGTAGTAATAGCTGGCGCAGCAGATGTTGTAAAGGCAGTAGTGGTAGTAGAGGTAGAAAAGGCAGTAGAGGTAGAAAAGGCAGTAGAGGTAGTAAAAGCAGTAGTGGTAGTAGTAGTAGAGGCAGTAGAGGTAGTAGTGGTAGTAGAGGTAGAAAAGGCAGTAGAGGTAGTAGAGGTAGAAAAGGCAGTAGAGGTAGTAGAGGCAGTAGAGGTAGTAAAGGCTGTAGAGGTAGTAAAGGCAGTAGAGGTAGTAAAGGCAGTAGTGGTAGTAGAGGTAGTAGAAGCAGTAGAGGTAGAAAAGGCAGTAGAGGCAGTAGAGGTAGTAGAGGTAGTAAAGGCAGTAGAGGTAGTAGAGGTAGAAAAGGCAGTAGAGGTAGTAAAGGTAGTAGAGGTAGAAAAGGCAGTAGAGGTAGTAGAGGTAGTAGAGGCAGTAGTGGTAGTAGTAGTAGTAGAGGCAGTAGAGGTAGTAGTGGTAGTAGAGGCAGTAGAGGTAGTAGTGGTAGTAGAGGTAGTAAAGGCAGTAGAGGTAGAAAAGGCAGTAGAGGTAGAAAAGGCAGTAGAGGCAGTAGAGGTAGTTGAGGCAGTAGAGGTAGTAGAGGTAGTAGAGGCAGTAGTGGTAGTAGAGGCAGTAGAGGTAGTAGATGTAGAAAAGGCAGTAGGTAGTAGAGGCAGTAGTGGTAGTAGAGGTAGTAAAGGCAGTAGAGGTAGTAGGGGCAGCAGCAGCAAAAGCAGAAGTAGTAGTTGTGGTAGTAGTAGTAACAGCAACAGCAGATGTAGTTGTTATTACAGCAGCAGTAGTTGCAGTAGTAGTAACAGCAGCAGCAGTAGTAGTTGTTGTTATTACAGTAGTAGTAGTAATAATAGTAGTAGTTGTTATACCAGTAGTAGTTGTTGTTTTTAAAGCATCAGCAATAGTAGTAGTATTGTTGTTATTGCAGCAGCAGAAACAGCACCAGCAGTAGTGGTGGTGGTAGTATTAGTAGTAGTAGTAGTAGTAGTAGTATTAGTAGTAGTATTAGTAGCAGTAGCAGCAGTAGTAGTAGTAGTTGCAACAGTTATAGCTGCAAAAGTATTATCGGTACCGGGTATATGCTGTAGTATCAGTGGCAACATTTGTAGAAGTAGTTGCAGCACAAGTACTAGTAATTGCATGTAGCCTCACATCTTAACGTTCTTACTCCTCTAACTTCAACATGTGTTTATATGCTTGCCTGCTTCTCGCTGTTGATGATCCCCAGCCTCCTAACTCTCTTCTTGTCATCATTATCTTACCAAATCACATCAAGTTGTGTCCCTCACCCTCTCTATCTACAACCTTCTTTCGTGCAGAAAGAGGACGAGGTACCTTAATGGTAGATACAGCGTGCGCATTCCACGGAGGTGAGAGAGCGGAGCTGCGCCAGATGGTACACGTCGTTTTTGAACGGGTGTACTCTAGGTAGGTGCTGCAGAGCGCTGTGCAACACCTTTCCGCCACAGGCAGGTAAGTTTACCTGGGAGGGAAAGACCTTTTAGGGAAAGACAGGGCGTACGAGTGTGGATCGTGTGGCCGAGGAGATAGGGTTAAAAAATGGTGGTCTGTAGACACGGGTTAGAACCTTGGAGCATAGGTTATTTTTTTTTGTCAATCGGCATGGAAACAGTAACCTGGTCTGCACACTGTGTGGAAAGCATGTGTAGGCCGCCTTTATTCCTCAGACATGTCACTCTATATTCCCACTGCGGACATAAGCAATCACATAATTTATATGTACATATTAATGAAAAATGATGAAAAATGATATCTCAAGACTCGAGTCCTTTCATATGCACAATCAGCGGCGTATTCTTGAAATTCGTTGGTACGATTTCGTACAAAATGTCGAGGTCTCTACTATGACTAACCTCCCAACTGTATCAGAAGTCCTGGACCATCGCCGCCTTTTCCTGTTTGGACATGTTGTCCGACTGGATCAGGAAGTTCCAGCTCATCAAATTCTTCTCAAGGAAGTTCAAAGTGCCGTCCCCGAAACACGTGGCTTCAACAGAAAGCAAATCTCCCCCCCCCCCCCCATCCGCGTAGATGAGGTCTGGCAGAGCGACATTTCGACTGGTCATGGTGACGTTCTACCGACCAAACAGGCCTCAGATGCCTAGGTGAGCATTATTATTATTAATATGGGGAGGAAGGCTAACGTCTGGTCAGATCAAATATGCTTTTCAGACATGTTAGGGTCAGGCAGAATATACTGGCCAAGACCCTTATTTTGGCTTCGCATTCCTCCTTGGAAACGGGCTGTTTTCATGGCAAACTTGGCTAACAAAGTTAAGGGGCAACGTGAACCCTGTGGTAGTGAGCGACACGCAGATGAAGCCAAGCATAGAACAACCGCCTGGATGACCCCAGTCCACCTTCATCGGCGCGCTCGGGATATGAGGAAAACTACGACATCCAGACTTAACGTCCTTTTTCGAGCGCAAGAGTAATCCTTCACATTGGTGGCACTCAACAACAACAATATTAACAATAACGAAGATACTGCTGTCCTGAAGGTCAAAGCTTGCTAAAAATCTTCAAGAAGTATAACTCAGACATCGTGACAGAACAGAAATGAAGGCTACGTTACTACCAAGATACCTTCGTCGTGGACAACGTCCAACACACATGGAAAACACCTGAGAAATTACAATAATCCCGATAAATAGATTGAAGAAAGACTAATATGATTGACATGTCTGTCCAAAAAGAAAACTGTAGATTGAAGAAAGACTCATATGATCAACATTTGTCCAAAAGGAAGACTGTCTCGCCACCTTTTCAATCTCTATCAGTCGTTGACTTTCGTTGTCTCATTCTTCTTGTGTTCGCTGATTGATTGTTATACCGTAAGACGAGTTTTCGTGATGGATTCATCTGTTATCTGAAGCTTCTCTTTAGCTCTGTTCAATGTTAAGTTGTGTTGAGTCATTTGGCCAGTGAGTCTTCCTCAGCTGGATTTTAGAGAGGGCAATCATGCAAAACATGCTTTGTAATTTGTTCACTCAATCCATACGTGCACAGTGGTGACGCAGACACAGGAAGCCTGTACATGTGTTCATGTAGTCTGGTATGGCATGTCATGAGGCAAGAAATGGTGATATGTCCATAAATGTGGTAGTCGTAGACCGGTTGGTTCTGATCTATTACAGCCTATACGATGTTGACTTTTACAGGTTGTGGCGAATGTTACGTGTGTTGTTCTGTGTCCCCGGCGAAGGCCTTTTGGTTTTGGTGGTGACGTAGGTTCAGTTTTGTTTTCGTTCCACTTCGGTGTCTATTCTAGACTTATATTCACCAATATTTTATCATACATAGTTCCTTCAGGATCCAAGTAGCAGAGCAGGCACAGCGCTGGTCTCTTGTAGGAAAATGACGAGGTAGCAGAGCAGGCACAGCGCTGGTCTCTTGTAGGAAACTGACGAAGTAGCAGAGCAGACACAGCGCTGGTCTCTTGTAGGAAACTGACGAAGTAGCAGAGCAGACACAGCGATGGTATATCTTGCAGCAAACGGACAAAGTAGTTACAACAACCGCAAGGACATATACATTTTGAACACTCTGATAATATTCACAATTAAGATCGGAAAATAAAGCGGAGTTATAGACTGGAACCAGGAAACAAAACCTGGAAGGAGACAGCAGATAGAAGAGTCTGGCTTTTACTATGACACACCTTTACACCCCAGAGAAGAAGAGGTGACAAACTTCAGGGCAGAAATGGTGGCGAAACCTTACTCCCCAGACTAACTAGAAGAGTTGAAAAACCTTTGCACATCTGAGCGGAAGAGGTGACATACCTTTACACTCCAGTGTATAAAAAGTGACCAACCTATACACCCCCTGAGCGGAAAAGGCGACAAACCGTTACAACCTCAGGGCGGAAGAGGTGATAAACCGTTACACATCAAGGCAGAAAAGAGACGACCACGTCAGTGTAAATAAAATAAGAATGGTATTTCGCTATCTACTGTCAGCGTTTGATAACTAGCTACTAGTAAGAAGTACGTAGTAGCAGTAGTAGTAGTAGTAGTAGTAGTAGTAGTAGTAGTAGCAGTAGTAGTATTAGTAGCAGTAGCAGTAGTCAGCAGTAGTAGTAGTAGTAGTAGTAGTAGTAGTAGTAGTAGTAGTAGTAGTAGTAGTAGCAGTAGTCAGCAATAATAGTAGTAGTAGTAGTAGTAGTAGTAGTAGTAGTAGTAGTAGTAGTGGTGGTGGTGGTGGTGGTGGTAATAGTAGTAGTGGTGGTGGTGTTGGTAATAGTAATAGTGGTGGTAGTATCAGCAGCAGCAGTAGTATTGGTAGTAGTATGTCCCATCAGCAGTAATAGTAGCAGCAGTAGTAGTAGTAGTAGTAGTAGTAGTAGTGGTAGTAGTAGTAGTGGTAGTAGTAGTAGTAGTAGTAGTAGTAGTAGTAGTAGTAGTAGTAGTGTTGTTGGTAATAGTAATAGTGGTGGTAGTATCAGCAGCAGTAGTAGTATTGGTAGTAGTATGTCCCAGCAGTAGTAATAGTAGTAGTAGCAGCAGTAGCAGTAGTAGTGGTAGTGGTGGTGGTAGTAGTAGTAGGAATAGTAGTAGTAGTAGTAGTAGTTGTTGTTGGTGTTGTTGTTTATACAATTAAATAATACTTCTTTGTTGAATCATAGCTCCAACACTGCATTTGGCTTTCTATAACTATGTTGATTCTAGTCATTTGCAGTACTGGCAAAATGTTATTACATGGTAAGGTTGCCAGCCCCACACACAACCTTCATTGGTTGTATCTTACGACTTGTAGGAAAGGAAAAAGAGGTCGTATTCTGAACGCCAAGGGATCCACTAGGCTAAACAATTATCCCTATCTAAATGTTGAATAATTGATCCGCCTTTGGCTCCAAGTGAAGCATGGTGTCACCACTACAGATGCGCCCTTCACGGGAAGCCTGTATCTGAGATCTGTATTGACGATTTTAATAGCAATAATTTCACATGATGAGATTGCTATCCCCACGCACTACAGTCTTTAGTCGCCTGTTATAACACGACTGGAATGTTATATTGTTTCCATTATTTTCAATCAGGTGTATTTTAACATACTTATTTTTCTTCACTCGTTCTCAATCTCTCTATCCTAAGCCATGGAAATGACTTTGCAAGTAGCGGGATGTTGTTTTGAGAGCGGAATGCGTTGTCTCGAAATTTACAGCTTGAATTTTTGCACCTTTCGGTCAGACACATCCGACTTCAGCAGGCATTTGTAAGTACCGTATTAGCCTTCCTTCTTCGATACCTTCTCCTTAGCCAGTCTGCTCTGTTGCAGCTTGTTATCCAGGATCACCGCGTGGAGGTGTAGAACGGTCTTGGCAGCTCTAGTTCGCTGGCCCTGACGCTAGCAGTCAGCTGTGGTATGCTGACCACTGCAGCTCATGCACTGCTCGACCGATTGATCCCAGCTAAACATAAGCACACATCGATGAGTGAGCACGCGGAAAAGGGGAAAACAGAAACAAGAGAATACAAGATTGACGACTATCTACAGTGACTGATGTCAGATCAGTGGCGTGGTGTAGCAGTTAGTAGCACGACTCACAGCTCAAACTTCCTTGAGTTAGAAATTATGAAATGGAAAGGTTGTTTCCTAACGCTTAGCAACCCCATTTTTTAAAAGTCGCGAAACAAAACGGATGCACTGGATCGTTAAGCTATTGCGAATAAGAGAGAAAACACTGTGATCCACTGATACAGACACGATTAGGTTTTATAGAAAGATATTAAGGATCGCATCAGGTAAAGAAGTATAATGAGGGTATGCTGAGCAAGTCAATGGCCAAAGACAACTTATTACACGTATCATAGAAAAGCAATAATCTCTTTGGATCATATTGTAGCAAGTGGCTGGGAACGGTGGTGTGGATGGAAACGAGAGGAAATGCTGAAAGGGTTAACATTGCGGAATGGAAGATGGGCAACGTCAACAGTCTAGACAGAATGTTGTGTGGGTTCATCATCGCCTACGTCAGTCGGAATGGCACGTGATGATAATGAATTTTTAAAATAAATGTAAAGACACCAATAAGTTACAATTTCCGGTTAAATAATTCCTATAGCAGACATTGCTGTCGGGGAATAAGTGGTAAGACTTCATTTTACTAGTTCACGGCATGTGTATGAGCTATGGTAGCCAGTTCGCTTCCTTAATTCATTTCTTAACAGTAAATCAGAGACCCATGTGCAGCTGGGTGGACTGGAGATTACCGATAACTGGTACATATGTCGTGAAAAGTGAGTGTTCTACCACAGAGCTAATTAGACAATCACAATAATATACTTCTTCTTCTTCTTACGCTGCCAGACGTCAACTTGAATTTGTTCGAAGAAAGCAGCTGTCATCCAGAGGCTGTCGACACTGCCATAGAGCTTGTCTTATGTTGCCACTGGTGGGCCACATGTGCTTTCTCTGGTCCTCGTATGTCGGGAAATTTTGCAGCAAATGTTCAGTGGACATTTTCCCTGTGCCACAGGTGCATTCGTCAGTGCCATCTATCTTCAGTTTATTGAATAGATGGTACCTCAGTCTGTCGTGGCCTGTGCGGAGTCTGAAGACCACGACCTGCTCTCTTCTGTTCAGCTGGTAGTAGGCATCATTTGTTGTGTAGCCAGTATGTTCTGTTTCCCATTTGGCCATGTATCTGGCCCTAATAAACCTTTCGGACTCTTCGTAGGTCACACTAGAATCTGGTTGTGGTAGTCTTGCACCTTCTTTTGCTAGTCTGTCTGACTCCTCGTTGCCTTGAATGTTACAGTGGAATGGAACCCACTGTGCCACTACTCTTTTTGGTGCGGACTGCTGGCATAGTTGACAGAGTACTGCTCTTAGATCATTAAGTTCAGTATTTTTCTGACTTTTTAGTGCTGTAGCCACGGCCAGAGCATCTGTAATCAGGACTATCTAGCTTTCATTGCTTTCGCCTGTCAGCATTGCTTCTACTGCAGCCTTCAGTGCGTCTGCCTCCGCTCTGAAATTGCTTGAGATATTTCCAGTTGCCACTGACAGTGTTATTTTTCTACCATTTGGTAGGCTCAGGAACACACCCCCCCCCCCCTCCATTATGTGTTGTGTTTATTACAGAACCGTCGGTGTATGCATGGGTCCAGTCCATGCTTGGGTAGTTGTCCGCTATGTACCTCAGGGTTATGTCTCTCATTTCTTGTTCAGTCTGGCTGTTCTTATTTCAAATACCTGGTATATTTTCTACCACCTCCGAAATGATATGCTGCTTACATGTGGGTTTACATCTTTCCATGTCTGCGGTACATTTCCCCCTTTCCAGCTTTCGTTCAGGACTGAAAGTAACTTCCTCTTTGCTGTTTGGCCCAACCCCATCAGCATTTCATTTGTTATCCCATCTTTTCCGGACGATTTCTTTTTCTTTAAGGTTCTCATGGCCTCATCCATTTCATTCATGGTTAGTTTTGTCATCATGTGCTCCTCTGGTGCCATATTGATGTTGTTGTGGTTCTTTTGTTCTTCACTAATGTCTGTGTGCCTATCTGTAGGGACATCAATGTGGTTTGCTCTGGCATAATGTTCTATAAAGGCGTTAGCTGCTTTTTTTTCCGGTAAGCATGTTGTCGCCCTGTTTGATGGTAATTTGTTTATTTGACGGTGTTTCGTCGTTCATGGCTCTAACTAAATTCCATAGTTTGTTCCCTTCTTTATCTAGATTTAGGCTTTCTGTTTGGTTTTTTTCCAACTGTCTCTTGTTATTTGGTTCAGTGCTCTTTTGTATTTTGCAGTGATTGCCTTGAGGGCGATATTTGCTTCCATAGATTGCTCTCTCTCTCTCTCTCTCTCTGCCATGTTCCTAGCATTTGAGAATTCATCCTCAGCTTTCTGCAGTTCTTGATTCCAATATGGCTTGTAGTTTTTCCACAATAATATACAAAGTGTTAATAACTAGCTTATGTTTGTGCCCATAGGACCAAATTACTGGAAGGCAATAACGGACCCACTGCAGCGTCATGAAAGTTGTTATAGCCGATCAAAGGAAACGGCGCAAAATGGTAGAAGACATCTTGTCAAACATAGTACTACCTAAACACTGCCTGGCAAGAGCATACAGAGTACTTTAATCTTGGCTTGCTATATGAATATCTCTAAAGTTGTGTCAGTGAAAATGTGAAAAAGTTCAGAAATTGATCAGAAGAATTATTAGCTGACCTAATTTACCGTTAGATGAGCTCCTGTTTGGGAACAAGGAACGGCACTTCTGGAAGATCTTCTCTTTGATGGAGCCCATTGTAACAGACCTTGCTCAACGATGTCAACAAGGCCGTAGCAGATGATACATCTGTTGGTATGCCTCTCAGAAATACTCAACATCCGATTTACGTCCACTATGAAATATTTAACATCTGCTTTACGCCTCAGAAATACTCAACATCCGATTTACGTCCACTATGAAATATTTAACATCTGCTTTACGCCTCAGAAATACTCAACATCCGATTTACGTCCACTATGAAATATTTAACATCTGCTTTACGACTAGAAATACTCAACATCCGATTTACGTCTCCTATGAAATATTTAACATCTGCTTTACGACTAGAAATACTCAACATCCGATTTACGTCCACTATGAAATATTAAACATCTGCTTTACGCCTCAGAAATACTCAACATCCGATTTACGTCCTTTGAAATATTAAACATGTGTTTTGCGCCACATAAATACTCAACATACGATTTTGGTTTCAACTAAACATCCAAATTAAGTCTTTCCTAAATTATCACCATCCGTTTAAGACACAGGTGAATTGTTAAATATATGTGTGTATGTACTCAACATCCGCTTCAGACAGAGGTGAATTGTTAAATATATGTGTGTATGTACTCAACATCCGTTTTAGACACAGGTGAATTGTTAAATATCTGTGTGTATGTACTCAACATCCGCTTCAGACAGAGGTGAATTGTTAAATATCTGTGTGTATGTACTCAACATCCGCTTCAGACAGAGGTGAATTGTTAAATATATGTGTGTATGTATACCTGTTAATCACAGTAATCTTTATAAAATACTCAACCGCGCTGAATTGCATCCATCTCGCATATTCACTAAATAATAGAAATCCCTATTATGAGCTCACATAACAAAAACAAACCACCACCACCTTTCCCCCACCCCCAAAACACTATTTCCATCGACAAAATTAACATGCAGATTATTCACATATCTTAGGACTACATATCCTCTAAAAATAGCACACAGACGATAGACATCCCCACAAAATAACATACAAACGATAGACATCTCCACAAAATAGCATACAGACGATAGACATCTCCACAAAATAGCATACAGACAATAGACATCCACCACAAAATAACATACAGACGATAGACATCTCCGCAAAATAGCATACAGACGATAGACATCTCCACAAAATAACATACAGACGATTGATATATCCACAAAATAGCATACAGACAATAGACATCCCCACAAAATAACATACAGACGATAGACATCTCCACAAAATAGCATACAGACGATAGACATTCCCACAAAATAACATACAGACGATAGACATCCCCACAAAATAACATACAGACGATAGACATCCCCATACAATAACATACAGACGATAGACATCCCCACACAATAACATACAGACGATAGACATCTCCACAAAATAACATACAGACGATAGACATCTCCACAAAATAACATACAGACGATATACATCTCCATACAATAACATACAGACGATTGACATCTCCACAAGATAACATACAGACTACTGACATCTCCACAAAATAACATACATACTACTGACATCTCCACAAAATAGCATATAGACGATAGACATGGTTACTAATGTAGCCAGTTATAAGAAAGTCTGAATGAAAGCAGGATGGGTTTGTTTTTTTGTAGTGGTGATTTCTGTGACAAATTGGTTTACATGATGAGGGTAACAGCCTCATGTACAACCATTTGTAATCGTCTTTTACATGCATGGGTGGTTACATTGGCCCTATTCTGTCGTGACTGCGATCTCTATGGGTGAATAATAGTACACTGCAGTGCAATTATATTCTTCTTTGTCTTCATACGCTTTGAGACGTTGACTTGAATATACCTAAAGACAACAATGCTTAGCCTGAGGCTATCGATATACCAGTTAAGCCTGTGCATGAATAGTATTGATGTGATGATGACCATATGTGCTTTCTCTGTTACTCGCATTCTGGAATCCCTTTGTAGCAGATGTTGAGCATTCATTATATCAGTACCTCAGACGTATTCATCAGTATTTCCTATATTCAGCCTTTTGAATAGATGATATATCCGTTGTTGATTGTGCGGAGTCTGAAGATTACTACCTGTTCACCTCCGTTGGGCTGGTAATTAGCGTCATTTTGACGTTGACCTATGTGCTCTACTTCTCGCGTGTTCTTGTATCTTCACTTGATAAACTTCTTGGCTGTTTCATAAGTTATACATACATCAGGCTGTTGAATAGCTTTCCAGGTCTATATCACACTATTTCTCTGGTGCGGCCCTTGTGCCTTCGATATTACCATCATGTGGCTCTCAGGGTGGTATGAGCTAGACAATTTGTTTTTAAAAAATCCCATATCAGAAACTGCTGTCGGGGATAAAGTGTTAAGACACTTCATTGTGATAAGCCATAGCTTGAGTAGCGTGGTATAGCCAGTTCCCTTCCTCGCTGCCTGTCCTTCCCTAACCGCATATTACAAATGAACCCCTTATACAGCTGGGTCAGACGTCAACTTGAATTTGTTCGAAGAAAGCAGCTGTCATCCTGAGGCTGTCGACACTGCCATAGAGCTTGTCTAGTGTTGGCACTGGTGATGGCCATATGTGCTTTCTCTGGTCCTCGTATGTTGGGCAATTTTGCAGCAGATGTTCAGCAGTCATTTTCCCTGTACCACATGTGCATTCGTCAGTGCCACCTATCTTCAGTTTATTGAATAGATGGTACCTCAGTCTGTTGAGCTACTGTAACAAAAAGTACATTAGTATCCACAGATAAGTAGCCAAAACACGACAGCAACCAATAACAGCTTCAAGCTGGGTCGAGAAAGTTGCCATGGATATGATCTGTCCTCGAATTGTTTTTTAAATGTCAGGCAACTTAACTAAATATACACAGGAAACGAGACGAGTGGGGAGACAAAAGGATCATTCCATTCTAATTGTTAAGACACCACCAGAATAACCAGGCTGCTAGGAGCTGCTTTCGTGCATAGACTTCCTGAAAGGGTCAGTTACCACTACAGCCCCACTTGGTATGTAAACAAAATGGATACAAGGACTGAGATAGATGAGCGTTCCACGGCTCGAGTTAGGGTCGGGCCTAGCATACTTGCAACGCCCCCCCCCCCCAGCCCCTGTTCACACGACATACATGGAAACATGTTATGTTACAGCAACCAGACTAACGAGGTGGGGATCGACACTGTGATCCCCTATAATAATAGACTACTGAGAAGTCATGCATAGAAAAGGTTACTAGAAATCTGCTGGCATAGATCATCCGTCAAGAGTGAGGAGTCCTGGAGAATGTGGTCCATTGTTTACTTGTTCTCTCCACTTAGATACGTGTATCATAGAAAAGTTACTAGAAATCTGCTGGCATAGATCATCCGTCAAGAGTGAGGAGTCCTGGAGAATGTGGTCCATTGTTTACTTGTTCTCACCACTTAGATACGTGTATCATAGAAAAGGTACTAGAAATCTGCTGGCATAGATCATCCGTCAAGAGTGAGGAGTCCTGGAGAATGTGGTCCATTGTTTACTTGTTCTCACCACTTAGATACGTGTATCATAGAAAAGGTACTAGAAATCTGCTGGCATAGATCATCCGTCAAGAGTGAGGAGTCCTGGAGAATGTGGTCCATTGTTTACTTGTTCTCTCCACTTAGATACGTGTATCATAGAAAAGT
The DNA here is from genome assembly GCA_036924085.1 of Ariolimax columbianus. Lineage (NCBI taxonomy): Eukaryota > Metazoa > Mollusca > Gastropoda > Stylommatophora > Arionidae > Ariolimax > Ariolimax columbianus. The sequence continues at coordinate 149,118,072 of JAVGWX010000002.1, read as the reverse complement.
TACTAGAAATCTGCTGGCATAGATCATCCGTCAAGAGTGAGGAGTCCTGGAGAATGTGGTCCATTGTTTACTTTTTCTCTCCACTTAGATACGTGTATCATAGAAAAGTTACTAGAAATCTGCTGGCATAGATCATCCGTCAAGAGTGAGGAGTCCTGGAGAATGTGGTCCATTGTTTACTTGTTCTCTCCACTTAGATACGTGTATCATAGAAAAGGTACTAGAAATCTGCTGGCATAGATCATCCGTCAAGAGTGAGGAGTCCTGGAGAATGTGGTCCATTGTTTACTTGTTCTCTCCACTTAGATACGTGTATCATAGAAAAGTTCAAGAAAGGAATGAAGTGCCAGAGACTGCATTATCTCACTATGTCTTTGGTTTAATGATGTCGGGGCAGATTGAAAACTACATCAAGAGAGAGGTGGTGAAACCTATCATCAGATGTGCATACCCTCAAAGTTCCTTATTTACTCCCGGTTTACACAAAGAAGCGTGCGGGCCAGGTAAAAATACCTGCGGCACGTTGTATTAACCACAGCGTTAGCACGCCAGAGAGAAGCTAAATTATGTGGTTAGAAATTTCGTAAAAAGCCAAATAAAAGCCAATTCATTAGCGCTCAATAGCTCACGTTGTTTGCTCCAGAGTACTCTGGTTCACAGATGGATCACTACTTTTCTGGGCTAAACGGTTTTCAGACGGACTGACTAATGAGTTCAGATATTGATATTATTAGAAGGTCTTTGCATCATGATATAGACAAAATGGATCATTGTGCGGTTACCAGGTTGCTTATTATTTCTAAGGAAGACAGCACTATGATCTCTCTCGTAAAATATATACACACCATGTTGGAAGATAGCTGAGCGTGTAGCATGACTTTATCTCTGACTAACCTCACACCATGTTAGAAGACAGCTCAGAGTGTAGCATGACTTTATCTCTGACTAACCTCACACCATGTTAGAAGACAACTGAGAGTGTAGCGTGACTTTATCTCGGGCTAACCTCTACACACCATGTTGGAGGACAGTTCAAAGTGTAGCATGACTTTATCTCGAGCTAAACTCTACACACCATGTTGGAAGAAAGCTTAGAGTGTAGCATGACTTTATCTCGAGCTAAACTCTACACACCATGTTGGAAGAAAGCTTAGAGTGTAGCATGACTTTATCTCGAGCTAAACTCTACACACCATGTTGGAAGAAAGCTTAGAGTGTAGCATGACTTTATCTCTGATTAACCTCACACCATGTTAGAAGACAGCTCAGAGTGTAGCATGACTTTATCTCTGACTAACCTCACACCATATTATAAGACAGCTCAGAGTGTAGCATGACTTTATCTCTGACTAACCTCACACCATGTTAGAAGACAGCTCAGAGTGTAGCATGACTTTATCTCGGGCTAACCTCTACACACCATGTTGGAAGACAGCTCAGAGTGTAGCATGACTTTATCTCTGACTAACCTCACACCATGTTAGAAGACATTTGATTTGATAGCATAGTTTCTGTAAGAAGTAGCAATTATCCCTACCTGCCCACTAAGTGAGGACTACTTGAGCAAGCGGTCTATAATCTTCATCCCTATGAATTTCAAGGCAGACCCCAAAATTGCCAACGCAGTAAATACCTTACCTTACTACACTACAACGGCTCAAACCGCGGTATTCGCTTGAGCAGGTTTTCTTGTTTCTTATGCCTCTTACAATCCTTATCTTTACCTCCACCTATTTTCCACTCCATTCTCGTATCATATGTGTAATATCACCCCAGAGGTATCCTGGTTTACAAGAATAGACCACTGTAACTTTCCTAACAAATAGTAAAAGACGACTAAAAGTTTGAAAATTCATGTCAAACCATTGCTAATGAAATCGCCAGCGCAGCTGTAAAGATACATGCTAGCTGTAGTCTTGGCCCCAGGCTTCACCTGGATCGATAGAGCAAATAATCATGCGGGAGTGGGTGGGGTTGGGGGTGGATGACGCGGACAGTAAGACGTCTCACTACCCAACCTTGCCGGGTTCGAACTTAAGAAAAAACAAAGCAATACCAGCAGGTGAGAAGCACAACCATTAACATTTTTGCTGAAGCCGGAGGATGCTCTGGAGTAGATGCAAAACACAGTATCGGTATAAGAAAAGTGCTAGGAGTAAAATGTCCAACATAGAAAGATATTATATCTTTATATTCATTCATATCCCTTCGTCCCAGCTGTTGGGGCATAGGTCCAACACTACATTTAGGTTAGCTTAATTAACTTTTAGGGAAAGCCTGCATCCAGTCGCTATCAAAGCAATGGTTTCTACATGATGAATTTGTGAGTCCCACGTATAACCCTCTTTAGTTGTCTCTTACCGGCATGCTGGGAAGGAAACACTAGCCTTATTCTTGTTCTTCTATACACGCTAGATAGAATCTCTCAGCGCGTAGGTCTCCTCCATTGTGTGATGATATGTTTGGTGTTTAAATCGTCAGCTGATTTCCTGTGATGGACCTGACTATTTGAAATTCCTCTTTATCGTCATATAGTTTTGGGTAGTGTTGATTAGTTGGGTCAATATATCTTCCTTAACTGGTCATACAAGGGAGCAAGTCCCGCAGTACATACTTCCTACCATTCTACTTGTGCATAATGGCGAAGCAGACAGTCGAAGTTCGTACATGTGTTTCTTCAGTCTGTCATGCCCTGTGCTGATGTTATTGTGTTTGCCACGGAAACATTCTGGCGATATGTTATATATATATATATATATATATATATATATATATATATATATATATATATATATATATACACACACATACATATATATATATATAAATATATATATATATATATATATATATATTTATACATGTGTGCATGTACACATACCTGTATATATATATATATATTAAATATATATATATATAAACACACACATATATATATATATTTGTACATGTGTGCATGTATACATACATGTGTGTGTATATATATATATATATATATATATATATATATATATATATATATATATATATATATAAACACTCAAACGATATTATTTCCAAAATTTCTTTAAAACCTTTCTCCCAAAGCAGGCTCTTTGGATTTTGCAAAGAAAACAATGATAATGGAAACACAAAAAGCGCTTTACGGGTGGCGGAAACAGAACACATATGTTACAGTTGCCCCGGCGGATATTCAAAGTTCACCGGAACATCAATACACAAACACTGAGATAACACAGGTCCAGATGTCACTGTCTCAAGTGATCACCTCCGAAAGTTCGAACGTGCAGAATAAGTACTAGTAAATAAGACCGCAACACAACCTAAATTACTGGAGGCCTGCTCACGGACCAACACGCAAGATTCCCGGCTACTGTGTACACACAATCCAAGAGTAGCACGAGGCTCACTGGGTGTATGACTGGCCTAGGCAGGAAACGAACGTGCATGCGTACAGCCAGGTGTGGTGAGTGGGGGGAGCCAGGAGAACGCTCTCAGGCTTGCAGACAAAGGAAAAGCTCCAGTCTGGCAAAGTCTGTTCCTGTCTCTTCACTTATTTTAGCTACCCAACTTCTTCACACCGGAGTGGTGCCCGGTTGAATGTAATAAGACCACTGTCACCTTCCTAGCACGTCGTTAAATGTGAAAGAGGATTATGCTTGGAGATGGCAACCGCATCGTTGTAAAACACCGAACAGCAGAAGAGACAGTTAAGTTAATATGCCCCGGTACCTAATGCCGGTCCTCCTGGTGACGAGAGCACCTGGTCTGGTTTCAAGATTCCCACGTGAGAGAGAGAGGGGGGGGGGGGGGACAGATATAGATATAGAGATAGTGACGGTAGCGATAGAGGCATGTAAAAGCTAAGCAACCATGGATTGGGGAGGGGTTTCCACCTCCCTTTAAGTTGAAAGTGGACCCTCAATTCCCAGAGTTGACTCTCAAGCACTCACAAATCCATCAAGGTGTAACCGACCCTCTTATCTCGTTCAGCTTCTTGCACACACAATAGTAAACTTGCTTATTGTGGGCATCGAACAACCAACAACTGTCCAGCTAAACCTTAACAGTGTGTCACTCTTGCCAGGTCATCTACTCTTTCTAGACTGAGAATCTAATACGAAGAGAACATTTAGTTACTAGAAATTCAATTGCATTATTTGTATGCACACGATGTGTTATATAGCATAACTACGTTACATTGAAAGAATAGGTAAGTGATTGTCAGATTTCATTTGATCTGGTTCCAGTCAAGACTTGTCGGAAAAAGAAGGGGTGAGGCCGATAGAATAAAAAGTAGACAGAGATTGCCACGGAACAGTGACAAGTTTTAAAAATGCAGGAGTTTCATGAATGTTCCCCTTACGGCATTCAGTCAAATGATCTCTCATACCTTTTGCGAATTTTCTGTTTATTACTTCCCTTTATTTTCTGTTGATTTTGTGTGCGGCCAAATCGAGGGTATGGCCTACTACCACACTATTGTCTGAGCTAACAGTGCTTGTGGAACCCCTTGGTTAGAGGATTCGTCTGTCATTCTTTCAATGTCATTCCAGAAGTCAAAAAATTGATAAGTAGCTTTCCGGTTTTATATATATATATATTGCACTATCATGTGCGACTGATGTGGCGGGATGATAGGGAAGTTTGTCGGGGAAGAATTGGGTGAAAATATGTGAGATAGGTTAGTTGAGATGGGTGGGTTGATGAGTGACGAGACAGGCGGCGAATAGGTGGGTTGATGAGTGACGAGACAGGCGGCGAATAGGTGGGTTGATGAGTGACGAGACAGGCGGCGAATAGGTGGGTTGATGAGTGACGAGACAGGCGGCGAATAGGTGGGTTGATGAGTGACGAGACAAGCGGCGAATAGGTGGGTTGATGAGAGACGAGACAGGCGGCGAATAGGTGGGTTGGATGAAGAGATGTATGAGGGTGTTTAGTAACTTGAGAAGCGGAATAGATGAAGAGATATGGGCGGCTTAATGGGGAAGGAAAAGATTTTGGTCGGTGGGAGGGTGGTTGGTTGGGGGTTGACAGGAATGCAGCGTTGAAGTGGGGGGAGATTGACGATGCCCCCCCCCCCCCCTCTGCGAGGCATGTCTAGTCTATGGACTACATGTAGGGTGTGAAGAGTAACATCGAGGTTAGGTCAAACATACTGGTCAAGACCAGACCTCACGTTTAAGCTAAGTAATGGAAACTGGCTGCTTCACATCAGTCGGCTCGAACGAGGTGAGTATCAAAGCTGCTTAGTGAGCAGTTTTGGCACTACACTACAGCCAGGAGGACCCGGATCAACTTTCTCGACCACTACAACGAAAGAAGCACACCAAGAGTTAATTAAACTCAGCACGAGCAGCTGTCAACAACAACTTCGCTAAGACCGAGGTTATTTTCTATAACAAATTCCCCAAAAATGTTATAAAATACAAGAAAACAATGTAGTGTTAGATTCCACACAACAATGAATTACATGAGTCAAAGACATGCCTTGCTCGCTAACTTGCATTATTTATAGATTTTCTCGCAAATTGACAGCCTAATGGGTTCTATTAGATGTATCAATACACGTAGGTGATATAATAGCGGTTATAATAACAAATAGAGTGTTGGTTTTTTCTTTTCTCTTCGTTCGCCGTGTTTCCTAAGACAGAATGCGCTGTACTGCCCAATACATCCGACTTCAGCACGTATTTTGTTAATGTGTGCACACCCCATAAGGGTACACCGACGGAGGATCATGAATGAGAACACATGCAAGTTTGGTTTGTGAAATGTGCAACCAACGACTTAGGGCAATTTACGGTTTTAGAATCCACCAACATTGTCTATTGCTATTGAATTTGTAAAACACTATTAAAAATAATCACAGTAAATGCATATTGAAAATAAGAAAACTCAAAATATTTTCAATATCATAAGCATAATATTGTGTCTGATAATCTTGGAAAGTCGAGAATTGTCTTCTGGCATTTAGTGAAAAGGTAACAGGAAAAGGGGGAGGGGGAGGGGGAGGGGGAGAGAGAGAAAGAGAGAGAAATAGAGATTGAAGACCCCTGTACTACCCACAATGTGCTCTCAATGTAGAACCAACACGCTGTACCAGCACCAGAAAACGTCCCAAGGCTAAGTTCACTGGATGAGTACGGAATGTACTATCAATCTCGCTATAAAAAGAAAACATTCATCGTAGCGCCATTCCTCCCCCTAACAATACAGGCTCAGCAGTTTACTTGGTCCACGGGAGCACGGTGGTGAAGCAGACAGTCGATGCTTGTACATGTGTTGCGCCCGGTGCGGTGGCGAAGAATGGTGATCTGTCCCTGCTGGTTAAAGATGTGTCGCTGGGTTGGTTCACTTATCTTCTGGCGTGCACGCTAGCCACTTTCTCTGAAAGTATGTCATTTCAATGTCTTCTTGTTCACAATCTCTTCCCCTTTTTCCAAGCCTTATCTAACTTCTCGTTTCCGGGTACGTCACAGTTGGATGGTAGTCACTGAAGTTCGCTTGGTAAGCGCTTTGACAGCAACATATACATTGCAGACATGGTGGGACTACAGTATAATCGCCATCATCGTGAAGCCACCTGTTCCCCACGAACACATGCCATGGTTATAACGGGTGCTCTCCGCCTGGTCCTATTCTCAGAAGTCTTCATGGGCGTCGTCCCCAAGGCCTCGGCTGCATTCTTCTTCTCTTGCACGTTCGTCGAAAATTATTCTTTAGTCTAACCACTCGTATCTTTCCCCGTGTGTTCCATTCCAGCGCATGTTTGATAGTATTGTCTGGCACCTTGCCGAGAGTGTGTCCTATCCATCTCTACTTACTCTCAATCTGTATTGGCAATTGCCATGTTCTCTGTCCCACATCAGCGTGTTATTACATCATGTAGTACGCCACAGAGACAACTGTTAGTGAAGGTCTGTTAGTGAAGGTCTATTAGTGAAGGTCTGTTAGTGAAGGTCTGCAAGTATGGTTGAGATAGGCAGTGGTCTCGTTTCGGTACATCCAGTCGTGAAGTGAATAGCCGTGTAGTGAATCAATTATGATAATGTAGTTGACTGGAATAGACCCATGTGGTTTTTCTGCTTAAACATAACACATAACAGTAGAACTGTTTCCATGAGTGCATGCCGTAAGAGGCGACTAAAGAAGGGTGTGTCTGGGGTTGACAGCCTGCACATGTACAAATTATTGCTATAAAAGCTGCATTTCAAATGACTATAATCAGGCTTTATAACAGCTGGGAAGGGTAAACCAAATGCCGAGTTCTATCTATACCTCAACAAATCACCTGAGGTAGACTGTCATAAAGGCAAGTAAACCTAATGGACTGTTGGACCTATACCTCAACAAATGACCCGAGTCAGACTTTCCTAAAGGCAAGTAAACCTAATGGACTGTTGGACCTATACCTCAACAAATGTCATGAGTCACACTGTCCTAAAGGCAAGTAAACCTAATGGACTGTTGGACCTATACCTCAACAAATGTCATGAGTCACACTGTCCTAAAGGCAAGTAAACCTAATGGACTGTTGGACCTATACCTCAACAAATGTCATGAGTCACACTGTCCTAAAGGCAAGTAAACCTAATGGACTGTTGGACCTATACCTCAACAAATGACATGAGTCAGACTGTCCTAAAGGCAAGTAAACCTAATGGACTGTTGGACCTATACCTCAACAAATGTCATGAGTCACACTGTCCTAAAGGCAAGTAAACCTAATGGACTGTTGGACCTATACCTCAACAAATGACATGAGTCAGACTGTCCTAAAGGCAAGTAAACCTAATGGACTGTTGGACCTATACCTCAACAAATGTCATGAGTCACACTGTCCTAAAGGCAAGTAAACCTAATGGACTGTTGGACCTATACGTCAACAAATGACCCGAGTCAGACTTTCCTAAAGGCAAGTTACAGTAAACCTTATGGACTGTTTGACCTACACTTTCTACAATTAACTTGAATCAGGCTTTCCTAAAGGCAAGTTAGGGTAAAGTTAATGCACTGTCGGACCTAAATTTCGATAAAAAAGCGTCGAGCGAAGTTAATGACGAAATTAATTCCAATTCAATGTGTTTCTGACAGGCAGATATTTTGTAAATCTATTATTAACTATTATTAACTCATGTTTTAATATACATTTCTATTTATCCAGATATATAGATTGCAAATCCTTTTTATTGTACCAACCATTTTGAAAATCCCCAGAAAATAGTTAAACTCTCGCTAAATAACAATGACCAAAATACTGCGAATCTGCGCCATTCTGCAAACGGCTCGCATGTTCCAGGCTTGTAAAAACTCTTCCCAGTGTCACCATCTAAGTGAATTGTATTTGATGATGAGACAACTGCAGAGAAATTGCTGAAATATGCACGTTCGTGTTTACGTGTTGATAGAGATGCTAACTGTGGTAGTAGTAATGGTGATAGTCGAAGCAACAAGCTGGTAGAGCGTACGATTCTCGCGGCAAAACACCGCGTTTAATCCCCATTATCGAAACTCTCCGGTACTGATAACACCGGAAAGGCAGGGAGGAAGGGCACTGTTTACCCCGCCTAGTAAAATGAAGTCACTAACACAGCAGTGTGTGTTATAGGACTCGCCTTTACCAGCGGTGGTGGTGTAGCTGTTGGTGGCGGCATATTAAATAAGATCGCCTTAATGACAGCTACGGGGAATGCTAGTCTGGAAACTAGAATGTTCACAACGACGTTGCATATCCTTGTTATATGTGTCAGATGTTACATACATGGACATAGACAAATAGAGCAGGTAGGGAAGCATACAGACATCAGATGGCACTGGAGCTGCAGGAAAACTGACGAAGACTATGTGATCACAAAGTAGCATGTTGTGTAATTTGCGCACACGCAAAACTGACCATACTTGTTTGTGTAATAATTACAAGTGACTATGACAAGAGAAGATTTGACTTCTCTTAGTCGCTCCTCTTCTACCCTGTGGTGTAGAGGTCCTCTATTATTTTATCACGGGGTGTCATGCAATAATATGGTAATATGAATATGTATTTTAATGTGTTACAGTTACTTTATAACTGCCCCTCGTACCTGTCGTTTAGTTTCTACAAGATGTCGGGCCCATACTCAACCTTACTAAGTCGAATATTACGACATGACTGGCAGGTTACAGTGTTGTTATTATCTGTGTCCCTTTCGGACAACGGTAGTACCCATGTGTGACACGACAAGACTGGTGTAAAGGACAACTGTCATCATCTGTCATTCCTAGTCGGTTTCAGGATCTGCTTCCACTTTATTTGTCGCGACAGGGGACTGAACTTTAGGAATAACCCACTAAACAAACATATATTATTCATTGTTAAGCCCCTTGGATCATTCATGCAAGCATGCTTATTTCGTTCCATTCGACAAATTTATTCACAGCTGGATAAGGCGCCTTACATATTAGCAAGTTATTGTTTTCTTTCTGTTGAAATTTTGTTAGTTTGTTTTTCAAGATGAAGTTGCTAGCCCCATGCACAACACGCTTTAGTCACCCTTGTACAACATGTAACGAGCTGTAGTAGCCCTCTTATTTCATATTAAGTAAATGGTCATGTAGATATTTGCTACTACGGTTAGGTAAAGTCTCTACTCGTGTGGGTCCTGATGTCACTTACGGGGGAGCTAACAAAGGGCCATTACATCTCCATGCAAGTTGTTAAAGCGACTAAAGATGGCGTTGCGACTTGATTGAAGACATCACTACATAAACAAACACTGTAATTCCTGCTGAAGACGAATGTGTCGGATCGAAAGATGAAAATATCGCAGTCAAGCTGTACACAATTGACACAACGCATTTCGTTCACCGGACTACATCCTACTACTTACAAAGTAATATTCAGGGCTTGGTAGCGGGAGATTGAGAACGAGCTTAGAAGAAGAAGAAGAAAGAGAAGAAACAACACTACAATAGAACATAAAATGATTTAGTACAAGGTTCCTTTAACGGATCATTAACAGTAGCAGTCCTATGTTTCAAAAGGCTTGGATACAAGAAGATGGTCAACATGGATACGACGGTAAGCATTAAGAAGTAGATAAGCATAGATATAAGATGGTGAACATGGAGAATTATGTGAACACAGAGAATACTGTGAACAAAGAGAATACTGTGAACACGGAGAATACTGTGAACATAGAGAATACTGTGAACAAAGAGAATACTGTGAACACGGAGAATACTGTGAACATAGAGAATACTGTGAACAAAGAGAATACTGTGAACACGGAGAATACTGTGAACATAGAGAATACTGTGAACAAAGAGAATACTGTGAACATAGAGAATACTGTGAACAAAGAGAATACTGTGAACACGGAGAATACTGTGAACATAGAGAATACTGTGAACAAAGAGAATACTGTGAACACGGAGAATACTGTGAACATAGAGAATACTGTGAACACGGAGAATACTGTGAACATAGAGAATACTGTGAACATAGAGAATACTGTGAACATAGAGAATACTGTGAACATAGAGAATACTGTGAACATAGAGAATACTGTGAACATAGAGAATACTGTGAACACAGAGAATACTGTGAACATAGAGAATACTGTGAACATAGAGAATACTGTGAACATAGAGAATACTGTGAACATAGAGAATACTGTGAACATAGAGAATACTGTGAACATAGAGAATACTGTGAACATAGAGAATACTGTGAACAAAGAGAATACTGTGAACATAGAGAATACTGTGAACATAGAGAATACTGTGAACATAGAGAATACTGTGAACATAGAGAATACGGTAAGCACGGGGATGGTAAACATGAATAATATGGTAAACATTAAGAAGTAGCTAAGCATGAATATGGTAAAGATGAATACGATTTTAAAGAGTAAAGTAAAGTAACCATTACTACATTACTGCCGTAGGGGTGTGAGGTGTTAGCATCTCACATTTCAAAGGCTCGGCTATAGGCATCTCTTGTCCCTCGCCGCTTTTACATCCCGGACTGAGCCGGTACACCATTTAAAGCTGGGTCAGCCCGAGAGCCATTGCGGTCTGAAAAAACAATACCGCCTCAACTGGGGAATGAACCCAGGACCACTCAGATGCGAAGCCAACGCACTAACGCGGCTCCACAAATAAGATAATATCTTGAATAATCGTGCGAGAGTCGTTATGTTGTAACGATGACAAACGTAATTAGCGATTAAAGACGGATTTATTTTACTCGTCAAACAAAAATGTGAACTCGTCAAGCCGTGTCTATATTATGTCCCTCATCAGTTGCGAAGGGGATTGTTTCAGGGGATTGGAAAGATGAAAGAGTGATATCATTGTTGAAAAATGGCGTGATCAAGCTAAACTAATCATGGTAGGTGCAACAACCCGTTTTCCTGCATCAGTTGGGATAAACACGCTGATCAGAGCATGAGCGGTCAGAGACCCATAGCTGACTGCTAGGGTCAGGGTCAGCGACCCATAGCTGACTGCTAGGGTCAGGGTCAGCGACCCATAGCTGACTGCTAGGGTCAGGGTAAGCGACACATAGGTGACTGCTAGCGTCAGGGTCAGCGACCCATAACTGACTGCTAGTGTCAGAGACCCATAGCTGACTGCTAGCGTCCGGGCCAGCGACCCATAGCTGACTGCTAGCGTCAGGGCCAGCGACACATAGCTTACTGCTAGCGTCCGGGCCAGCAACCCATTGCTAGCGTTAGGGACATCCACCCATAACTGACTGCTAGCGCCAGGGCCAGCGACCCATAGCTGCTAGATTCAGGGCCAGCGACTCATAGCTGACTGTTAGCGTCCGGGCCAGCGACCCACAGCTGACTGCTAGCGTCAGGGTCAGTGACCCATAGCTGACTGCTAGCGTCAGGGTCAGCGACCCATAGCTGACTGCTAGCGTCAGGGCCAGAGAACCAGAGCTGCCAAGACCCTTTTACACCTCCATGCGAAGGATAACAGGCTGCAACAGGCCAGACTGCCTAAGGAGAAGGGATCGAAGAGGGAAGGCTAACCAGGTACCAAAAAAATGCCTGCTAATATCGTATGTGTCGAACCGAAAGGTGCAAATATAGCAGTCAAGCTGTAAACTACGACACAACGCATTCCGTTCTCTGGACTACATTCTGCTACTTATATAGACCTTTTCGGGGCTTGGTAGCGGGAGATTAACAAGAACGAACGAAGCCAAGCCCAGATGATAACATGCATAAAGTACGTTCGCTCCAACAGCAAGAATCTTCCTACTTCTTCATCTGTACTCACTTTAGAGAATAAAGTTAAAGGTTGTTCCATTTCTTTTACATGATGATGCTGCTAGTCCCATACACAAACCTCTTCAAGTAATGGTAGTGAATTGCTGTCAACAGTTGCACAGAGCATCAATCAGAAAACATATTGAAGACTACGATGACAGTAGATGAGACTTGACCCAAACAATGCAATGGACAACTCTGGGATCCCCAACACATGTCAAAACGAGAAAAAAGAAATGCAGGAAAAGTCGTGTTGACTGGGTTGTTTTTTTTCTCTGTCATATTGAAAGATTAATTACCTTCCTCGTGACATCACGGTTAACTGACACAACTATGCAGGGTACTTGCGTCTTAATTTAACCCAAACAAAGTTCACACGTCTCTGGACATTCCATTTCGGGTTAAGTGCAGGACTGGTCGAAATAATTGTATTTTAAATAAATAAGTTAAAACTTAAATAACGATAGAAGTGTAGAAAAGATGATTATATTCAGTTTTGCGATGGGCTATATTTATGGTTAGGATCATGGTTATTGTTAGTGTTAGGGCTAGTATTAGGGTTATGTTTAGGGTTAGTTTTAGGGTTATGATTAGGGTTATGGACAGGGTTAGATAACATGTTTGTTATTACATCGTCTGGTAGCATGGATAATGCAATGCTGTTGTAGAAACTAGATGCACTCTCCTTATCATGGACCAACGTTGACTGATTCAAGAAACTCATTGTTAAGACGCAGGAAACGGCAGCAAAAATGGTCGTCTATTCTTGCAGAATATTTGACACCCTCATTAGATTTTTTTTTAAATATGGACTATTATGTGATGTCATTATCTTAAATCCGGTGCTAAACATAAAAATATGTTTTGTTTGCGATCAATTAAGGTGCGAGTCAACCTATGCAGATCTTCTCATTAACTAAGAAAGGCTGCCACACGAAAGCCAAGGACAACACGTACTCACAATCTTTATTTGCTTCAAGAGAAAACGCCCTATGAAGCTCAAAACGCTCATCTTGTGAAGCAATAAGCCAAAGATTTGAATATTTAAATGCCCACATTATTCTCCAGATTTGGATCCAGCCGATTGTGTTTATTTCCAAATTAAAATAATGCAACTCAAAGGAAAACATGTTGGCGGTGACGGAGAAGTCATAATGGCGTGTGATAGCTGGATAATTCAACAAATATTGTGATCTATTTCCAAAAAGTGTTTCAAGGTCACGCAGAAACCAGAGATGACAGGTGGTCGTTGAAGAGGAATACACGCTGTGCAGTGTGTGTATGTGTATATATATGTGTGTGTGTATGTATGTGTGTGTGTATATATATATATATGTGTATGTGTGTGTGTATGTGTATGCGTGCGTGCGTGCGTTCGTGACTGAGTGTGAATGCGTGTGTCTGTGTGGGTGTGTGCGTCTGTGTGTGTGCGTGCGTCTGTGTGTGTGCATGTGTGTCTGTCTGTGTACGTATATATACCTGGGGGAGGAAACCTTACTTCCGTGTGTGTGTGCATGTGTGTCTGTCTGTGTACGTATATATACCTGGGGGAGGAAACCTTACTTCCTACCAGACGCGCCAGCAAAATTTGGGACTGTTGAATTGGTGAATGCTCCACCCCCCCCCCCCCCCCCCCCTTATTTGGATGCTTGATGCAAATATTAAATAATCAGCCGTGGGCAAAAACAGGCAGGTAGGCATGAGGTTGCAGGAAGGCAGCCCCTCCACCATGCCCATTCTAATCACATGTATGCTTAAAACACCGATTACAAGAAAACAACAGACCAGACTGATCTTTAAATTCGAACTGGCGAGAACTATGGACCACGATATATGGAAGATGGAACATAAGAAACACAAATGGGTTGTAATAGGATCTGTTGTAGGAGAGCAGGAGAACAAAAGTGTGTGCCATGGCGCCAAGAAAAGCAAATAAAAAGGGGCAGGGTGTCCTGGACCATGATGAAAAGATGTGTTTCTACCAAAATAGTACTATGGACAGGAAACAGGCCGATAATATCAAAGGATAGCAATTCATTGTTTAATGATTCAAATAATTTAAACAACATAACATTAGGTGCGCAATTGATACAACCTTGTGGTCTAATGGAGACCGACGGGCTGTACTATAACTGTTGCATATTGGTGCCATTTTTACGATTGTACATAAAGATCAACACAAACAATCAATTGATCTATCAAGACAATAAGGAGATACGCGTATGAACAAAATACAACAAGAAATTAAGCTGCGTACTGTAAACTCTTATAATTGAATGCCATTTCTTTGCAATGGTCCTAAAAGATCAAAAGAATTCGCCGATGTGCAAAATTGTTAACATCTTTGGACTAAGTCATATCAATATTCCAACGTCATTGATATTATAAATCTGCATGCGAAAAAAGATTTGGATATGAAATGTAGTTTTGTAGAAAATTGCTTCCAATCGTGTTTATGAATTAAAAGACGGACATTAAGATTGTGTTGAGAACAAAACGGTTTTATTACAAACGCAAGGTTTCCGCACACGCGTAGCCATACTTTCACAATATGTGAACCAGCAAGAAAGGAAGAACAAAAGCCGCCAATGGCTGGCTATGCAATCGTGAAGTGTGTTCGTGAAAGGGGAGGGGAGGAGGGAGAGAGAGAGAGAGTGAGAGACGCTAGAGTGTTCAGACGACCACCCATCGTTATATCATTTGAAGAGCGTTGCTCTCATCCCAGCCGCACTGCAAGATTCGATCTTCAGCTAGTTCTCCGGCCTCCGTCATCTTCAGAACACATGTGACGTCGCGTGTCCAATGTCTACTTGGTCAGCTTCTGTCTCGTTTTCTCAGGTAACATAACTTCCATTTTTTCCCCCAAGACTATTGTGACGTTTGATGTGACTAAGGTATGTCATTGTCCCAGACGTTTATATGTTTACCAGCCGATGTTGATATATACCAGTTCTTTTAGGATGTATGTGTTGATCGTTTTCGCTGTCCCCTACTTGGTGAAAATTAAGAGAGTAACCGTAAAAGCTACTCCATCAAGGCAACATCCAACGCCGTGCAAGAAGTTAAACACAAAATGAGAAACAAGAATTAAGGTCTTCTATTTTAAGAGGAGATACCAGATAAAGATAAAGATATGGAAACCCTCTGGTTGAAATTCAATGACATCTTAAAGTAGCTGTATCCGAGGTATGTGGTGAAATCAGAGCAGGGAGACAAAGAAAGGGTACAACACGGCGGGCAGAAGAAGTGAAAAGGATCATTGGAGAAACGAAAACGGCATGGATAAAAAGGCCTGAATGTTAGGAATATAGCAGGACAAACAAAGAAATATAAAGAATGTGTAACTTTAAGAACGAGAACAAAATAAGACTGTATTCATGGCAAAATACAGGAAATGTCCTGACATTTGCAAAATATAAACAAGGTACTCTGTCTGCTTACTTTGTCACATCCCTTCTAAAGTGTGTGTGTGTCATATATATATATATATATATATATATATATATATATACACACACCACGGAGATCTGATATCGGTCAAAGAATATCACCACTGTAACCTGCCAGGCCACCTATGAGCGTTGCATTGAATATTGGACCAGCTACCACCATCATGAAGAAAGTAAGCAATACAATACAGAAAAGAAATACTCTACTCCGACTCGTCTAACAGGTCGATGTAGATCGATATACATCGATAATCATACAATGACATGACACGTTAAAATGTACGCTAAGTTATGATACAACGAGCTTCAGCCAGCAGATACTTAGAACGGCTCATACAGACAAACATCACAAAGACATACTCACCGGACTTGGCAGTTGGGTACTCGAAGATGGTATCCTTGTCGAGCTCCTGTGAATCACTAATATCCTGGTACAGATCCTTGTAGTCGTCGAAGGGAGACTTATGATCCATCAACGGCGAGGACCACAACTTCTCAATTATTTCGTCAAACGTTTCAAAAACCTCATCTAAATCTTCCATTGTTTTCACTCCCTAAACATTGACCGTTTTCCTCCTCCTCTTCTTTACTCTCGAGACCAAGCACTTATCCCCCATGGGCGATGATAACAATGTTAACTTGTTGACGACGGTAGTCTTCTATCAATCATACATCCCCTACGGCTATATTATGGCGTGTAAGACATTAAACAAAAATGTTGCCATCCAACATATATATAAAGTACATTTTCATAAAAACGAACTGTATTCCCAGAAAAGCACATTATTGTTGATGATTTCTGCTGCCCCAAACAACGTGCCCGGCGCTCTCATATACCATCTCTCTGGAACCCTTACTTTTTCCCCAATTCAACCCTCTTCTACACAGACGTTGGGCACATGGTGTCCATTATCAATCGTCCAGCAACCTAACTACGTCAAAAAACTGTTCATGAAACAACCACTGCAAGTGCTAAGACACACGTTTCTTGCATAGATGTCATCCTATGCTTCGATTGAAGCCAACAAATGAATCATCATGATCAAGTTAAACTAATCCCGGTAGGTGCAATAAACACTTTTCTTAAATCAGTTGATAACATGCATAATCCATGTTCGGTCCAGCAGCAAGAATCTTCACACTTCTTCAACATTTATGCACACTTAAGATAAGAAAGGAAAAAGGTAGTTCCATTTATTTTACATGATGATGCTGCTAGTCCCATACATAATCCTTTCTATTGGCCGTTTACGGCGAGCTTAGATAATTACATTGCGCAATTCATCATCATCATCAAAACACGTTTAGCTGCCTGTGGAGCGAAGGTGTTAGACAAATACACGTCAAGTCATCAAAAGGTTACCTGTCCATATATGTTGATGTTTGTGTGGCGTAGGTTTCTAAAGGATGGTTTGGTTAATTCCAGATCCAACGTCCTTTAGTCGCCTTTTACCACATGTCTGGCAGGTTACAATGTTACTGTTGTGTCTCTCCACCGGGCCTAAACAACATTCAGAACATGCATACATAACCTAACGATTTTTTTTTTAAATACACCGGCACACACTTACGAGAAATGAAAACGTTGTCCCGACAATAACAAACAATAGATGACTGTCCCAAAACAACACAATGATAACACGGCGACACGCGACACAGTTAACTTTTGCTATCCTAAATAGTGTAATTAATATATGTGCTGCATTAGTACCGCCGACGTGAAACCGTCATTCACTAACTTGAACACACGCACGGCCCACTTGGCAGATCCGCAGCAGCCACCTGGGAACAAACAGTTGTTTGAAACGATGCAACAGGTGGATGGTAGACTGTCAATGACGTCCCTGGTATTGTGCTTTGCCTTTGTTCATAAAAGGCGCAGGTAGGCCAAAACAGACACTGCTGCAAGGGATGAAGTGAGAACCATGTCATTGTAATAAAAGGCAGTTGGTAGAGCTGGCCAATCAATTTCCCGAACACTAGGCCAGGTACCCGTTTACAGCAGGGTAGACTGTTGCGTGTTGATAACAAGGATTTAACGGTTTGCTGAGAAAGGTACTCTGTTACCTGGACACTGTCTTTGTTTAAAAAGTCATCCCAACGCAGACACTGCCGTCGAAGATCAAGTGTTAGAGACATCCTGGTACTAGCTCTCAGATTTTTATGGTGGGTGAAAAAACTTCTTTTCCTGGTAACTCTTTCTTCCCAAACAGTAATACTAAGCAAGGTTTCCATTTATAGCTAGGTCAACTGAAGCGTGCTAACAACTACGATAGAACACTTGCCGTGAGAAGTGAGTGATATACAACTCCGCTACTCGCACACTCTGTCTATTGTTTTAACGGTGGTCACATATCAGGCACTGCCGTCATGGATGAGGTGTTAGAGACTTCATTGCACCAGGCGGCATTCTTCTATTTGGTAAGGGTGGGAGGGAAGACCTAATTGGGTACGGTGAAACTAGTGATCGGGACATATCCTCAAGCCATCGCTTGTGCTCCTGAAAACAGGCTGTCTCACAAGGTCAATGGTGTGGTGATAGGCATTCTCATATTTGTAGCCCATAATGGTGAATTTGACAATTCGCATTGCACTACAGCCAGTAGTACCCAGGTCCACTGCAAGTACGTCTCGGTATGTAAGAAGAGCCACTGTAACCATCTACCAAAGAAACGTTGAGTTAACTCGGCAAGATTAGCTGGCAGCGGCAATAAGAACAAAAGCAACCGTTACACTTCAAAGTGGAAGAAGAGTAAGGATGGATCTATGAACTTATAGAGAGAGAGAGAGAGAGAGTAAGAGAGAGAGAGAGAGAGTAAGAGAGAGAGAGAGAGAGAGTAAGAGAGAGAGAGAGAGTAAGAGAGAGAAGGGAGAGAGAGACAGAGTAAGAGAGAGAGAGAGTAAGAGAGAGAAAGAGAGTAAGAGAGAGAGAGAGAGAGAGTAAGAGAGAGAGAGTAAGAGAGAGAGAGAGAGAGAGAGAGAGAGTAAGAGAGAGAGAGAGAGAGTAAGAGAGAGAAGGGAGAGAGAGACAGAGTAAGAGAGAGAGAGAGTAAGAGAGAGAGAGAGAGAGTAAGAGAGAGAGAGAGAGAGAGTAAGAGAGAGAGAGAGAAGGGGGAGAGAGAGAGAGAGTAAGAGAGAGAGAGAGAGAGAGTAAGAGAGAGAAGGGAGAGAGAGACAGAGTAAGAGAGAGAGAGAGTAAGAGAGAGAGAGAGTAAGAGAGAGAGAGAGAGTAAGAGAGAGAGAGAGAAGGAAGAGAGAGAGAGTAAGAGAGAGAGAGAGTAAGAGAGAGAGAGAGTAAGAGAGAGAGAGAGTAAGAGAGAGAGAGAGTAAGAGAGAGAGAGAGTAAGAGAGAGAGAGAGAGAGAGAGAGTAAGAGAAAGAGAGTAAGAGAGAGAGAGAAGGGAGAGAGAGAGAGAGAAGGGAGAGAGAGAGAGTAAGAGAGAGAGAGAGAGAGTAAGAGAGAGAGAGAGTAAGAGAGAGAGAGTAAGAGAGAGAGAGGGACACGGGAGAGAGAGAGAGTAAGAGAGAGAGAGAGTAAGAGAGAGAGAGAGAGAGTAAGAGAGAGAGAGAGAGAGTAAGAGAGAGAGAGAGAGTAAGAGAGAGAGAGAGAGAGAGAGTAAGAGAGAGAGAGAGAGTAAGAGAGAGAGAGAGAGTAAGAGAGAGAGAGAGAGTAAGAGAGAGAGAAGGGAGAGACAGAGAGAGATAGAGAGACAGAGAGAGAGACAGAGAGAGAGAGAGACAGAGAGAGACAGATAGAGAGAGAGAGTAAGAGAGAGAGAGAGAGTAAGAGAGAGAGAGAGTAAGAGAGAGAGAGAGAGTAAGAGAGAGAGTAAGAGAGAGAGAGTAAGAGAGAGAAAGTAAGAGAGAGAGTAAGAGAGAGAGAGAGTAAGAGAGAGAGAGTAAGAGAGAGAGTAAGAGAGAGAGTAAGAGAGAGAGAGAGAGTAAGAGAGAGAGAGTAAGAGAGAGAGAGAGAGTAAGAGAGAGAGAGTAAGAGAGAGAGAGAGAAAGAGAGAGAGAGTAAGAAAGAGAGAGAGAGAGTAAGAGAGAGAGAGAGAGAGTGAGTAAGAGAGAGCGAGAGAGAGTAAGAGAGAGAGAGAGAGAGTAAGAGAGAGAGAGTAAGAGAGAGAGAGAGTAAGAGATAATAATAGAGAGAGTTAGAGATACGGATACATGAAATGAATAGATGAGTGGGTATGGGTAGGTAAGATGGCAAATAATTAGATCAGACAGATACACAGCATAACAGACAGTCAGAGACACACAGGCAGACATATATCATACACATTGCCCCAACGCAGCGGTCTGAACTCAAACATACTCACACTAAAATGCAGAACCCGTACATTAACCTGCACTATCACACAGAGGTCATTCATTCTCAGAGACAGAGAGAGAGAGACAGACAGAGAGAGTGACAGAGAGAGAGACAGAGAGAGAGAGACAGAGAGAGAAGGGAGAGACAGACAGATAGAGAGACAGAGAGAGAGAGAGACAGAGAGAGAGACAGAGTGAGACAGAGAGTGAGACAGAGAGAGAGACAGAGAGAGAGAGAGAACAAGACAGAGAGAGAGAGAGAGAGAGAGAGAGAGAGAAAGAAAGTCCCCATACAGTCCGAGCCCTTATATTAGGAGGCTCAAACTCAACCATTCGAGGACCACCTGCTGAAGATAAGAACCACAGACCGGTTCTCCATCGCATAACCAACCAGAGCTCTCAACATCAAGGACCACGTAGCCGCAGACAACGACGGCCTGCACTATATAGTTTGAGTCTGATCGTGTGGCTACGGGTATTATCTACTATATTAAAGGCCATCTACATTTTTCCCCACATTAAAATTGCCTAACTAGTGAGTCATTGTTATAGATACAGGCACGCACGCGCGCACACACACACCCATATATTTATATATAACCAGGGATTGACAAAAGCGCTCGTCTGTGACGAGTAACAATGTTTGCTTGACGAGTTAACATATCCGCTTTAAATCGTTAATTACGTTTTTAATTGTTACTACATAACGCAAATCTGGCAAAGATGGCGCCATACTGGCTGCAAGTCTACATTTCTCTTCTGTTTTGGATCATTATGGATGCCGCCAGACCACGGATTTGCCTGGAATTCACACTAGTCGACGACTTACACTTGTGTTCACGGAAACGTGGTGTTGCTTTCCGTCGGGACTTGTTATTTCGTTTTTTTGGGCGGGATTTCTTCCATCCGTTTATTCTGGTCTGGACGCCGGCTGAATGGCACTACGCTTATACCTGTGTCGTATTTCACGGGTTAGTTCTGCCGGTTCACCTTCACGAATTTGGCGTGTGGGAATTTTAGATGCTACTATGATGAGCTGAATACAGCTGGATAGAGATGCCAGACTCACTCATACGACCTCTTGTGGTTATCGAAAAGGCACGACAAACTGCGTTAGATGCCTTCCCACCTTTCTACCCTGCAGGTTACATGTTTACAGAAAGGCTTCGGTGGTAACCCTGAGGCAAAATCTGCATCCTATGATATCTCCAGTCGTCTCGATGAATGTCTTGCCACTGGCAAAAGGTAGCTTAGGCTATGTGAGTGAAGTTGACAAAAGGCGCAGTTTCTTCCTCACTTTAATCCAAATCACCGCGCAAGTCACCCATTTCAGCGGACACAGCAAGAGATACGACTGTCCACACGACTGAACAAAGAGAGTGGTCTTCATCACTTGTGATGGACAACTATTATTACATAACGACTCTCGCACGATTATGAATGATATCACGGTTCAAATAGATTGTACATTGGCTAGTTCATGATGGTGAATCTAACTGGACCTCTACTGCCACAATTTAAACTTACTAAAGCTATCGATAAATGGAACTACAGTGATAAAACTACCAATAATGTTCAAAGACACACACACCACGCCTCTGACAATAGTGCATTTTTTCTTAAGAAGAAATCTACTAATACTGTGTAAGTAATAAATACATTTTGGTTTGGTACGCAATGATATGTAGAAATACAGGTGAATTACTTCCTAGTTTAAATTTCCGACAATGCTGAATTGTGAAATTTTTGACTGACAGGTAAGCCACATTAAAATGTGTCAAGTCCTGTATGTGTGTGTGTGTGTGTGTGTGTGTGTGTGTATATATATATATATATATATATATATATGAGAGAAAAAGAGAATTGGCGGCGTTGGGGGGGGGGGGGAACAGAGAGAGAGAGAGAGAGAGAGGTGATATAGTGTGCAAAACTGAGATTAAAGAGAAACAAATTATCACAATTTATTTTTAAAGACAAAAGCAGCTAAGAGAAAATGCGCAGAGGATAGCATAAACGTGGAAACGTTATGTATGAATATCCAACTGATACTCGTGTCGGCAGGTGTTCGTCGAACTCTTTCATCTTCTGCCGATCCTCAACTCGTCCAGTTATTCAGAAAGGGATCGGAGTAATTCAGCGTTTCATTCCAACAATTATTCGATGGGTCTTTCCTTGGTGATAAAATCATATCAATACAAAATGGTGTTCTTTTCTTGCATGACGATCACTCTATATTTGTGATGATAATGATGGTGAAGCACGTGTCGCAAAGTTGGCCGAGTAGTGCATTATGTTCTCAGGTCAATAATGATGGGAAATTAACAACTTCATTTAAAAATAAATTTAAAAGTCGCGTGCGCGCGCGCGTGCGTGCGTGTGTGTGTGCGTGCATGGGAGAAAGTGCGCGGATTTAATTTTTTGTTGTTGCTGTTACCTGACAGGAAGTGTTTTAAATCAACTGTAGCACTTTAATTGTAACTGTAAAATTTGAATGAAACAAAACTCAGAACAGAGTATAAATTTTATTGACAAACCTTTAGATAAGAATGAAATGTATTTATTGACTTAGCAACAAATGTGTAAGAAATAAAAATCAATGATTAGATTCAAATGTCACTCACTCACTTTGTGTTGCACAATTTACCCACGGAAAAAATATGAACAAAATAAGTCTGCTGAAAATATTCAGTGTATAAAACTTAATTCTGAAAGTGAGAGACCAAATTCGCTTTATTTAATTTTAAATGACGTTTTAGAAGTCAATATGGCATTGTCAGCGTATAACATTTTTAAAGTGTTTTGATTTCTATGGTTTTGGTACGCTAGCCGACTTACAAATAACGAAAATTAGTACGGTGAGTAACTTACAAACGGTGAGAATTATGCTTACTGAATATGTTAACGGTTACAGGTGATTAACTAAGACATACATTATGAAGGGGCTATGAACTAACTTGTTCTTTCTCCTGATATAGTTTATCAACATTAATTGAGTGTCAACAAGTTTGCTCAGTATTTTAAAACCTGACGCCTCAAAAATTATGTCGTTTAAAATTACAACGCTGGTAGATGGGACAAATTGCTTCCGTAAATGGGAGAATTTGCATTTTGAACATAGCCTTAGGTTGGAGTTCAGTTCTGAAAAAAACCTGCTATAATAGTAGTATAGTATTAGTCGTCACTACGGTACGATGTGTATCATCATCGTTCGTCCGTCTGGTTCCACCGGAATATAGGGTCGTATCAGATGCTCTACATTAGCTCCTATTCTGTGCCGCCTTCTTGAGTGTCGCTCAACCATTCCTCGTCATGTATTACTTTGTCCACTCAGGTGTCTGTTTGCTCCAATCCAGTGTATGTCTGGCTATGCTGTCCGGCTCCTTTCTGAGAGTGTGTCCTATCCATACCCACGTTATCTCTCATAAATGCCCTGCTGTATTTGTTGCTGCCGTCTTCTTTCCCACAGATATGTATTTGTCGTTGCCTCTAACACGAAGTATGAGACGAAGATCCATGTTAATGAAAGTCTGGATGTAATGCCCTTGTTCACAATCCAACTATCCGAGCCATATAGCAGGACCGACTTTATGTTGTTGATTAACGGCTTTGTCTTCATAGAGAATGTGACCGAGTTTCATAATGGACGAAGTAAGCTGAAAGCAAATCTGACCTTAATGTTAGTACATAGGCCTGTTCTTTCGTCTTGATCAATGTTACTTCCCATATAGGTAAAATATTACTTGATATATACGTAAAATGTTATTTCCCATATAGGTAAAATATCACTTCCCATACAGGTAAAATGTTACTTCCCATATAGGTAAATTGTTACTTCCCATTTAGGTAAAATATTATTTCCCATTTAGGTAAAATATTACTTCCCATATAGGTAAAATATTACTTCCCAAATAGGTAAAATATTACTTCCTATATAGGTAAAACGTTACTTCCCAAATAGGTAAAATGTTACTTCCCAAATATGTAAAAGGTGACTTCCTAAATAGGTAAAATATTACTTCCCAAATAGGTAAATTGTGACTTCCCAAAAAAATAAAATGTTGCAGTGCCTCAATTATTTGATCGACCAGCGAAATGTCTTATTCAGCATTCGTAATACACTCAGGTGTTGCACCCGAACTTATCTCTTCAGGGTGAACATGAAAATAATACAGATTTACCTAGGTGCGGCCCGTGAGCCAATACAATGTACTGGTGCAGCCCACCAGCTGTTTAGAGTTAGAGAACCCTGAACGTAACAAGGAGGTTGTTTGGGTCACTGTAATATGACTTGTCTGCCGTTAATACAATCCATTGTTTGACAAATATTTGTTTCAGCTTCAGAACTGTTTTCTCTATTATTTAACCGACCGTAGCATTGCGTCTCATCACGTACCCTATCTTAGTTGTGGCCAACTAAATACTCGTTTAGCATCGCTATTTTGTAAGACAAACTGAACATTATCCCTAACCATGGTAATCTATTTATCCAAAAATATATATTTTCTTTAAAGACCTTTATTGTTTTTTTAAACGACGTCAAAAACTGCAACACACTACAATGAGACTTGAGAGACACATTCCTGCAAGATGTGGAATCATCTTCGTAGCAATATAGACAAAGTAGGAGGCACAGATTCGTCCCGAATGCAAAAGGCGAGTGAAGCTTTCATCACAAATACAAAAGTTGAGTGAAGCTTTCATCACAAATACAAAAGTTGAGTGAAGCTTTCGTCACGAATGCAAAAGGCGAGTGAAGCTTTCGTCACGAATACAAAAGTTGAGTGAAGCTTTCGTTACGAATACAAAAGTTGAGTGAAGCTTTCGTTACGAATACAAAAGACGAGTGAAGCTTTCGTCACGAATTCAAAAGTTGAGTGAAGCTTTCGTTACAAATACAAAAGACGAGTGAAGCTTTCGTCACGAATACAAAAGTTGAGTGAAGCTTTCGTTACGAATACAAAAGACGAGTGAAGCTTTCGTCACGAATACAAAAGGAGAGTGAAGCTTTCGTCACGAACACAAAAGGCGAGTGAAGCTTTCGTCACGAATACAAAAGGCGAGTAAAGCTTTCGCCACGAATACAAAAGGAGAGTGAAGCTTTCGTCACGAATACAAAAGGCGAGTGAAGCTTTCGTCACAAATACAAAAGGCGAGTGAAGCTTTCGTCACGAATACAAAAGGTGTGATGATCTTTCGTCACATCGGGAAACATGTAAAAATAAAAAACACAATAAGTTGAACACACACAGAATCTTCGACTGCTATGTAATGTCAGTCCTATTGTATGGTTCTGAAACATGGAGAACATCAAAAACAAACACATAAGTACAGACTTTAATAAATTAGTACGTACGCAGAAAAGGTAGATGCAAATGGCATGATAAAGTCACTAATGTTGAACTGTTCAAAAGAACTCGGCAAATAAGATTGGAACTAGAGGTGAAGAGATGACGCTTGCGTTCGATAGAACAGAATACACATTAAGGAAACTAGTTGAGAGACGCAGTCTCTGTTCTGGAATCGGCAGGGTAAGACCAAATCACACGGAGAAGTAAGTTCGAGGCAAACGAAGACAGCAAGCTAGAGCGGATGGATCTAGACAGGTTTGTGTGTCGTGTTTGTTTAAGACTTGTGATCAGCGGGGAGATGAAGGGCTAATGATTGGAATAATGCTAGAAAGAAACTAATTTCAAACTTTCTGATCAATACAAAAGTTCAATAAGAATGACTAAAAGGTTCAAGTTAGAAACACAGGAAGTGCAGTCAAAAAGTAACATTATTCTGTATTGAAGAGACTTCTCTTCCCGCCTTTCTATTCACTTTATACTTATGGTTTCAAACGCTACTTGTAAGAGTCAATGTGACAGAATAGAAAACTAGCTCCTTTTTAAAAATCAGTCACCAAAATAACTCAACAAAGAAAAGCAGAGACTAACAACTTAATTAGCGTTGCACCTAAGTAAAAAAAAAAGTGCGTTGTTAGGATAAACCAAAGACGAAAGAGCTATTCTAAAACCTACAGATGTGAATATCAGCTAGACTCTTTATAGGGAGATCAGCTTGACTTTTTATAGGGACGATTTCAATTTACTGTGTGTATTCTACGCCTACAATTTATCAAAGGCACAGCTTTGGTGTTTTTTGTTTAATAATTGTATTTTTAATTGTATATTTCGGCTTCCCTTCCCCCTTTCTTGTCACTAGATTAAAAAACAAAACAGTAAAAGTTCACACCACACGTTGTAATGGTTTTTCCATTTGTTTGAAAATTTCCATTTTGTAATGTACACTCATTTTATCTATGGTTTTTTGTCAGTCAATAGTTTCTGTATTGGAATCACGTAAGACCACTCTATAATACTATTTCATTCCATATAGAGCATACGAATACTGCAGTGTTAGAGCACTCATTTTTCACGACTAAAAGTACAGGATTCAACCCCCACTACTGGCACGCTGAAGTGAACCCATATAAAAAGGGGCCATTTATAAATGGGCACCTGCCCTATGGTTAGGGAAGGAAAGGCAGAAAGGAAGGGACCTGCATACCCCGCCTCATGCAAGTTCTGACTTTATAAATGAAGTCGCCAACACTTCATCCCCGACGGCAATGGATGATCTGGGACTAATTATTGTCTAACGTATAACCCCTTTTCACTCACTAGAACGCTAATACTGCAGAAAACAGCATGACTGGCCACAGAAAACAGCTTAATGGGTCGCATGCGAGTTTGAGACTCCTACCTTCTATCAGCTGTATTGATCCCACGTCACACGGATGTTTACTCATAGGAACACCAGATGTTGACAGGCAGTTACAACACGAGATAGAATCTTCCATGAATCAGTCCCGTTGTGACAGTTTGCTAAATCCCACGCGCTAGCTCGTTGTGAAGCAGTCCATGTTACAAACTGCACGACCGTCATGCATAGTCCCATTATTGGTATGAGCCCCCATAATCAGTTCTTTATTCGGCACGAACCCCACACATTGACTCCAATATTCGTGCACTGTTACTATGTTACAGTCTGTTCATAAAACCAATGATGGGGGAATGCATGAATGATTGAACAATGTAGAGAAATGCACTAATAATTTTACAATGCAGAGAACTCCAAAAACAATTCCTCAAGGTTAGTTAAATTAACAAAGAACGCACAATGTCTAGAACATCACAAGCATTACACAATGTCTAGAACAAGGCGCACAATACACAATGTCCAAAACGACACAAAAAAGACAATTTCGAGAAATAGACAACAAACTCTAAATGCCATAAAAGGCACAAAGAATCAACAATGTCGAGAAAAAAAATGAAAAGAAAAATGCACAATGTCAAAACTTGCACAAAGAATAATAAATGTCAAGCAGTGCTCAAAGAGTCCACAATGTCGAGAACAAAGAATACACAATATCATTAAGTGCACGCAAAACTACACAATGTCAAGAAATTTACTAAAAAATGTACATTGTAGAGAAAGGCACGAAGTACTCACAAAAAGAAGAAATGTGCTCGATTAACCTGTTTCTATGTACAGTATTAACGCAGTGTGCACGAAAGGACCTCTTTACTGGGAAAGAAAGAATAGCACCACTACATACCCTATATATGGGATAAAAAGCAATGTGTATACGACCAACAACCTCAGATAGTAAAACAAATTACTACAGAAACCCTGTGGAAAGTACTCAACGCGCTTTAGCGCAGACTTCCAGCAACGAGTTTAATACTGTGTTGGTTTTATACTGGTCCACGAAGTGTACAGTGAGGGTCCACGAACAGTGCTGTGCGATCCGTGAAGAGTGTAGTGAGGGTCTGTGAAGAGTGATGTGGGATCCGTGAAGAGTGCAGTGGGATCCGTGAAGAGTGCAGTGAGGGTACAAAGAAGAGTGCTGTGGGGTCCGTGAAGAGTGCTGTGGGATCCGTGAAGAGTGCAGTGGGATCCGTGAAGAGTGCAGTGGGATCCGTGAAGAGTGCAGTGAGGGTACAAAGAAGAGTGCTGTGGGGTCCGTGAAGAGTGCTGTGGGATCCGTGAAGAGTGCAGTGAGGGTCTGTGAAGAGTGATGTGGGATCCGTGAAGAGTGCAGTGAGGGTACAAAGAAGAGTGCTGTGGGGTCCGTGAAGAATGCAGTGAGGGTCTGTGAAGAGTGCTGTGGGGTCCGTGAAGAGTGCTGTGGGATCCGTGAAGAGTGCAGTGAGGGTACAAAGAAGAGTGCTGTGGGCTTCGTGAAGAGTGCTGTGGGATCCGTGAAGAGTGCAGTGGGATCCGTGAAGAGTGCAGTGGGATCCGTGAAGAGTGCAGTGAGGGTCTGTGAAGAGTGCAGTGGGATCCGTGAAGAATGCAGTGAGGGTCTGTGAAGAGTGCTGTGGGATCCGTGAAGAATGCAGTGAGGGTCTGTGAAGAGTGCTGTGGGATCCGTGAAGAATGCAGTGAGGGTCTGTGAAGAGTGATGTGGGATCCGTGAAGAGTGCAGTGGGATCCGTGAAGAGTGCAGTGAGGGTACAAAGAAGAGTGCTGTGGGGTCCGTGAAGAGTGCAGTGGGATCCGTGAAGAGTGCAGTGGGATCCGTGAAGAGTGCAGTGAGGGTACAAAGAAGAGTGCTGTGGGGTCCGTGAAGAGTGCTGTGGGATCCGTGAAGAGTGCAGTGAGGGTCTGTGAAGAGTGCTGTGGGATCCGTGAAGAGTGCAGTGAGGGTCTGTGAAGAGTGCTGTGGGATCCGTGAAGAGTGCAGTGAGGGTACAAAGAAGAGTGCAATGAGGGTCTGCAAAGAGTGTTGTGGGGTTCATGAGCCAAATGCTCTACTCAAACCAAGGGAAAGCTCAGATGAAACATACTGATCAAGACCCCAACTTACATCAGCCTGACCAATGAAGTAGGGATCAGCAACGTGATCCCCAAAGTGGTGCGGATAATGAGAAGCCTTGTATGTCCCAAAGATGTTGCTGCGGAAGCCACTCGTACTTCGGTTAATTTAACTCTTGACATTTCATGTGTGGCAGTTCACAGCGATTAAACATCCTGAACCGTACTTGGGAATGTGGACTGTGGTCCTCCTGGATTGTAGCAATATGCGCGGCTCCTCAGTAAGTTGGCCACTATAGGGAATACAATGTAGACACCCAATTTGATCTGATTGCTCTGATGAAGCGTGTTTCCAGAGAGCACGAATACGGACGTAAGATGGGGGCCTTGGTCAAGATGTTTTAATTGACCCTGTTTGCGCTTAGCTCCCAACGCCTTAATCATGGGAAACCATTGTTAATGACAACTCTACTGCAAATTCCTGGATACTAATTTTCTGTTTAGTGAGGTTCTCTAGTGGTCGCCTTTATGATTTACTTTGAACGAAAAGGCGAATCATCATCTTTATAAGATTCTAGGCCTCTTAAGTGAGCCAGTCGCTTCATTTCTTGAAGTATGTCCATCACTGTATTTGGCTCCCAGCTGTTAGGAAATACTGACTCTAATCATTCATTTGCTGTGCTGTTGTATTGCAGTGGTTTGTACATGATGAGGTTGCCACTGACTCTAATCATTCATTTGCTGTGCTGTTGTATTGCAGTGGTTTGTATATGATGAGGTTGCCACTGACTCTAATCATTCATTTGCTGTGCTGTTGTATTGCAATGGTTTGTATATGATGAGGTTGCCAAACCATGCACCTTACTGATGAGTAAAGTATAACCAACCTGCATCATTCATCTATCGTGTATATGGTGACTAAAACATCATGTGCATGTGGCTAGCAACATCACTATGTAGATTAAATTGCAACAAAAAACTAACTGCAACAATGGCCTTAGCTGCCTCTTGCTAGGTGCCGTCTTAAGTAGTGGGTCATGCTGCAGAAGGAGCTTACTGGAAACTTCTTGAGAGAATATCGCGTCAGTTGAGTACTATCCACACAAAGACTGGCATTACTGTTCCCAATGACTACGGGTTGTTATTAATTATAAGTACGTGAGAAGCAATTGCCGGGGGGGTAGATTGAAGGTAATTTAGCATCAGCGTCTGATTAACGTGGACATAGCACTCGCTTTTCACGGCAAAAGTACGGGACTAAACTCCAGTACGCTCCAGCCTTTCCAGATGTAAATGGGCACCTTGCTTATAGTTAAGGAAGGAGATGGCAGCCAGGAAGAGAACTATTCACCCCATTACAATAAACAAGTTGTAGCATAGCACAATGATATCTCTACCACATCATTTCCTGTCTAGCTGTTACTGCTTTCTCAGTATGGAGGCACGGGTTTGAACCCTGGTGGTCCCCAAATGCTGCCACAGCTGAGAGTGGAATTAATAACGTGGTCTCAATTGTAACTAACTGCTCACAATGGGCGCGCAACGCCAAGCCTATGCCAGCCAAAGAGCCGTTCTCACTAACAGGAGAAAAGTCAATTTGTGAGTCTGTAATCATAACATGTTCTGGTTAAATGAAAATATGTCAACCAAGGTTTCTCAAACGCCGCGGGACTTAAGGACGACGCGAAACCAGTGATTGGATAATATAAATGTGTGTTTTATCAAATAAATAAACCCATACTTATGGGCAACGACCGAGCCGCCATGTACGCCGGTGGACAATTTCTTCTTCTTCTTCTTCATCGTACGCAGTCAGACATCAGCCTTTCTTTTTTCGACAAAAACAGCGGTCATCCTGAGGCTGTCGACACTGCCATAGAGCTTGTCTAGTGTTGTCACTGGTGATGGCCACATCTGCTCTTTCTGATCCTCGTATGTGGGGTTAGTTTTGCAGCAAATTCTCAGCGGTCATTTTCCCGGTACCACACGGGCATTCGTCAGTGCCACCTATCTTCAATTTGTTGAATAGGTGGTACCTCAGTCTATTGTGGCCAGTGCGAAGTCTGAAGACCACGACCTGCTCTCTTCGGTTCAACTGGTAATAGACATCGTTTTTTGTGTAGCCAGTATGTTCGGTTTCCCATTTGGTCATGTATCTGGTGGACAATTTAACTAGACATGGTTTCTATTCCCAGTGTTTACCTATAAGTATGTGTAGCTTTCCAAGCGCACAATGCCAATTTATTTATATGTTGTATGTGGAGTTTAACCAAATCAATCAATTGAGGAAGCATAGTCATTATTTGATGATTAACATAATCGTGCACATGATCTGCCCGTCAGTTCGACTGCACGATATGAAAGCGATGAGCCTCACATCCCAGCACTCCACCCCGCCCATCTCTACCTGCAAATTCCCCCCTCCCCCCAACCTCCTGCAACAATCCCATCATTCTGCTGATTTGTTCTCCCCTCCTACCCCTGCACCTCAACTCGTCCACGCTTGTTTCATATTGTCATGACAATGAACGCCACCAGTCTCAGTTTTCGACATTATATCCCCCGTTACATCCGTTTATTGATGAAAACCTCATCGATCATGTGATTCCAACAGTTAATTAAATCCTAGTGCATACAACGGATAACCATTTGATAAATAATGAGTAACATTGTGATGTGAATAATAACAAATAAGAAGAGATGAATAATATATTAATATCAAGAAACAATAACAGAAAGAAGAACAAGTACGCCAAGAGCAAGTCGAATCAAAAAGGAAAAGTCCAGGCAAAGACTAGCTGCTTCTTCCTTGGATGAACCAAAAATCGAATCTGCACACTGCGTGCAACTGTCGAAGAAAGTGGCCTGTATCTCTCAACCTTGTTAAATGGCTCGCTGGTCCTTCACCCTCGGCTGCCCCTACCCATGGTAAAAGCCGTAATGATAGTGTTTATTTGCCTGTGTCTAATATAATCTGCATGTGCCTCGTTTTACGCACCATATTAATGTAAGTGGCTTGTTATAATATCCATTTCTCTAGCTATCATATCATTTGCATGTCTCTCATCTTCGGATCACTTACTTTTTACTGCTAGGCTAGGAGCATGTCTCGCCCAAGAGGCGACTAGGTGCAGTTTAACACCTATAATGTGTGGGGGGGGGGGGGGGCAGGAGAGACATAATAGACGGAAAGATGATCACACAGAGCATGTCGCAAGATGTTACTAAGTGCAGGCTGACATCTCTACGGTAGAAGTGTGTGTGAGGGGAGGGAGGGGGGATGGAAAAGAGAGAGAGAGGGAGAGGAAAAGAGAGAGAGAGGGAGAGAGAAAGAGACGGCAATAGTGACACACAAACCATGTCGCAGGATGTGACTAAGTGAAGTCTGACACCTCTAACGTAGAAGTGTGTGAGGGAGGAGAGGGGGGGGGGGGGAGGAGAGAGAGAGAGAGAGAATGAAAGAGACGGCAATAGAGACACACAGACCATGTCGCAAGATGTGACTAAGTGAAGTCTGACATCTCTACGGTAGAAGTGTGTGTGTGTGTGTGTGTGTGAGGGAAGGGAGAAGGGATGGGAAAGAGAGAGAGAGAGAGAGAGAGGAAAAGAGAGAGAGAAAGGGAGAGAGAAAGAGACGGCAATAGAGACACACAGACCATGTCGCAAGATGTGACTAAGTGAAGTCTGACACCTCTAAAGCAGAAGTGTGTGTGAGAGAGAGACGTGAATGAGATCACTGACCACAGAACATGTTCCAAGTGCGACTTACAATGCAGGATGGGATATAGATTGTAGAACACCCTCCGACATGATACTGCACAGACCTCAAGCCTGCTGAGTGTGGAATAGTCAACCGTTTATGTACACCTGACATGCAGCTAGGTAAGGAAAGCCGGATAGGAAGGAAACTGGTCACTGCCCCTATGAAACAGCTGAGACGAAATACAACAGTCTCACAACACTTCATCCCAGATGGCAGTGTCTGATACGAAACTAGCTTCATTCGTATAAGTTTCACATAGGTAAAGTAACAGAGAAATCCGTTATCGGATAAAACACAAAGGACTATATCGTTAGTGTACTTATGTTGAAAACGTCACAAGTTGTAAATAGCATTGCTCTAATAAAAGTAACAAGGTAAAGGGAGACTGTCAAAAAGAAGCCAGAAGACTCAGAAAAACCGGCCTACAGTGTCTCGAAGAGAGAAGAATTCGTGGTGACTTAATACAGGTTTATAAGATGATCAGAGGAATCGATAAATTAGACTATAACAAGTTTTTTTTTAAATTTAGCCACCTACAATAACACGAGGGCATAGCTACAAGCTGACTAAAGAGAGGTCCAGGTTAGATATTAGGAAATATTTTTTTAGTCAGAGAGTGGTGTCTGCTTGGAATGCATTGCCAGGGGAGGTAGTGGAGGTAGGGACAGTTAATGCATTTAAGAATAAACTGGATGCGCATAGCTTTTAGAGCAAAGTGATGTAAATGTAACTGGTTGTATACAGACTCTGCAGGGTCTTCTAAACCAGTATAAAGACGTTAAGTTAAGAATGACCATGGCAATACAGAGGTCAAATAACATTAGGAACTTATAAGATAACAATAACAAATAAACAAATATAACATTTATGTGAGCTTGCATCTTCGTTGTGACAACCTATAAATAGGCTCAAATATTTAAAAAGAAAGTTGAATCCTTCGAACTAAATGCTACAGAAAAGTTCACAAAATACCATGTACAGCGAAAAATAAAAACACAAGACGACCATAGAGAGCTGAGTGTGTAGAACAATTGGCTATAAACGGCATTGCGTCCAGTAAAGTAAGATACGCGTACTCCGTTCATATCAAGGGTCACTACGGGCCCCTGTAATAGTGAACAACACGCAATTCAAGACACGCATATCACAACCGTCAGGAGGATCCCGGTCCACCTTTATCAGCATGCTCGGCATGTTAGGAAAGCTACGACAACCAGCCACTTAACGTCATTTTGAGGGAACACAAACGAGTGATCCTACACATTATGGACATTCAACATCAACGCACCGATACTGGAGTATATGGTACCTAACACCAATGCAGGGGCAGCCCACGGACAAGATGGCCACAGAACATCAAAGATGTTCTGAAGATGACAGTAATAGAAGCTGGAGAACTGGCTAAGTATGGATCTCTTGTAGAGTGGCTATGGTGAGAGCGGAGAACTGGCTAAGTATGGATCTCTTGTAGAGTGGCTATGGTGAGAGCGGAGAACTGGCTAAGTATGGATCTCTTGTAGAGTGGCTATGGTGAGAGCGGAGAACTGGCTAAGTATGGATCTCTTGTAGAGTGGCTATGGTGAGAGCGGAGAACTGGCTAAGTATGGATCTCTTGTATAGTGGCTATGGTGAGAGCGGAGAACTGGCTAAGTATGGATCTCTTGTAGAGTGGCTATGGTGAGAGCGGAGAACTGGCTAAGTATGGATCTCTTGTAGAGTGGCTATGGTGAGAGCGGAGAACTGGCTAAGTATGGATCTCTTCTAGAGTGGCTATGGTGAGAGCAGAGAACTGGCTAAGTATGGATCTCTTGTAGAGTGGCTATGGTGAGAGCGACGATCTGCAAAGAGAATTCTATATGACGGTCACGACACTACTGCGCACATTCAGCCACGACAACTGCCTTCAGTAAGTAGTTACTTGATTGTATGCGCTCATCAGTTTCATGCTGAACCCCTTCTTTGTTAATGTTGTTGAATGCCCACAATGAGTAAGATTACTCTTGTGTGCGCCCTACAAAAGACGTTAATTGGCGTGCTGATGAAGGTGGACCAGGGTCCTTCAGGCGGTTGTGTCATGTTTGGCTTCATCCGCGTGTCGCTTACTACTACGTGGATCACGTCGATCCTTCACCTTGTTAGCCAGGCTACAATGAAAACAGCCCGTTTTCAGGAAGGGCTACGAGGAAGTCAAAGTGAGCGTCTTGTCCAGTATATTTTGCCTGAGCCTGACTAACATGTCTGATCAGTATATTTTGCCTGAGCCTAACATGTCTGATCAGTATATTTTGCCTGAGCCTGACTAACATGTCTGATCAGTATATTTTGCCTGAGCCTGACTAACATGTCTGATCAGTATATTTTGCCTGAGCCTGACTAACATGTCTGATCAGTATATTTTGCCTGAGCCTGACTAACATGTCTGATCAGTATATTTTACCTGAGCCTGACTAACATGTCTGATCAGTATATTTTGCCTGAGCCTGACTAACATGTCTGATCAGTATATTTTGCCTGAGCCTGACTAACATGTCTGATCAGTATATTTTGCCTGAGCCTAACATGTCTGATCAGTATATTTTGCCTGAGCCTGACTAACATGTCTGATCAGTATATTTTACCTGAGCCTGACTAACATGTCTGATCAGTATATTTTACCTGACCAGACGTTAGTCTTCCATCGCCACCCTTCTTTATACATTGCACAAATTCAGTGACACGTCTGTGTTAGATGCACCCCCCAAGCATGGACTGGACCCATGCATACAACGACGGTTCCGTAACAAATACAACACAGAACGGAGGGGCAGGAGCATTCCTGAGCCTACCAAATGGCAGAAAAATAACACTTTCATTCGCTACTGGAAAATACACAAGCAATTTCAGAGCGGAGGCAGAGGCACTGAGGGCGGCTGTGGAAGAAATGGTGACACATAAAGAAAATTAAAGTCACATAGTCCCGCTTACAGATGCTCTGGCCGTAGTCACAGCACTAAAAAGCCAGAAAAATACTGAACTTAATGATTTAAGAGCAGTACTCTGTCAACTATGCCAGCAGGCCGCACCAAAAAGGGTAGTGGTGCAGTGGGTTCCATCTCACTGCAACATCCAAGGCAACGAGGAGGCAGACAGACTGGCAAAAGAAGGTGCAAAACTACCACAATCAGATACTAGTATGACATACGAAGAGTCAAAACGGCTTATTAGAGCTAGATACATGACCAAATGGGAAACCGAACATACTGGCTACACCAAAAACGATGCCTATTACCAGTTGAACAGAAGAGAGCAGGTCGTGGTCTTCAGACTTCGCACTGGCCACAATAGACTGAGGTACCACCTATTCAACAAATTGAAGATAGGTGGCACCGACGAATGCCCGTGTGGTACCGGAAAATGACCGCTGATCATTTGCTGCAAAACTGCCCGACATACGAGAATCAGAGAGAGTAGATGTGGCCATCACCAGTGGCAACACTAGACAAGCTCTATGGCAGTGTCGACAGCCTCAGGATGACCGCTGCTTTTTTCGAAAAAATAATGGTTACTGTCTGACTGCGTTCGAAGAAGAAGAAGAAGATGCACCACCCCCGTCTATCCGCGCCCCTGGAAAGAGGTTGTGCTATGTTGCCCGACCAACAAGGTGGGGCTAAACACTGGTATCACCGTAGGTGTTGTACCTACCTAGAAGCTCTGAATTACACTACAGAGAGAAGAACCAAGTTTCACGAGATGTCACATTACAAACGCGCTACAAGGGACAATTGGCTAAAAGCTCGGTACACTCAGCTGCGAAAAAAACATGAATACAGTAACAAGGTTAAAGTAACAGCAAACATTATCGTAGGGGAGAAAGTGGTAGTGGCTGCACTGAATGAGCTCTCTGATATGTTTTCCTAAATCATGTGGTCAGTTTCCTTCCTCGCCATCTTGCAGTCTCTAGCACTGTAGTACACGTTTACGGCTGGGTAAACTGGAGCGTATAGAGAATGGAAATCGAAAACAGTACTTGAGCGGAGTGGGGCATACCGAACAACAACTTCAAATGTAAATGGAGGCAGGTGACCTCAGCTCTTGTATGGCTATCTTTGTTTATTTCTGTTCATTTGGCTTCCAGGCGTATTTGTAAGTGATACATAGTCTTGGTTATTTTCATTCCTCGAATGCTGCCAAAATGCACTTAACTTAACTTCGTTATACTGGTTCAGAAGACTCTGCAGAGTTTGTATACAACCAGTTTCTTTACATTTCCTTGAAATAAAAACTATGCGCATACAATCTATTCTTTAATGTATTAATTGACTCTGTCTCCACTATTTCCTGTGACAATGCATTTCAAGTATTCAACACTCTCTAACTAAAAAAATATTTCCTAATATTTATCCTGGACCTTTCTTTAATTAATGTGTAGCTGTGCTTGTAAGCTAACATGAGATTGATTTCTGATTGACGAACAAATCCGCATTACAACATGATCTGTTCCTTTCATGTTCGTGTAAGTGGAAGACCGCAGTACATGTGTGAACATTTTCCTAAACTCTATACCAAGGACGAGGAACATGTGACCCTGTAGGCCAATAATGTGGCCTTTTTGAATTAATTGAAATTTTGTAGAACAAATCCTGTTATTTCTATTAATATGTTTTTGTTCACCTTTTATTATTTTTATTTGAATCCCTAAAACGAGCACATTTAAAATATCAAAGAGTAATTGCAGATTAAATTAAATAATCCTCACAGACTGACGGCCACAAATAAAATAGTAAAAGGGGTGCTCTGAAAGTAATGCCTCCTATTTTTATTATGGTCCCACAACGTCAGAAGTGGATTTTGGCAGTATTGGAGTAAAGTTTGAACCTTCACTCCAATATCCGTAAAATTGTGTTTCCGTCCTATATGAGACAGTCTGACAAAATAGCGTATGTCATGGAAGTGAGCTATAAACACAGGTGAGCTATTGAATTCCTCCATGCGGAAAAAGTTGCACCAATTGACATGCATCGACGTTTGCTGAACGTTTATGGAAGCCAAACATGGATGTTAACACACTGAGCTGGTGGGTTGAGCGCTTCAGCCGTGGCGAAAGCGACATGAACGGCAAGCCACGTTCTGGACGGCCATGCACAGCTGTCACATCCGCAATGAAAAACGCGTAGATCAGTTCATCCGCGCAAATCGGAGGATTACTGCTAGAAAACTGTTCACGGAGCCGGATATCGGCTTCAATGAGTTGGAAACGATGGTGGCAACGTTATAATATCCCAAGGTTTGCACCAGGTGGGTCCCACGAGTGCTCACGGGAACAGGGAGATTACAGTATGCAAGTTTGTCATTACCTCTTAAACCACTACGAGAATGACGGTGAGTTTCCTGGATCGTATCATCATTGGTGATGAGACGTGATGCCACCACTATGATCCGAGTCAAAACGGCAGTCCATGTAGTGGCGATATGTGAATTCCTCATCCAGGAAATAGGCAGCTCTCAGTGGGTAAAATGATGTGCACTGTCTTTTGGGATAGGAAAGGACTAATCTGATTTTGTGGAACCTAGAAAAAACATCAACTCTGACAGTTACACTGCGAAGCTGGCTAAGCTGCAGGCTCGAATTTCCAGTGTCAGGAAAGACGAGAAGTCAAGCTGTCTTTTGCAACACGATAGCGCCAGGGCCCGTACCAGTTTGGGGACCGTTGAGGACACTCGCTAGTGCAGATTTTTACAAGAGCGGCATGTATGCTCTTGTTCATCGTTGAAGGAAATGTATAGCTGTAACAGTATAACAGGGTTATGTGTCAGAAGGCAGTATGTAACAGGCCACAGGTCAGGAAAACAGCTATTATAGACAGCAGCTTTTTTCTCTGTAACCACAATTAGTTGGGACATGGCTAGATAGTCTCATTCAGTGAGCACGGGTCAGTTAGAGTTCACCTCGCGTCGTCACGTTAGCGAGATCGGTGTGGGTCGAGAAGAGTTATGAACTAAAAAAATGGATGGGGGAGGAGAGGGGGGTGGCATTAGCCTGGCCAATTTGCATGTAGTATCTGGAGTTCAGGGCGGTGGCGGGGGTGTGTATTAGGTGACAATTTATCGCATGTCATGCTGTCATGTTCAGAATGACAGATTGACAATTAGTCATGTGAGTCAATAGGATTTAGAAAGGGAAGTAGCTAGGTAAGATTGACGGATGAACAGTCAACTGGAATGGAAGAGTGGACCTTGTGATTAACGGCATCTTGGTTTAGTCGGGGCTAAAATGGATCTATACCATTAGGACAGATAAAGATAGCGATCATTCGAGACAGAGCTTTTACGGGAGGTTATATGTCGAGAGCATTGCTCTATTGATCATTGGTACGAATGGTGGACTCACTGGAATAAGCTATTTCTTGGTACGAAACAGGGTTCTGTGAAATGAAATCCTAAGATACAATCCCAAAAGGATATTGGTACGATAAAAAGATTCTGGTGAAATCCTAGGATACAATCCCAAAGGATCTTGGTACGATAAAAGGGTTCTGGTGAAATCCTGCTATACAATCCCAAAGGATCTTGGTACGATAAAAGGGCTCTGGTAAAATCCTGCTATACAATCCCAAAGGATCTTGGTACGATGAAAGGGCTGTGGTGAAATCCTGCTATACAATCCCAAAGGATCTTGGTACGATAAAACGGCTCTGGTGAAATCCTGCTATACAATCCCAAAGGATCTTGGGACGATAAAAGGGCTCTGGTGAAATCCTGCTATACAATCCCAAAGGATATTGGTACGATAAAAGGGTTCTGGTAAAATTATGGGGTAAATCCCAAAGGCTCGTGGTACAAAAAAGAGTTCTGATGAAATCCTGGGATGCAACTCCAAAGGATCATGGTACAAAAAAGGGTTCTGTTGAAATCATGGGGTACAATCCCAAAGGATCTTGGTACGATAAAAGGGCTCTGGTGAAATCCTGGGGTACAATCCCAAAGGATATTGGTACGATAAAAGGGTTCTGTTGAAATCATGGGATACAATCCCAAAGGATCTTGGTACGATAAAAGGGCTCTGGTGAAATCCTAAGATACAATCCCAAAGGATCTTGGTACGATAGAAGGGTTCTGGTGAAATCCTCGGGTACAATCCCAAAGGCTCGTGGTACAAAAAAGAGTTCTGATGAAATCCTAGGATGCAATTCCAAAGGATCATGGTACGATAAAAAGATTAAGGTGAAATCCTAGGATACAATCCCAAAGGCTTGTGGTACAAAAAAGAGTGCTGATGAAATCCTGGGATGCAATTCCAAAGGATCATGGTACAAAAAAGGGTTCTGTTGAAATCATGGGGTACAATCCCAAAGGATCTTGGTACAATAAAAAGGTTCTCGTGAAATCCTAGGATACAATCCCAAAGTCTCGTGTTACGAAAAGGCTGGTGCACCATAAGAACCCTCAGGGAACACATTCGCTCAGAACAGGTGTAACTCGAACACCAGAAGGACACGTTCCTTGAGAGCTGGTATTTGGTCCAATAGTGAGTTATATCTTAAGCCTCCTGTGACAGCTCATTCTAACCCATATGATAAGATCTTATTCTACATAATATGTCAGTCAACCAGAGACCAACAGATTCATCATCATCATCATCAACAGCTCGGAGAGAACGGCAGGGACAACGAGTTAGCTAGTTAGCCATTAATTTGTAACAAGATTCGTATTAGTTCAGATAGAAGACAGAACCTTGGTAAATTAGTTACGGTAGTTCCATCAATAGCTCATGATTAAATCTTCTGTGCTTAGTTAGTGTTTGATATGGTTAGATTAGTTAGTTCGGTTTTTGTTTGTTTTGATATTGTTGTAATGAATATTCTTGTTAATAAATGAATGATCTTGTTTGATGGTTAACATAAGTTTTAGTGTTATCTATGTTGAAGTCGTAATGTCAAGTAATAAATGTTGTAATGTTTAACACAGTCAGAAAGAAATCCAAGCTCTATCACTTAGCCAGGGGTGGTTACTATGTGCAAAATTAGTTCTTTGAAGGCAAGACATTACTCTATCAAACGGTGGTATTGTGCTCTTTTTGTCTGTTATGGTTTTCATGGAATAAAATAGGAGGAATTACTTTCGGAGCAACTTTCATAAGTCATAAGAGCTATTTTAAAATCTGATATGCACATGATTTAGTTGTAACGCAATTCTAGAATATACGTTTACTTGCCCGCATGGCTGAAGCCACTACCACACGAGGTTGTTAGGCGAATGTCCGTTGGTGTCAAGTACGTCAGTCTATTTCAACCTTTTGACAGTACTGGGCGTGACTTTCTTTTTGAAGTGGAATTTGAGAATAGT
The DNA here is from genome assembly GCA_036924085.1 of Ariolimax columbianus. NCBI lineage: Eukaryota > Metazoa > Mollusca > Gastropoda > Stylommatophora > Arionidae > Ariolimax > Ariolimax columbianus. The sequence goes on along the minus strand of JAVGWX010000002.1, from coordinate 149,077,154 downwards.
TACACAGCCTGACCGTATCGGGGAATGTGTATACATTTTTTTCAAATTATGTCTGCCTAAAAGCCCATCGCCGAGAGGTAGGAAATAAATCTAATTTGTGTATTTGCTGGTCCCAAACACATTAACATTGCTTCCATTGCATAGCAGTTAGATTTGACAAAATACTGTACATTTTGACATGCAACTATTTGAAGTTTTTACAGCTATCTTAAGGTGGTCTTCCAATATGAAAAGGTTCCGCAGACCTGCTCTCAACGAAACAAAACCAATAGCCTATATTAAATTCAAAGTTAAGGAATTCACAAACCACTGGGATATACACAACTCCAACATTACAGAACAGAGATGTACACAACTCCAACATTTCAGACCAGAGATGTACACAACTCCAACATTACAGACCAGAGATGTACACAACTCCAACATTACAGAACAGAGATGTACACAACTCCAACATTACAGACCAGATATGAACACAAATCCAACATTACAGAACAGAGATGTACACAGCTTCCACATTACAGACTAGAGATGTACACAACTCCAACATTACAGACCAGAGATGTACACAACTCCAACATTACAGAACAGAGATGTGCACAGCTTCCACATTACAGACCAGAGATGTACACAACTCCAACATTACAGACCAGAGATGTACACAGCTTCCACATTACAGACCACAGATGTACACAACTCCAACATTACAGAACAGAGATGTGCACAGCTTCCACATTACAGACCAGAGATGTACACAAATCCAACATTACAGAACAGAGATGTACACAACTCCAACATTACAGAACAGAGATGTACACAGCTCACAATCCAGAGAGATGTACTTAACTCCAAACCCACAGAGATGTGCACAGCTCACAATCCACAGATATACTCAACTCACAATCCACAGATGTACTCAGCTCACAATCCACAGAGAAGTATTCAACTTCCAATCCACAGAGATGTGTAAAGTTCACAATCCAGAGAATTGTACTCAACTCACAATCTACATATATGTACTCAACTCACAATCCACATAGAGGTACACAGCCGACAATCCATAGAGATGTACTAAACTCAAAATCCACAGAGATGTGCACAGCTCAAAATCCAGAGAATAGTACTCAACTCACAATCCACAAAGATGTATACAGCCGACAAACCACAGAGATGTGCACAGTTCACAATCCAGAGAAATGTACTTAACTCACAATCCACAGATGTACTCAGCTCACAATCCACAGAGATGTACTCAACTCACAATCCACAGAGATGTACTCAACTCACAATCCACAGAGATCTGCATAGTTTACAATCCACAGAGATGTGTACAGTTCACAATCCAGAGAGATATACTCAACTCACAATCCACATAAATTAACCTTGTCACGGGGTCTCTCTCAGGCACGTGAGTTCAATCTCTATCTCTCTCCCTTACTCGTTCTCCCTTTCCTTCTCTCTATCTCCCCTCCCTCTAATTCTCTCTATCTCCCCCAGACACAAAGAATTGATAAGCTAGATGAGAAGACCTCACCAATTTACAATTTCGACTCAGCGGAACTTCTTATTGTGGATTTCTGGCTCTCGAAGTAAGAAATAAAGCGTTACAGTGCTACAATGTTGCGGTATGGTTATGATTAATATACAATTACTAAACAAGCTACTACACCACCATTCGAATGATAGCACACCACCCACCACCTCTACCCCCACAACGAGACAAAGTGAAAAAGGATGTTGGTGCCATTAAAACCCCCATCATGTGTGATGGTCACCATTCGTTGATTCTGGATCAAAAGAAAAAAGGGGTGAATTGTTTGGAGCATATTGCTGCCCTTAAAGACGCAACCAGGCGTGATGGGTACTGACCGTTTTGCCAGTTTCTGACCAAGCATCAAACAAAAAGAGTGGTCTCACCTAGCGCAAAGTGGTGGGAGATTGTTTCTGTCTCCAAAAAACGCAACCAGACGTGACCGTCACTACCACTTTGATAGTCATTGATCAGGAATATCAGAAACAAAGTATTCAGAAAAATATGTTGTCGTAACGGACAAGAAAGGTAAGCAGACACAAATCCCCTTATTATATGTTTACTGTTTTCCCTGGCCACCTGTGATTGGAGTGACTGTAGAAAACTTAATTGCTTTTTGTTTGGCTAGGTGTATTACCTTGATATGTGTATGCCCGTATTTATGTTGAGTCATCCCTCCATCTGCCACGTTTCCTCCTCATGTGTTGTAACCATATGGTCTTGTTAAATGTGTGTAGGGGGAGAGGAAAATAACATCTGGTCAAATAAAACATACTGATCCGACAAAGTTAGCCTGGGCCAGGTGAATTATACTGACCTTCGCCTCACTTACACGCAGTTCCTTCTGGAAAGCTATTTTGTGGCAGCCTGGCTAACGAGGTGGGGATCGACGTGATCCTCGTAGTAGTGAATGAAACGCAGATGCGGCCAAGCATAGAACCCACTTGATTACCCCGGCCTACTTACATCAGCACGCTCATGATGTAAAGAAATCTACTGCTACCCGCCACTTAACACCCTTTTAAGAGCACCCCAAAGTGTAAAATTACTCATTGTGGGCATTCAACAGCAGCATATGTGTGCAGTGGTAGTTGATTCATTTGTATTCTCATAAGGTGACTGAACAATCTTGTTTGTTCACAACGAATTCGGCACAATGAACAAATCTCACAATATGCATCATTCCTCATTCTATCTTTCCCGACCTGATAGTATCGACGACACAACCAGGAAATCAAATGTAGATATATTACACGAGTGTGGAGTGGGTGTAACTTTCGTATTTTGGTTTCATTCCTATTTGTGCGTTTTCAGTTAATGAAAACATATCCAGCATTCTTTCTGACCGCGCTTCGTACATGAAAGGCAATACTAAAATATCACCACTAACAAAAACAATACTCAGACAATCAAAACTGATTGACATATACCGTAGGGAGGACCTGGAAGTTACCGCAACAACGAGAAATTTGAGGGCAGACAAAGAAACGAGGAAGACATATTGATAGATCTAGGACAAGAACTGAGGAAGATAATTAAAGACCTAGGACAAGAACTGAAGAAGTCATTGACAGATCTAGGACAAGAACTGAGAAAGACATATTGAAAGATCTATGACAAGAACTGAAGAAGACATAATGAAAGTCCCATATCTAGCAAACCAAGAAACATAATTCTGGCTAATGGCTTATTTCGTGTAACACTCTCTGCTACCAGCCCTGGAATGCACAGATACTAGGTTGAAACATTCATTAGCTTCTTCTCTCGCGTCTACATCTCGTGGTGGTAGATGTGTGTGTGTGGTAGTACCCACAGAGGTCTGCCAACCGTAGGATTGCTACTTTCGGGGTCTCCTTTACCAGTGCTTCCCAAACTTTTCAGTTATTCAGTCCGGCTGGAAGTCACTCATTGCGGCAGGTTAAGGTGGCAAATCGATTATTCTTTTTCGATCATTTTTGACGTGTATTAAAATGTGTTTAAATGCATGTTTAGCCAAATATACGACTACTAGCATTTATTGATGGCAGTTGTAAGCGTTTTTCGTTACAACTGTCTAAATCACTTAAATAGTTATTATTTTTCCTGACGCCCTTTGCGAACCTACGATTGAGGGTTCGAATACAGACGAATGATGGTTCGCTGAGTGACGAATAATGGTTCGCGAACTGACGAATAATGGTTCGCGGTTCGACGAATGTGGGTTCGCTGACCATCGATTGAGGGTTCGCTGACCGACGATTGAGGCTTCGCTGACCGACGATTGAGAGTTCGCTGACCGACGATTGCGGGTTCGCTGACCGACGATTGCGAGTTCGCTGACCGACGATTGCGGGTTCGCTGACCGACGATTGAGGGTTCTCTGACCGACGATTGAGGGTTCGCTGACCGACGATTGAGGGTTCGCGGACCGACGACTGAGGGCTCTTGGACCAACACCGGTCCGAGGTTCACAAATTTTGGGAAGCATTGTCCTAAACCGGTGGAATAAATAGGTGGAATGGTAGGAGCTAGACCAAACAGAGACAAACCTTTTGCCTTGCCGACAGGCGGGATATTTCAGGGCTATGGAAGGTGACGCTGACCATGGGAAAACACCCTTGAAAGACCAACGACTAAATGACGAAACTTTCATGTGTCAACTATTGTCCGTTTCACAATGGTTGCCGTCAATTGCCGCCTAATATCTGAATAACCCATACACCTATTCGCGTGATTGTTTGCACGTGAACTTATCTTTTCAATGTTCCAATGACTTAATAATTTACATTGTGTCAGGCAGTGCCCTTTTCACAAAGTTGCTAGTTCTTTTGATAATTGTTAGCAAAGGAATTATTTTATCTCTTGGCAAAAATAATTTACTTAAAAAATGTATTTTATGTATTTATTTAGGCAAATGCGCTTCTCCAATTCGAATGAGATTTTCTATAATAGGTTCCACATAATGCTCTTTCGTAATGTGGTTCATGTGTTTTAGGCGCTGTAAGACGTAACTGGGCATTTCGTAGAACAAAAATGAGTGAAAATGTAAGAGCACACGATATATATAACATATAAAATACATACTTCAGATGGATTGGTTCAGTTTTATAAATAGATGCTAAACTAAACAATAAATGGTTATAATTGAGTTCTGAGATCCATCTTCTAGCTGATTGGGGTGGCTCTGTATAGGACCGTTTTGCCAGGTGATGGAAGCTTGTATTTTTCGGAAAGCAAACATGTAGGTTAAATTTTCATTTAATCTTAGTCGGATGATTCCTACACATTGACGACTGGTCTCGGAAGAAAGAACGACAGTCCACCTTGATTTCAATAGCTCTCTTCCTCTTTCAAGACATGGTCATCACATTAGCCCAATAAAATTGTCCTTTATTTGAGAAGGCTGCATACTCTAGTTCTTTCATATCGTATAGTTCGAAAGTTTTATTTTCAGCTGCTACTTGTCCATTAAGGAGTACCACCGAGTGGAGTACCATCTACTCTACATACTAAGGACATCATTCCTGTGAACCATGCTCGCCAGTTTTGGTACATGGCTGGTACCACTGTCCATGTAACAAATTACTTTGTTACCGAAACAACAACAGATGTCAATATGTTACCGCGAGATGGACATCAGAAGTACAATGCTCGCATGACTGTCAGTGGTGAAACGTAATACAAGAATTGAACTTTGGAACGTTTGGACAATAAACATAGAAAGCAAATTAAAACACATTACATCGGAAATGCAAAATTACATATTACACACACACAAAACAGTCATTCATACAGTTCAAAATAGTTGAAAATTGGGCCGATTTCTGGATATGAAAGAAAGTTCTAGAAACAATACATCATGACTGAAACAGAAACACAAACGTGAATAACTTGTCTGCTCGATGAGAAGAAGAAGAAGAAGAAGAAGAAGACGAGGAAGAAGATGATGGTCACACAAGACATGAGCTTAAAAGCGCTTTTCCACACAGAGGGGGTAGGGGCCGGATTATATAACGTAACGTCGGTTGGTAACTTTAAGCTCTCCAACTAAACGCAGTTATTCAACCTTGAATAAAGGTAAGTAAGTCAACAAGAAATGTCGTGCATGTCATTCAACCAGTAACGAACGACACAAGAGACACTTGTCGTGCCACACAAGCAGAGAATTGACAGACATGCACGACAAGCTGCATGCTTCTATTGTATGGTAACATTATGGGTCAGCTTTATGTTACTACTGGTAAGATGTTTCTTACTAATGTCTGGTAAGCTATGTTACTAATGTCTGGCAAGCTGTATGTTACTAATGTCTGGTAAGCTGTATGTTACTAATGTCTGGTAAGCTGTATGTTACTAATGTCTGGCAAGCTGTATGTTACTAATGTCTGGTAAGCTGTATGTTACTAATGTCTGGTAAGCTGTATGTTACTAATGTCTGGCAAGCTGTATGTTACTAATGTCTAGTAAGCTGTATGTTACTAATGTCTGGTAAGCTATGTTACTAATGTCTGGCAAGCTGTATGTTACTAATGTCTGGCAAGCTGTATGTTACTAATGTCTGATAAGCTGTATGTTACTAATGTCTGGTAAGCTGTATGTTACTAATGTCTGGCAAGATGTATGTTACTAATGTCTGATAAGCTGTATGTTACTAATGTCTGGTAAGCTGTATGTTACTAATGTCTGGTAAGCTGTGTGTTACTAATGTCTGGTAAGCTATGTTACTAATGTCTGGCAAGCTGTATGTTACTAATGTCTGGCAAGCTGTATGTTACTAATGTCTGGTAAGCTGTATGTTACTAATGTCTGGTAAGCTGTATGTTACTAATGTCTGGTAAGCTGTGTGTTACTAATGTCTCGTAAGCTGTTACTAATGATCCTAAACAAACACCATACAAACTAATGATCATTACGTCGTTGTTTCTTTCTAACTAAAACAGGTTACACATGGTTGGTATCTAAGTCCGATTTTCTCTCATTATGAACCGCTAAGCGCCCTCTCCTACGCGTTAATATTAATCGCCGTTCAAAGCACTTGACGGGCACTGTTACAGTGGTGGTTACTGCTACACGTAGCAAACTTTTTCATTCACATCCCTCTATAGTCGTTTTTATCTGGCACAGAGAGAGAGTCAATATTATTACATTGTACTATTTTAACATTATACCATTCTGTCATTTGAGACTCGAGTGGTTACGGCGCTTGCTTCTCACTGAAAAAGGAGAGCGGATGGCGCCCCGGTTGTGGCCTACTCTTGCCTATCCAGCAGTAATTAAATAGTAACTGGGTGACAAGTTAAGGAAGCGAAGTGAAGTTAAGGAAGCGAAGTGGACATCCTATCTCACAAAACAAAAGCTGATTTATTGTTCAATGAAGTTACTAACACTTCCTCACCGACGACAGTGTATGTAATGAGATAATATTTAAACACATAACATAATATGAAATCGCCGTATAATTAAGTCTCTAACTTCTTCCCGGCACCAGCAGATATTCAGACCCGCGAATTTATGCGTCTTATACAGGTACTATACCAACGCTGATCCCTAGCACTCATTGGGCAGAAACCATCACGTATCAAGACAACAACAAAATCCTTCCACTTCGCCCGGCCTGCAGCCCTCTTTGATTCATGATGTCCAATTTGAATTCCGCGGATCTTGTGACAGTTCCAGCTCCCCGTGGAGCATGGGCGTTCAGGGTAGGGGAGATTGGGCTGGCGACTGTGTTCGCTAAGAATCAAAAGTTGCCTGAATGTTGTTGGACGAACCCCGGTCAGTCCAGGTACAATCGCCGGTCTCGATACTAGGTCGACAAGAACGCGAGAGGTTAGGTACAGGAAAGGTGGAGGACTTTGTCTAGTCTAGAGATGAGTGTCAGAACTGACCATGCTGGTGTCAGACTTGAAAGGGATAGGGGTTGTTGACATCAAATACTTACACGCCAGGCTACCACATTTAGAATGACAGTGACATGTGGATATTACAGTCAATATGATTTTAGAGTGGGGGGGGGGGGGGGGAGAACCCAAATTATAGTGATGGCTATGCAGCCAATCCAGAGAGGCCCACTGCATAGTCATGTTTGTTTCTTGAGTCTATAGAAGACAATGTAGAGATAGATTAGGCAGACTGGCAGGAAGACTGAGAGAGAGACTAGAAGAGAGAGTTTACGGGGTGGTTGTTCCATAATACACCTCGAGTTTGATCAGTCGCGCTCAATAGGTGCATATGATGGACACCATGTGAACAGTACGAGGTCTCATTATAAGTGGGCAATTCGCCTGACTACGTGATCTAATTATATATGAGTGCACAGATCGTCTGAGTATATGATCTGATTATATATGAGTGTGCAGATCGTCTGAGTATATGATCTGATTATATATGAGTGTGCAGATCGTCTGAGTATATGATCTGATTATATATGAGTGTGCAGATCGTCTGAGTATATGATCTGATTATATATGAGAGTGCAGATCGTCTGAGTATATGATCTGATTATATATGAGTGTGCAGATCGCCTGAGTATATGATCTGATTATATATGAGTGCACAGATCGCCTGAGTATATGATCTGATTATATATAAGGGTGCAGATCGTCTGAGTATATGATCTGATTATATATGAGTGTGCAGATCGCCTGAGTATATGATCTCATTATATATGAGTGTGCAGATCGTCTGAGTATATGATCTGATTATATATGAGTGTGCAGATCGCCTGAGTATATGATCTGATTATATATGAGTGCACAGATCGCCTGAGTATATGATCTGATTATATATAAGGGTGCAGATCGTCTGAGTATATGATCTGATTATATATGAGTGCACAGATCGTCTGAGTATATGATCTGATTATATATGAGTGCACAGATCGTCTGAGTATATGATCTGATTATATATGAGTGTGCAGATCGTATGAGTATATGATCTGATTATATATGAGTGCACAGATCGTCTGAGTATATGATCTGATTATATATGAGTGCACAGATCGTCTGAGTATATGATCTGATTATATATGAGTGTGCAGATCGCCTGAGTATATGATCTGATTATATATGAGTGCACAGATCGCCTGAGTATATGATCTAATTATATATGAGTGTGCAGATCGAGCACATCGAGTTAGCTGGAACCACTAGGTGTAACTAGATAGTATTAGAGTTTATGAATTGTGTTTTTACAGATATAGACTTAGAATCTGGGCTTGTATGTAGTTTACACAAGTAATATCAACAGCAATTGCTTGTATTGTATGTGGTAGTTTAATATATATTATTAGTATTTAGTTTACAAGCGCTTTTCTTTTGTTGATTTGTGCTACAAATATTCTTGTTAATAAATGATATTATTTTGTTTCAAAAGTTAACGATAGTTTTAGTGTTTTCTGTCTTGAAGTGAAGCGTCATTTAGTCTATGTTATCAGTTAGTAAACTCATATTCCGCAGCGTAATATGCAGCCCCAGTCTGGACAAAACTCTGTCCTTGCAAAACAAGTTGATACAGCAGTAAACGAGATGGACAGGATAGTGTCGGGGTGCCTTAAACCCATCCCCACAAACAAAATATATCCCTTAATTGGCATTGCACCACCTGATATAAGAAGAGGTGTAGCTGCGGAAATCGATCGAGGGGAACAGGAAAACGACCCTAGACACCCGATGTTTGGCTATCAGGAGCAAGCCACAAGACTTAAATCAAGACAGTTTCTTAAAATCGACAGAGACCATCCAGACAAGCCCGGAAGGTCGACGTTTCGAGAGGTGGCGCGAAACAATGCAGGATCCATGGATAGAGCTCAAAGAAGAGGCTGCGCCTGGACACCACCTGCCCTACGCTGTGTGGAAGGCAATGAACCGACATCGAACTGGTGTGTCAATATGCAGATTGAACTTGAAGAAATGGGGATACTCAAACGTCGACACATGTGAATGCGGCGCAGTTCAGGACCAAGACCACCTGATGTCCTGCCCCAACCTCCATGAAACCTGTGACATGAACGACATGATGGAGGCGAACGACAAGGCAGTTCAAGTTGCTGAACACTGGACGAATGCTGTGTGACATGGTGTTTGGACACGGAAAGTAAGTAAGTATTGGTTCCGTGACTTAGGATATCAATAACCTTAACCTGCTACAATCTTCGTCAAGTTGTCATGCCAGTGGCATCCATTTGGGTTTCACCACTGACATGTCATATGGCACTTATACTCTGGATGTCCAACCTGTGACAAACATAAGTTTATAAGTCTCTTTCCATCCCACTCCACACAAGCTATTGGCCTTGTGCGCTCTGACATAACCTATCAGACAACTGTGGTTGACAGTACCGTGCCGAACGAGCGCTCAAACCTGAAAGGACAGATGTGGCTTTATGCTTCTTAAGAAGAATGGAGAAGAGAAGAAGGGCACTGAACAGACAGACAACAAAATGTAGCGACACATTTGTAAGAAGGGTCAACAGAGAGACATTCAGCACAGGACAGCAGTAACATGAGTGTGCTCTCTCATCCGTGACTCAACAATTCGCCCACCATACCACGTCGCACCAATTCACGCTCAGCGGTCCGTGATATTCAAGACCACGGCTGTGGACCATAAATATAAATTTATCAAATGTTTCTGATTTGTATGTGGCAGAAATTTGCCGCCAAAGCATGCAATGACTATTCACCTTTTCGCTCCCAGTGAAGCACGTGGCGCCCAATATAGCTGGTACCTTAACAGGAAGTATGTATCAAACGGGATCATGTGGTCTAGGGGTTGTCAACTTGGTGTACGGTCTAGGGATTGTCAACTTGGCGTACGGTCTAGAGATTGTCAACTTGGTGTACGGCCTATGGGTTGTCAACTTGGTATACAATCCCAACGTCCTACGCTCAAATCACGTTATTATGTTTGACAGAGCGGTCATGTCGTTGACTTTTTTTTAAATGGTATGACCGTTTCTACCAGTCCACCTGGCTGTAAATTGGTACCTTGGTCAGGGCAAAACTGGGTTTTGAAGTTAAAGGGCCCGTGTTCAGACGTCTGAACTGACACATTTGAGGGATCCCTGGCACAATAAAATCGGTTCGATTAGCAATGTTTCAGGTGTCCAAGTATGTGCAGCGATGCAATAGCTTTACATGATGATCAGGTTGTTAGCCTCATGTACAACCTTCTCTAGTCGCCTTTTACAACAGGCAGCAGTGGCGATAATCTTGTCACCGCGGGGATGGCTCGATTTAAGCTTACGATTAATAAAAGTATTGCAATGTTTACGTAACCTGGATAAAACAACCCATTAACCGCTGTTATTGCATTGTCTGATGGTACGACAATAGGGAAATAGTTAATAGAAGTTTTGATCGCCGTCATTGAAAAATTATATTGAAAGTCCCCATATCAAATGTGTGTAGGGGGACGGCGTGGGCTAGTGGTTAAGTGACACGGCTCACGTCCCGAAGGTGCTGGGTTCGATACCCAACACAGCACCGGCTGTTACCCCGAGGAAGCAAACCCTTATAAAATTCAGGAGGAAGCAGACCCTTAAATAAAATTCATGCCGAAGTCGGACGCATTGGGCCGACAGGCGCAAAATAAAAACATAGCACACCGCCTTGGGGAATAGATTTTTTTTTAAAGCCGAGCGCCCCAAAAAAAATTTGTTCAATCAATTTTTAGCAAAACAGTACATTCGGCAACGTTCTATTTTCGTTCCAATCCAGGCGTGGTATCATCTCTCCAGTTGGCAGAGACCCTTCAGGAACGCTTTGTCAGAGCATGTAGGCCCATTTGTTGTAGAAATGCCGACCAGGCCACAACTGACAACATCGCAGTTAGTCCATTTACAGAAAACGTGTTTTCGAAATTGTGCGGTGGTATTTTTATAATGGCAACGGTTTTTTGGATGATGAGGCTGAAAGTGTGGATCACAACCCTCTTCAGTTACATTTTACGACAAGTTAGGAATGTGATATCAGTCCTCCAATATGAAGATCGAGATTTGGACAGGTTACTTCAGCAGAGAGATGGCCATCTGAGACCTCATTAATAATGCCCGGCATAGTGGCAGACACCCAATCATTGGCTCAGATGGCAGAATTGTGGATATCAGAGATAAAAGCCACAAACTTGCAGAGGCCTGCATGTAACTCGCATTATGGGCGTACCGAGGAATATACAATAAAAGAGCCCCCATCAAATGCATCTATAGTAAGAGCATTGGATAGGAAAAGGGGACATGATCATATCACTGACCGCTAGTTACATGTGTCCTCTAATGAACCCCGAAGCCCCTTGGTTGGAAGGAGCGAACAGGGCCATTGCATCTCCATGCATGTTGTAAAAGGCATCTAGAGATAGTTGTGCATGAAGCTGGCAACTTCATCGTGTAAAGCAAACTGCTACATAAACCACCACTATAAAAGCATGCCTAATGCTTCCTACAGAGACCATGCCTCGCGAGAAAAAGGCTAAATGCTTTACATAGGCACTGAAGCGCACACTTGGAATTTCATGGAGCGACAGAGTGACAAACAACGACGTGTTGAACAGTGCAAAGATTTCCAGTTTAGTTACGATCCTCCGCCAGCGACGCTTGGTTACGTGTGCATAATGGAGGATGGGCGAATACCAAAAGATATCCTATACGGAGAGCTGACCATAGGCACGTGGAACACAAAGGCAGACCTTTCCTCCGCTACAAAGATGTTTGCATGCGTGACCTGAAATCGTTGGATTTGAACACCTGCAACTGGGAGGAACTTGCCAAAGACAGACCCGGCTGGAAGCTTTGTGTGTTGGTCTGCAGGCAGGGGAAGACAAGATGCGTGAAGATGCAGACTCCAGACGTGTGCGGCGAAAGCAAGGGCAACAACTGACTGTGCCCCCCCCCCTCTCTCTCTAGCGTTAAGTCCAGTTTCTCTCGACACTGACAGGATGCCAATCAGAAGAATGCTTCCTAAAGGTGGCCACCTGTAGTGGTGCCCCTATACTCCAGCTGGAGTGAAACTTGGGCAGGACAAATTCAGCATGCGTGTCAACAAATAGTTGAATCACCATACAGGTGTCGAAACCATTCAAGTGCACTGACTGTACGATACAGACATCTTAACATTTCAGTGCACAGCGATTTTAGTGCACTGGCAGTATTATAGACACATTGAACACCTCAGTGCACTGACAGCACGATCCAGATGTATTGAATACTTCAGTGCACTAGCAGTATGATACATACGACTTGAACACTTCAGCGCACTGACAGTACGATCCAGATGTCTTGAACACTTCAGTGCACTTACAGTACGATACAGACGCCCTCAATACATCAGTGCATTAACAGCGGCATAATGTGTCTCGGACATGCCAGTGCACTAACAGTGTGATATAGTCTACATGAACATTTCAATGCATTGACATCAAGAAACATGCACATTGTACATTTCAGTTACGCAATATCACAAGATGGAGCCGAAGTAGCGCAGCTGTTAGTGCACTTGCTCCCAATCTAGCCATCTGGGTTCGTACCCTAGTCGGTGCTGGATTTTTTTTGTCATCGTAAAAAGGCTCCTGCGGTCGACCAGCCTCAAAGATTGCGTGCCAGAACAATCTGAGAAGTAAATGCGCCCGACGTGATGCTGAGCACGTGCCTCCTAGTATGTCATTGGTCAAAATTCGATGAGCATAACACGATACTCTCATGGCGTGCCAGCGGAATTTTTAGAAGATCACAAAACAAGAGCATTGCACATTTCAGTGCACTAACTTCACGATATAAGCACATTGAACAACTCAGTGTACTAACTAACATCACAATAAGTCTATACAAACATTTCAATGCACTAACATCACGATATAAGCACATTGACCAACTCAGTGTACTAACTAACATCACAATAAGTCTATACAAACATTTCAATGCACTAACAATATGATGCAGACGCCGTCAGCAAGTCAGTGCACTAACATCACAAAGGGCTTGACAATTTGTAGTGTGCATCACCATTCAGTTACAATTTCACCAGTCAGCATGGTTGAACTACAGGCATTCAATTTATGTTAACAAATTTAAACTAGACACTAATTCGCCGTTATTTCTACATAATGCGTACCACAGCAAAATATATTGTATTACTTTCACAGTATTAACTTTTATCTTCTTAAAACAAACGCACTACTGATGTCAGAGTTTGTGTCTATGAACATGCTTGGTAGTTTAGCACTGTAATACCATGTATCGATGGCTTTAGTAGGTTTAAATTGTGGCAGTGGAGGTCCATTTAGATTCGCCATCATAAGCTGGCTTATGTACAATCTATTTGAACTGTAATGTCATTAATAATCGTGCGAGAGTCGGTATGTAGTAGCGATTAAAGACGAAATTAACAATTTCTTCTTCTTCTTCTTCGTACGCTGTCAGACGTCAACTTGAATTTGTTCGAAGAAAGCAGCTGTCATCCTGAGGCTGTCGACATTGCCATAGAGCTTGTCTAGTGTTGGCACTGGTGATGGCCACATGTGCTTTCTCTGGTCCTCGTATGTCGGGAAATTTTGCAGCAGATGTTCAGCGGTTATTTTCCCTGTACCACAGGTGCATTCGTCAGTGCCACCTATCTTCAGTTTATTGAATAGGTGGTACCTCAGTCTGTTGTGGCCTGTGCGGAGTCTGAAGACCACGACCTGCTCTCTTCTGTTCAACTGGTAGTAAGCATAATTTTGTGTGTAGCCAGTACGTTCTGTTTCCCATTTGGCCATGTATCTGTCCCTAATAAACCTTTCGGACTCTTCGTAGGTCACACTAGAATCGGGTTGTGGTAGTCTTGCACCTTCTTTTGCCAGTCTGTCTGCCTCATCGTTGCCTTTGATGTTACAGTGGGATGGAACCCACTGTTCCACTACTCTTTTTGGTGTGGACTGCTGGCATAGCTGACAGAGTACTACTCTTAAATCATTTAGTTCAGTATTTTTCTGGCTTTTTAGTGATGTAACCACGGCAGAGAATCTGTAAACAGGACTATCTAGCTTTCATTGCTTTCGCCTGTCAGCATTGCTTTTACTGCAGCCTTCAGTGCCTCTGCCTCCGCTCTGAAATTGCTTGAGAATTTTCCAGTTGCCACTGACAGTGCTATTTTTCTACCATTTGTTAGGCTCAGGATTACCCCTGCCCCTCCATTCTGTGTTGTGTTTGTTAAAGAACCGTCGGTGTTTGCATGGGTCCAGTCCATGCTTGAGTAGTTTTCCGCTATGTACCTCGTGGTTGTGTATCTTCTTTCTTTTTCAGTCTGGCTGTTCTTGTTTCCAATACCTGGTATATTTTCTACCACCTCCGGAATGATATGCTGCTTCCATGTGGGTTTGCGCACAGTAGGGATGGGCTTTGGTGTTGTTATTGTGTTCATAGGGTCTTCGCTCATCTTTGCTTTGGCTATTTCTGCAAAGTTTCTCCGCTTTAGTTTCCCATTTCCAAATCTATTTAGTCTCTGATACATTGGATGGTCTGTCAGTCTTCTGAGTTTCTCTGCTTGCTGCTGGGCTCTGCAATCTTTTCTGTCGGTCATGGATTGCAGATTTGTAATCTTTTCAAGTTCTACAATTGGCGTTGACTTCATGCCTCCTGTTATAACTCTCATGGCTTGATTTTGAAGTTTGCTAATTTTATCAAAGTTCGCCTTTGCTGCTGTTGTCCATGCCGCAATGCCATACTCGAGAACTGGTCTTACTCTTCCAGTGTACAGTTTCTTTAGTATTCTTTCGTCTACTCCCCAGCTTGTGCCAGCAAGTTTCCTCATGATTGCCATTCTTTGTCTGGCTCTCATTCGGTTTCTCTCGATCTGACTTTTCCATGTCATGCGCCGATCAAATGTGACGCCCAAGTAGATTGGGTTGTCGTTTGGCCGCAGATATTTGCTGTTAAGACTTATTTTGGTGTTCTGTGGTTTATTTGAAAGCGAGAATATCGTACATGTTTTTTCTTCATTTATTTTGACCAGCCATGATTTCGCCCACTCCTCCAACGATATTAGGGCCTGCTGTATCCGGTTGTTTGCTACGGTTAGATTTTTTTCAGAGGTCCACATAGCCAGAGCGTCTGCAAACATGGAGCTGTGGACTATTCTTGGTATATTCTCTATGATGTTTATGTACACCAGAAAATGTGTGGGTGACAGTACTCCCCCTTGGGGTACTCCTTGCTCCAGTATCACCTTTTTGCTCATCTGCCCTTGTACTTGAACTCTGGCTGTTCTGTTTTCGAGGTAGTGGCTGATCCATCTGTACATTTTCCCAGATACTTCACTTCTTCGTAGCTTGACTTTAAGTCCCTCTTTCCACACCTTGTCAAATGCCTTCTATAGATCCACCCAAACCGCAACTGTATGCTTTTTCTCTTGGTAAGCATCCTCTATTTCCTGTGCTATGAGAGTGATCTGGTCCTCAGTGGATCTGTGCTGTCTAAAGCCTGCTTGCTGTGGAATTAGTATGTGTTTTTCTTCCAGGTGCCACATCAGTCTGGTGTTTATCATACTCTCCATCAGTTTCCCTACACAGCTCAGTAAACTGATAGGCCTGTATCCATTTGGATCTGATCTATCTTTTTCTTTCTTTGGTACTGGTATAAGTACAGCATCTTTCCATGTCTGCGGTACAATTCCCCTCTTCCAGCTCTGGTTCAGGACTGAAAGTAACTTCCACTTTACTGTTTGGCCCAACCCCATCAGCATTTCATTTGTTACCCCATCTTTTCCGGGCGATTTCTTTTTCTTTCAAGTTCTCATGGCCTCATTCAGAAGTTAACCATTAAAAACGGATATCTTGTTTACTCGTCAAGCAAAAGTTTTTTTACTCGTCACAGACGAGCGCTTTTGTCAAGTCCTGAACATCAGGATACAAGCGCCTCGAATAAGTCAGTACACAAACATCAGGATACAAGCGCCTCGAATAAGTCAGTACACTAACATCACGATACAGACGCCTTGAACAAGTCAGTACACTAACATCACGATACAGGCGCCTTGAAGAACCCAGTACACTAACATCACGATACAGGCGATTTGAAGAAGCCTGTACACTAACATCACGATACAGGCGATTTGAAGAAGCCAGTACACTAACATCACGATACAGGCGCTTTGAAGAAGCCAGTACACTAACATCACGATAAGTCTATACGAACATGTCAGTGCACTAACATCACGATACATGCGCCTCGAACAAGCCAGTACACTAACATAGCGATACAGGCGCTTTGAACAAGCCAGTGCACTAACAAACATCACGATAAGTATATACGAACATTTCAGTGCACTAACATCACGATTCAGGCGTTGTGCGCTAACGGCAGGACATGGGCGGGCGCCTTGTAGACTTACAGGATAATCACGGTTCGCCAACCTGTAACCTTAGTTCCACTAGATCTGTTCCAATGATAATTAAAGTATCACGTATTCTGCACCCGACCCGACGAAGGCCCCCTAGAATGCGACAATAAAAGCAAATATAGCAACTGACGTGATAACCAGAAGTGTAAAACGATTGGAATTACAAAGGTGTCAACCACTCCACACCGGTGCGCTTGACCTAATTCCAATTGTTGGGTACGACTTATCCCCCCTGTGTTACCTGGACTTGAAAAGACAGCTGAGGAAATCAGACGCGGTTACCCGTTCTATAAACATGATGAGCACAAAACCGAAGAGACCTGTATAGGCCGTGGTAGAAGAAAAGGAATCACTGTGTGTGTTCGTGTACATAAAAATAGTCAGGACTTTTTTTTTTTTATAGCTGGATTTACCATTTAAAATATAGATCCCTTTTAGTAATATCATGGCGTATTGACCAAAGATGGCCTCCGGGTAAGATGGGTATCTGAGGCAAGGTGTTAGAAGGGTGGGAGTTGTGGTTGTCTAAAAACGTGAAATATCAAGTGAAATAGTAGATGGCACATGGCATGCTCCTTGTTCGTAGAAAATGATTAGAGATGAAGTATTAGAGGATTCATTGTATTAGGTATCCGCTTGTGTGTGTTAGGATGGTCGGTTTCCTGCCTCGATCCATTGTCTTCAATAGTAAGACAGGTGCCCAATGTCAGATGGGTTATCAGGAGTATGCCGAGGCGTTTTATTTACGTGATAGATAACCGCTCGAACTTCTTTGACATTCACGGGGTCAAAGGTAAAGGCAGTGTCAAAGGTCACGTTCCCAGTGTTAATGAAGTCTTAGGGAAAATCCATCGTAAACGCTCCCGTGTGATGGGGCTAACCAGTTTCCTTCGTTCATGTTTTATCTTCTTTCAATCCATAGCAGGTACCAATTTACAACTAGGTAGCCGGAAATAAGTCCACTACAGCGTTCTAAGCATGTCTATAAAGTGACTAATGAGTGTTATCTTTCAAATGTTCTTCTTGTAATAGTACCTTTGATGGTTTACACCATCAGACGAGTTGTCCTGGTGTACTCGACCCTTGACTTGTAACTAACTCCTCTTTATTTCATGAGACAGTTTTGAGTTTAATGTTGAACCGGCGAGCCAGTGTATCTTCCTTAACTGGTCGTACATGTGACATTATTTTATACATGCTCTGTGTAATTTGTTGGTTAGTTCACACGTGGACAGTGGCCGAGCAGAAAATTATTGCTCTTGAAACCTCCACTAAAAAAGCTCGTCCGCAGGTGTGCTGCAAAGAGACCAGCTTGTGAGGCGTTCCAGTGTTTCACTTAGGGCGAAAAGGTGTTTTTCATGTGTCTGATACGGTAACATAAGTGTCATATCTGATCAGACAGAAGTGTGACGACGTTGTTGTGACAGACACGTGTCTTATCTGATCAGACAGATGTGTGACGATGCTGTTGTGACAGATACGTGTCTTCTCTGATCAGACAGAAGTGTGACGATGATGTTGTGACAGATACGTGTCTTATCTGATCAGACAGAAGTGTGACGATGCTGTTGTGACGGACGTGTGTCTTATCTGATCAGACAGAAGTGTGACGACGCTGTTGTGACAGACACGTGTCTTATCTGATCAGACAGAAGTGTGACGATGCTGTTGTGACGGACGCGTGTCTTATCTGATCAGACAGAAGTGTGACGACGTTGTTGTGGCAGACACGTGTCTTATCTGATAAGACAGAAGTGTGACGATGCTGTTGTGACGGGCCTGTGTCTTATCTGATCAGACAGATGTGTGACGATGCTGTTGTGACGGGCATGTGTCTTCTCTGATAAGACAGAAGTGTGACGATGCTGTTGTGACGGGCCTGTGTCTTATCTGATCAGACAGAAGTGTGACGATGCTGTTGTGACGGGCCTGTGTCTTATCTGATCAGACAGAAGTGTGACGACGTTGTTGTGACAGACACGTGTCTTATCTGATCAGACAGAAGTGTGACGACGTTGTTGTGACAGACGTGTGTCTTATCTGATCAGACAGAAGCGTGACGACGTTGTTGTGACAGACGTGTGTCTTATCTGATCAGACAGAAGCGTGACGACGTTGTTGTGACAGACGTGTGTCTTATCTGATCAGACAGAAGTGTGACAATGCTGTTGTGACAGACACGTGTCTTATCTGATCAGACAGAAGTGTGAAGACGTTGTTGTGACAGACACGTGTCTTATCTGATCAGACAGAAGTGTGCTGGTGTTGTTGTATCAGACTCGTGTCTTATCCGATGAAACACGATTGCTGCCGCTACAGATAAATCCTCTTACGGTTGTGCCATTGGAAGGCGCGAGGTAAAGTGGGTCTCAAACACTGTCGTTAAGGATGGCATGTTTGGGACTTGCATTTAAGGAGGCGTCGTCATGTGTGAGATGCCATGACTAGTTTCCTCTCTCGATCGATGTTATGCCCTAATTAACTGTAAGGTACCACAAACTTCAGAATCGTTGCAGAAAAAGATAATGTTGTACTGTAGGGACAATACATAGAAGGAGCTTAAACATGTTTTAACATTTAATAGAGTTGGGAGGTAGAAAGGTAGAGGTTAGACAAACATTGTTCTTTCTTTTTCTTGGGATCTGAGTCAGTGCAGCTGAACTCAGTTCTGCCAGAATTTAAGTAACCAAAACGAACCACGTACGTTTTTGTCTCAAGGTGCGCAGGTGGGAGTTCAGGTAAACATACGTAACCTGTGTAACACCAGCCATGTGTCCTCACGTGGGACTAATGCGGTGGTAGACAGGTAGACTTGTTGCCGCCGACAAACCCGTGTCGTCTGGAAACCGCACGATCAGGATGGGAGATAATGGCAAGCAAGCGGCCTAAATGCGCGCCGTTTTGGAAATCAAGCGATCTGGAGATGCAGATCAGAATATAAATCCCGGTGGAGAGACGTGAGAGACACTTTCGAAAGGAGATATGCAGTTAAGGTATATTCGAAAGAGATATTTCAGGAGAGTAGAACATTTCACTTCAGAGACAGACTTGTGAGGAGACAAAGGGAAACAAGCAGATGAATTGGACACAGTTTTTGAGTTAAGATTTGGAAGTGGAAGGATAGTATGGTGAGATCTGACGTACGGAAACATTATGGAAACCAGTTTATATCATTCTAAGACAGTATGTGTTCTGGAATTGCAAGAAGTAGAGGTTAACCAGAGAACACACACACACAGTGAAGAGAGCTAGAGAAAAGTTTAGAGGGGAAACAAAGAGGACGTGAACGGAGCTGGAACGGATTATCCGGAAAAGGAGAGTCCTTACCTGGGTGACAGATTGGAACCGGTGTCTCTCCGTGAGTACCATAAAAGTCAACAAAACCATATTATGTCCGGAATTAGCTAGGTCATCGGAATTAGCTAGATCATCACGTAAAACGTGTGGCTACAGGCATATACTGTAAGAACGAGCAACGTTCTTTGGCACAGGCTTATTCTAAGCAGCTTCTAAAATGCTGGTCCTATACTTTGCCTATAAGGAAATGTCGTTTTTTGGTCCTTAGTAAAAGTTTATTATGGTAGAAACGTCGGTACAACTTCTGTTACCCGTGTACAACTAGATTTTACCAACTCTAGTGACGTCATTGAGGAATCGCTATAGCTCACAGTTAAGGCGAGCGCTTATCAAGTTCACCGCCAAACGGTGGCTGTTTGAATACCCTCAAGTTTGTTCACCGCCAAACGGTCGCTGTTTGAATACCCTCAAGTTTGTTCACCGCCAAACGGTGGCTGTTTGAATACCCTCAAGTTTGTTCACCGCCAAACGGTGGCTGTTTGAATACCCTCAAGTTTGTTCACCGCCAAACGGTGGCTGTTTGAATACCCTCAAGTTTGTTCACCGCCAAACGGTGGCTGTTTGAATACCCTCAAGTTTGTTCACCGCCAAACGGTGGCTGTTTGAATACCCTCAAGTTTCAAGCGTGATCCGGTCTCAACGGAGATGGCATCGACGCATAAGTATATTGGAGACGGACGAAACTCTGAAATCTCGTGCATACTCTGTTCGCGTAAATGAACCATCGGCAGTTGAAAATCGAAAAAGAAGTAGGCTGCTAGCTGTTGTCTGGGGAAACATTTCTAAATGTAACGAAATTCCTATCCAACAATGGCCTGAATGAAGATGAAGAGGTGGCCCCACTTTGATCATGCAATGACACAATACGTCAATACCCTGTTTGTCTGCCCACTCGATTGTCCATATATGCACAAAGAAGGCCTCTTCACCTCCAGTGGTAGCAAAGGAGTGGCTGAGTAGAGAGAGAGAGGAATAGAGA
Source organism: Ariolimax columbianus (assembly GCA_036924085.1). Classification (NCBI taxonomy): domain Eukaryota; kingdom Metazoa; phylum Mollusca; class Gastropoda; order Stylommatophora; family Arionidae; genus Ariolimax; species Ariolimax columbianus. The sequence goes on along the minus strand of JAVGWX010000002.1, from coordinate 149,055,940 downwards.
GAAACATGTAGTCGCTAGATCTGGGTTTCTTAACAGGTAAATCCGGAGCGTGTGGCCAAGGAGATGTCACACTGGCTTACAAAACCAACGTAGCAGGTTCAAATTATGTCGCGCTCGATTATCTAAGGCTGGGTATGTCAAGGGGATTTTCACGGTATGAATTCTGCCAGTCAACCGAGCTGTAAATTGGTACCTAACAAAGTCTGGGGATAACGTGGAGCTATGGAGTTCCTGCTGTCGACGGAACTTTCAGCAAAGAAATGGACTAAGCACTTATGGTGCAATGAAGCCGATTCTATGAGCCATTTTCTATTTTTATATTCCCCAAAAAGTTTTTGGTCGTTCCGTGAGATATCGTTATTAAAGCAAATCAATTGTTTTGTTTTTTTAAGTGTGTAATTAGCGTAAATGGCATAGCACTGGCTATACGCGACAACGGTATGCGGTTCGACTCAGGTTACCGAAACGCTCTAGTCGACGAAGCTATAATTGGGTGTCTGGCTTACTGTTAGTTTTAGAAAGTCAGCTAGGAAGGAAACTGTCCATGCCCATCTCATAATCAAGCTGAGGTTTGGTATAATGCAGTCTCTAACACTTGGCTCCAGTTAGAAGTGTGTGCTATGTGACTGACTTCCTTGGCCTAGTTCAAAATGTGAATACTTAGTTCGCAGTTGTAATCAACGGCTGAGCTGTACGTCAGGTCGCAATGTATTTGATATATATTTTGTATCCATGCCACATTTGAGTATCTAGACTATTCTACATTGGCAATAACTTATGTTGTATACAGAATTGACAATTTATATTGAATGATTAATTTGAACTGAGCCGACTAACCTACATTGATCTGTGGATATATAATGATTATGGGTGGAAATCTTAACATGTGTTCATGGGTTCCTTAAGACAAAACTATTTGTTCATGGGTTCCTTACGACAAAACTATTTTTTCATGGGTTCCCCGAGATCTGAGCATTATTTCGTGGTTTCCGTGATACCTGATAATCATCTATATTTCTCCTTGAGACCCGAGGGGCCTGAAAAGTATTGCAATGGGTCCCAGTGGGCAGAAAATGTTTGCAATGGGTCCTAGAGAACTGAAAATGCTTACAATGGGTCACAGAGAGCTGAAAATGTTTGCAATGGGACCTAGAGGGCTGAAAATGTAATAGGTTGGTTGTGGTATCAATATATTTCACAGGTTGCCAATGATACATACGTGGAGTTTGACTGCGTTAGATAAGATACCCAAATATATTTCCCCCTGGTTTCAACGTTTCTCTAATTATGTGTATTATTATTTTCTCTAAATAAATGCGCCAAATCTTCTCATGTGTAATATTCTCCTCGGCCATATCAGGCGATAAGCCTACGACCAAACTGATGTCTGAGACACGTGACCTGTATCTCTTGATCCCAGACATTATGATGCAGGTCGATGTAACTATGCATTCACCTTTTTTCTCGAATTGGAAGAACAGACCATCCCTCGTAAAATAGCTTTTTAACTTCCATTAGCAGGCGTAGTTTAGCTTTTTAACTTCCATTAGCATGCGTAGTTTACCTGTATAACTTAACTTCCATTAGCAGGCGTAGTTTAGCTTTTTAACTTCCATTAGCAGGCGTAGTTTACCTGTTTAACTTAACTTCCATTAGCAGACGTAGTTTAGCAGTAACACTAACTGACCCTCGTTCTCCGCCATCAATTGTCTCTTGAGAACAGCGATGGGTCCGATCCGTAATGTCGCCTATTATAATGATATAGGGATGGAAAAGTCTGTCCAACAAGGTCGGAATCGACAATGTAACTGACCGTATTAAGAAGTCTCGCACTGCGCTTCAGCTAGGAAGACCTGGCTCCATTTTCTTAAGTGCGCTTCAAGATGTATAAGAACCACTGCAGCTCTCCACCAAAGAACTGAGGATCAAGTGTTCAGTTCAGTTCAATTGCCATCTCCGGATCGAAGGTCGGCTGCAATGGATTTCCGGTGTACTCGTGATGTAATGGTGCAATCTGAGAGGCTTTTTAAAGTCAATCTCGTGATGTTATCTGTCCATTTATACGTTGTCTGCCTTCCACCCTACCCTCCGGTATGGCCTTCAACAAGGAGGTATGTCTTGTTATGTGACCAAAATATCTTTACTGTCTAACCTTGATGTCGTTCATTAATTATCTTCACATTTGTTTTCTTCTTCTTCTTCCAAGAAATGCCACTCAATCTTCTAATTACACATTGTGAAGGCTACAATACTCACTGTAAACTTGTTATTCGGTTATTCATGTTTCTGCGCCGTAAAGTATACATAACACATGGCTTGTTCAATGTATGGTCAAGTGTAGAATGAACTCAGTACCAGTGACTTCCACAACTACTATGGACAGAAACGTCTTCTTGTGGTTCACAGCATCTTCCCGATGCGATAACCAGTCCAATGCCCACCCTTCTTAGCGCTCTCGTATGACATGCCTTATAGGGTCCAGTGTTACTGTTTTGTGCACCATATTAACACACGAGCGATCTGTCAACCTCGAACATTTGATAGCATGCTCTTCTTTATCTTCCTTCTCTCCTCGTTCCGCTCCAACCAACAGGTGGTCCGGTCCAGCAGATATGATACCGGTCGTCGATCAAGATAGGTTTAAAAACCCAATAAGGCCTAGGTGTTATTTAATCGTGGGTAACATGAAAACCTCCTTGAGTGAATTACGGGACCACCTTACTGGGGGGAGACAACTGTACCCCATGCATGTCGTGAAAGGCCATTAAAAAGAGTTGTGCATGTAGTTAATGACACCATAATGTAAAACAAATTGCTAGAGAAACCACAACTGCAAGATAACATACAGCGTGCTTTGGCGTATGTTTTCTATGTGCAGACATCTACAGTGCTGGCTCTGATTAATAAAAAGCGGAGTGGAGAAGATTAAAAAGCTGTACACTGCATGACGACAGCAGGGGCGAACGGCCGTTACTCATCGACTCTATAAACTCCACTAAGTACCTCTGAACCCCTGTAATGGTAATTATTGTAACGGAGCATACGGCGACGACTGTACATGGCCCCCTTTGCAGGACAGCAGTGCTGGTCTATGAAGAGTATAAAAACCTGTCTAGGTATGACTCAGTTACAGTGCTGAAATACAATACAAACCACAGTGAAACCCATGGTTGCGACCAACATGCCTTAACCAGGTACAACGGGATATACACATAAAAACGACTAACACAACATGGAAATAGAGAAGAACACATCAAAAACAATATGGACACATTCAATGTTCAACATATGTGTGGACTGTCCGCCACTATTGACGGAAGTGAAACGGCTTATTTCCTCTAACCTTTCCTTCCTTCCCTCAGTTACCTTTCATTTCCCTGTCTTCATCGTTATGTGTATGGTGTACTCGTGCCACCATCTGGCCATTTCCCGACCTTTGACGTTTCTCACTTCGTATACTTGCATGGACAGCCTTTTCATTTCAGCCCAAAATGGCTTACACGGAGTTAAACATATTTTTTTTGTTTTCATATATATTTTGTTTAAGTTCATCTCTACTTCAAAACTGCGTTAATTATTTGTATGTGCGTTGTACCTGATGACGATCATTCAATGTAAGCTTCCTACCAGCCCGGTATGTCAACCATACATATCAATGTTTGTACACTATTGTATCCCATAGTACACCCGAAGCCTTGCCTTATTGTTATGTTTGGTTTCTATAGCCATTCATTCTGATGAGATTGCTGTTTAGTCGACTTTTAAGACAAGTTTGGAAGCAGTGGCCACATTCTATCTTCTCCAGTAAGTAGTCATAGAATCCACACAGGAAAGTGTTCTAGGTGAGACCAGTGTTCAGCGTGCCCCGCGATGAGAGCACAAAACCACCCACATACTACAAAAAGCCAAATGAAAGGCTGAGAGACGAACAAGGTAAGATACGGAACTGCTCCTTATAAGGGCCTACCAGATCGATTTGTGGAAGAAAAGGCCAGCTTTTGGGCTACCTAGCTTCGGATAATGACTGATTTAATACCAGAATTTCGGAGCAGAGTAGACATTTTCACATAAAAATATTGGTGACCATTACAAACCCATCGGGACTCATAATCTGGGTTAGGATACAGGAAGTCAGCTTGGAATCAGAGTAACGACAAAGTTTCTAGGAGTGAAATAAAAACTCATAAAATGTCATCAACCAATCATCTCCAAACAGACCAGCCCTGTGCTATGTTCTCTACATAGACCTAGCTAATCTGTTTTTCTTATATCGGCCTCGATGTCTCTTCTACTTGTGTTTTTTTACTTTCGCTACATGTGGAGCATAGCGCCACCACTTGCAGTGACGATTTCTCAAACAGTGGTTTACATGAGGAGGTTGCTAGCCTCACGTTCGTGACCTCATTTAGTCGCACATATGACAATCTTGACAGAACACAGTGACCCTAATCCTCCCACCCCGGGTACTACCGAGCTGTGTCGAATCATTGCAGGACAATAGTAATAACAAGAACTAATGTGAAATATAAATGGCAATAATAGTATACGTTCTCCCAGTGGTGGTGCTATACAGAATGAGCGACAGCTTACACAAATGTAGACCTGGAGCTAAAACAGATTGAGGGACAGCTCACCTAAGTGTAGCCCTAATAGTCTCTTAAATAGATTGAGCTACAGCTTACATAAGTGTAGCCCTAATGGAGACAAACAGATTGAGCGACAGCTTACCTAAGTGTAGCCCTAATGGAGACAAACAGATTGAGCGACAGCTTACCTAAGTGTAGCCCTAATAACGGCTGAAACAGAATCCCTGTGCACACTTACATTTACAAAATGTGTCAAATATGTCTTCATTGAAACATGCACACAGGATCGAAAAGTTATCGGGTCAGGTGAAACATACTGGCCAAAACATCACGTCACAACAGGCCATGCGAAACATGGGACGGAGACTGTTTCAAAGCAGTCTGGCCAACGAGGTAGGGATAGACACTGCCATTCATATAGTTGTGAGCTTACTGAGGAGCTTCGCATTGCACTACAGCCAGGTGGGCAAACCAGGCCGACTTTATCAAGCCCGTTTCGGGATGTAAGAAGAGCCACTGTAACCGGCTAGCACAGAAATATGGTCAACTCAGAAAAAGTAGCTTCGAACAACAAAATCTGCTTACAAACTAAACAAAATACAAATCACCTACAATTGTTGATCAACTTTTTAACTTCAGAGAAATCCATAAGTGACACAACTTGGAAACAAGCGTAGACAGAAAGTGACAATATCCCCACAACTGGAAACAGGTGTTTACAAGCGCTGTGTGACGTCGACATGTCCTCACACAACTTCGCCAGGTAAGGCTCCGTCAGGAATTCCAGCTTCAAATTGCGACCTGGGGCCTCGCGCTATTTACACCTACTTCGCATTCTTACCTACTGCCCCGCGCCCAAAGCTAGGCACAATAAGCGAATATTTAATACGGCAGTAAACAAGGTCACTCGCGCCTGGGTGCCTTAAGAAAGTGGTAGGCGAAAAGGATCGCCAACTTCTTTTCAACATTTTAAACACCGGAATAATTTGAAACTATTCAGTGCTTCAATTGACAGAATGCACACAACGATCTATGACCTTAGGGAACGATACAGGAGAAAGTGGTAGAAGAGGAAAACCTTAAATAAACAACACGCAGGGCCTGTAAGCTGCAGGGTCAAGCGGTGGCATCACTCGCACCCTATACTCTGTCGACCCTCTAACCCCGTATATCTCTCATTTTGGGAATTAACACTGAAATGACTGGTATTGTAACGAAACGGGAGCAGAGTAATCAGGGTCAGGTAAAAAAAATACTATAACCCACGTCATCGTTCGTGCTCCTAGAAACAGGCTGTGTCACAGCAGTCTGGTCAACGAGGTGGGGATCGACAATGTCCTCCCAATAACAATTTTTACTGAAGCATCGAGGCAATGAGAGTGATATAAGAAAAATGCAATCTATCTATAATTATCAACAATAAATCAACAGAACCACTCACCAACAGTAAAGACATAAGAAACAGATGGAGATAATACGTTAGCGAGTTGCTAAACCTATGAACCAGCACAAAAGGATGGAGAATAACACAGAGCGTAGCTTAGAAATTTGAAATCAGAAATCGAAGCGGCTTTGCGAGATAGTAAGAAAAATAAAGCAGCAGGCATAGATAGCATAACAGAAATCCTAGTAACCTGCAGGATAACTGCATGACTGGCTGACCAGAATATTTCATGTGACCTGGACGTCGAGACAGGTGACGACAGACTGACAGCGACCAATCATTGTTCCCATCTGCAAAAATCAAGGCGACAAGGGAGCGTGCGACAGGTGTATGAATCTCTCTTCTAAGCCACATTGGCATAATTTATGCAAAGATACTAGAGAGAAGAGCAGGACCGAGACTGGAACCCCAACTAGGAAATAATTCTGGTTCAGGACAGGAAAGAGCTGCACAGACACAATATTTGCATTGAGACAAATTTGCGAACAGTCTATGATGGAAACAACAATCTAGAATATGATGGAAACAACAGCATTATATTACATCAAGAAAAGGCGCCAATAGAGTCAACAGAAGTAAAATGTGGGAGATCCTGGCAGATTATGGACTGCAAGGTCATTTCCTTAGTAACATTAAAGCCCTTTATCAGGACAGCCAGAGTGCAGTAAGAACAACAGAAGGTATGTCCGTATGGTTCTCCATTTCACCATGCGTCAGACAGGGTTGTGATCTCTCACCACTCCTCTTTGTCACTCACAGGAATAAAATTACCCAGGAGTCAAATACAGAACAGCAAAGTACCAACAAATTGCTCTTTGGTCTGACCAATGTTTGATCCACTCCAATGAACAAAATCTACAAAGTCGTAGTGACTCACTTTACTTGAACTGTCAAAAGTACAATTTGAATTTCAACACATCAAAAACAGAGACAGAAAATATTGGTAGAAATTATAACACACTTGATATTCATGTGAATGCAACAAAACTGAAACAGGTACAAGAATTAAGGTATTTGAAAACTGTTTTTTATTGAGGACGGCAGACTTGATAGAGAAAAAGAGACGATAGTGCAAAGAGCAAATGCTGTCACGTACCAGCTGTCTCCACTACTAAGACACCCCAAAATATTCCTCCAAGAAAATAAGTAAGATGATAATTAGTATCTTCATCCAAACCCTGTGCTACCAGTGCCAGACATGGACATTGAATAGGGCCCAAGAAAAAAAGTTAGCCACCTGCAAAATGTGGTGCCTACAAAAGGTAACTAACAACACCAGGAGAGAGAATACTAACAGAACCACTAATACAAATATTTGGGTGAAGGTTGGAACAATTCCCTGCTTACAGTACGTCAAGCAACAGAGAATGAATTGGTCTGGCTACATTGTGAGAATGCAACCAGACTACATTGTTCATGCAACGTTCATTAGCAAGAAGGGAGAGAGGTAGACCGAGGAAAAGGTGAATAGACAGCGTTAAATGAGATTTGACGTAAAATAGGGTGAAAATGTTACTTCCGAGGGAGGCGAAAGACAAATACATACCACAACACAACCTGGCAGTAAGTGAGACGACAAAATATATGAGGTGCTTCAAATTGCACTACAGTCAGGAGGATCTGTTTCACCTTCTCAAGTATGCCTGGATGTAAGAAGAGTCACTGTAACCTACTAACAAAGAAGCGGCGTTAGGATTTAACTCAGCACAAGTAAATTCCGACAACAACGAAGCGTAAGGAGACAACTGTGGCTGATCCTCAGCTGGCAGAGTGGTTAACTTGCTTGTTTCTCGTAGGAAATGCGCGGAGATCAAACCACTGACAAGCTAAAATCTAACTGATTCGATCCAAGTGAAGCATAGGGCCACCACTACAGCCAGCGTCTTCACATAACAGATGTTTCCGACTAGGCATTTGCAGTGGCGGCTTCAATGTTCCATGCCATGGTTTTACATGAGGAGTTTGCTAACCGCAACATATATAAATCTTGATTTGTCATTTGATACAAGCTTTAAAGGTTACAGGGGTGGCTATATTCTCTTGAAAAAAATTAATCAATCGAAAGTGTGGTGGTACTGAAGGTCAAAGTCAAAAGTCATAGAAACATATACAGGTCATGGCTAAGTGACCTCACCAGGACAAAAACACATTTTGGTCATGGCTCAGTGACCTCACCAGGACAAAAACACATTTAGGTCATAGCTCAGTGACCTCACCAGGACAAAAACACATTTAGGTCATGGCTGTGACCTCACCAGGACAAAAAGACCAATAGGTCATGGCTACGTGACCTCACCAGGACAAAAACACATTTAGGTCATGGCTCAGTGACCTCACCAGAACAAAAACACATATAGGTCATGGCTCAGTGACCTCACCAGAACAAAAACACATATAGGTCATGGCTCAGTGACCTCACCAAGACAAAATCTAAAGGAATCCAATGTTATGACCAAAAGACCTTCACCAGGGACATAGACCAAACTTAAACAACTTAAACAACTAACAAATCCCAGAAAAGAAGACATGATGTGTGGGTAATGAGCCAAGCAATAGCAGCAGTAAAATGCACAATGTAAACATAAATAAATCCAGTTTCACAGCTACAAATGACAGCCTGAATTAGCAAAAGCTTGGCTGCAAGGGATGGAACAGATCACCTAAACCTCAGAAAATGGGACTATGAGTTACTAACACTTCATCCCCGACAGCAAGGTCTGCATTTTGACTTCCTAACCCTTTCCCTAACTACACAAAAACAGAAAAATTTCACAAATGAAAGAACAAAAGCAAAAAACCGTTGGTTTTGAATCCCGCATGTTTTAAGCGTCCCTTGGTCTTTAGGGATGTAAGAAAAGTGTCTAGTTTTATCGGAGACTGATGATAATCTCAGAGTCCAGTACAAGTTGTGAATGTAAAAGAACCTTTGGCAGTTGAAAATAAAAAACAGTAGGCTGTTAGTAACTGTCCCGGCAAAAAATTTACGTTGTACAGGCAAGTGCTTTGGTATAGGATTGCGGTCGGCAACATGAATAATAAAGCACAGCTTCAAAATTAGGATACAGTATTTTAAACATCTGTCAGTATCATCTGAGAATGTGGATGAATGCATCAAACAGGCATCAGTATCATCTAAGACAGGTGGATGGAAGGAAGCATCAAACATCTATCAGTATCATTTAAGACAGGCAGTATCATCCAAGACAGGCAGTATCATCTAAGACAGGTGGTGCTAGTCCTCAAACAGACACTGCTGTCTAGGATGAAGTGTTAGATTCACGGTACTAGACCAAAGTTTGTTTGGTTGTTTTAAAGTCGGTGGCTAGTTCCCTTACTGTCCGCCTTTCATTCCTTAACAGTAAATTAGCACCTCTTTACAGCTGGGTCAACTTGAGCATGACTATAACAAGGATTGAACCCTGCACCACTCTACCACTAAGATTATGTAGCTGATTTAAACATTGTGGTCTGTTTCTTCTGTTCCATTACAGGGAATTTCCTGTGAAATCATATGATGCCTCAGTGTCTGAAAATGAGAACTGGTCGTCCATAAAGTTGTAGACAGGTAGACTAGAAAGCCAACAGATTGTATTTCATGTTCTGAGAGATGATCCTTGCATGTTATTCCAAGAATTTCTGAAACATCTTACAGTAACTGTTTGAGCTTGTTGCTCTAATTCATAACTGACTGTCCATATGTTTCACACACTAACAATTATACAGGGAGACGCAAGGTCTTCATAAACTTGATCTTAGTTTCTAGCTATTTGTTCTTAACTTTCCATATTGGCCTCAGTGCTGTGGGAACTGTAGTTGTCAGTGCTGTTCTTGCTCATAGTTCTGTCCGTGTCCCATCTTCTTCAATAATAGGGCCCAAATACTTCAACTGTTTTAATGTTTCCAGTTTATATTCATTTACAGTGACACCTTCATTGATTCAATCCTGTTATTTATCATTAGCTGGATTTTCCATACAATATTTTCAAGATGGCACCACTTGAAGAGAGAAGAATAGATCCACTGTACTTCTTTTTCTTTGTTCATCTCACTTTCTACCAGGTTGTAGCCAAGTGTCCTGATGTGTATTTGTCTTTCGCCCCTCTCATGGCCCTTTTCTTTATCTTATGGCAGGTCTAAATTACGCTGTCTATTCACATTTTCCTAAGTCTACCTCTCGCCCTTCTACCTGATGTTCTTCTGTAGAAGGTTGCATGAACTTCTTCTTCTTCTTCTTCGTACGCAGTCAGACAGTAACCATTATTGTTTCGAAAAAAGCGGCGGTCATCCTGAGGCTGTCGCCACTGCCATAGAGCTTGTCTTGCAGTTCCACTGGTGATGGCCACATCTGCTCTCTCTGATCCTCGTATGTTGGGCAGTTCTGCAGCAGATGTTCAGCGGTCATTTTACCAGTACCGCACGGGCATTCGTCGGTACACCCTATCTTCAATTTATTGAATAGGTGGTACCTCAGTCTATTGTGGCCAGTGCGAAGTCTGAAGACAACGACGTGCTCTCTTCGGTTCAACTGGTAATAGGCATCGTTTTTGGTGTAACCAGTATGTTCGGTTTCCCATTTGGTCATGTATCTGGCTTTGATAAGCCGTTTTGACTCTTCGTACGTCAGGTTGCATGAACAATGTGGTCTGACTGCATTCTTACAATGTGGCCAAACCAATTCATTTTCTGTTGCTCAATGTATTGTAGGCAGGAAATTGTTCCAACTCATATTTGTGATTCTGTCTCTTCTGGTTTTTGTTAGTCATCTTTCGTAGGTCGTAGGCACCGCATTTTACAGGTGGATCATTTTCGTTACTGGGAATTATTAAATGCTCATGTATGACACTGGAAGCAGGGTTGGGATGAAAATACTATCTATCATCTGCTTTTTTGCTTGGAGGGAAATCTTGGGGTGTCTTAGTAGTGGAGACAGCTGGTAGGTGACAGCGTTTGTCCTCTGCACTCTCATCTCTATCTCTCTATTGAGTCTGTCATCCTCAGTAAAAATAGCTCCCAAATGCTTAAATTCTTGTACCTGCTTTATTTTTGTTTCCTCCGTGAATATCAAGTGTGGGGTGCTTCCTACCAATATTCTTTGTCTCTGTTTTTGGTCTGTTGATATTCATATTGTACTTTTGACAGTTTCAAAGCAGAGTGAGTCAATATGACGTATGTTTTGTTCAGTGGAATGGATCAAACATTGTAGCTCCCATTTATGTAGCTGTAAATGGGTACCTAACGGAAAAAGGGGATAAATGTAGAGCCGCAGTCAGGGCTACGGAGTTTGTGCTGTCGGCTGCACTTTCAGCAATGAAAGGGATTGGACACATATGGTCGGCTCTATGAGCCATTTGTTATATTCACCTTTTTCAAATCTAGTTCACCTTGCTTCTTTTCGTCAATTCCCGGTTCACTTTCACAATGTTTTTTTTATCTCCTTCCTTTGTGCATAGAGACCACCCATTTAGGTTATTCATCTGTGCAGATAAGTATTCCATTTTTTATACCACGTACACTGTCGCCTTTATGATTTAGTTAGTTATTTCAGACAATGCGAGAAAACGTCAAAATCTCTGGTCCAATTTCTTGACCCCCTTTGCGGATTGTGAATGAAAGCCACTTAAGGAAAGATCAGGTATGAGGGTAACAACTGGTTAAATCGCAAATTAGCTAGGGCAGTATGAGTTATCTCCCGCGAAAACTTGTCCCAGAGCGTCAGTTTATTCCAAGATTCTATTTTTACTCTCCATGAAATAATGGGGATCCTTGGCGTGCTCTATAACAATCTATTCTACATGCTGAGGTTGTTTGCTAGGCATAGATTAACCTTGGATATAATGTGCATGTATCTAGAGTCACATCTGCCTTGCTCACCTGGTTTGTATGCATTAGTGCTTTTTCGGAGTAAAAAATACATTGGCGATTTACTTCATATTTTTGTCACCATCTTAGTGAAACATGCAATGACACACATATTCACCGCTATTTGCGTGTTAAATATTTCCGGTTTAGCTTGACTCCTTGAAATAAAGGATAGCCCATTATTCACCATTCACATGGCACCTCACGGCTATTCATGGACAACCACAGCTTGGAAAGCATCTTTAGATGACACATTCTAGTCAATGGTATATAGTAAGGAGAGGTTGCTTTCTTGTTCCTGCAAGCAGCTCTCATGAAGTTTGTTGAACATTTTGTGTTTCACGGTTTTGCAGTTTCACATCATTTTTGCTTATTTTTAAAATTAATAATGGCATCAAAGAGTAGTGCATTGGCGAGTGTGCCTACGTGAAAATATGCTTACATGAGCTTCTTTCTTCTTCTTTCCGTTTATCCTGTTATGCCTTTCAGCGTCAGTTTATGAAGAGATCTCTAGAACGAGCCAGTCTGTGTGCGTCATGCACAGTGGCATTCACCACCTCAGATATTTTTGTAAGCCACCTGTTCTGTGGTCTGCCTTTGGCCTTGAATACCTTATTATCTTAAATAGCATTGCTTGTTTGGGCGGAGACGGGGACGGGGACGGGGGGGGGGGGGGGGGGGGGGGGGGTTTGTGTATGATAAAATACAAGTGTTAGATAGCACCCATAGGCCGTGAATTCTGTGCTAATGAATTCACAATTGAGAAAAAGATATTAGTAGAGCTGAACTAATTGTTGAATCAGCACAAGAAAAATTGGCAGCCTTAACCAGACATCAACAACTTTTACTTCGTAATTGTAAATGCTCTTTGTTTTCCTAGGATTTTTATGTGTGATTGTGTGGGAGGGGTAACTATAGTTGAGAGGTAAGCCCCTCGTCACTCAGGAAACGTGTGATTGTGTGGGAAGGGTAACTATAGCTGAGAGGTAAGGTACTCGTCACTCAGGGAATGTGTGATTGTGTGGGAGGGGTAACTATAGCTGAGAGGTACGACACTCGTCACTCAGGGAACGTGTGGGAGGGGTAACTATAGTTGAGAGGTAAATCCCTCGTCACTCAAGGAAGTAAAACTGATCCACCCTTATTTGTCTATATATGGAATATAACAAAACAGATTTAGTTCAATCCAGAAAGCAAAGAAGAACTCACAGGAATGAACACAAAGTACTCACCAAGATCAGCAGTAGGCAGCATATTCCCTGAAGCCTTAACTTCATCAAACTTGGCAAACAGATGATTGAGCCTGAAGAAAGCAACAAGAAAAACAAATCTTTGACATGTGATTTCTGACACCAGCTTGCATATATCTAATGTAAGCTTTGGTCTGCAAAAGATCAATTGTATCTCCAATGTGCATTTGTGCTTTCTATTTCTCACCATTATTTGCACCTTTTAAGCAGATGATCAGTAGTCATTCTGTCAGTACCATAGTCCATCTCCTCCTTCACCACTTGGCTCCTCATGATGCATAGAGCCAAAACTGTTAGCTCTTTAGTCATTCTGCATCACAGTATTTTGTGTGATCTTGCAGTGATAACTAACCACATGCACAATCCTCTTTAGTCACCTATTACGACATGAGGTTACAGTTGTCCTTTTCTTTCTTACCCAGTAAAGGGCCCTAGGATTCATACAAGGAAGGTAACACAGTTACTTATCAATATTTCCTATCTTTATCTAGTGTATGTCATCCATCATCTACTTCAGTAGAAATTCAGAAGATAGACACACTAAACATAATCTCCCAGCAAGTTGGTCTAAAGATGCCCACAGAAAAGACAACAATTTTTAAATTACATGTGGCCAACAGTATAGCTTCTATCAAATTGTGAGGAGCGCCATTGGAGAAGGTAGAGAGCATCATAAGTATGACAAGTTGTAAAAGTCAGGGTACAAAAGGCGTAAACAGCCTTTGCCATGAAGAAAACCATATGGTACCTTAAAACCAACAGAATGCATACCAAGCTAAAGATCTTGAACTCCAATGTGAGGCGAGTCCTTTTATTTATCAATATTAAAACAGGGCTGCATCAACAAAGCCCTGAGAAAGATTCTGGGCCTGCAGTAGTCAGACAGGATTACAAATGAAAGCTTATGGGAGAGTATAAGGTCCAGACAGGTGGCAGAGGAAATCTTAGGAAGAAGATGGCATTGAATAAGTGACACTCTGGGATAGCCCCGAAGCCATTATCACCAGACAAACTCTGTCATGGAAACCCCAAAGAATTTTTGTTAATTTTTAAAAGATATAAAGGCATGTGAAAATACACTCGGAGAAGAAGCAAAAAGACTGATTCATGAAAAACGAGAAACTAGATGAGTACAGGACTGCTTGGAGAGGGTTGGTTGAAGGGCTATGCACCTCAAAAGTGATACAAGCAAAGAAGATAACTTTAGTAGAACTGATTACATGGACATTTATTTTGGTAGCCCGGATACTCTGCATCATCCCACTGAATCTTGCACCTGCTCCTGGTAAACCTCTTGGCCTTTTCAAATGTTAGGTTTCATCAGGTTAACTGTTCACCTTTATTTGACAATGGTCAGCATATTCATTTCCAGTGATGTTGCAATGAGATTGGATTAATGGTATCACAACACTGTTGAGTTACTGACAATGTTAACAGAACAGTTATCTCAGTTCATTTCAATCATTAAAACCTTTTAGCTGCCTGTGGCGCACAGGTTTTCAACAAATATACACCCAAGCCCTTCTGACTAGAGCCATCCGTCCCAGCTCAATGCATATCTTCCCTGTTTCTTTAATGTGTCTTCAGCATCTTTCTCTGTGTTTTTTTATCTTCGTCTTCTTCTTGACACCACCTCCTTTACCACTGCTATCTGTCTGGGTCTCTGTTTCCATCAATTCAGCATTAGCAGTCATATGTTACAATGTCAATTCTAATCTGAGTAAGAACCCATTTTAGAAGGACTATTATACTGGATTTAGAACCATCATATTCAAGCTGCAACCAGTGATAGTTCATCTGTTAGGAATGCTATTTATTCTCTGTCATTGTAAAGTTTTGAATAACTTAACGTCTTTATACTGGTTTAGAAGACACTGTATACAACCAGTTTAATTTACATTACCTTGGTCTAAAAGCTATGCGCATCCAATCTATTCTTAAATGCATTAATTGTCCCTGCCTCCACTACTTCCTGTGGCAATGCATTCCAAGCATTCACCACTCTCTGACTCTACTCCAGGTCTGTCCATGTTTTCTTTATGTTTGTCTCAAACTCTCTTCTCTATGTGTGGTTTGGTCTGCCTCTACTTCTCTTGTCTTGGGATTCCAAATCACAGACTATTTTGTAATGCTATCAGCTGGTTTCCTTAATATGTGCCTTGTCCAACATCAGCACCTTCTCCTCACCTCATGTTCCACTGAAATCTGTCTGGTTCTATCCAACAGTTCCACATTAGTGGTCTCACAATACCATTTCAATCTGCACAGTCACCCTTGTATGACAGAAACAATAACCACATACATGATATAAGAATAACTGAATGAATGACTCGTTGTCTCAGAGATCAGAGGCAGAAGAAGGCAATATTTTTATTCCTGAATGAAGCTTTATAATGACAGACAACAACTGTTGGGTGAAGAATTTCAAGTATATCTTATACATTCGCCAAGTCAGATGTGACATCGCGAAACAACATAACTAGAGATGAACAGAAGTCCAAGCTATTGTCATGTTACCAAAGAAACAATCAGACTTTCTCAAGGGTAGCTGACATCAGGTGCAGGCTAGATTAAAACCAAGAGGCACACTATCATTCTACAGAATAAGACCATATTCTGGCTTAACCAAGGCCTGCTGCTATATAACAATGTCCAGTTTCTGTGTGTTGGAAAAAGGGAGTTAAATATAGGACTGCTCGACTCAGCACATGCCGCAAACGGCTACTAAAGATGGTTGTGTATGTGATCTTAGAATGTGGGAACAAACTGCTGTAAAAACCACTACTGCCTTAAAATACAAAGTGAAACAAAAAAGACAGATAGATAAGCTTGTAAAAAATGGATGAGATTGTGAACCAGATTGAAATCACATACTTTCAGAAACACAAAGTTATCCAGGCTGTCAGAAGAGAACCCTATCAACCAAATGACGGCAACCACACTTTTGTCCAGCTGGGACTGATCACCATTCTTCATATCTGGACATGGCATAAAAGACTGAATGAAACACATGTACAAGCTCTGACTGTCTGCTTCGCCACTGTGCACAGGTGAACTAAACAAACAAACTGCTCAGCATGTTTTACAGGACCGTTCAGATGCAAGGAACAAACACTGTGAGTGGGCTCCTCTCAGTTAACTTCTTGGACACTACAGTGACCAGCCTCGCAAGCCGACAGACGTATACTGCTGCTATAATATCAATATATGAGAAATGGTGTCAAAGGTTTACAGAATTTCAACAATAAACTCAAAACTATAGAGATCTAAAAATGAGTTCCAGACAAAGATAACGGTTAAGTTCATCATGGGAACTCATTATCTGACAGTGCAAACATCAAAGATGTGATCACAAGAAGAAGTAGGACACAGTGCTTTGGCAGTCTACCTGCAGCCTTGGCCCTATGCTTCGTATGGAGCGAAATGGAAAAGAATTTGATAATGGAACAAATATGATAGAAAGTGAGACAGCTACTTCAGCTTGGAAGAAGAAATTAACTTATTCTCTCTATTCTCTTCTTTTCTCACCTCTGCTGTGGTAATCCTTTACTGGTCAGATCTGCCCGGACTTTCTCTCCGACGTGACGGTAGATCTCCACTATAGAGTTTACTGCTGCTTCCCGTACCTGTAAATACAAACAAGAATGGTGAAATATGTTTAATATATTCTTATATACAAGCAGGGAAGCTCAGCTAGTGTTTCATCTTCTTGAATATAAACAAGAAACGTCAACTAGAGTGTTTTATCTTCTGAAATACAAGAAAGGTCAGATAGCGTGTTTCATCTTCTGAAATATAAACATGAAAGATCAACTAGAGTGTTTCATACTCTGAAATATAAACAAGAAAGGATATACAGATTGACTGTTAGAATCTCCTAAATTCTAAAAAAGGAAGATAAATTAGATTGTTAGTTTCATCTTCTGAAATCTAAACAAGTAAGATCAACTAGAGTGTTTCATATTCTGAAATCTAAACAAGTTAAGGCTATACAGATTAATTGCTATAAATTTCTAAATTCTAAAAAAAGGAGCTCATTTGGTGAAGATTGATTGATTACTCAACAACATATGACTATCATGACTGCATTTGAACAATCACAGTTTACAATAATAAACAAACATCTAAAAGTACCAACCTGCGGACTGGGGTCTTCTAACAATTTACAGATGTCTGGAATAATTTTGGATAAAAGTAGGCATCGTGCACCGTACCTGAGGACAGAGAAGTCAAACACTTTGTAAGATGAAACAAACAAGCAGACAAACAAATCATGAATCAATCAGAATTACAATGACTGATTCAACAAAGAAACAGAGTTCTGCATTGAGTGGCTTGACTCCCAGCTATGACATCATTTGGAACTCATTTCAAGAGGCAAGGACCTGAGAAATTTAGATACACATCTGCTGTCTTGCAGACACAGTGAGGACAAATAACGACTAAGGACGGCAAACTTGACCGACAGAAGAGGCTGAAGACGCAGCAAACGAGATGACCACAGTCACTGACTCACAGCTGACTGCTTGTATCAGCAAACCAAAACTGGAATAATTTTTGATAAAAGTAGACATGCGTTATACTCGAGGACAGAAAAGTTAAATACTTTGTAAGATGTATTTTCAACATGACAGCTGTCTTGACTAAAAGGTCTCAAACAGCCAAGTGGCCGCCATAGAAACATCAGTACAACATGGCTGAGAGAATAAGGATTGAAGAGGGAGGGCAGATCCTGTCCCAAAAAATGTGCTTCACTGAAATCAGATGTGTTGGTCCGAAAGGTGCAGATCTAGTAACCTTGCTGTAATCTATGACAATGTAACAAAATGTCATTTTCAGATCAAACAATGAAGAATAAGACTAACACAAGCCCATGTTTATTTTAGACATACTGAGTCATAAACCAAATAAAATAATGGAATGTAATTTAGTTTGTTGAGGAAAGTATACCAACAATGCACCACAGGGAACACATTGGATGTATGCTCACCGGTTGACAGTGTTCTGTAGTGTGATTAGGACTCCTTCTTTGACATGCCATAACTTGTGCTGCATTGCTGGGCCAAGTCGATCAAATACGTACTGGAAATTTAGGAAAAACAAGAAAATTTTGAAAGTAAGTAAGATTGTTACATCTGAGGCTATGTTTAGCAGAATCAACATCACTGCACTACAGACACACATATAGTGTGCTTAATCTAACTCAGCAAATGGTGAAAGAGTACGGATACTGGCGGTTCCTCCATCTTGTAGGTTGTATACACTACTACAAGGACGATTTGATAAATTTTACACGAGCCATACCATTTCTTAAAGTTTAGAATGCCATTTAGGTAATGTGTCATTATTTTTCAATCTAGTTACCATCCTGGTCCACACACAAGCGCCAATGTCAAACAAAGTTGTTGTATCACGTAGAGGGAAAAAATTAGACGCCTAATCCTGATACCAGGTACACACAGCTGTTTGCAAATTCTCGTCATAATTGTTACAGTTTCCCCTGAAATGATCCTTCAGCTTCAAGAAGAGGAAAAAGTCATAAGGTGCCAAATCAGGACTGTAAGATGTAAAATGTCAAGCTTGAGAGGCTTCAATGCAGCCACTGTTTGCCGACTCGTGTGTGGGCGAGCATTGTCATGCTGAAGAATTGTGTGCAAAAAAAACGGGCAGCAATCATGCTCAAAATTTAGACAAAATTGTTGCATATTGATCAGAGTTGGACAAACAAAAGCCCTCAATAAATTCGTCTGACCAAATAGTGAACGGGTGCTGGAAATAGATCTGAAGACAGGTCAGTTTTACCCTACAAATGACAGGGCGTTGCTACGGAAAACCAGCTCAAATCGAGAGGAGCCGCAGACACTTTGGTTCACGTACCAGGCTGATAAGCCAAGGGCGCGAGGCTACCATGTGGGGGATTACGGCCGAACCCTTGAAAGCCGCAATCCCGCCCAAAATCTCAGCACCACTGCAATGGGAGGCTCCTACATGCTCGGGACCTGGGGCTTGCGCCCCAGCCCTATCAGGTAGAGCCACAGTAAGAGGTCCTTGCCGCCCGCAAATCAAAGCGGGCGGAAAACTGCTTGATACTCACCCTATACGGCGATGGGGTGCGAAAAACACCAACCAAAGACTTAGAACCTGGTCGGGGTGTCGAAAACAGTAGAGCAGCCACCACACTGGGAACTGTCAAGACTCAACCACTGACCATGAGAGTTGTCCGCACACCAGGCGATCAACATCTCTGTGACATTACCAGGCTTGTCCTCTGGCTAAATGCACTCCGGTTACGATATCTACCTCTGTACGTTATCAGCCATAACTATCATGCTGGACGCAGAAGAGATGCAGACCAGCGGACATTGCACACCTGCCCCACTGTGTCAACACCCCAGGTGGCGGGGAATGCTAGGCGTACCATCCCTGCATAGAAGCCAAGAAAATAAAGGGAAAAAGAGATACCCCACTCACATGCAAATG
The DNA here is from genome assembly GCA_036924085.1 of Ariolimax columbianus. NCBI lineage: Eukaryota > Metazoa > Mollusca > Gastropoda > Stylommatophora > Arionidae > Ariolimax > Ariolimax columbianus. The sequence continues at coordinate 149,036,321 of JAVGWX010000002.1, read as the reverse complement.
CTACGTTTCTGGCAGGACGTGACGATCCTGGGATACAGACACACTGGACTGCCTCTCTTCCGGGTAAACCAGTCCATCTCATATATCACATACCATCATTGCACCCTATAGACACGAGTAGTGAAGACTCGATAGTCTGGAAAGACAACTTCCATAGGAGAGAAAACTCTGATCGTAAACAACTGCTGCCTTGCAGATAGGCTGGGGACAGCCAAAGGCTAAGGAGGGCATCCCTACAGAAACGCCTGTTGAAATCGGATGCACGGGGCCGCAAGCCTAACAAAACAGTGCAACGTAAATCACAGTATGATGGCAGCACAACCTATTCGAAAAACGTATGGCGCTCATCCTGAGGAGACCCGCCAGGCAGCGATAGCGCCGGGCCTCACGCCTCGAAGGGGCCCACCCTTGACTACTGGTGGTCACCCACCCATGTGTCGTGGAGTCAAGGCACATGGCTATGGGGTAACGTCTATTGGCCAAAACTTCAAGACCCTCAGAATACTACAGTGGAATGCGGAGGGAGTCATTAACAAAAAACTTTCCCTAACACACCACCTGCATGAAGGTAAGATTGACGTGGCATGTATCCAGGAAACGCACCTCAACAATAACCATAAATTCTCAATCAGAGGATACCAGACCTTCCGTCTAGATAGAGAAGGTCACAAAGGAGGGGTCCTGATACTGACCAGAAACAGCATACCGAGTAGCGCGGTACCTGTCAATCACACCGGACAAGCAGAAATTGTAGGAGTTGACATAATGGCTCTAGAGACGAAACTCCGCATTTTCAATCTGTACGGACCACCAAACAGAGACCTATCGCTCTCGAGTATGGAGGTCAGAGACTCCAACTGCATAGTAGTTGGAGATTTCAACAGCCACTCGGAGAGATGGGGATACTCTGACACAGACAGTAGAGGTGACGAAGTGGAAGATTGGGAGATAGATGCAAATCTCTCCCTAATCAATAGGCCGGAGGATAGCCCTAGCTTCTATTCAAGAACATGGCATACCACCTCGACTCCAGATTTGGCCTTCTCCACACAGGACATACACTATAAAATAGACCGCCAGGTGCTAAACCAACTGGCAGGTAGCGACCACAGGCCGATCAGGCTAACCATTGACATGGAAGTAGGCCCACAGGAAACAAAACCGCTCCCACGTTGGAATTACAAACGAGCCGACTGGGACAGATTTGCAATCCTGACAGATGGGCTGTGTGAAACCATCAACACACGAAACACCAAAATGAAGCCCATGGTAGAGAGCCTAAGCAAGGCAATAATGCAAGCCGCCACTGAAACCATCCCAAGAGGAGCTAGGAAAAACTATAAGCCCTACTGGAATGATGAGTTACAGAAAGTGGAAGATGCAGTAACAAATGCGAGGAACATGGCAGAACGAGAAAAATCCGTGGAGGCAAACATCGCCCTCAAAGCCGCCGCGGCGAAGTACAAACACACTCTCAAGCAAACAGCAAGAGAAAGTTGGAAAAATAAAACGGAAAGTTTAAACCTGGACAAAGAAGGGAACAAGCTATGGAAGCTAGTCAGAGCCATGAACGACGAAACCCCGTCAAATAAACAAATTACTATCAAGCAAGGCGAGAACTTGATCACAGGTAAGAAAGCCGCAAACGCCTTTGTCGATCACTATGCCAGAGCAAACCACATCGAGGTCCCTGCAGATAAGCATACAGACATTAGCGAAGAGCTAAAGGGGCACGAAAACATAAATACGGCTCCTGAAGAGCACATGATGGCCAAACTAACAATGCGCGAAATGGAAGAGGCTATGAGAACACTAAAGAGAAGGAAATCTCCCGGAAAAGACGGGATAACAAACGAAATGCTGATGGGGCTGGGCCAAACAGCGAAGGAAAAACTACTATCAGTCCTGAACCAAAGCTGGAAAAGGGGTATTGTACCCCAGGCATGGAAAGATGCAATACTGGTACCAGTACCAAAAACAGGAAAGGACAAAACAGATCCGAATGGATACAGGCCCATAAGCCTACTGAGCTGTGTCGGCAAGCTGATGGAACGGATGATAAACACCAGACTGATGTGGCATCTGGAAGAAAAACGAATACTAATTCCACAGCAAGCCGGCTTTAGACAGCACAGATCCACTGAGGACCAGGTCATCCTCATAGCCCAGGAGATAGAAGATGCCTACCAGGCACAGAAACACACAGTAGCTGTTTGGGTGGATCTGGAAAAGGCATTTGACAAAGTCTGGAAGGATGGACTTAGAGTCAAGCTAAGAAGAAGTGATGTTTGTGGGAAGATGTACAAGTGGATCAACCACTACCTCAAACAAAGAACGGCCAGAGTCCAAGTACAAGGGCAGATGAGCAAAAAGGTGACACTCGAGCAGGGAGTACCCCAAGGGGGAGTACTGTCACCCACACTCTTCCTGGTATATATAAACGATATTACAGAGAATATACCAAGAAGAGTCCATAGCTCAATGTTTGCAGACGATCTGGCTATGTGGACCTCTGAAAAGAATCTCACCATAGCAAGAAATCGGATGCAAACGGCCCTAACATCGCTGGAAGAGTGGGCGAACTCATGGCTGGTCAAAATAAACAAGGAGAAAACCACGTGCACAATATTCTCGCTCTCATTAAAACCCCAAAGTACCAAATTAAGCCTAAATGGCAAAATCCTGCAGCCAAACGACAACCCAACCTATCTGGGAGTCACATTTGATCGGCGCATGACATGGAAAAGTCAGATTGAGAGAAACCGAATGAAAGCCAGAGAAAGAATGGCGATCATGAGGAAACTTGCTGGCACAAGCTGGGGAGCAGACGAAGGCATACTAAAGAAACTGTACACTGGAAGAGTGAGACCAGTTCTCGAGTATGGCATCGCGGCATGGACAACAGCAGCGAAGGCGAACTTCGATAAAGTTAACAAACTTCAAAACCAAGCCATGAGAATCATAACTGGTGGCATGAAGTCAACGCCAATTGTAGAACTTGAAAAGATTACAAAACTGCAATCCATGACCGACAGAAGAGACTGCAGAGCCCAGCTGCAGTCAGAGAAACTCCGAATAGACTGACGGACCATCCAATGTACCAGAGGCTAAACAATTTGGGAACTGGGAAACTAAAGCGGAGAAACTTTGCAGAAATAGCCAAAGCAAAGATGCACGAAGATCCCATAAACGCACTAACAACACCAAAACCCATCACTACTGTACGAAAACCTACTTGGAGGCAGGATATATTTCCAGAGGTGGTAGAAAATATACCAGGTATTGCAAACAAAAACTGCCAGACCGAAAAAGAAAGGAGAGACACTACCTTAAGCTTCATAACGAAAAGCTACCCAAGCATGGACTGGACCCATGCATACACCGACGGTTCTGTAACAAACACTACCCAGAACGGTGGGGCAGGAGCATTCCTGAACCTACCAAATGGCAGAAAAATAACACTGTCATTCGCTACTGGTAAGTACACGAGCAATTTCAGAGCAGAGGCACTGAGGGCGGCAGTGGAAGAAATGGTAACACACAGTGAAAATGAGAGCCATATAGTCCTGCTGACAGATGCTCTCGAAGTAGTCACAGCGCTAAAAAGCCAGAAAAACACTGAGCTTAATGACTTAAGAGCAGCACTCTGCAAACTGTGCCAACAGTCCGCACCAAAAAGGGTAGTGGTACAGTGGGTTCCGTCACACTGCAACATCCAAGGCAACGAGGAGGCAGACAGACTGGCAAAAGAAGGTGCAAGGCTACCACAAATAGATACCAGTATGACGTACGAAGAGTCAAAACGGCTTATCAAAGCCAGGTACATGTCCAAATGGGAAACCGAACATACTGGTTACACCAAAAACGATGCCTATTACCAGTTGAACCGAAGAGAGCAGGTCGTTGTCTTCAGACTTCGCACTGGCCACAACAGACTGAGGTACCACCTCTTCAACAAATTGAAGATAGGGTGTACCGACGAATGCCCGTGCGGTACTGGAAAAATGACCACTGAACATCTGCTGCAGAACTGCCCGACATACGAGGATCAGAGAGAGCAGATGTGGCCATTGCCAGTGGAACTGCAAGACAAGCTCTATGGTAGTGGCGAGAGTCTCAGGATGACCGCCGCTTTTTTCGAGAAAATAATGGTTACTGTCTGACTGTGTACGCAGAAGAAGAAGATCAGAGTTGACTGTTTATTGCAGTCCCAAAAGATGGTTATTCGCCACTTTTGCCGCAGACACAACGACCTTGAATTTTTTTGGGTAAGTGAGCTCTTATGCCTGTACTCTGGGGCTTGTTTTCTAAGTCATAATGGTATTTCCATGACTCTTCACCAGTGGCAGTTAAGTGGATAAAGTCATCACCTTCCTGTTCATATCATGTCACAAGATCCCGACCAACCTGCTTTCTGCGCTGTTTCCTATCTGGTGTCAGCATGCGAGGGACCCATCTCGCACACACTTTTCTATACCTAAGCAGGGCATAGATAATGTCATGGACTCATTAAACTGAAGTCATATTTCTGCTTGACTGCGATTGGCACGAATCAGTTCATCTACACGAGCTTGGTGCTGTGTATCCACAGTCATAATTGGCCGTCCGCTGTGAGTCTTGTCATGCATGCAGGTTCGTTATGCCTGGATTGTTGCCTTTTACAGTCTGTGCCCACCTCCTGACTGTACTGACATCCACAGACGCGTCACCATATACGGCAGTCATTCTTCGATGCATGTCGATGGGCACACAACCGTCCGCTGTAATTTGTTCTATTCGACACATGTCTGGAATCTGAGGGTTAATGATTCACCAATTGTTGCGTCATTTCACAAGCGGACTTTGAGTAGTTTCAGTATGTTCACCTTATCTAGATCTGATGCCCTGACTATAGGAGCTTCAGAAGTTAAAGTCGATCCACATAACCTACTAAAGGTTTGAAGCCTCTCTATCTGCTATCCACTCATGTCATCACATCTTCCATTACTAAGCATGATAACTGTCGTGACTACTGAGGTCTCAGATAGCCACTTTCGACGCAAAGTATCAAACTGTGTTCACATATTGGATGTTATGACATTGCTTCTTAATCTAGCAGAGAGAAGCCCCTATTTTGATTTTCGTCAATGCATTGAGTGCTCGATAGAACCCGATCTGCCCCAATCATCATTCACATACTGTTTCTTGATGATGATAATGATGCTGGGTATAGAATCTAAACATGACCTAATTAGTTGCCCTTTTTCTACCATGAGGTTTAGAGTCTAGCAGAAATCTGCTTCACAGATACAGATAAATGATCAAATACTAGAACTATAGTTGCCTTTGATGACATGAGAAGGGAGTGCAGTGGGCCTATTCTTTTCTCCCCATAAAGCGGTCCTGGGAATCCCATTGGGAATTTCTCCATCCAGTACAGTTTATATTGATCTGGTATAAAGGTTTTCATCTGGTACTAAGATGGTAAAGGTAAATGTACTCAAATAGCACACACTGCTGTCAGTAATGAAGTGCTAGAGACTTCATTATATGAGGCCATAGATTAATTACAAGGCAAGCTGGTTAGTTGCCTTCCTCTTTACCTTCACTTCCCTAACAGCAGGCCAGGTACTCATTAAAGCTGGGTCAACTGAAGTAGACTGGTACAGGAGTGGAATCCTGTATCTTTGCCATAAAAAATGAGTGCTTTACAATTACACTAATCACACAAGTAAGAAATAGGAAAAGGTTGAGAGCATCAATACAAATACAGACATATGTTCCAAGGGGAACTACAGGGATTAAATCAGTTACCTGTGGCGTAGAAGCTGGCATCATCAGTTTCAGTAGCAGCTGCTGGGCCATTTCCCTGACTTGGTCCTTGGAGTCTCCAAGTCTGTCAATGACCTTGGGCAGGACAGTGGTAACGTGGGGTTTAAAGTTCTCTCCCATTCTGTCAACCATCAGGCAAAGCACTTCCAAACCATTTAAAGAAATCTGAGAATTCAAAAACAAGAATCTACTTAGAAAAGAATCTACTAACTTCTAGATCTTCTCCAGATCTCTGGGTTGGTTGGTTGGTTCGTTATTAATCCAGCGGCCTATGGGCTCCTGCCCTTTGGTCCTTACTGGTATGTCTGTGGATTTTCTACACATCCAGGTCTAAAGCCAGTAATGAACTATCACATCAGTTGGGAGGGGTGAGCGTAAGTTAGCGACTATGCTCAGCTCCGAGATACCGTAGTCAGGATAGGGTTCACTGCACTCATTCTATGCCACCAATTGCCTACTGGTTATGCCGAACTCCTATAAGGATCTAGGTGTATAACCAAAATTTCAAGGCGCTGAGTTACTATGCCTTTATGATGGATTTCAGACACAAGAATGCGGTGCAATTTGCCACCTCGTCTACAGTGCTGTGCGGTACAATTCTGGTTCCTTTTCAATCCCAGAGGGTGCATGCATCGTGTCCAATAGGAGACACATTTATACAGATGGGTTACTGGTAAAGTTTTTAAGTATAATAACCTCACTATATAGTACATTATCTACTGAATTATACTGTTTCGAGGTGTCAGATCTGATAGGTCATGGAGAGGCTGTCAGAGCTGATTTGTCATCCATGGGGATAAATGATAGAGGACAAAAAGTAAAGAACGAGACAAGAATGCTTTTAACCTATGAAGGGGGAATGGATTAGTGCAGTCCAGTGCGTATACCACTTGTAGTGGGTTCTGCAGTTACACCTATAGGGCTTCACCTGCTCCTCAGCCTCTTTGTCAGGAGCCTCTCCTAATCTCTGAGAAAATAAGGTATTTGCCCTTTTACTCCTACATTTCTGCAATTTGACTAAAATCGAAGTGCACTTTACTACTTTTTCTGCTTAGATACAAATCACATAAACTACACTAAAAAAATAATACAAAACAAAAACAAAGCAAAACCATACAAACCACTTCTTGGCCAAATGGTTAATATGGAAAAACAATTAGACTACTATGATCATCATCAATCAATGCCTTTTCAGCTCCCTGTGGAGCACAGGCCTTAAGCAAATACAAGCAAAGACAACATACGTTGACCTGCTCATATCTATCAAAGTTTATGTGGCTTGAAGTTTCTACAAAATGGGGTAACTAACCATATGCCCAACTCTTCAACTTATGACATGCCAGGTTACAGTGTTACTAATCTTTGATCCAGTTTCAGGCCCCGGCAACATTCAGACAAGGGACTAAACACATGGTCAAAAATAAGATCATTGATTACTGCAGTTTCGGCTTATATTAAAAACATAAATTTACAAAAAATATTATTTCTTGCATCATCTAGAGTTTTCTTTCAAACCTAAAAGATTACTCCACACACATGCTTTTTGGTTTGTTTGAATGGCAGATTGTGCAATGTCATGAGTTGGAAACTCTTCTACCCTAGAGGGGGTAGTCCCCACTGGTGGCACCATCATTTTATTAGATATGTCAGTGTTGCAGTAGTCCTATTCTTGTCTCTGTCACACACAAAGTCCTCCTAGAAACCACTAGGGTAAAAACCTTTGGAAATGAACTAAAACATATGTGACCTATATTTCCATCTAAAGGTTTTAATCAAAGACAGGACAACTGAAAACAGACAGCTGATAATTGAACTTAACAATTAAACATAAATATTCTTCATTTTGTCTGGTTTTTTTAATCCATTCAAAGCCTGTGGGCACCACGGACGTCTGTGGGAAACACTTTCTCCTTCAGTGGTGGTTTTCTATAAATTTGCTCTTCATTTCATGGCTGCTAGCCTCATGCCCAACTCTCCTTGACGTACTGAACTCAATCCACTTGGTCCCCCTTGAAACATAACTCTCTGTCTCTTCTATTTGGGCTGTCCTATCAATATACACTTTCTGTGGGTGTGTCCTATCCATCTCATCTTTATGAAGGTATTCCTATCCATCTCCATTTTCTGGGTGTGTTCTATCCATCTCATCTTTATGAAGGTATTCCTATCCATCTCCATTTTCTGGGTGTGTTCTATCCATCTCCAATTTCTCTCCACAATGTCCAGCTTGTAGTCTAGTCTTCTTTGCCATAAATTTTCACAACCCTCTTCACACTCAGTCTTCCATTTTGAAATGATTTAAAAGTAGCAGTGGGACTATTCTTTGCTCCTCATGACCCTATTTCTTATATCATCATAGTCACTTTTCACAGTGAGACCTTCCCACAATGTTTGATAACACTGTCAATTTTATAAAGGACTAACTTTACTGACCAACTTCGCATGGGATTTAAATATTCTCCATCTGCGTGAACAATAATTGAGACATTCAGCGCAAAAGTGGACACCCCAGAATGCACGATAAGGAAGCACAATGTTAAGCACTTTTACTTGCCTATTCTGAAATTACAGACTTGGGAAGGGATTGCCGCTGCAAAGCCAAAAATAGTGTATTCGATTTGAAATTCCAGACAGAATGAGATGTGCAATTTTCACATCACTTTTACTTCCAGTGCATTTAGATAATAGTGTATATATTGGCCATAAAGCATTTCATAATGTTACTGAAACAGCTTCAATTGAGCATATGTCACATCATTTTGTTTCAAACTTCAATATTTTGTTTGCAAAAATGGTGAGTTGGTGGTTCAAATGCTCCTAGAGGTCTTATAATTTTTTGATCTGTTATGAGAATAGAAGGGATGCATACTGGTTCAGGTACGTATCTGTAATAACATATGTATGTGAGTTATGGTCAATTACAACAACAGAGCTACAATCCTCAGAAATAAGGTACTTAAGAAATGTAGAGAGACAGACCCATAACCAGTTAACATGTCACGATCTCAAAGTCCAACATCTGTGAGCCTGAGTGGAGTGGTCTGAACTTTTGGTGATTTGGTCATGCCTGTAGAATGAGAAGACTGGATACCACAGCAGTCATGGGAGACAAAGAACCTGGAATTCAGACCCCTAAGACGACTCAAAGTATGTAGGAAAGACACCATATGATCGCCACGAGAAATAGAGGACTAGAATGCAACCAGGAAAGGTGAAGGGCAGTGAAGCGAGCAGTCTGCCGATCTCTCTGGCACACTTCTAAGCCTCATGTAGAAATGGAGCGACTAAGATAAGTATTGATAATAGAAGCGAAGGACTACAAAGTAACAATGGACACAATTTACTGGAAAAATTGACAGGATAAAATATAAATAAATAAATAAAAACTGCTGGAAATTTTACATCACGGTACAGAAGACTCTCAACAGTAAAATTGATAATTACAACTCAGGTTCAGAAGTTTTAAAGATCCTTGAATGGCACATAAACATGAACCAGAGCTTACAGCATTGCTGGAGCTGAATAGAAACTGCCAAACCCACAACACAAACTGTCTCTTCTTGAATAATAGCTGATGAAATAGGAAGTGTCTATAATGTGATGATGCCTTCTAATCAATCAATCAAAAAACTTTTTCAGCCCCCCTGTGTAGTATAGATTTTTAATATATACATGTCACGCCATAAAACATTGACCTGTCTATATCTATTGACATTTTTCAAGCTAATAGTTTCTACAGGACAGAGTAGCCAGCCCCTGCTCAATCCTCCTTAATCATTTAGAGTTTACAGTGTTACTATTCTTTGCTCCCCTTTTGCTAAATTTGCACCACTTACCCTGAAATTGCTACTTTTAATCCAGTTGGCCAACCCTTCAACAAGCTGATCAATGTTGTACTCGGCACACTCTAGGGAGCTGTGTGGATCGCTCAGGAAGGGAACTAACTCTGCATGGGCCTGAAGACGTCGCTTGGTGTCCTGCGAAGTCACACCTTCTATAAAATCCTCCAAAGACGACATGGTGAAATTAGTCAACTTCAAATGTACTGCCAATAACAAAAACTTGAAAATCCTTCCGTTGCTAAATGTTGATGATTATAAAGCAGCAGCACCTGGGCGCTAGCCTTTGGGCACTAGATGTAAATGCTGAGCAAAGTCAAAGATAATCCCCAAAGTAAGTCTGAACAAGTACCAGTAAGGCACACTACACCGAAATTGAACCTGGAGCTCTGTCAATCAAGTGCCAAATCATTGTCAAATCTGGTGATGAAAGAAAATAAAGTAAGCGATATATAAGAAGCAAACAATATACAAGAAGCAAAAATACACAAATTTGTTAAGCATTTTATTTATTTAAAAAAGTTCCAATCTAATGCAAAATAACTAATAGTACATTCAAACTCAAATCACTAATAAGATAGGCCACAAATACACGCAGGAACTAATCTCACAAGTATGTGATTATCTCGCTCTTGCCCCCTTGACCCCATGGAGACAAAAACACTATCATTGTGCCATTTATTCCCTGTCCTGGGGTCCATCAAGAAAACTGATATGCCCCAAAGAACTATGTTAATTGTTGCACAGACATCATTAAGGCCTCCTCAGCAAAAAAAGTTACAGGGAGACACAAACATATTGCTATGTAGGCAGAATAAGACATTCTAGGGCCACAATAAGTAAATCCAACAGAAATGTCTGTTGAAATTGGATGTATAGGGAGAGAAGACTGACTAATGTATAGTCAGGCAAAATATACTAATCATACTATCTTAGTCAGGGTCAGATAAAACATACTGATCAAGACCTATCCCTCACTTCCAAGCAGTTCTCCATGGAAACAGGCTGTTTCATGGCAGTCTGGATAATGAGGCGGAGCTCAGCACTGTAATCCCCATAGTGGTGAGTTTATGAGGACTACAGCCAGGAGGACCCCAGTCCACCTTCCCAACTGCACCTCACGATGTGATGAGAGTCACTGCAACCTGCCCCCAAAGAAAGTTGCTACGAGTACCTAACAAGTTTGTGTGGCATTAACAACTACAACAAATTGGATGTATTGAGCCACACCACAAGGAAGTGGGGCAAAATCAGTTTTGTATCACATCAGTGGTCTGCAACCTGTTCCCACCTTATTCTAGACAGAAGCTGGCAACATTCTTCTAGACAATGGTCTGTGACCATGTCATTGAGTGAACAGTGGGCCATCTCATCTATAGTTAATATGGGGTAGCAGTAATAATAACACAAAGAACTATTAATGTGTTTTGTTTTACCAATTCTATGAGTGTACATATACATACATAATTGCATTCACATATATACAAATTCGCACAATTTATTACAATAATAAGGGATATGGCTTGGCTTTGTTCATTCTCAATCTCCCACTACCAAACACTGAAAGGGCTTAAGTAGCAGAATGTAGTCCAGAGAACGGAATGCGTTGTGTCGTAGTTTACAGCTTGACTGCGATATTTGCACCTTTCGGTCCAACACATCCGACTTCAGCAAGCATTTTTTTTAGTACCGGGTTAACATTCCCTCTTCAATCCCTTCTCCTTAGCCAGTCTGCCCTGCTGCAGTCTGTTATCTAGGATCACCGCGTGGAGGTGTAGAAGGGTCTTGGCAGCTTTGGTTCGCTGGCCCTGACACTAACAGTCAGCTATCAGCCGCTGACCACTGCAGCTCATGCGCTGCTCAGCATCTTGATCCCTAATAGGGGATATGACATTTGTTACTTAAAGTGTATGTGCATATTATAAGAACTCAGAACTCTATGTGATTCTTGTTACTACTTTATTTCATTAAAAGCATCAGTTTCCAGGTATGATACAGAAGTGAATAACTCATTTTCCCCAGGATTGGATGAAGAAAGAACCAAAACTGTAACAGCATATAGATGCTTGCAGCACGACATCCGTAAGGAGGTCAACTATAGTGGCTGTTTCATGCTCCTATTGTAGTAAAACAAGGAGGGATATTATATAGGTTGTATAAACACACATGAATTACTCAATAGTGTTTCCATTTGTTTCTAAAAATTGACGTCACTGCAATATGGGCATACCCATATATGCTCAGTCTCTATCAGCAAATGGCGCATGGTGTGGATGCTGATGGTTCCTGTAGCTCGCTGACTGTACACTCTCTTGCGCCCATATCCGCACGAACCTCCAATAGTGTGACAACAACAATTTGCACCACAAATGAATCTTATTAGATTTTATAAGATCACAGATTCCCCAGCATAATAATGGAAATGCTATTTTTCCGTACATTTAAAAAAAAAATTGTGGTCAATCTGGTATTTTTATTGCTATCTACATAGAGATCGTCTAATAATACTGGAATAATGAAGATTGAGGCATTGGCTTTAGCTGGTATATTTGGGTACAGGGTGTGCATTTCCACTGTGACTTCCATTCACTTTGCCAGACTATACTAGTGCAGCTTGTTTAGAGGGACGTGAGATGGAATAAGGTGGAAGTGCAGACGTCAAGTCTTCAGGAGCTTATGTGGATCTACTTTCCTGGTCATGATGGGTTCATAGCAATGACAGCTAACACCCTCACCTCAAAGGCACTGATAGTTAGGACTTTGAATATGGATAAGGTTGACATTCTGTCGTCAATCAGTAACCATTTTTTGGATGTTGGCACTGCAATCAACCAACCGGCAATCCACAGACGGCAGAATGGTTTTAATCAATCATCAGTCAAACTGGGAGGGGCATTGGATAGGATAGAACAAAAATATGTATAAACAGCAGACTACTGGAATCATCAGTATTCACACATTTTTCAAAGTATGAGGGAGACTGAGCATCTATAAGTTTGCCCGGAGTGTGGTGATGCCAATTCTTGCTAAAGGTAAATATGTTGAAGCTTCCATATTATATGGTAAAGCCATTGTGAAGAAATATTAGGGCATCCTAGGCCCCAATGTGTACTCAAGCATAGATGAAGGACAACAATAGAAAAGGCATCAGTATCTACCTGGTACAGGTAAATACTTTGGTCTCATTTCTCCTTTAGGGGCAGAAACAAAGACTACCAGTACTGAAAACTAGTTAGCAAATTCTTAACCAGGAAAACAATAAGGCTGTTAATTACTTCCTCTTTTTTTTAATTGAAAGTAACTAGAAATCTTACACTTATGTAGAAGTTTAATGCACAAGTTCATAGGCCAACAACAATATCCTGAAATAAACTTGAGCAGTCAGAACTCTACTAGAATACGACATGTCAATATGGAACACAACTTCGAAAACAAATACCAAATGCCTAAACAAAGTACAAAATTCATGTCTTAGACTAATCACAGGAGGTTTGAGAAGAACTGCAATCCAGGCAATGAAGATACATACAAACATCAACCCCCTTTGTGAGAAGAAGTATTCACAGGAAAAATGTGTTACATGTGCCAAAACATCCTGTTTGAACTAAACTCGTTACAAAACAGACAGAGATGAGCTAATTTCCTCTATACTTCCAGACATTAAACTGCTATCATAGAAACCTCTTCTCTAACCAACCTACAAAAATGGGAAAGTTGAACTGAATTTGAGCAGCCAGAATATTGCAGTGAGAATATCTTCATCTTTACAGAGGTTCCAGGAATAACAGAAAGTCCAACATACATTCTCTCACTTGACTAGAAGCTCAAGAAATGATTGAAGGCAAATGCTGATCATGCAAATAGACACAGATTTACAGTCATCTGAAAGAATGGAGAAGGAAGTATCTTTGTAACGTACAACAATGGTAGGACAACCCGTTCCATTCAAACGGGAAAATCTTCACCAACCCCACAGCTGAATATGTGACACTTCTCCAGACACTGAACATTTATTTATCAGAAAAGCAACCACCAGAAAAAAAGTTATTTTTACTGTAATGACGTACAATTAGCTAAGAACAGAAACAAACACTTACTGCTTAAGATTTCAGAGCAAAACAAACCACATAAAACGTCATCAGTTGCCATGTAATGTCTTCTGTACAGGGCTAAAGAATAATGGCTGACTGTCCTGATAGTCACCTTGCAATGTACAGATTAGATTTTTATTCAGTGTCTCCAGACTACAGGGTAGGTATATTAACCACTCAGTCACTTGCCCATCAATAAATGTATGTGCATTAAGATTTTTTATTTTATTTATTACTGTTTGTCTTAAATGTCGGGCTGACTTCTGCATTTAACAAAAGCCAGTTGGTATTCAGCTAGCCTTACGCTACTGATAGTATTTCTGGAGGGAACTTCATGTTGGGTGCTGAAGGTTTGGGCATATTCCAGAAAGGAGAGAATATGACCTTTACTTACCCTCCATGTGTTTTCTTAGGAGGTGAGCAAGCATGGCTAATATATGCCATCCAGGTAACTCACGAAGAATGATAAAACAAAAAAAGCATGTAGGAGTGAACATATTTTCAGGATGGCCGGTGCCCACCTGCCTGTGAATCAAAGGGAGTCTTAAATATGGCAACTGAGAACTGCACAAATGAAAAATTAATCCACAGCCTTGGTTTAACCACCTTTGGTAATTAGACTCATGGCAGTTCACTACACGTATTAACTAACAATATATTTATTAAATAACAGTGCTCCAACCTTTTATGCTACCTTAATGGAATATGTATTGTAGGTTGAAGCTACAGCAGTGAATGAGCAGACAGCAGCAAGAGACTCATAGCTGACTGCATCAGGGTCAGTGACCCATAACTGACCAAGACCCTATTCCGACTCCAAGTGGTGGCCCTGAAAACAGACTGCAACCATGCCGCTTGGCTAATCGATTAGGGATTGAAGAGAGAAGGCAAACTCGATCTCATATTTGCTGTGCTGAAATCGAATGTGTTCAGCTGTTAACTATAACACAAATGTCCTTTTCAGGACAAATGCCGGAGAAGAAGAAGAGATATTGGAATAACAAAAAGCAAGATACTGACAACACTGGTTGCGAACAAATTATTTGTAAAGCTATATATACTTTTCATTATTAAAGACAAAATGCATTTTGTTTTGCGATTTCCCTTGTTCTCTAAGGTGGGGTGCACTGTATTGTTATTTTTGTGCCTCATAGTGAAATGAATCTGACCTCAGAACCTATTTTTAATTGGTTAACTTTCCTGACGATGCAATGTATAAAAACACAAGCAGGTTTTGTTTGGGAGCTACTAAGCTATACAACCACCAAAATGTATATTTAAAATCAATCAATGTGACACCTGGGATTGATGTGTTCTGAAAATCACTCAAACTCAAACTTGTGACAGCTCAATTCACCTACGGTAGGTCCTACTTCAGCCAAACAAATCTCGTCTAATTTACGTGTGATGCAATCTATCTACTATTGATTGATGATTCGGCTTATTGCTCCAAGTGAAGCATTGGGCCCCCACTACAGCTGGCCCATTTACAGGAAGCATGTATCCAAGCATTTTAAGTGGTGGTTGTTGTTTAATGCCCGCAATGAGTAAGTTTACTCTTTTGTGCGCAGTGAAAAGGATGTTAAGTGACGGGTTATAGTAACTATCCTCACATCCCAAGCATGCTGATGAAGGTGGGCCTCGGTCCTCCAGGCAGCTGTGCTATGCTCGGCTTCATCTGTGTGGCGCTCACCACTACGGGGATCATATTGATCCTTAAAAACAGCATGTTTCCAGGCAACGCGGCGTGGAAGAGAGATCGCAGTCTTCATCAGTGTATTGTGCCTGACCCTGACATGATGTCCTGGTCAGTATGTTGTGCCTGCCTGGACTAGCGTCTCAGTTTCTCATTTTTAGTGGTAGTTTCATAGCAATGATTTTAGATGAGGCTGCTAGCCGAATGCACAACCCCCTTTAGTCATCCTTTACTGCATACTTGGAAGGCTACAATAGCCCTAACCTTTTCAACCTGGGTACCAATCAAGTGCTGCCTACTATTAAAAACTCACAAATTTTAGCGAGTCACAGGCTGGTAATCCCTGATCAATATGACTTTACCATTTATGCCCCTAACAATCAGAAGTTTGGAGTTGATGTCAAATTCTCTCAAGCAATTTAATTGTTACCTAGTGTGCCATGTTGTACATAATAAATGTATTATTACTGGCCACAATTAATCAAATAAAGTAAGTAGCATGTCCTTTGCAGAACGTCGCTTCTTACGACCGCCAACCGATTTGGTTGTTATAAGTTTCTTGGCAATTGTGCAGTATGGTAGGTTTCAATTACTTTTAAAAAAAACCCATGTCTGCCATACTGGACTCGAGCGTGATTTGAGCCAGGTGCGTTGGGATTGTGGAACGGACGCATCACCCCTAGACCACGCAGCCTTCAAATAGAAGAAACAAAACCCGAGCATGTAAAACACATGTACAGTGACATTGCAGCAACGAGAAGACAAGATGTGTACTGTCTCCAGAATTAATTTGTGTCTGTATCTTTTAATGTACACACTTGCAAAGAAATATAAGAGAACAAACAAATCCTTAAGAAGACAAACTTCAGACTAATGTTTAGTGGTGGCCCTATGTTCTCATTTGTGTGAAAAGGGTAGGAAGATTTTTGGTTTTATATATGCCCCATGCACAACTTTCTTTAGTTGCCTTTTATAACAAGTACAGGGGTGAAGCTGTCATTTTTTTTCTATCCCTGGTAAGGCGTCTCGCGATTCACACTGGGGTGAATTATAATAAAGCTGTAGTAACTGTATTGCCATTCCTTAACTATCAACTGCTGCTAAAGCAATTGTTTATTGGACTGTACGAGATGTCCAAACCAGTCCGTACTGCATCACGCACAGGGAGCATGACATCATAGTTGACGTAATAAGCACAGACCAATTAACAAGTGAGCATGTGTTCATTCTCTTTGCACACATATGCTCTGTAGCAGATCGTTGACAACATGGCCGGTGTGATACCAAAGCCGCCCAAGGTTGATTAGCAAACAGTGATTAAGTTCCTAACAGTCGAATAATGTCAACATTTATCAGCAGAATGCAAGCAGTGTATGGTGACAAATGTGTGTCAAAGACAACAGTGAAGGACTGGGTGCAAATGTTTAGAGAAGGACATGAGTTAATAAAAGATCTTCCTTGGCCAGGTCCATATTGTTTCAACAGAAGAATCCATCTTCAAGATTGATGTTTATGGTGGATAGCAGAGGAATTTGCTGAGCCATTTGGGACAGTTCAAATGATGATTCGAAAGAAACTGAAGTATCGGAGGAAGTTAAGTTTTTGGAAAACCATGAGCGAATGTCTGAGTCCAGCAAGGAATCAGTGTTGCCAGAAAGACCTATCTTGCTGTTATGCTAACTACCGTTCTACATATCAGCAAAACATGGACAGTCTATAGACATGTTAGAAAACTATACTATTTCCACATGAGCTATCTCAGCAGGCGTTTAAGATCAATTGACAGGATAGAGTGCCAAACTCTGAAGTCCTCAACACAGAAAAAGGCTCTTGAGCATTAATATGCTGTGCAGAGATCCTAAATCCCATGGACTGATTATATTGTTCACATACCCGACAAACGCCTTCCTAAGCAGCTGTTGTATGGCAAGCTCAGCACAGACAAGTGCTCATTTGGGAGGACAGAAGAAACGATACAAAGACTCTGATAGTTCCCTCATTGTCGTCTTCAGAAAGCTACTTGCTCTAGACCCCTCAACCTGGTGTACTGCCATCACACATGGTGCTCACACTGCAGAGCAGGTAATCATTGCAAGACAGCTTATTAGTAACGTCATTCATATGTGTTCCCTGTGCAGTAAAGTTTATCACATTTGAATTGGACTGTACAGTCATATGCAGTCACATTTAACTACACATATGTGATACTGTTTGTGCTGCAATCTTCGCTGTAGATGGGCAGTTATTAGAATGTAGGCAGTTTCTTCTGTAGAAATGTTGGTACACATCTGTTGTTAATGTTCAGTCTCATGCATTGCTTGTATTTCAACCAGTATGTGATAGTTGCAGTGTTGAGAAACTATTTTGAAAATATGTAGTCAAGGTTTTAGTTTGACTATGTTCCTCGTATTCACAACAGCAGTCTTATCAAAGCTATCTTACTCCTAGTATGTCCATATTCAAACATCATACAAGGAATATTGCTAACTGAATACCATCTCATTCTCTAGAGCAATAAATGGCATAACACAAACAAAACCCACTACACTCATGCTTTCCACTGGGATAAAACAGAGCTTTCCAAAGCTTATAGTTATAGAAAACATTTCTTTGTTTGTGAAAATGAACAGCCAGATAAAAACATAAAGAGCTACAAGTGCAAAACACACAGAGATAAGCACTACTTGAACAACTGCTGGATCTATGTATATACAGATGGATCAGCAAGAAATTCAACAGAGAATGGAGGGATCATTCAGAGGCTAAAAACAGTACAGACAGGAAACTATCAGTGGCAACAACAAAATGTTAAAGTAACCTTTAGAACAGAGGTCTTTCCAGATGCAGCAGATGTTCTAATGACAGATAAAAACAAAAAATCACAAGTTGTGTGCTTTACAGATGTGCTGTCAATGGCCGTGGCTCTGAGGAGCCAAAGAAATACAGACCTAAAGGAACTAAGAGTAATGCCTCAGCAGTAATAGTAGTCTACATAAACTATATCTCCAGTTCATGAGAACTGTGATACAGTGGATTTTATTCAATATTCATTTTGCAACATTCTTGGCAATGAAGAGGATGATAGACTGTCAAAGAAAGGCGAAAAGCTACCTCAACCTGAAATAGGTATAACTTATGAAGAGATCATCAGCTTCAGCAGGAGTTGATACAATAACTAAACAATTAACAAGTGGTTAGCAGAGCGTCCATAGTCCATACCAACTGAATTAATAATTATACATATTAGTATTACTTATTACAAAGTCAGAAGAGGTGAACATCATTGAACATGTGGTAACCTTTAGACTCTATACTGGCGGCAACAGAATGAGGTACAAACTATTCAACAAACTACAGATAGTATTAGTAGATAGGAAATCAATGACAATCATCACAATGAATGTGTCGTCTCAACTTTTTCTGTGGTACTGGATAGAATGACTTCTAAATGTCTGACATAGGTGTCAAACATATGAGGAACATAGAAAGCACATATGACCATCACCAGAAGCTCTATAGCAAATTACCTCAGGGTGACTACCGTTTTCTTTGGATAGTCTATATAATTATATTAATATTATTATTGTGGAAGTAGACCTACCTAGCTTTCATCAATATTGATGCTGAAGTCCAAAAGCATGGAAGACGAAGTCGAAGTCTCCAGTTGTTAATCGATCTCAAATACGACAGTATAATAATAACACTATTGGTCAGAGTATTATATAGGACGAATAGTATCAGCAGAAATAGGCATTAAATCACTAAGTGCTTGGGATTTTAACGCCCAACTATAAATACAAAAAGAACATCCCTTCAATGCGACGCGGGAATCATTTGTGGCCTCTTTGAACTCGTAATGCGAGTAATCATGTCAATACAATCATTCTCGTTGACCAAAACTAAAATCATATTTTACGATACATTGAAACAGAAAAGTGTGTCTATACCTCTAGACAGTGTGATACTTATGATAACAATCGTTGCTTGTCAACAAATTCATTCAGCAAATCAATGCTCGGTAAGTCCACACAACACTCGCTCACTGTGTTGACAATGACACACACTTCCTGCTTATAATTCAATTATCGAATACGCACACCGCACAAAACAGCTTAGTTATTATATGCACATGTTCCCTTAAACGTTACCGGCGCATAATAACACTTAGAATATACAATTCTTGTATAAACTTTGCAAAATACGTGTAGCTGAGACAATAAATCCATTGTGTTCTTTCATACCTCTCAGTTCTGCCAATTGTACCCGCCATTTTGAATTACAAACACGTGACGTCACAACTGGTTTGATGAGAAGAACACATCTCCTCCTCTTGTCAATGGTTCCAATCGATACAACAAAGTCCTTTGTTAGGAGTTCCTGACCTTTGGGGGCTTTTCGTTCACTCTTCAACAAACAGTTAACATTCCCTTATCCATTGGTCGTGTTTCAGTAAATCTTCCTGTTCTCGGCTAGGTTTTTGTAAATCTTACAATACCTCCTTGATTTGCAGAATGGTCTGCCATGCCATTGGTTTTTAATTAACTTTCCCGTAACCTTGGGATTATTAGTAAACCTCTAAAACTTGGCGTAAACATTGCCGAGTCCATGGTTGTTAGTGTGAAGCTTCGTGTAACCCTTTAGATTGTAGAAAACCTTTCCATTCTCTTTTGACTTTTAGTATACCTTTCAACACCATCTTGTCTTTTATAACTCCTCGTGGCTTTCAGTTCTCCAGTTCCGTTCTAGAATTTAGTACACCTTTCAGTGTCCACTTGACGTATCGTAAATCTTCGTGTACTTGCACTAGTTTTAGTAAATCTGTCCGTTAACCTTACTGTTCAGCAAATCTTCCCGTGTCTCATTCATCATCTGATTGATCCATCCTAAGACTGGTTGTAATGTTGTCTTAACATGTCTCACCATTGGACCTTATCATATGTAGCTCTCTTCATTTCATCATAGATTCGCACTTTAATGTCCCTGCATGGCTGAGTTGTAAATGTAAGTCTTGCTCGCCATCTTCCTCTTCTCTCCTGGACCATGCCCTCTAGTATCTTCTATAGAAGGCTTCCGTGTCTCAAATTGTGTTCCATCCAACTCCATCTTCGTTTCTCTTCCGTCGATTCTCCCCTTAATTATCTTTAATAGAATTGTAGGTGCATGTGGTACTTAATCATTCATTCGGAATTGGTCACATTCTATTGCATTCATTTTTTTTGGCAAGGGAATTATAATTGAAGTCGTGTGCTCCTTTGGTCATATTTCACTGTTGTAAATATCATGAACATGCTTAAAAAGGAAATTGTGTAAAATCTCTCCGTCTGTTTTGAGGAGCTAAATAGGCATTTGGCTTGGCTTGGCTTCGTTCGTTCTCAATCTCCTGCTACCAAACCCTAAAAGGGCTTAAGTAGCAGAATGTAGTCAAGAGAACGGAATGCGTTAAGTCGTAGTTTACAGCTTGACTGCGATATTTGCACCTTTCGGTCTAACACATCCGACTTCAGCAAGCATTTTTCGAATACCTGGTTAGCATTCCCTCTTCGATCCCTTCTTAGCCAGTCTGCCCTGCTGCAGCCTGTTATCCAGGATCGCCGAGTGGAGGTGTAGAAGGGTCTTGGCAACTCTGTTTCGCTGGCCCTGACGCTAGCAGTCAGATATAGGTCGCTGACCACTGCAGCTCATGAGCTGCTCAGCATCTTGATCCACAATAGGCATTTCATCTAGCATTATTTTTTATTTTCGAAATTGATTAAAATGCCGAATTAAATTCCTGTCTGGCGACAGGTAAAGTCTTCTAACAAAGGCAAGTCATTTAAGGACGTTGTAGACCCCTATCTTCATATAGTTCCATAACATACTCTCTCTCTCTCTGCCTCTCTCTCTATCTCTCTCTCTCTCTCTTTTTTTTTTTGTTTGTTTGTTTGTTTTGTTTTTGTTTCTGGATCTGTTAATGGTTTCACATTCTCATCAATCCGTGAGTGTTTGCCCTTATTTTTACTAAAGGATAAGCTTGTTTATGTATTTGTTCAAATTTTCCTGTTCTTTCAGGTTTTCAATTTCCTCGCGTCGGTCTATCCGTGTGCCACATTACATTTTCGATCTATTTAATTCTCGATACTCTTATATTTAGCAATGCCTTGCTCTGTATTACTTTTACTTAATTTGCGTCCGTCCTCCATTTTGGTTTGCATCTGAGTTGTTACCGATGGTTTCTTGTTTTCTGCTTTCTTCTTAACCAATGTTATTTCTGCTGCCTCATTTACGGCCTCTTGTGCATTCTGTTAGTGTGGATTTATATTTTTAGCGATCTGTTTTTTGTACCTGATGCATTCACTGAGTTTTTTGGAAGTTAACTCGCTTATTCTACTTTGTTAGTTTTTGTGATTTCCCTAGTTTCTCCCATCTTAATCACCATTTCATAATAAGCAAATTTTGAGCTGCCTCCACACCAGGGTTAACAATATATTTATTTACTTGGTTTATGTATCTCGTTTCCACCATGATATACATTGTCCTATTCTCGTTTGAAAAAGGAGTCCCGTAACTCTTTCATCTTCAACGTTCCCTCTCCCTCCCCAACCCCGATTGAGTACACCTTACTTAAGTTAGGAACCTCTACCTGTACCACACACAAACTATTTCTCTCTACCTCTGTCTCTTTTGCACTCCAACTCAAGTATGTGGGCCACCACTTCGTTTGGCCTCATTCAATTGGCAATTTATGCGCATTCGCAGCGATGGTTTCTCTAGCAATTTGTTTAGCACATTAACATTGCAATCCCCACGCACAACTCTAATCAGCAGCCTTTTTACGAAATTCGTGGAGGTGCAGTTGTCCTATTCTATTCTCTTCAGTAATAAGACCTGAGATCCACCCGGGGACTTAGTTTGTTTTCGTTGTGAACACCTCAATTAATCTGTACTGTTATGCAAGCTCGAATGTTTTCGCTTCTATTTCCACTTCTTCTTCTTCTTCTTCTTCTTCTTCTTCTTCTTCTTCTTCTTCTTCTTCTTCTTCTTCTTCTTCTGCTTCTTCTCCTTTATCATCTTCTTCTTCGTACTATTTCAGACGTCAACCAGACAATATATGCATTTGTTCTCCCATAAGGTTTTGCTTATTAACAAGGAGTAACATTTGTGTAGGATCTGGACGTCAGGTAGAATGTGTAGCAGCTAGGCGTGGTGCTGAATGAAACGAATACGTCCAGGATCGTCCAAAATGTCAAAGAGTGCGGAAATCTGTTCTTGGAAGAAAAATCCATAATGTACAAATAAGTTAAGTTTGTTTTCAAAGTAATACTGATCTAATTCTGCAATTACTTGTTTATATTACGCTCTAGATGCTGTGTAATCTGACACCGGATATCTGACCTTGAAAGTTGGAGGATGAGGGGGAAAACTGCGCGAAAAAAGTTTGTATCCCTTTATACTGAAGGGAGGGTGGGGAGGGGGGGGAGGAGATGGTGTAGAGATAGAAAGATATATATATATATATATATATATATATATATACACACACACACATACACATACATTTATGTCAGGTGTGTTCAAAAAGTATCCAATCTTTCATCATCATCATGTAGCATGTCCATTGTAGAACGTCGCTCCCATCGCAGTCTTGTCTGAAAGAAACTCGTTCCCTTGCCAAAACACCAGCCTCCGCCACAGTCATACTCAGGCATTCCTGGATATCTTGGTGCCATCGTCTTCTTGATCTACCCCTTCCTCTTTTGCCTGGCACCATACCTTCCATCACCGTTCTCTCAAGACCATTGTGTCTCTTGATGTGACCAAAGTACTTGCATTTTCTAGTCAAAAGGGAATTGATAAACCAGTTTTCTTCTATGCTCAACTCTTGCCGAATGTCTGCATTTGTTTTTTTCTCTGTCCAGGGTATTCTGAGGATCTTTCTGTAACATTTTGACTCGAAGGATTCGATTCTTTGTCTAGAAGTTTTGGCAATCATCCATGATTCACAGCCATAAGCTGCCACAGGAAAAACACAGGCTCTCAAGACTTTTACTTTTATCATTTTGTTGGTGTCCTGCCATAATTTCTTCAGGCTGTTCAATCTCTGCATTGCCATAGCTAGTCTTCTTCTGATTTCTTTCGAGCAGTCACCATTTTTGTCCTCTCTGGAGCCCAGATATTCAAAATTGACCTGATGTATTTCCTCACCACCCACTGTAAATTTATGTTGACATTGTGTTTTGTCGGTGGTCATTATCTTTGTTTTATTTGTGTTTATGAACAGGTTTTGTTCTTTATTATGTCCATTAACGACTGAAAGTAGCTGCTCTAGCCCTTCTGCACTTCTTGATAGTATCACTGTGTCATCTGCGTATCGTAACTCTGGAATCTCGTAACCCCCCCCCCCCACCCCCCCCCCCCCCCCCAATCGTAAATGGGTCAAAACTTTCAATGTTCACATCTTCTCGAACATTTCTCATTATACATTCCGCATATATGTTGTACAGATAAGGTGAGAGGATACATCCCTGTCGGACTACCTTTTGTACTGCAAACCAATCCAATGTTTGCCCAGATACTCGGACAGCGATTTGTTGATCTTGGTATAATGTTTCAATGAGATGAACTGTGTGCAAAGGAAACTCCATTTCCTTCATGATTCTCCACATATTTTGATGTTTTACCGTGTCGAAGGCTTTAGTGTAATCAATGAAACATGTGTACAGGTCTACATTAAACTCTCTACATTTTTCATAGATATTCCTTAAATTGAATATGTAGTCCCGGGTCCCTCTGTCTTTCCTAAAACCTGCCTGGACTACGTGAATTTAAGATTCAAAGCTTTTCTCTATCCTTCTTAACAGGATTCCCAAGAGTATCTTGCTAGCGTGGCTGATCAGCGCGATAGTTCGGAAGTTCGTGCACAGCTTCGGGTTGCCTTTTTTAGGGAGGGGAATATAAATTGATTTCTTCCATGCTTTTGGCCACTCTGCGCTGTGCCATATCTGTTTACACAGCTTGTGATAGACTCGAGCACATGCCTCCCCTCCTGCTTGTATTAGCTCTGCTGGGATATCATCGCATCCTAGGGACTTTCCCTTTTACGGGCTTTTAATTGCAGAGCGTACTTCTTCCAATGTTGGTTCAGGTTCTTTCTCTTCCTTTGGTAGGATTGTAACTGAGCGCTTTGTGCTATCTCCATACATGGTTCTGCAATACTCTCTCCATCTATTCAGTATGTCTTTGGTTTCTGTTAATGTGTTATCCTCTTTGTCATTTATGACCTGTGGAACCAGACGGAACTCCCTTGTCAGTGTTCTTATTGCTTTGAATGCATCTCTCTCTCTCTCTGCCTTGTTGCTGTAGGTTTGCTATATCATTACACGTTTCTACTATGTATCTTCTTGTATCTTTTCTTATTTCTCTTCTAATTTTTCTTGCGCAGTTTTTAAATGCTGTGTTGGTATCCTTACTTCCCATTTGTTTTAATTGTTGCGTTCCTGCAATGAGTTTCTGTGTTTCCTCTGTTATATAGCGATGTGTCTTGTGCGACATCTTGGGAATCATTTCTTTCTCTGTCGAGATCAAAATATCCCTTGCGTACGATGTCAACTCCTCCGATGTCATCTCTTCCTGTACCGCAAGCAATCAAATATGTTTTCTACTTTGATGTTGTATTCAGTAAGTATTGCTGATACATCGAAGCGTATTGGCTGGCAACCTTTGTTGATCCTACGTAGTCTTGTTTGGAAAACTGCAAACAGTAATTCATGGTCCGTATCGCAATCTGCTCATTAGAATCGTTTTTGTTGTCAGCACATTTGATCTCCATCTTTTTTGCACTAGGATGTAATCTATTTGGTTTCTGCTGTTGCCATCAGGGCAGGTCCACGTGTATAGTCTACGTGGATGTTGTTTGAAGAACGTCTTGGCAATGGAGAGGTTGTTTTCCGTGCAGAATTCAACCAGTTTTTCTCCTCTCTCATTTCTGTGTTCCAATCCGAAAGGTCCTCGAACACTTCTCTCCTCTTCGGCTCTTTCCTCTCCGACTTTCGCATTGAAATCGCCAATGATGATCAAGATATCTCTTTGTTCAACTTTTTCCATCGTTTCTTGCAAGATGTTATAGAAATCGTCAATTTCGCAATCGTCTGCTGCTGATGTTGGTGCATACACTTGAATTATTGTTACATTTCTAGTCTTTTTCTTTAGTCTGATTACAATTATTTGGTCGTTGACTGGATTGTAACCGAGTAGTGAAGGTGCTGTCGTCTTTGACAGATTAAAACCGACCCCGCTTTTTCCACCCTTATCCGTCCCAGAGTATATAAATGTTTCTCCTGAGGAGCTGGTACAGTGCCCTTGACCGGCCCATCTATGCTCAGAGACTCCAAGAATCTCTATCTTGGTTCTCTTCATTTCTCTTCCAATCATGAACAACTTGCCCTGGTATAGGCTCCTGACGTTCCAGGTGCCTATTCTTAGTTTTCTTTTTAGACCCATTTCTGAGTTGTCCACTGTAATGCAGTCAGACCATAGGCCGTCATCTCTATTACTTGTACTGACTCTGAACTCGGCCTCTTCCCAAATTGGCGTCGATGATCTGCCTGGCCTGTGGGCCTCACCATCAGATCTTTGAGTTTCGTTTTTCTCGACTGTCATAAGTTTCTTGGCATTTTACATCCAGTAGTTTGCCATTGCTTACTGAACGTTGTTCTGGCCGCTTACCAACTATGGTCTCTGGTGCGCCCCTAGCCCGATACCAGACGTTTCCAGCTCCCACTTTCAGAGTCGTTGTCGCACAGGTCGATCTTCCGCCACTTCCACCAGCAGCTGTGTGTACTTGTCAGGGGGGGGGGGGGGGACTCCCCTTCTTGTTGTTTAACTCACGTAGTTTAGCCGGCCAGCCAAAGCCGTTGCCCGGGGGATGGCGCTGCCGTACACAGGCAGACTCTAGGAGCCATATGTGAGCTAGACAGAAGTGGGGGAACCAAATAGGATCCTGGCCATCAAGGATGTGGCTGCCTCTCACCGTGAGGTACTATCCCTTACACACTTCTGTCCTATCTTTGCACAGGAAAAATACAATTACTCACCTGGAGGTTTCTTCTTCTTCTTCTTCTGCGTTCGTTCTCAATCTCCCGCTACCAAACCCTGAAAGGGCTTAAGTAGCAGAATGTAGTCCAGAAAACGGAATACGTTGTGTCGTAGTTTACAGCTTGACTGCGATATTTGCACCTTTTGGTCCAACACATCCGACTTCAGCAAGCATTTTTTTAGTACCGGGTTAGCATTCCTTCTTCTATCCCTTCTCCTTAGCCAGTCTGCCCTGCTGCAGCCTGTTATCCAGGATCACTTCGTGGAGGTGTAGAAGGGTCTTGGCAGCTCTGGTTCGCTCGCCCTGACGCTAGCAGTCAGCTATGGGTCGCTGATCACTGCAACTCATGCGCTGCTCAGCGTCTTGATCCCCACCTGGAGGATTGAAACCCTAATTCCCTTCAATATCCCCCGCCATTGTTGGAAGCTTTTCAGGGAGGTCTCTTTGGCAATGGAGTACAGCTGGTTTGTCGCATTCCACATAATGTCTTCTCGGGATTCAAATCGGGCCAATTTCAGCTAAGGGTACAGCCACTACCTCAAGGAGCCGTGCCGGGAGAACAGGAAGCCAGAAGAGTCTAGTGTTTGGCCAAGAACGTCGGAATCATTTGCGAAGTATTAACAGCTGCGTTGTCATGATGGAGCTGCCAAGTTTCCGTTGTCCACAGGTACGGTCGTTTGCGTCGAACAGCATCACGAAGGCGACGAATGACTTCCAGGTGGTACTCTTTGGTAATGTTTTGACCTTGAGGTGCGTACTCGTAGTACACAACCCCAAAGGAGTAAAAAAAAACGGCCTACATGGCTTAATTCTTTTTGTTCTTTAGTGGTGAATGAAAACCCGACGGGTGCTCAACACTGAAATGCTAATTTCCCGCGACTGACGCAAAATATGGGCGAGATCAAATGCACGCATGGGCATGACGGTCCCCAATACCTCCCTGCAAAAGGACAACACCCTTGCTTCTTTCAGTCCACGGACAAAAATAAAGGTCAGAGACTTTTTTGAACACACATATATATATAACTGGACCAAACTGGAACAAGTGAACATACGTATGATGCGCATGATGACGTCACTTCTGGTGAAAACAGCAAATTACAACCGTAAAGTTTGCAAAATTTCATTATCCTCTGACTCATAGTTTCTTCAGCAGACCCTTGAAAACATGGCGGGTGTGATACAGAATCCGTCCAGAGTTGATATGCGAGCAGTGATTCGGTTTCTAACAGCTGAAGGATGTCGACCAGTTGACATTCATCGTAGAATGCAGGAAGTGTATGGTCACACAATTTTGTCGAAAACAACAGTGAAGAACTGGACAACAATATTTAAAGAAGGACGAAAATTAACGAAAGATCTTCCGAGACCAGGTCAGACGCAAATTGTTGCGTTAACTCACGTCCATCTTTAAACATTGTTGTCCAGTTCTTCACCGTTGTCTTCGATACACTTTTGTCACCATACACTGCCTGTCTGTCTGTCTGTCTATCTATCTATCTATCTATCTATCTATCTATCTATCTATCTATCTATCTATCTATCTATCTATCTATCTATCTATCTATCTATCTATCTATCTATCTATCTATCTATCTATCTATCTATCTATCTATCTATCTATCTATCTATCTATCTATCTATCTATCTATCTATCTATCTATCTATCTATCTATCTATCTATCTATCTATCTATCTATCTATCTATCTATCTATCTATCTATCTATCTATCTATCTATCTATCTATCTATCTATCTATCTATCTATCTATCTATCTATCTATCTATCTATCTATCTATCTATCTATCTATCTATCTATCTATCTATCTATCTATCTATCTATCTATCTATCTATCTATCTATCTATCTATCTATCTATCTATCTATCTATCTATCTATCTATCTATCTATCTATCTATCTATCTATCTATCTATCTATCTATCTATCTATCTATCTACCTATCTACCTACCTATCGACCTACCTATCTACCTATCGACCTACCTATCTACCTATACCTATCTACCTACCTATCTATCTTTTTCAGTTCACTTATGTCGTTAGACGTCGTGGGGAGGTGCGACCTTCTTTGTTTCATATTTTTTTGGCAGGTGAAAATCCACGGGCGACTTGCCAGGTCAATCCCAGCATCTGTTAGCCCATGGAATATACGATCGGCTTTTTTTGAGACTGGTGGAGGTGGAAGCATACATTAGAGCAAGGTAGGCCCACAGCATGTCAGGCGCCATCTGAGCCGCTCCGCTAACCACATAACCAAGACTTGTTGTAATGGCCACACAATCCCATTTTTTGCGACATATTCTCTGTGGAGTGAGAACCCCTAAAATAATTTGAGTAGATTTTTAACTTGAATTTTGCCCGAACAGCGGCCGTTAGGCCTACTCTTTTTTATTTCCAATTGCTAAGGTATTTTTAACGTGCGCGCCACTGCACACGGGAGTCTGATCTCACTACTGAGAGATCAGGGGAAATATTTACCAGATGATCCAGGTGAAAAAATCCCGGTGTCTCCACCGGAATTTGAACCCGCAACCTCCAGCACCAGAGACGAACACCTTACTTCAAGACCACTGGATATAATGCCTAAATAATCTATAATACAATACATATGTCTTCATACTCATAACACACGCCTGTATTGCTGACAAATATGCATTCACTTTATTCTCAATCGTTATTGTAATGTATATGTGAGCGCGCGTGTGTGCGTTTGAGTGTATATGGGCGTGTGAGTGTGTGCATGAGTGTTTGTGTATGTAGGTCTGTGGGTGAGTATGTGCGCGCGTATGTCTACTTGGTTTTGCGTCAACTCTTCTACTTGTCCGGCCTGGGAGTCGCTGCTGGTAACTATACTGCTGGCAGTATAGCTCTTGAGATCACGAGGACACACAAACTCCATTAACACTGTGAAGGTCATTTTTTTTATATCAAAGTAGAATAAAAACATATCGACCAGGCTGTCTGGTGACTGCAGGGATAAAAAGTGAAAATTCAGTAGAATTAACCGCTGGTTGGGAATGTAGTTTTTGAAGATTCCATTGTACTAAGTCGCAGCCTGTGAAAGGTGGGGTGGCCAGTGCCTTTCTTTGCTGTATTTACTTTCCCTAACTCGTGCGTCAGGTACCTATTTACAGCTGGGTTGACTGGAAAAGCGGTCCCGTAATCATTGCCCGGGATTTTTTAGTCTCCGGGCGAGATTCGAACCGAGACACGCTATTTCCACAGTCAATTGCGAATTGCTCGCTATGAACTTAACGCGCCCTCTGTAGGAGGGATACGTGACCATTAACCATCAATCCTCTAGCACGAGATAGAAGTCACGAGATAGAAGTCCCGAAAGATTGAACAATTGTTTGAAATTTTCCGTTGGAAACCCAGAAATAAAATCTAAAGACATAGGCACTACACTAAGTCACTTCGATTCTGTCCCTGCGTGGGTGTAGAGGTCTTTATAAATACTTGCATTCAAGTGTGGGGACAACAAGGTGATTGGCCGGTTGTGTAACGGCAAATTAGATTCCTAAATTAACAAAAGAATAAATGAAAGGACACCTGGCAAATATGAATGTAGAATGTTGTACCAATTTGAGCACACATGTTGGGCAAAAGAAGATCATTGTTTTAGTCGCACATTTAAACAGCAAAGACGCCATCTATACAAGCACTATCCAGGGGCGATCAGTCATCAGCTCAATATTGCCATCATTATGATAAATGAAGACAATCTGGTCACATCGTCTGTGACTGGGGGTATTAGACGAACAAGAGACCCATCAAATACAGTAAACCAACAAGATATATTTAGTCTGCTCTCATTTTAAAGGGATAAAGCGGGGAGACAGACATTTGCCTTAAAAGCTGCAGCCGAGGCTCTAAGATGGGTAGTAAGAGCAATGAGATATAGCTCTGGCATCAAGCAGCTGCGGACTTGCAAGTAGGCTTGGGGAACCCATAGGCTAGGGACGAAGACCTAAACCATGATGAAGAATTATGCACTGGGTATCTTGGTGAAGAGCACGTGCAATACAGTATGTCTCATACAAGACACATAAAATACTTGTTGGAGCCACTAAGGTGTATATCTGATGGCAAACAAGGAAGAAGAAGAAGAAGACGAAGAAGAAGAAGCTCTAGTGACATGAGAAAACAACGCGAAACAAATGGTTTTCTTCACAGAATCACTATCAGAGGTTGTTGCAATCACGAGTCATACAAACAATAACGCCATTAATGAACGTGGAGAAATTATATGTCAACAATATGCCAATTTCTAACGAGTTGCATTATAATTTCATGGCAATATGCATGACATTGAATACGCTGACAGATTGACCAGTGCTACCTCAACATGATATAACTAAATCTCAAGAAGATGCCAAGAGGTTTACGAGGTGAAGATTCAGGGAAAAGAAGATTATATAGTCCAGCAATAAGACCACTAACATTACCTGCCGGGTAGCAGTTAGAAAAACTGAACAAAGATAGAAACTATTGATGCGCTGATACCGTCTTCTTTTTGGTCGTTCATCCTCAGATCAAGGCCCCGGTTTCTCTCACATATACCGGCAAAAGGAGGCTAACGTCTGGTCGGGCAAACCATACAGATCAGACATGTTCATCAGGGTCAGGTAACAAATACTGACTAAGACCCCCAACTTCACTGCCACGCAGTGAAAACAGACTTGGAAACAGATTGTTTTATGGCAGTCTGGCTAACCAGGTGAGGGATCGACGTTATCCCTGTAGTAGTGAGCGACACGCAGATGAAGCCAATCATAGCACTGCCGTCTGTAGGATCCCGGCTCACCTTCATTGACACACAATCGGGATGTGAGCAAAGCTACTGCAACCCGCCATGCAATGCCCTTTCCAGGGCGCACAAAAGAGTTAACTTACGTTGAATGACAGCAACTACTCACAAAGCCCGAAGGTCATCTCTGTTTGTAAGGCTATTGTTAAAAAAATCGCCATACAGCTTTTGTCTCTGTCTCTCTTAGCCAGATTACATTACGGCAGCCGCTTTCCATTCCACCTCTTAAAGGTGAATTTTGGCCAACTTTGGTTTACTGACACTGGTGCAATCAGCCATATACGAGTCGCTGGCTGGCGTCAGCTCATTCACTGCACCTTCGACCTCGTCAGCTCTGTCTGAAGATGACTTGCTCGTCTTTAGATTTGAAAAAAACAACAACATGGTAGTTGTCTTCCCTTTGGAAGAGAGGATGATGATCAGTCCCATTTTCTCTAAAGATGATTTCTAAATGGTCACTTTTCGTGGGTGTTCTGCTGAAAGCTGTGATGAACTGATATAATAAATGTATCAAAATTGACGTCTGAAAGAAGAACGAGAAGAAGTAGTAGAGGAATGGATGAAATCAGTTATTTGGATCCTCCTTTTAAGCCCGAATTCATCCCCACGAATCTTCTCAAATGACTCGGTCTCTCTCTGCAGAACGGCATGCTGCCTGCCGAGAGCACCGCACCGTAGCCCCAGCGATGAACACAGGGGTCTCTGGAACAATTTGCCACTATGAACTGACCTAGCTGTAGCTCGAATTCGAAATACGTATCCTGCCTTGAAAGAAAGTTGCCGGACTGATATCATATTCCCAGGTCAGCCTAGTATCCAAAGTTATCATCGCTTGAAGAAATTCCGACAATTTAGCAACAATTTGTTTAGTTAGGGTCTTCTACTGACCAAAGTGGAAATAGCCCCCGTCCCAGTGGTTTTTGTTTTTTTTTGCTTTTCTCGCCATTGTGTTTAAGCGGGGTGGGCAGATTTACTTGGACCAAGGGTGTGGATTTCCGGGGGATGGGGAATGGGGGGGGGGGGAGTGGTCTTCATCAGTATATTGTACCTGACATGTTGTGGGATCTTTATCAGTATGTTGTACCTGACCCCAACGGGAGGTGGGGGGGGGGGGGTCTTGATCAGTATATTGTACCTGACTCTAGCGGGAGGTGGGGGTCTTGGTTAGTATGGTGTGCACAGTCCTGACCTGATCAGTATGTTGCAACAGACGTTAGATGAGTTCTGGTCAGTAAATTGCGTCTCACTCTTTCGTTAAGTGGAGTTTGATCAATATGTTGCGCCTACCTTGAACACTAGGTTCGGTCTTGATCGATTCGTTGCACCTGCCCTATGTTTTCGCAAACAATAAACACCAGCCGATATCCGCGCGCACTTCTAGAAGATTCACTCACCTGGTAACACCGGCCACAGGGTGGGACAGTGCTATCACACGTCTGGAAGATTCATTAACCTGGTAACACCGGCCACAGGGTGGGACAGTGCTATGTTGGAAACTTGGACAACTTACCTTCACGGTGTCTTTTACAACACATGACTTGATTTACTCACTGCTCTTCTACCGTGGAAATCCAGACGTCTTTTTCCCCTCATGGCTTATATTTTCTACATGATATTTCTCCACCCCCATGCCCATCTCCGCCCCTCTCTACCCAACCCCCCCCCCCCTTTAGGAATTAACTCAGTTATTTCTCCTTTTTCATGTGACCTATCATTTCTACAGGATAGGGTAGCCAGACCTATATCCAACCATCCATAGTCTGACTTGACTTTGGGGTCGTTCACATCTTGTGCGAGTTGGTAGTAGATGGGTGTCTGGATATAGTCTTAGTCTTAGTGGATCTGTGCATCTACAAGGGTATTAGCCCTTGTGCAGGTCCAACTCTTGTGCGAATTAGTAGTAGACGGGTGTCTGGATATATATTTAGTTAATTCGATGAACTCGTCTCCCTTTGTATGATTCGGTCCCAGTTTTAGGATTTCTTTAACCAGGCCGCTTGTGAACAGGTGCCATTTAGCTTTCTGGAAACTAAAGCGTCTTTCAAAAAGCACTGCCTCGGGTCTGATTGATACTACATATAATGGGGCTGTTTTATGTTCATGGGACGACAAGCTTTCTAAGGGAATTAATCAAGTATTTAACAAACAAAAACTTTAAGAATTCCCTGTATTCACTTTTCATCTCTATATCAATAATTTAGTATTTTATGTGGTTGTGTCCCTTATTCTCCTGGAATACGGTATAACCATTTTCCGTTCTTTAACAAAATTATAATTAAAGTAGTATCAAACTTCGCACAATTTTTGGGGATGAGATAAGATATATCTGTTTCAAATATTTTGCATCGACTATGATTATCGAATTGCAAATCTTGACTATACCCTTAATCTCATGTGGATAGGGACAGCTTGTGATTAATTAAGACTTCATTTGTTTCCCGCACATGATGGAATAATGGTTCACTGAGACAAGAAATTGTGACATTAGAAATATGGTGAGAATTTCCCTATGAACTGAATACATATCAAGATATAAATTATAATGTTTCGGTCCTCTCACGATAGTGTTTACTGATAAATTATCATTACACGTCCATTATATCAGAAGCTATGTTTGCGTAAAGAATGCACGAGGAATCCCACATAGGCTTACAATAACCAACATAACAGACTTGCCCCAAAAACGACAACTGGAGCTCCCTCGTGCCACTGTGCAGGTACACAAACACGTCTGTAATTAAGATCAAACGTAAATGGTAATAAGAACTGAGCTTGTATTGGGAGTGATTATTTGACATTTCATGTCGTTGGTTCGCTTTAAACTGCATTTAAAACAAAATAATTGCACGAACTTGTGACTGAGCAAAGTCCATATTAAAGTTATAATAATATTCATTAAGAATAATAATTGTAACAAATGGCTTATCTGTGCATTTGCCTGATTTGCATTACATTTAATTTCTATTATTTAAAAAAAAGATATGGTAACAGACTCAACTACGGGTCACACCATTAAAGCCCCCAGTAACTTGGGAACCAGAAAAATAAGTAGGGACGGTTTGTTTTACTATATCTCCGTTTTATAACACTTTAACAGGGCCTGTGCAAAGACACAATAATTCTGCTGGAACAACGAGTCTCACTGCGTGCTGACCATTGGTCAAGAAAGAAAGTGAACACTGAGATGGATTTTAGCCACGAAAATGGCAGGCACTACAGATGGCAGTAAGGCAGGAGATTATTTAAACAAGACACACCACGGACTAGAGCGCAGATACATAATATATTATCCTGCAACCAAAAATCATAGTGATAAATCAAAGATAGGGTGGTGATATAATGTATAACAAACAACGGCTCAAGGCTAGGGAACGATCTTTACAAGTTTACTACGTGCTTTGCTTATTATACTCCTCCATGAGATGACAGGAATCAGGAGTAGACTCCACTCAACCCCCTCCCCCCATAAAGACATCACACCTCCCCCACCCCACCCCCACTACGATGCCCAACAAATCCACCAACCCCTTCCTACAAAGACAAATGATAACCCACCTCCACCCACCCCAACCAAAACATGAGCCCAGAGGACCCAAGTGGCAATGCAATATTCTCAAGTTTCACCTCAACTTGCAGACGACCCGGGAGCCAAACCGAAGAATCATTTACCATGTACACAATTTGTAATTACCTTGTGATGTAAAATTGTGTTTGCATCTTCATAATCATTTCAACTCATAAACCAACTATTTACATATCATCCCAGTGCATCCTCACTATATTTATGCAAATGTTTTGATGATTTGAAAAAAAAAAGAAAATGAAAAAAAAGAAAAGAAAACAGAAACACTAGTGCAACCTGTTTCAAGGCCGCCGCTTCGGTGCGAAATAGGGTCAATTATAATTCGCTGCCCCTGATGCAAGAAGCCAGCTATGAGTCGCTGGCTGCTGTCAGTTCATTCATTGAACTGCATCTTCAGCTTCAAATGCTATCTTATATCCATGTTTCTCCCCGCACAATAGAAGGTTGTCACTGCATTTAGCTTGGAAATGAAGCCTGCGCTAAAGCATTTCATGTTCTCTTGCAGGTTTTGATTTCCGTAGCAGTTGGAGGTTTTGCACAATGGGGATGCTAGCGCTATACACAACTCTTATTTTATCGAATTTACGAAACGCTTGGAAGTCTTCAATGGTTCTATACTTGGGCTCTCAGAATTTAAAAGCCAATAACTAATATTCAACCAATCAGAACTATTTCAACTCCCTGTGTCTTGCAAAAATACACGCCAAGTCATCGAACTCTGACCTACTTATATCTGTTGAAGTTGTAGTTTTACAGAATGCTGTAGTCAGTCCCGAACCCAGCCCTCCTTAGTCGTCTCTTACAACATGCCTGATAGGCTACAGTGTTATTATTCCTAGTTCCCCTTTCGGATCACGGTAATTAATATTTGGGAAAGTAAAATAAATATTATCTCAAATGTTTATTAACATATTATTAACATATTATTAAAATAGTTATAATTATGACGCGCGGTAAAAATTGGCCGAGGGGTTTAGATGTTGGTGTTCTGACCGCGAAAACATGCGTTCCAAACCTCGGCAAGACTCAGGCTTTTGTTTTGTATAGAAGGTAACAGGACAATCAAGCCGCCTTACAGTGTCTAATGTTAACGACAGGATCAGCTAGGCCAGATTTGCTTTCAGCTCTCTCCGTCCAGTATGGAGCTTGGCAGCATTCTCAATGGACGATGCGATTAGGATGTTTAGCTATAATGTTAAGCCGGTTGTTCGACATTGCTCTGATACATGATATGTGACCAAGGGTATCACAACCATAATGTAGATCTTCATCAACAAGAGGTCTTCGGTGCATATTTCCCATTAGATGGTCAGAGGTAATGGCAAACATAATCTTGAGGAACGAAGAAGGCAACGAGTACACCAGGACATTGTGGAGAGAGGGTGGAGATTGATTGGATACACTCTCAGATAGAAGCGGGGCAGCAGCATCATACATGATCTTGATTGGAACCCACAGGGAACGAAATGAGTGGGAAGGAAAAGATACATTCGAAGAATAGCGGAAGAGGGAGACATTTCAGTTGGAGCCTCTTTGGACAAAAACACAAGAAGATGACTCAGAATAGCAACAGACGGAAAGCATTTGTTGCGGTCCTATGATCCAAGGGGAACCTGACGGGAACAATATTATGATAAAGTACAGGTTACGACCACTGAAAGGTCAATCGTCCTTTATTCTTCACCCTATAAATTCCCCTGGTCGACCAGTGCAATTGGCATAAACGTTGTTATTGTAGTTCTGTATTAATGACTATCTGGTAATATAGGGCATCTAAATAAAGTAATAGATTAATGGGGCCACGCCGACCTGCAGGATGAGAATCCCTGGCTTACTGTATTGTGCAGGTCTTTCAGCTCCTATGTCCTGTTCCCCTCCACAAATTTGTGTTTTGTTTGCACCTACTGTCTATTTATAACTGTTCCTGCTTTTCCAGTCCGTTAAAAAATGATAGAGGAGCGCGTAGCCAAATGGTTTCACTGACTGCCTGCCGACAAGGAGGGCAGCGGTTCGAATCCCGGTTATGGCATGTGATGTTTTTCTGTTGGAGGTGAAATATACAAACATAGCCAGCACATGACGTGGCGACAGAAGTGGCGAAGCGGCTTGTAGTTGTCAGCCTAAAAAAATCCTCGATTACCCCAGCAATGGGAAAGAGTCGTATTGATAGTTTAAAAAAAAATAGATATTATGTTCTCCATTATTCTTTTCTGTGCTACTTACTGATTCATTATCAGTCTTCCATAGATAGTATTTCCTCCCTCTTTCTCTACCTGCCACTTTCACTCTCTTTCCCTCTCTCTCTCTCTCTCTCTCTCTCCCTCTTTTTCTCTATCTCTCCCTCTCCTTACTTTGCCTTCCATATGTCGACATCAGCTCAGTTCATCCCGTAACCCATCAGGTCGTTAGGGCACACTTGAAGACACTCCCACAAACCCACGACATCTCTCTCTGTTTGCTGCCGCCAGTCGTGCCTCACCAGGACGAAGGTTTGACCCCTCAGTGATGTTCTCTGCGATGGACGTCTCCATTCTCTCTTTCCTGGTACGGAACCATGCAGTATGGGATTTGTAATTCCGCTGGACCTCGTGACGTGTCCATAGCAAACCATCTTTCGCTTTTTGTGAAGGGATCATCAAAAGGCCCAATTGCGTTTTCCACTCTCCATCGTATTTCTAGGTTCGTGACATGATCCTTATATGTAATATGTAATAGTCTTCTACAGCACCTCATTTTCATTGCATGTATTCTACACTGGGTATCCGCAGTAATGGTCCAAGTCTTACAGGCATACACAAATACTGAGAGCACCAATGATCGCATTAGTCTAATTGGTATGCTCAGGGCCAGCCGCTTATCTTGCCATATGGGGTTCAAAAACCGTAAGCGCCGTTGTTGTCTGTCCTACTGTGGCAACTATCTCAGGCTGCGAGCCCTCGTCACTGATTAGTGATCCCAGATACTTGAACCGGTGTACAACTTCGAGTTGCTGACCATTTGCTTTTATCACAGATGTAAATCTTTCCGTGTTATTAGTCATCAGCTTTGTTTTCTCTGCATTTATCTCCATACCCCAGCTCTGGCTCGCTCTGTCCAATCTACCAATCAGCTCCTGGAGTCCCGTTTCCGTGCCTGCCTGACCATCTATATCATCTGCAAATCGTTGGTTTGTAATCGTCCTGTCACCTATTCTGACCGTACCAACATGTCCCTCCAGGGCCGTCTCCATTATTCCTTCAAAGAATACATTGATGAGTGTTAGAGAGAGTATACAGCCCTGTCTCACCCTAACAGACGTGCGGAACCATTCGTCTAGTATTTAGTCTACAGAAACTGCATTTGACCCTTTGTCATGAAGGTTCTCAGTTATCTTCACAATATTACTATTGATCTTGTAATGCTTCATTGTTGTTCATAGCGCTGCATGCCATACTCTGTCAAACACCTTTTTTGAAATTGATGAAGACATGATATATGTGTTGTTGATACTCTACGTATTTCGCATTCTATATCCGCAGACTACATATCTCGTCAGTGGTGCTTCTTCCCGCTCGAAATCCTTCTTGCTCTTCGGCAATGATATTCTCTGCTTGTGGTTTTAATCTGTTGAGGGCTATTCTTAAGAGAATTTGCTAGGATGACAAATGAGGCTAATTATTCTATAGTTCTGACACATCTTTAGGTTCCTTGATTTAGGCAGCGGTAAAAACCACTGATTTCGTCCAGATGGTCTTCTGTTCGCCAAATTCAGTTACATATGTATGTCAGCGCCTCAATTATTATGATAAGAGGACAGATGAGAGAACAGATGAGAGGACAGATGAGAGGACATATGAGATGACAGATAACAGGACAGATAAGAGGACAGACAGGCATTGCATTACTTGCGTCTGCTAGTACCGACTAAATATCTACAGACAGGAGAAGATGTCAAACGCAACATTTACCAAGCACTATACAAGAAGATCTGGCCCAACAAATAAAGGTCAAGCGCATAGACACGATATGTGTGTATCTCACTCCCCAAGAATGTGGATCTCGCTATATTTAGATTATCTTGATCACTTATGGTCTGAATCTGTTATTGTACAATAAAGTGATTCAGTAAGTTTACTCCCAAAGTGTATACCTAGCCTACCACTTGCAGCTACAGCTGGTGCAGTATCAATGTATAAATAGTATTCGATGTACTTATTTTTTCACGTAATAATGTTTCTTTATAGTCAGAGTTCTTTGAGGAGAGTGAAAGTACTGGTATTATTGATATAGAACGTGTAAATGACTACTAGTCCATTGACTCGCCTTCCCTAGTCTGTTGATATAGGAACAGATAAATGTGAATACGTACATACATTTAAACACTTTTTTATGATACTTTATTTATTTCCTGTTTAACAAAGTATAAATTATTGATTTAATTCAGGGGTCATAAAGAGAAGTGCAGGTTACTATCTAGCGCAGTGCTCTTCAACCTGGGCGCTGCCGCCCATTAGTGGGCGATTATAGCTTTCAGGTGGGCGGTAGTAGAATAATTGCATGCTGTATTAAAACACACTGTAGTCTCTGGTTTTGTGTACGGCATGCCTGGTGCTGGTTGGTACATGACCTCTGTTTTTTTGGCATTTATAGTCAGGCCAAAATTGTTGCATGCGGCAGAAAACTGGTCCATTCCAACCTGCATGTTCAGTTCTGAGTTGCTCATTAGAGCGCAGTCGTCAGCAAATACAAGTTCCCTGATTATGTCGCCAGCCACTTTGGTTTTGGCCTTCATTCTTCTGGAATTGAGTAACTTGCCATCTGTGCGGTACTTTATGGGTATTCCAAGCTCAAATGATCTGAAGGCGTCTGTCATCGTGGCCGCGAACATCATGCTGAACAAAGTCGGGGCGAGTACACATCCTTGTTTTACTCCGTTTGATACTAGAAACGTTTTAGAGATTGCACCGCTGTCTAGTACACGAGCACACATGCCTTCGTGTAGCTGTTTCACCATTGTTATGAACTTGTTGGGGCAGCCAAACTTAGACATTATCATCCACAGCCCTCCTCTGTTTACTGTATCAAATGCCTTTGTCAAATCAATAAATGTGGTGTACAAGGCCTGATTTTGTTCTCGACACTTCTCTTGTACTTGGCGAGCGGCAAAAATCATGTCCACTGTTCCTCTTCTGGCTCTGAATCCACATTGGCTTTCTGGGAGGTGGTGGCTTTGTTCAAGGTGTTTGTTGAGCCTGTTTAGCAGTAAGCGCGCTAGGATCTTGCCTGCTACGGAGAGTAGAGATATTCCACGATGATTGTCGCATTCCTGACGGTTGCCTTTTCTTTTGTACAGGTGAACGATTGAGGCGTCCTTTAGCTCCTGCGGAATTTTACCTTCAGCCCAACAGCCAAACAGAGGTCATGTACCAACCAGCACCAGGCATGCCGTACACAAAACCAGAGACTACAGTCAGCGGGCAGACGTTGAATGCCGTAGACAAATTCACATATCTGGGCAGCACGCTGTCGAGATCTGTCAGCCTAGACGATGAGGTGGCAAGCAGAATAGCAAAGGCCAGTACAGCCTTTGGTAGAATGCGCTCGATGGTCTGGGCACGTCGTGGCATCAGCGTCAAGACCAAACTCAAAGTCTACCGTGCAACCATCATTCCAACCCTACTATACGCTTGCGAAAGCTGGACTGTATACTCTGGACATGCAAGGAGGTTAAACCACTTCCACACAGGTTGCCTGAGGCGAATATTCCACATCCGATGGCAAGATCGTGTCACTGACATCGAGGTTCTCTCGAGGGCTAACATGCCCAGCATCCATGCACTGCTAGAAAAAGCACGACTAGGATGGGCCGGACACCTCGTCCGTATGTCAGACGAGCGGCTCCCAAAGAAGCTTCTCTACGGCGAGCTGAGAGAGGGATGGCGCGAGAGAGGGCGCCCAAAGAAACGTTTTAAAGACGGTCTCAAGGACTCACTAAAAAGTTGCCAGATAGACATCGACACCTGGGAATGTCTTGCGCAAAACAGATCTGACTGGAGAAGCGCAGTCAAATCGGGTGTAGCTGCCGGTGAAGATGACCGTGTTGTGAAAGCCCAGAACAGACGAGAGACGCGGAAATCCCGAACAGCGGGAACACCACCCCCTTCTACAAACCTCGTGTGCCCGATATGTAGCAGATATTTTCGTGCTCGCATTGGCCTGTTCAGCCACATGCGCACCCACACCCAACAGGGAAATCTTTGACAAGGATGATGTCGGCGGTCCTCATCGACAACGATGGACAGCTATTAATTAATTAAAACACAACCTGAGAAAACTACCTGAGAATGCCAGCAAATCAACAAAGGTGCAAATTTTGTGAATCTATGCATTTTCCATAGTTGAATATGGCTGTGATACATGGATAGATATCCAAAGCTCGAGTCCTTCGATTCGAAATGTTACAGTAAGATCCATAGAATACCGCGTACCAAAAAAAGGAAAAGTGCAGACATTCGATAAGAGTTGGTCAAAGAGGAGAACTGGTTAATAAATTCCATCGTGAACAGAAAATAGAAATACTTTGACCACATCAAAAGACACAACGGTCTTGAGAGAACGGTAAGGGAAGGTATGGTGCCAGTCAAGTAAGTCAGAGGCCGACCAAGAAGGCGATAGCACCAAGATGTTAAGGAAAGCTTGAGCATCAGTCCAGAGCCGGCTAGAGATTTGGCAAGAGATCGAGTTTCTATCAGACGGGCTGTGATGGAAGCGACGTTCTACAAAGGTCGTGCTACTTGATGATTAATAATAATAATAATGTTCGTTTAGACATCTGAGGCCCGTTGCGTCTGAGGCCACATCCATGACATACGGCTGTGTCGTGGTTCCAGGCCTCGTCCAGGGCGGAGAAGGAGGTTGCTACTTGCTGGAGCCATACTGTTCGGGGACGGCCTCTTCTGCTCCTCCAGCCGGTCGGAGGAAGAACGGAGGTGAGGAACGTATCTTGTGGGCATGGGTTCCTGGTGCAGCAATACAACATGACCGAATAAAGAAACTCGGTGCCGGTCAAGTGTTTCTGAGATTGGGTGAAGGCCTGTCTTAGCGGAGACCTCCGCGTGGCGGATGTAGTCATGCCATTAGATGCCCATGATACGCCGCTGGATGCGCATGTGAAAGGCTTCCATTCTCGACATGTCATGTTTCAGCAATGTCCAGGTTTCTGAGCCGTAAAGTAGGACTGGGACTACGCAGGAGTGGTAGATGCGGAGTTTTGTCCCAATGGAGATCTTGCCATAACTCAACACACGTTAGAGGTCCTGCGTAGCGGACGCAGATAGTCCGATCCACCTTGACATATCGGGACCGCTCCGCCCATCGGACGGTACGCTACCGAGATAGATGAATTCGTTCGTGTTCTCTGCAGTGGGACCTTGAGTTTCAATACTCCGTGGTGCTGTGTCGGAAATGAGATTCTTCCTTTGGTCCTGGCCCAGGATATAGACATGCCTAGGGAAGGCGTTTCACATTTCCAGAGATCGATGATTAAAAACATCAAAAATACACTGACTTAGTGGACGGTCGTTGAGTTTTCTTCAATTAAATTATAATGGGGGTTGAAGAAAATGTATCCTCACAAAAGTTATGACATTGGGCACCAAGTATAAAGAGGTTGAAGAGCACTGATCTAGCATAAATAACCTTCTTCTGGGGTTAGGAAAGGCCTACTACAAATGTAACCTTCGGTCTCCAGGAAGCATGATCAATTTTCTAGACTAATTTCAGGAAAACAATAGCGTCCACGGAAAAGGTTGTAAATAGGGTAGTTGATAGTTAGCTAACCTTACATTAATGGTTACCGTTCTACTGTGGTGTATCAAGGGATTAACAAAGGTAGTCTTGCTTTCAAATAGAGAGAAGCGAATGTAAACTATATGGCACTGAAATCAAACACTTTGATAAAAGACAGCTACACAGACTGTTAGATGAGATCAGAAACAAACTGACGAAGAATACCACATTCTTGTCAGGCGGGACAGATCATCAACCTTAGACTCATGACAGGGCACAACATACTACATAAACGTACGTACAGGCTTCGTCTGTCTGCTTCACCAAAGTACACGAGGGTACTGACTTACAGAAACTGAAGAGTATGTTTTACAGGACTGCCCTCTGAATAGCCAATTGAGGACGACTCACTGGCCAAATGACTCAACACTAAACTCATGGATGTACAGAGCTAAAGAAGAGCTACAGAAACCGGTTGAGTTCATCACGGAAACTTTTCTGACGATGTAAACATCAATGAGTGAACATGAGAAAAAGCAGAATAAGAAGAAAAAGAAGAAGAAGAATTAATACATTAATAAAGCAAAGACGGGTACATTAAAGATCGAAACTGCAGTGTATACAGAGAGCGAGCTATGTAACAGAGTTACAACGGTCCAACGAGCCAGCGTCAGAGAAGCCCTGAAAATACAATTCGTGGTACCCACGCATAACTTGAGAACCCTGTCCGAGAGATGGAATTCTTAAAACAGTCAATGTTCGAAATTCTTAAACAATTATCGTTTAAGACTGTCCAGCCAAAATGGGTACCTTTCCACGTTTTCAACTGCAAATCCGACGACCTATTTGGTCACATAGAAGGTTCAAAACACGCTTTCTTTTCTCTGGCGACACGGTAGTTCAAGGAAAGTTGGGGCGAGTGAAGACAAACATAAGTCATTGACCGATTAGGTTTATAAGCTGGGGGATCAGGGTATTAGGGAGATCAAGAAGAGCTGTGAAGGGAAGACTACAGAGTAGGTTGGTAGAATAGACCACAGAACATAGCCAGCCAGTAACTAGAATAGAGAGA
Organism: Ariolimax columbianus; assembly: GCA_036924085.1. Taxonomy (NCBI): domain Eukaryota; kingdom Metazoa; phylum Mollusca; class Gastropoda; order Stylommatophora; family Arionidae; genus Ariolimax; species Ariolimax columbianus. The sequence continues at coordinate 148,992,560 of JAVGWX010000002.1, read as the reverse complement.
TAGAAATAGAGGTCACCGAAGCAGACTAGCACTGAGAGGGAACCAGAGACCACGCACGTGCGAGCATCAGTCTATGTGTGATGTCCTGTTTGAGTCGACGCTGACACTTGTCACACGTGACGCCGACTTCCAAGTCCCTGAGTGGCATTCGTCTGCATTCTCGTCAGAGGGAGACGTGTTACTTCAAACACGAAACTCGTCCTGGACAACACGTTGTAGACACGAGAACCACAGTCGACTGTCGTAGACACGAGAACCACTGTCGACTGTCGTAAACACGAGAACCACTGTCGACTGTCGTAGACACGAGAGCCACTGTCGACTGTCGTAGACACGAGAACCACTGTCGATTGTAGAAGACACGAGGACCCCGGTCTACAAGAGCGGTAGACTTGAGTGGAGAACTACCACAGTGTAATAACCGCTGCAGTCACCGAGTTCTTGAATAGACGACGAGGAAGAGGTACTAGTAGATCTATTCACTGTAAACATCTTCCTGACGTTAAGACGTGACAAGAGGTTCAGAGGACACCTACATTACAGAAGCTGAGAGGTGAGACATGAGGCCACTAGACGAGAGAGGACAGAAAGATAGGACAAATTAGCTAGATAGAATGGTATCAACTCAAATGTATATAAACTGTGAATGGAACATTTGCTAGAATTGATCACGTGATATAACATAGGGTCATTTTAGTGCAAGAGAAATACTTGTGCTAATTGCACGAAACTCTTGAGAGTCATTTTAGTTAAATTAGCGTTGATAAACGATAGAAAACGATTCACATGACTAGTATTATTATTATAATGTGTAAGCTGTTTATTAAATCAACATTAATTTAGTGTCTCTGTTGTTAAAATAATTGATAGTGTGTTAATTAGAGTTGTGAGTTAAGGAGTGATAGTTGTATGAAAGAAAGTTAAGTGGTGATAGACTGATTCTGTAATAGCTACATGAGCCTTCAATATTCTTACAATTTGCTAATTGCTACAAGAGAATAATCATCCAAGGGAGTACAGTAACAGAGGTTTAGCTTAACATTTCACAACATAACATAACATAATATAACATAACATAAAAAGTTAAACATTATGCAATAATACCGTAGAGCACAAGTAATATTTGGTACAAAATAATTTATAAAAACTGACAGTCCTAAACATTACAAAGAAACAGACAAGCTATTCTCTGAATCAATGGTGTCGGGGTTGTTCTAATGATATTCTAAACCTACACTACTAATAGACCAACGGTTCTCAACACTTTTATTGTCCATTTCCTCCATTTGATCTTTGCTCAGAAAATCATTCCCCTTTCCAATAATAATAGCAACTCAAAAGGTCATCGCAATGTTCTGAATAGTGGTCCCATTACTGGAAGGCTGAATAGTGGTCCCATTACTGGAAGGCTGAATAGTGGTCCCATTACTGGAAGGCTGAATAGTGGTCCCATTACTGGAAGGCTGAATAGTGGTCCCATTACTGGAAGGCTGAATAGTGGTCCCATTACTGGAAGGCTGAATAGTGGTCCCATTACTGGAAGGCTGAATAGTGGTCCCATTACTGGAAGGCTGAATAGTGGTCCCATTACTGGAAGGCTGAATAGTGGTCCCATTACTGGAAGGCTGAATAGTGGTCCCATTACTGGAAGGAAAGTAAAGTAATCCATAGCATTACTCGGCTTTATGAGGGCGGTAGCCATCTCATTTCCCTCGCCGCTTTAACTTCCCGGACTGAACCGGTACTCATTTTTAAGGCTGGGTCGACCCGGGGGCCGTTGCGGTCTGAAGAAATATTCGCCCTAAACTGGGAAATGAACCAAGAACCACTCAGATGCGAAGCTAGCTCGCTAACTGCTGCGCTACGCGGCGACCTTTCGGGAGGAAAGGCGGAGGGCAAACTTGTAAGAAGTAAACAAAGCAATAAGGGGATAATAACACGAGCCTGGCAAATTGTATTTTTAAGACAAGAGACAGACGACATTAGAGATCCACTGCAGCCGACCTTTCTAGGGAAAATGGCACCTAGAACATCAACTATAGGAACAGGATGGCGTTCCCATCAGAAGATGAAAAAGAAAAGGAAGACGACGACGAAGTAGTGCAGAAAAGACGAAACAAGAAACAGCAAGAGGAAGATGAGATAAGACGAAAAAAATACAAAAAACGAAGAAGAGTAGAGAATGTTTTTTTGTTTTTTCGAAGCTACTCGTACTAACCTGAGTTAACTCTTGACACTGTTTCTTTTGTAGCAGGTTACAGCTGCTCTTCTTACATCCAAAGGTGTTCTTGAGGATGTGAACTAGCGTCCTAATGGATGTAGTGCGATGCAAGTCTCATCAGTAAGCTCTCCACTTTAAGGATTACAGTGTCAATTCCCACCTCGTTGACCAGACTGCTGTGACACATCCTGTTTCCAGGAGAAAGAACGATGACGTGAGTTGGAGCTCTAATCAGTATGTTTCACCTGACCCTGACTAACCTTGTCTAATCAGTATGTTTCACCTGACCATGACTAACCTCGTCTAATCAGTATGTTTCACCTGACCCTGACTAACCTCGTCTAATCAGTATGTTTCACCTGACCCTGACTAACCTCGTCTAATCAGTATGTTTCAACTGACCCTGACTAACCTCGTCTAATCAGTATGTTTCACCTGACCCTGACTAACCTCGTCTAATCAGTATGTTTCACCTGACCCTGACTAACCTCGTCTAATCAGTATGTTTCACCTGACCCTGACTAACCTCGTCTAATCAGTATGTTTCACCTGACCCTAACCTCGTCTAATCAGTATGTTTCACCTGACCCTAACCTCGTCTAATCAGTATGTTTCACCTGACCCTGACTAACCTCGTCTAATCAGTATGTTTCACCTGACCCTGACTAACCTCGTCTAATCAGTATGTTTCACCTGACCCTGACTAACCTCGTCTAATCAGTATGTTTCACCTGACCCTGACTAACCTCGTCTAATCAGTATGTTTCACCTGACCCTGACTAACCTCGTCTAATCAGTATGTTTCACCTGACCCTAACCTCGTCTAATCAGTATGTTTCACCTGACCCTAACCTCGTCTAATCAGTATGTTTCACCTGACCCTGACTAACCTCGTCTAATCAGTATGTTTCACCTGACCCTGACTAACCTCGTCTAATCAGTATGTTTCACCTGACCCTGACTAACCTCGTCTAATCAGTATGTTTCACCTGACCCTGACTAACCTCGTCTAATCAGTATGTTTCACCTGACCCTGACTAACCTCGTCTAATCAGTAGGTTTCACATGACCCTGACTAACCTCGTCTAATCAGTATGTTTCACCTGACCCCGACTAACCTCGTCTAATATGTTTCACCTGACCCTGACTAAACTCGTCTAATCAGTATGTTTCACATGGCCCTGACTAACCTCGTCTAATCAGTATGTTTCACCTGACCCTGACTAACCTCGTCTAATCAGTATGTTTCACCTGACCCTGACTAACCTCGTCTAATCAGTATGTTTCACCTGACCCTGACTAACCTCGTCTAATCAGTATGTTTCACCTGACCCTGACTAACCTCGTCTAATCAGTATGTTTCACCTGACCCTGACTAACCTCGTCTAATCAGTATGTTTCACCTGACCCTGACTAACCTCGTCTAATCAGTATGTTTCACCTGACCCTGACTAACCTCGTCTAATCAGTATGTTTCACCTGACCCTGACTAACCTCGTCTAATCAGTATGTTTCACCTGACCCTGACTAACCTCGTCTAATCAGTATGTTTCACCTGACCCTGACTAATCTCGTCTAATCAGTATGTTTCACCTGACCCTGACTAACCTCGTCTAATCAGTATGTTTCACCTGACCCTGACTAACCTCGTCTAATCAGTATGTTTCACCTGACTCTGACTAACCTCGTCTAATCAGTATGTTTCACCTGACCCTGACTACCCTCGTCTAATCAGTATGTTTCACCTGACCCTGACTAACCTCGTCTAATCAGTATGTTTCACCTGACCCTGACTAACCTCGTCTAATCAGTATGTTTCACCTGACTCTGACTAACCTCGTCTAATCAGTATGTTTCACATGGCCCTGACTAACCTCGTCTAATCAGTATGTTTCACCTGACCCTGACTAACCTCGTCTAATCAGTATGTTTCACCTGACCCTGACTAACCTCGTCTAATCAGTATGTTTCACCTGACCCTGACTAGCCTCGTCTAATCAGTATGTTTCACCTGACCCTGACTAACCTCGTCTAATCAGTATGTTTCACCTGACTCTTACTAACTTCGTCTAATCAGTATGTTTCACCTGACCCTGACTAACCTCGTCTAATCAGTAGGTTTCACCTGACCCTGACTAAACTCGTCTAATCAGTATGTTTCACCTGACCCTGACTAACCTCGTCTAATCAATATGTTTCACCTGACCCCGACTAACCCCGTCTAATATGTTTCACCTGACCCTGACTAAACTCGTCTAATCAGTATGTTTCACATGGCCCTGACTAACCTCGTCTAATCAGTATGTTTCCCCTGACCCTGACTAACCTCGTCTAATCAGTATGTTTCACCTGACCCTGACTAACCTCGTCTAATCAGTATGTTTCACCTGACCCTGACTAACCTCGTCTAATCAGTATGTTTCACCTGACCCTGACTAACCTCGTCTAATCAGTATGTTTCACCTGACCCTGACTAACCTCGTCTAATCAGTAGGTTTCACCTGATCCTGACTAACCTCGTCTAATCAGTATGTTTCACCTGACCCTGACTAACCTCGTCTAATCAGTATGTTTCACCTGACCCTGACTAACCTCGTCTAATCAGTATGTTTCACCTGACCCTGACTAACCTCGTCTAATCAGTATGTTTCACCTGACCCTGACTAACCTCGTCTAATCAGTATGTTTCACCTGACTCTGACTAACCTCGTCTAATCAGTATGTTTCACCTGACCCTGACTAACCTCGTCTAATCAGTATGTTTCACCTGACCCCGACTAACCTCGTCTAATCAGTATGTTTCACCTGACCCTGACTAACCTCGTCTAATCAGTATGTTTCACCTGACCCTGACTAACCTCGTCTAATCAGTATGTTTCACCTGACCCTGATTAACCTCGTCTAATCAGTATGTTTCACCTGACCCTGACTAACCTCGTCTAATCAGTATGTTTCACCTGACCCTGATTAATCTTTACTCCAGAACATAAAGAATAACAAGAAGAAGGACAATACTAAAATACCCTCTGAACAACAACCCCGGTTTAAAAACATTCCCAAAATCCAGTTACATAACGCGACAATTATATGTTGCGAGCTGGTCGTAAAATAACATGTTAGTACTGCATGGTACGGTTTCATTACCATACCTGGTCTCGCTTCTATTAACATATCCCACCCGACTCTGCATGTACAAACACTATTTGTAAACCTTCATACAAAATCCAACCAGCTACCGCGCCCAAACGAATGTTACACGAAGCCAGTAACCAATTTAAAGTCAGTTCAATTGAGCGTTGTAAGGTATGCATTTTAAACGTGTCTGCGTTGGTGAATATCCGCAAACCCATGTCACCTATTTACATAGATGCATATGCCTGTGGATCTAGTTTTCATTAAGTGGATGTATTTTTCAAATCGTAAGTTGTGACTTCATTGAAATGAAAGATTTTCATGTATCCTAACATGGCAGCAATACTACTAAGGAATACATATATCACAGCGAAATAGTACAGATGCTACATTTAGTATATCAGGTGAGTGTTCCACCTGAAGAAAGCTTTTTAACAAGCGACAGTTAAATACTTTGAATATATTTATGGATGGCAAGAGTATAACTCTATGTCTATCTGTAGGTTTGTCTGTCTGTAGGTTTGTCTGTCTGTAGGTTTGTCTGTCTGCTGGTTTGTCTGTCTACAGGATTGTCTGTCTGCATGTTTGTCTGCCTGTATGTGTGTCTGTCTGTATGTATGTTTGTTTGTCTGCAGGTTTGTCTGTCTGTTTATTTGTATGTATGCATGTTTGTCTGTATGTATGCATGTTTGTTTGTCTGCAGGTTTCTTTGTCTGTAGGTTTGTCCATCTGTATGTTTGTCTATATGCATGTTTGTCTGTATGTATTTCTGTCTGTCTGCATGTTTTTCTGTATGTATGTATGTTTGTCTGTAAGCATGTTTGTCTGTATGTATGTATGTTTATCTGTATGCATGTTTGTCTGTCTGTATTTTTGTTTGCCAGTATGTTTGTCTGAATGTATGTATGTTTGTCTGTATGCATGTTTGTCTGTATGTATGTTTGTCGGTATGTATATATGTTTGTCTGTTTGTATGTATGTATGTTTGTCTGTATGTATGTATGTTTGTCTGTATGCATATTTATCTGTATGCATGTTTGTCTGTATGTATGTATGTTCATCTGTATGCATGTTTGTCTCTCTGTATTTTAGATTGCCAGCATGTTTGTCTGAATGTATGTGTGTTTGTCTTTATGCATGTTTGTTTGTATGTATGTTTGTCGGTGTGCATATATGTTTGTCTGTTTGTATGTATGTATGTTTGTATGTATGCAGGTTTGTTTGTCTGTATGTTTGTATGTATGTACATTTGTCTGTATGTGTGTTTTTCTATATGTATGTATGTATGTTTAACTGTCTGTATGTTTGTCTGCATGCATGTGTGTCAGTCTGTATGTGTGTCTGTATGTTTGCATGAATGCATGTTTGTCTGTTTGCATATGTGTCTGTCTATATGTACCTATATTGATCTGTATGCATGTTTGTCTGCCTGTATGTTTGTCTGTATGTATATTTGTATGTATGTATGTTTGACTGTATGTATGTTTTTGTGTATGTATGTTTGTCTGTCTGTGTGTATGTTGTTCTGCATGTATGTTCGTCCGTATGGATGTTTGTCTGTATGTATATTTGTCTGTATGAATGTATGTTTGTCTTATGTATGTTTGTTTATCTGTATGTATGTATGTTTGTTTGACTGTCTGTATGTTTGTATGCTTGCATGTCTGTAGATTAGTCTGTATGTTTGTCTCTCTGTAGGTCTGTCTATCTGTATTTTATGTTTGCCTGTAAGTCTGTCTGTATGTTTGTCTGTTTGCATGTATGTCTGTATATGTGTCTCTCTGTATGTATTTTTATGTTTGTATCTTCTTCTTGTTTTCGATCGCCATGTTTGCTATTGTTACATACACGTGAAGGCCAGTTCTCTGGATAAGGGTTGATATGGTCGAGAGTTTGTCAAGACGTCAAAACAGCTTTGTGTGGAGAGGTTTTTCTTTGTGGGCCAGTGCACGATTGCATGAACAACTCAGGCTTGCAGGATGTATTCGGCTGGCTGTGCTGTTTGTATGTCTGTCTGTGCTGTTTGTATGTCTGTCTGTGCTGTTTGTATGTCTGTCTGTGCTGCTTGGCCGCACGTACACATTGGTGATGCAGAAAAATTTAGCCTGCGTAAGTGGTTATTCAATTTGTTATGTCCCGTTCTCTAGCAGAACGGAATCGTTTGTTCCGCTCGATCAAAGCAGTGGTATTTGTCACTGGTTTGGTCGACTTTCTTTATGGTTTCTTTATAGGTCTTTTCTTTTCTTGAAAGATTACTGTTTGTTCTTTCTATTCACGCATTGCTCTCTCCTTTGCTAACACATTCGTTCTCGTTACCTGGTATGCACTACTCTTCCCTTTGCTTTTTGTTAGCTGTAGGCCATTTTGAAGCTCTGACAGTTTATCTTTCTTGGAAGTTTGCAGAAATAACATTGCATCTGTAAGGAATACAACTTACAGGTATTGAGTTGCTGTGTTGTTTACTATTTCTGCAGCAATAATGCGTGTTTATATTTCAGCTGAGTTTGAACAGAAATGTGCTTGTATATCGGTCTGTCTTTCTATGTATGCTTGTTTGTCTGACTGTCTGTCTTTAATTATGTATGTGTGTATGTCTGTTTAAAGGTATGTAGGCCTGTTTATATATTTGTTTATGCCTTTCTGTCTCTTTATCTTTCTGTCTGTCTGAATTTCTGTCTGTTTGGTTGCGTGTCTGTATTTGTGTCGACCTGTCTGTCTATGTATGTGTAATTATATGTTTGCTTGGCTGTCTGTCCTCCTCAACTTCTGTCCGTCAAGGTGTGTTTTTTTTTTACGAGTGAAATTCATTAAGTACAGCAATTTTATTATAAAGTGCATGGAAGAGGTTTGCAATGAAACACCTTATTTCAGGACACAAAAGGCTCTTTAGCAATACGCCATGTGGGGACTGTGATGATCGAGCAATTTATTCAAATGTGAAATGTAGCGTACAACATGGCCGCCCCACAGTCGGCTTGCGCCATAGAAGAACAAGAAGATGTTGTTCGTTTCTTGTGGTCAGAGGGTGAGAGACCTTCTGAAATCTACATAACAATGAAGGTTCGGTACGGAGACAGCTGTTTGAGTCATATAAGGGTGCGTGAATGGGTAGAAAGATTTCAAAACGGAAGACAGAACGTCATCGATGAACCGCTACGTGGGAGACTAGGCAACTGATACAGTGAAACAGCAGATCGACACGCTAGTCCGTGACAACATGCGAGTCATTATTGATGACACAGTCGTAGATTTCAATGGAACTCACGGGGCTGCGCACACAATTGTCCATAATAACCTCGGTTATAAGAAAGTGTGTAGCAGATGGGTTCCAAGACAGCTAACAATGAGTTATTGGAGGCGGTGCAAAGTTGGCTAAAAGTCACATCAAAATGACTTTTCTGTAGAGAGCATCGAAAAGGTAGGGACAAAGGTGGTCAAAGTGTGTTGCCAGGCACGGGGACTATGTCGAAAAATAATACACACGAAATGTCTGGTTCGCACTCTTGTAAAATTGTTATTAATAAAATTGCTGTTGCTTAGTAACTGTCCCTCGTATTATCTATCCGTCATCTCATACACATATATGATTGATCCATTCATCTACCAATTTGCCAACCCACCCCACTCCAACAACCATAATTTATGTTATATTGTTAACCTTCAATTCTTATTCACCAATCCATCTATTATTTCAGCTATCCATGTATATAATTCATTTACTAACTCATATTATTCATCTTTTCATATCATTCAGTCATCCAAGTAAATAATCTATGCATACATTACTTTTTTGTCAGCCATTCTTACATCTATATCATCCACTAACCTACGTGTATCCTCCATTCGTACATTCATTCCTCTAGCAATCCATCCATGCACACATCCATGCATCCAAACATTCATCCTTTCAGTCATCCACCTTTTCAACTATTCATTCACATATCTATTTATCATCAATCTGCCTGTCCATCCAACTGCCCATTCAAATCCATCCACCCATCCATCCAATCATCCACCAATCCACTGATTCATATATCCACCAATCCATCCGTACATCTATTCATCCATTCATTCACCTACTAATCTATCAAACCGTGCATCCATCTATCCTTTCGTTCATTTATATAATCTATAAATCCATTGAGCCATTAATGTTTATAATCGATTTGTTCATCCATTAATTTAGTCCATCTTTCAATCCATCTATTCATCACTCTATTCAGTCATCACATCACCAACACACATATTTATCCATACATCCATCTGTAAATCATGCCTCCCTTCACCTATATATAATCCATCAGTTCATCCATTCATGAATTTATCCACTTATTCGTTCGTTAGCATCATCCACGATAAATATTCATTCATCTGTCATGCTCTCCTTCATCCATCCAACCATTCACCAACCCATTCATCCAACCATTCACCAACCCATTCATCCAACCATTCACCAACCCATTCATCCAACCATTCACCAACCCATTCATCCAACCATTTATGTAATCCGTTCCTCAATTAATAAATAAAAAACACACATTCATCTCTTTACCATCCATTAGTCCATTCATGTTAGTTGTTTTCCGCACTCCACCGAACCGTCCACTTTCTGCCACAAGCGTTTTGCTTCACCGTTTTGTCATGGTTACACTTCACATGCTTTATTCTCTGATTTGTTGTCCTTACTTTCAGCTCATCTTCAGTAAAGTCAGTCACCAAGAAATGTCTACCTGATATCACCATTATCATAGCAACATTATCAGACGGTCTCAACATTCACCCGCAGGTCAACGTTTGCAGGAGCATTGTCTTATGCTATAAATAGCACGAAACTGACATCTGTCCTGGAAAACAACACTGACCTACTTCTTTTTGCGGTCACTCAGAGACTAGGTAGTTGTGGCTAGCAAGATTGCACCATGAACTGTGTAGAAGAATGCTGTAACTATTATTAGAATATCTACTACTCTTTCGTCTGCTGTATTGGACACACGATTTCCACATCCTTCACCATTTGTTGAAATAGATCGAGCCCAGATACATCCGCCCGGAGCGTAGTACCGTCGAATCTTGACAAAACATGATACTGGAACTCTGGCTGGCTACCTGCAACTCGCTTGTTTGAGACTCGCCACAGACAGAGAAAGGTCATTACTAGCTACCTGCAGCTCGCTTGTTAGAGACTCGCCACAGACAGAGAAAGGCCATTACTGGCTACCTGCAACTCGCTTGTTAGAGACTCGCCACAGACAGAGAAAGGCCTTTACTGGCTACCTGCAACTCGCTTGTTAGAAACTCGCCACAGACAGAGAAAGGCCATTACTGGCTACCTGCAGCTCGCTTGTTAGAAACTCGCCACAGACAGAGAAAGGCCATTACTGGCTACCCACTACTTGCTTGTTAGAGACTCGCCACAGATAAAGAACGGCCATTACTGGCGGCTACCTGCAACTCGCTTGTTAGAGACTCGCCACAGACAGAGAAAGGCCATTACTGGCTACCCGCTACTCGCTTGTTAAAGACTCGCCACAGACAGAGAAAGGTCATTACTGGCTACCTGCAGCTCGCTTGTTAGAGACTCGCCACAGACAGAGAAAGGCCATTACTGAGCTTCTCAAACAATTACCAACACTTAAACGGGGACAGTTACCTTCCTCGCTGCATTTCCTTTCCAAACAAATTAACCAGGTTTCGTCTACAGCTGGGTCAACTGCTGCGTGCCGATAGCGGGGATTGAATCCAGGCGCCATTGCTTTTGAATTGAGCGCCCTACTACTCCTACTCAGATGCACCATTAGAGACTACAAACATTGCACACCATCCCACTCATCACCATGGAAACACTTGCACATTTCACAGCCATTTGCGACAGCGAAGTAGCGAACATCTCGACGGGACTATATCAATAAAAAAAAAGAAAAACTGGATCTGTGATGCTCCTGCGGATGAATCTGTCATTAATATTATCCTGTGATTGTGAACTATCATCAAGCCCATTGTTACACATTACAGACAGACTTTCGTGCTATTATATCAACTACCAATACGCTGTGTTCCCATTGCTAACGTCGACAGGAGCGATACGTAACATTTAGGAATAAACACCACATTCACTAGTTGTTGCCACGAAGTGTTTTGGTCAAGCATTTTTTAAAATTTACTACCAGTAGTACAAAAAGGCTTTACCGAGTTTGAACTCGTGTCCTCTAGAAAAGTAGACGTATATCTTAATGTGTGACCACATTCGCTGCAGGTCTGTAAGTTTAGACCTTCGATCTACGAGAAGTTCCCCATTCGTTGCAGGTCTGTAAGTTGAGACCTTATTTCGTGTACAAATGTGCATCCCTTTCAGACTCAGATAGAGTCGTTTTAGTTATCTTCTCCTTCTGACATCCGTGGTCAATGATTGGGAAAGGATTAAGCAGCTGCCATGTTTCATGCGTCTTTAAGGGCAGCAACAACTCCCTCCCCCACCCAGTCTGCGACTATCCTCTGCATGGTGCTCTAGATCTGGTTCAATTACCTTTTGATTATATCTTTGTTATGATCATGAAAAATGCTAGATATTCAGGTCTTAACATTGGATCAAGTCTGACAAGAATTTAACTCTTGAAAGTGTTGAACTAAACCTAATCGCAGGATTCTTCTTCCATAAATGATATCACAGTGTCCCTATCTGTCTATTATGCGATAGAGTTTTGTTTTATTTTTTGACGAGACAAAACTCTTTCAATCACAGACAGCGTTCTTTTGGCTTTATCAAGATCTGGCTACACCAGGGGGTAATGACCATTATCAGTGTCTTTACATTTCAATAACGCTGGAAAGATAATGTAAACTCTAATAAGAGTTAAACTCAAAACTAACAGCAAGTCATGAAAAAAAATGGACTCTTGAGTTCACGGTATGATTCTGAGTAGATAACCAATACCATAAATACATCCTTATAAAAGAATCATTGCTATTTAAAGTGATGTATCCTTTTGGTAGGTATGTTATTTAAACCGCTCTAAAAGTATGTTCCGTAATATCAAGCCAATCTTATACTAATGGCGCCCCTTTCAGACCTCAGCATTGGATTTATAGTGGGCGGGTCTGTTGTTTCTTTCGTCATTTTAACTGGTTTCATAATTTGGAAGATCATTGACACCAAACACCGTACCAAGTCAACCAATTCCAGATCCACTGGCGCAGAAAACGTTAACCCAAATAATAGAACTGCCGAGCTTCCAACTGCCAGGGAACATAATAGAACCGCTTATTCAGAAGTTCTTTACGATAACGAAATCCAGGAGGTTGTGATAATTGATAATTCATATTCAACAGTAGTTAAAGGAAAGACTAACCCTTATAATGGAAGTACTAACGACAGTGGGTATTCCGAAAATCAATCAATCGTTATGAGCTCAAGTCAGTACGCTAGGCTTCATGAAATAAGACACCATCAAGAAAATGTATACGATCACTTAATGGACCATGATTCAAAGTTCAAAACTGCTTTAGATTCTTCTATTTCAAAGGATCTTAGTGAGCCAAGTTGTTTAGAGGTTATGTCAATTACTAAAACATCAACTAATCAACGATTTCAAGACATGAACACGCCTATCTGCCCAGATCGTGCCAATCAACAAGACCGAGACAATTTAGAAATGACGCCTGTTTATAAGGCACCAGCCAGAGAACGTGATCATTTAAAGATCCCGTCGATTGGTGAAACATCAGGCAATCCACGTGATCAAAACATTGTAGAGATTACAACCAGAACTGACATCCCAGAGTCTGACAAAGACTACCTTTACTCACAGATTGAGGTTATTGAAGTAGACCGTCACGCTTTTCATCATTCCACCACCAGCAGCAGAGAGCAGAATCAAGAAGAAAGAGATGATTAATCAGAAACAGAATGTCTACGAGTTGTTTTTTTTACAAACAAAAAGTCATCATCTGACTCGTCGTTACAAACAATACGTATTCTTACATGAGCGGGTCATACGTGACACCAACTTCAAATGAGAATCCCGGTCGTTTGTAAGATCTAAACTTTATGATCAGAAAGGCAGACAATAATAGTCTATAAAAAACATAATTAAACTTGACGTACATCCCAAAGTTGCAAAGTATGCTGTGAGACAGGATTGACGAGTTATACTATTTTCTTGTGGTGGTTAGTTAACCATAACCCTCACGCATTCACGTTCTTATTACAATGAAGCACTTTGGTCATCCGGAGTGTTGGTGATTAATTATGTAGTACTTTATGGTAAACACTCTGGGGTTCATATGGAGCATGATCTGCAATAATATTCACAATGTCTCTTCTCCTTTAAGATCCAACCTACTTCCTCCTGTTGCTCCAAGTAATCCAGCGGACGGATATGGTTTTAATCCATCCCTAACGGGAGGTTTAGTAGGACAGTAAGGGGAGAACACTTTATCGTCGGCCAGGATAAGGATGAACCCACTCTTTCAATGAAGACGTGCTGAAAACGACGTTACTAAGCCAGAAGGTTCACGGAAACCACAGCAACACACAACTCGCGCTGTACATGAGTACATCGTTAAATAAATCTCATCCTTGTGATAGCCCTGTGGAGCTCAAGTATATTATGTACAGTGCTAAAGAGGAGCTTCAAACAACGGTAGAATTCATGAGAAGAACACGAAGAAAAAAAAGAAGGAATAGAGGAGGAAGAAGAAGAAGAAAAAGCTGAAGAATAAGAAGAATACAAAGGAAAAGAAGAAGAAGATGTAGAAGAACAAGAAGAGGAAGAAGAAAAAGAAGAAGAAAAAGAAAAAGAAGAAGAAGAAGAATAACAAGAAGAAGAAGAAGAAAAGGAAGAAGAAGAATAGCAAGAAGAAGAAGAAGAAGAAGAAAATGAAAAGGAAGAAGAAGAAGAAAAAAGAGAAAGTTGAAAAAGAAATAGTTGAAGAAGAGGGAAAAGAAGAAGAAGATGCAGAAGAACAAGAAGAAGAGGAAGAAGGAGAAGAAAAAGAAGTAGAAGAAGACAAGTAGAAGGAGGAGAAGAAGAAGAAGAAGAAGAAGAAGAAGAAGAAGAAGAAGAAGATGAAGATATAGACGAGAAGAATGTAAACGTTCCTATCCGTTATTCGGCCCATGTTTTCTGATTGTAAAAATTCTTGCTTGTCCAATTGCTGTTGTTGTCGTCTATGAGAAGATGAAGATTGAGGTAATGGTTTTAGCTCAAGAGTGGCCATTTTAGCCCAGTGGCAGAGCACTCGCTTTTCATGACAAAGGTTCTTGGGTTCAACATAAACTACTGGCAGCTTCAGTCGACCCAGCTGTACATTGGTACCTGGCTGATGGCTAGGGAAGGAAAAGGGAAACGAGGAAGAGAATTGGCCACCCCACCTCATGAAACTGTGGATTAGTACAAAGAAGGCTTTACTTCATCCCCGGCGGCAGTGTCTGTTATGGGACTACCTTTACGTTGTACTAAGGGGAGGAAGACTAACGTCTGGTCAGGCAAAATATACTGTCCTAATCCCTCATCTCGGCTTCCAAGTAGCCCCCCTGTTTTTATGCTAGCCTTGCTAACAAGGTGAGGGATCGACGTGATCCCCGTAGTATTGAGTGATACTCAGATGAAGCCAAGCATAGCTTGGTCCACCATCATCATCAGCACGCTCAGAATGTGAGGAAAGCTACTGCAACCCGCCACTTAACGTCCTTTTCAGGGCGCACAAAAGAGCAGCCTGCTCATTGTGGACATTCGCAAACAACCTTGTATCAAGCCTTCATTTAATGGAACATCCATTGTTTTGGACTTTCAGTCCTTCCTTTGCAAGTTACTGAATTTATTAATACGTCACAAAAAGGATACAATAAACAAAAGCCATGAAACAATATTCCCTCTTATCTGCGCGCAGGTAGATCCACGCACATATAGTTTTTCCCCCACAAAAGAATTATTATGTGCCGCGAGGACGTGTTTAGGAATAAATGTACCATTTTCATTGTTGTTTTTTTTATTTTTGTGTGTGTGCAAAAAGTGTATTATTATGTCATGTGGATCACGATAAAAAATGTAAGTCTTATCTTATTGAGCTCTTCTTGTTTTTATTGTTGACTGTTCCTTGCATAGATAATTGCATAAACATGTGTGGGGTAGATTTACTAAAGCAGACATACAGAAACAACTTACTTTAAGTTGGCACAGATACAAACCAATAATTCATGCGCGTGTTTATGTTTACTTCCCTCCTTGTTATAAGATCTCAACCGATGATCTGATTGTCACTTGAGACAAATAGTTTACTACAGCAGACACAGCTGTCAAAGATAAAGTGTTAGAAACTTCATTGTTTGAAGCTACACGCTGCCTTGCCTTGTCTAACAGTAAGTCATCATCATTTATCTTTCTAGTTCCTCTTGGAACAATAATGCTGCAAGAGATGCTCTCTATCTGCTTTAATTATATGCCATCTTATAGAGTTCAGCCCATGACACCCAGATTGAACTGACTTCCTCCACTGTCATACGTCCATCTGGTGTCATATCTTCATCCACTGCCATACGTCTATCTGGTGTCATATTTTCATCCACTGCCATACGTCTATCTTATGTCATATCTTCCTCCACTGCCATACGTCTATCTGGTGTCATATCTTCCTCCACTGCCATACGTCTATCTGGTGTCATATCTTCCTCCACTGCCATACGTCCATCTGGTGGCATATCTTCCTGCACTGTCATACGTCATTCTGGTGTTATATCTGCAAGTTCATACGTCCATCTGCAAGTTACTCTTGACCTCTACGTATGTTATATTATAAGAAGAAAAAAGAGCAGCATTTTCCGGCTCAGATCTCAACATACCCCACTTATCAAGCAGCTGAACAGAATCCAGCAGCAACACACCCCACTTATCAAGCACCTGGACATAATCCAGCAACACACCCCACTTATCAAGTTACTCTTGACCTCTACCTATGTTATATTACAAGAAGAAATAAGAGCAGCATTTTCCGGCTCAGATCTCAACATACCACACTTATCAAGCACCTGAACAGAATCCAGCAACAACACACCCCACTTATCAAGCACCTGAACATAATCCAGCAGCAACACAACTCACTTATCATGCACCTGAACAGAATCCAGCAGCAACGTACCCCGACGTGCCAGCTCAGTTAGTAGACTGAAAAAATACGAAACCAATAATCAACATCTATTTGAGTGCTCGATGCTGAAAGATGATTGGAAAAATGATTATTCTTCTCAGGCCAGATAAATGGAATAACTTGTAATGTACTAAACAACAATTAGGAAACACGTGTAGATACCAGAAGAAGGTATTATTGACATTAGCCCGGGTGCTGCTGGATTCGTAACACCTCCAAGTCCAACAACAACTCCAACATCAACAACATGTACTCGTTTGGTTGGTCTTGATGAAGTTGATCTCTTGTAGCGAGTTCCATGAATTCGAGGTGATTTAATACAGGTTTATAAGATAATGAAAGGAAAGGATAAATTAGACTATAAAAAGTTTTTTCTTAAAAATACAACCACGTACTATGCACAAAAATCAGATTAATGCGTACACTGGTCCTGTCAATATTCCTCTATGCTTGTGAGACATGGACAGTTACAGCTGACTTTCAGCGAAAGATACAGGCATTGGAGATGAGATGTTTCCGAAGACTTTTAAACGTCACGTACACAATTTGAGTTACAAATGAGGAAATACGAGATAGAATTACAACAGCAATGTGGCCTTTTGAATACCTCTTGGCAACTGTCAAAAGAAGGAAAATAGCTTGGTACGGTCATATATCGAGATCAAATGGTCTTGAAAATAGAATCTTTCACGGAAAGGTGCAAGGCAAACGACGAAGAGGCGGTCCCAAAAAGAGGTGGGAGGACAACATAAAAGAATGGACCAATCTCCGACCAGAAGAGGTACTAGCAGTGGCCGGCGACAGAGAAGGGTGGCGTGGGGTTGTGAGGATGTCTTCATGTGTGCCCCAACGTCTTCACCGGTTACCGGATGACCTGACCTGATCCGACAAAAACAATAGGAAATAGCTACAGATTAATTAAAAATAAAGGTTCAGAATAGATATTAGGTAATCTTTTTTAGTCAGAGAGGGGTGAATGCTTGTAAGATCAGATTGGAGTGCATAGCTTTTAGAGCAAGTAAATGTAAATGAATCTGGTTGTATGCAGACTCTGCATAGTTTTCTATACCAGTATAAAGAAGTTAAGTCTTCATTGGTTATGTGGGTTATATTTTATCTGTCTAAATCTCTCAAAACACAAACACACGAGTGGAACATTTGCAGAGCTTATGTTTCTCACGGCAAATGTACCGGACCCTGACCGGAACTTTCCTCGTTATCGTCGTGTTCAACTTAACACGGTTGTGAATATACACTTTGGCTAATGTTAAGGAACGAAAGGCAGTGATGACGGGAAATGACCATCGAGTTCATGAAAAGCTGAGGTCTAGTTCAATAAAAATCTAGAACACTTCATCATGTGCATACCTTAACTTACCGACTCAATATATTGTTCTTATTTCGTGTGCAATCATTATGTCTGAGAGGAGAAATGAAGATGCGCCGGTAAAAGGTAATAAAACGTGTCAAAATGTAAGAAAACAGTGCCTTTCATTGTCCACTGGGACATCCTCGGGCTATCTGTGTGCTCAGGTGAACTTATTATTGTTTGCTAAATTCTGCAAAGATTATTATAGAACATACCGAAACAAAACTGAAGGCGAATTATAGACCAGTGAGTTTAATTAGCATAGTCTTTAAATTGTTAAAGTCAATAATAAAAGAAACCATTGTAATGCATTTAGATAAATTTAATCTAATTAGAAATAGTCAGCATGGGTTTACTAGAGGGAGATCATGCTTAACAAAACTATTAGAATTCATGGAGGAGGTTACTAAAATAATAGATAAGGGGAGCCAGTGGACGTCATTTATCTAGACTTTGCAAAGGTCTTTGATAGGGTACCTCATCAAAGATTATTTCGAAAGTTAAAATCACATGGAATAGGTGGGGAAGTTGCCAAATGGATTGAAAATTGGTTAACGGGAAGAAGGCAGAGGGTGGGCATAAATAAGGAGTACTCTGAGTGGTGTGAAGTGAAAAGTGAAGTGTCACAGGGCTCGGTTTTGGGACCAATTTTGTTCTTGATATATATAAATGATTTTGACATTGATATGGGATCCATGATTGCAAAATTTGCCGATGACACAAAACTATGCAGTAGTGTCTCATCTAAAGCGGAAGTGGATATATTGATGTCGGATTTAGATAAAATTCGAGAATGGTCTGTAAGCTGGCAAATGGAGTGTAATGCAGATAAATGTACAGTCATCCACATGGGTAGATCCAATATGGAACATAATTACAGAATGGGAGAAAACAATATTAGAAAGATAGATAAGGAAAGGGACCTAGGGGTTATAATAGATCATACAGGAAAGGTGAGTGAACAAGTTAAGGTAGCAGTGAAAAAGGCAAATGCAATGTTAGGTATGATACAAAGAAATATTAAACATAGGAGCAAGGAAGTGATCGTCAAACTTTATAAAGCTTTAGTTAGACCTAGATTGGAGTACTGTGTACAGGTGTGGAGTCCTTATCATAGAGGGAATATAAACATGCTGAAAAGAATACAAAAAAGAGCGACAAAGATGATAGTGGGATTCCAGAATTACAGTTATGAGGAACGACTCAGAAAAACCGGTCTACAGTGTCTCGAAGAGAGAAGAATTCGTGGTGACAGGTTTAAAAGATGATCAGAGGAATGGATAAATTAGACTATAACAAGTTTTTTTAAAATACAGTCACCCACAATAAAAAGAGGATATAGCTATACGCTGACTAAAGAGAGGTCCAGATTAGATATTAGGAAATATTTGTTTAGTCATAGGGTGGTGTCTGCTTGGAATGCATTGCCAGGGGAGGTAGTGGAGTCGCGGACAGTTAATGCATTTAAGAATAAACTGGATGCGCATAGCTTTTAGAGCAAGGTGATGTAAATGTGACTGGTTGTATACAGAATCTGCAGGGTCTTCTAAACCAGTATAAAGACGTTAAGTTATATTACTGGTAACTGAAAAATACACAAAATGTTAAAACTCAGATTCATGTAACAAAATAAAAGATAGAAGGCTGTTCTGTCCTGTACAGTTATGTTCTATCATGAATTAACGTCTTTGCACTAGGAAAAACCTTTATGTACTGAGTTTACCTAAGTAAATTTGAATACTGATGGTAGGGGAAGCGATGAAATCTATTGAGGCTAAGCTAAATAAATAACGTAAGGGGGGTAACACGTCATTCAACACCTCGTCTTGTAGTCCCCACCTCTTCTACCTAGGATCTGTAGAGGTCCTTCTTTTATTCTTCACGTAGACCACGATTAGGTATGCATTTCGTTACTTTCAGATTTTGGCCTGGATTGCTCTTTTCAACTTTTTATAAAATTTGATTAAAGGTTTACCTTTTTTAATTTTACTTGCGAAGGCCCCCTGCTTCCCCCCCCCCCCCACACCGTAGTCTTTTGGACGATAACAGGATGCATTGGTCAGTGTATGGATGCGTGTGTGTCTGTTTGTAATGTGGACATATTAGTCAGTGTATGGTTGCTTGTTCGTATCTGTTTTCAATCGCCGTGGGCTCTTTTATTTGCACAGTGTATGTAGAACCCAACAGTTTACCATCCATTTCCATCCCCTCCCTTGAGACCAGTGGCAGCTTGAAACTTGCGGGATTCAAACAACAAATTCCTCCCCATTCACCAATTTCTTGTACGTTACTCGAGAGGCGAGCGTTTTATTTCTCAGCTGAAACCACCACCTTAATTCAACACGTAATATGTTGGTTTTTCTTCTCACAGAAGTGGATTGAGGTATTTGAAATGTGGAGATGTAGAAGAATATTTCGAATCTCGTGGAAAGACAGGAACACAAATAAGGAGGTCCTGACAAAATTAGGAGAACAAAGAGAATTGGTGAATGAATTCAGAGTTTGGCATATCAGATATATTGGTCATATCAGATATATTGGTCATATCAGATACATTGGTCATATCAGATATATTGATCATATCAGATATATTGGTCATATCAGATATATTGGTCATATCAGATATATTGGTCATATCAGATATATTGGTCAAATCAGATATATTGGTCATATCAGATATATTGGTCATATCAGATATATTGGTCATTTCAGATATATTGGTCATATCAGATATATTGGTCGTATCAGATTTATTGGTCATATCAGATATATTGGTCATATCAGATATATGGGTCATATCAGATATATACAACACTTAACTAAAAACAGAACTGAATAGGAATGTAGAGGGCAAATGTGAAAGCGCAATTTACAGTTGGGTCTACTGACGCATGTTGGTAACTGCATGAAATGAGATTGGTCCCCCTCTAGGTTCCGTTTTTGTTTTTATTCCACAACTCTCCAAACAAAAATAATCGCTATTTCTAAATTATTTGGCTTCCTGCGTATCACATCCTGGGAATACGAAACTGCAGACCGATTCAAGGTGAGATGGACCCTGAAGAGCCACGCTAAGTGGAAAGAAGCTCTTGGAACAGGGATAAGTTAAACGGAAGGAGAAAGAAAACCAACAAAACTCAGTAGGGAGTTACCACTGCAAGGTCGCATCATACTCTAATCAGTTCAGACTGACAGGGCTACTACTACTACCACTACTACTACTACTACTACTACTACTACTAATAATAATAATAATAATAATACCACTACTACCACTACTACTACTACTTCTACTACTAATACTTCTACTACTACTACTACTACCACTACTACCACTACTACTACTACTACTACTACTACTACTACTAATACTACTACTACTAATACTACATTACTACTACTAATAATAGTAATACTAATACTACAACTAATACTACTACAACCACTACTACTTCTAATACTATTATTACCACTACTACTGCTACTACTACTACAACCACAATTACTACTACTACTACTTCTACCACTACTGTAACTATTACTGCTACTATTACTACTGCTACTGCCCGTACTACTACTATTACTAGCAGTACTACTACTATTACTCCTACTAATACTGCTGCTGCTACTACTACTACTGCTACTACTACTACTGCTATTGGTACAACTACTACTACTACTACTACTGCTACTACTACTTCTGCTACTACTGATACTACTCCTGCTACTACTACCACCACTACTAGTAGTAGTACTACTACTACTACTACTACTACTACTACTACTACTGCTGCTGCTGCTACTGCTACCACTACTACTACTACTACTACTACTACTACTACTGCTACAACCACTACTACCACTTCCTAAATTAGGCCAACTATAGTGGTTGCTCTATACTCTGGCTATAGTGAAAAAAAGGACAAGAAGAAACAGAAGAAACATCTTGCAAGGTATGTCACAAAGAGCGTTACTCACAAGCAACAAGACAAGAAAATCTCTACATCCGCTTGAGAAGAGGAGCAACACAACCCAGTTGATGATAAGAAAAGATATGTTGTGTGATAAGCAGACTGTACACATGGCAATGAAAACAAAAGGAAACGCTATAATCAAATCCAGCTTTGTGTTCATTTATTACACCTCTATAAGTTACCGTACGATATCAGGACATATGATAGTTGACTCTAAATTTGCAATGATAATCAACAGATTCAAACAAGTGTTCATTTAATTATAATATGTGCATTTCTTCTCCTTCGTCTGCTCTTTTCATGACGAATTTCTGTTCTTCAACATCTTCTGTGACCACCACTACTACTACTACTACTACTACTACTACTACTACTACTACTAATACTACTACTACTATTATTACTACTACTACTACTATTACTACTACTACTATTACTACTACTACTACTACTCCTACTACTACTACTCCCAAAACTATTATTAATGCGGCTAATACCATTACTACTACTACTACTACTGCCAGAACTACTATTAATGCTTCTAGCATTACTACTACTACTACTACTACTACTACTACTAATACTACTACTACTACTACTACTACTACTACTACTACTATTACCTCTACTACTTCTTCTTATTCTTCTTTATTCTTCTTTTTCTTTATCTTCTTCTTCTTCTTCTGCTCATCTCATGGAAAACAAGGTTGTTATTCTATTTTTTGTCTGTATCATATTGGCAGTATTGTTTATAGAACTGTCCTGCAAACTCTGAAAGCTGTTCCACACTCATGCGACTTTAGGCGTGTGAATTGCCGTGTATGGAATGTCACGATTTGCAGGAAATACTCATCTATGTCCGTAGGGATGTACTTGTGTATGTCAAAGTTCAGTTTCATCAACTATTTATGACTGTCGAAAGTCAAAGTTCAGTAACTTCTTCGTCTTCTCTTCTTCTTTTGTCGTCTCACTTTCTACCGGGTTGCAGCCCAGTGTCGTCTCACCCCCTACAGGGTTGCAGCCCAGTGTCGTCTCACCCCCTACAGGGTTGCAGCCCAGTGTCGTCTCACCCCTACAGGGTTGCAGCCCAGTGTCGTCTCACCCCCTACAGGGTTGCAGCCCAGTGTCGTCTCACCCTCTACAGGGTTGCAGCCCAGTGTCGTCTCACCCTCTACAGGGTTGCAGCCCAGTGTCGTCTCACCCCCTACAGGTTGCATCCCCGTGTCGTGCTAAGTTTTTGTCTATTTCGTTTCTCTCGTGTCCCGATTAACATTTGTCCCCAATTATGACAGGTTTCGTTTACGCTGTCTATCCACATTTTCTTCGATTTGTCTCTCGCCTTTCTTCTCTATTTATGACTATTGAATGTCAAAGCTGAGTAACATCAAATATTTATGACTGTTGAAAGTCAAAGTTGAGTAACATCAACTATTTATGACTGTTGAATGTCAAAGTTGAGTAACATCAACTATTTATGACTATTGAAAGTCAAAGTTGAGAAACACATCAACTATTTATGACTATTGAAAGTCAAAGTTGAGAAACACATCAACTATTTATGACTATTGAAAGTCAAAGTTGAGAAACACATCAACTATTTATGACTTTTAACAGAACAGATCCACTCCCCTTTGGGAAGACACAGCGGAGGCCAGTCAGAGGACGACAAAAGACGTGCACAGTAAAAGAAGGAACACGTTTGGCTTACACGCCGTGTCCTGTTGAGAATGTGGTAGGCTGATGGGCCTACACTGACTTGACCATAGACACACTATGAGTGAAATAGTCTGCATCACTTTTACTTTCCAGACTTGTTCTGGCATTTAACTCTTAAGATTGGGTCGTTTTTTATTCCTGCTGATCGATAGTTGGTAACTCTTCTGATCTGCCCTTTCGTTCCAAATTCGATGAGCTTTTTATTCTCGAATATCAATGTTTTCATCTAACACGTTGTCACTGATTGACTTCAGTATGTCCCTCTCTTCTAAATCTAATAGCCCTTCTATGTTTATTGTCTTGAAAATACAACATTAGTTCTTTCATTGCAGTGAAGATCAACGTGAGGAGAGTTGTAGACCGACGAGCAGTAAACACTCCAAATGTGAGAATGTTCCTACATGTTTTATTGCTGTGCAGTTTCTGTGCATGTGGTGTTGTGATTAGGCCTCACATTAAGTGAACTGTGTTAACATGTAGTGTTAGGATTAGGCCATCACATTAAATGAACTGTGTTAACATGTGGTGTTTTGATTAGGCATCACATTAAGTGAACTGTGTTAACATGTGGTGTTGTGATTTGGCCTCACTTTCAATGAACTGAGTTAGCATGTGGTGTAATGATTAGGCCTCGACATCAGTGAACTGTGTTAACATGTGATGTTATGATTAGGCCTCACATTAAGTGAACTGTGTTAACATGTGGTGTTGTGATTAGGCCTCGATTTCAGTGAACTGTGTTAACATGTAATGTTATTATTAGGCCCTGCTTTAAGTGAACTGAGTTAACATGTGGTGTCGTAACTAGCCCATGCATTAAGTGAACATTTTAAATGACATCACAATGCCCACAGATGATAATATTGCTTGTAAACAGAAAATTTAGGAAAGAGTAGAGAACACATGATATATTAAGAAACTGATTATGTGAGTTGCCTATCAACCAAAGCATAGCACATTGTAAGCTTTGAGAACGTGAAAGGTCTACAACATACTGCTTTTAATATACGAGTTGCACGTGAAGTCACAAAAACACATGAATGTGATTCTATTCAAAGCATTGTTTTTTACCAAACAGGCGAAGTTGCCAGGAATTACTCTTACAAGACCAGGAAAAGAAAACATAATTTAGCATAAAACTTAATAAGAGATACCAAGTCCTACAGGAGCTATATGACTATGAGCAGATGGACATTAATAGTTTGTGGGAAAAGGCTAAAAGAATGTGGAATAAGAAATGTGAAGAAACTGTAGGATTCAAGAGGACCCAACACAAAGAATGGATTACAGCAGAGACATTACATAAAATAGAATAAAGGGAAAAGATGAAAGCTATACTCAGCAATTGCCGAACCCGAGCCACCAAAGCAGAAGCACAGACAAAGAGCTCGACATGTATAAGGACAAATATAAAAGGAATATATAGACATGTTGGCAGTGGAGGCAGAAAATGCAGCACAGAGATGGAATATGAGATAATTCTTCTCAATAAAAAATAAAATTGCATATATATATATATATACATAAATACAAACGAATCAAAGATAGATAAGGCATGATATTGACATCATCGGAGGAACAACATAAACGATAGGTTGAGTATTTCAAAGAAAGTCTAAACAGACCTCCACCATAAGAAACACCAAACATCCTACCAGCAGAAGAGTCTCTGAACTTGGACTGCAACTCACATAGTAAGGTACAATTCCAAAGGGCCATATCCAAACGCAAGAAAGAGAAAACGGCAGGACAAATGGAAAAGCAGCAGAAACCATAATGGCAGGTAAAGATAAGGCCACTGACACATTGCAAAGATTATTCAAAAAAATATGTAAAGATGAAAAAGTGCCCACAAATTGGAAAGAAGGACATCTGATTAAACTGCCTAAGGAGAGAGACTCAGCAGATTGCAACAATTATAGAGGGATTACATTACTATCAGTGCCAGACAAGATATTCAACAAAATTATTTTGGGCAGATTAAAAAACGGAAGTAAACTAAAAACGCTGAGAGGAAAAGGCAGGATTTCGTCAGGGAAGATCATGCACAGATCATATAGCCCCGCTACGCATCATAGTAGAACAAAGCATTGAATGGAAATAATCCCTATACACAAATTCAAAGACTATGAAAAAACTTTGCTAGTGCGCATCAAAGTATTTTATGGCAACTATTGAGACACTATGGGATACCAGAGAAGTACACAGTTCTCATTCAGAATATGTACAAAGACACAGTAGAGTGGTACTTGAGGGACCACTGACTGACATCTTGGCGTCCAAACAGGGATGTGACAAGGATGCCTGCTCTCGCCTATCATGCTCATGTTTGCTATATATTGGATAATGAAGACATCAATCGAAGGAAAACAGAATTAGTATTTAGTGGACACTATTGTCACAATTGGAGGACCTGGACTACGCAGATTTACCGGTACTTTTGTCACACAGTCATAGCCAAATGCAAGAGAAACTTGATATGGTCAAAGAACAATCAGCCAAATTGGGACTGCATATCAAAATGAAGAGAAACAAGAACCTTAAACTCAACGCAATCAGCAAAGAACTAATATGACTGAAGAAAGAGCAGTTCGAAGAAATGGATCCTGTTACTTATCTGGGCAGCACAATAGGCACATCAGGAGGTGCAGATGCAAATGTTAAAATTAGAATTGTAAAGGCAAGAAAGCCATTCCTGACACAAAACAATATATGGAGATCAAGATAAATCAAGATTGACACCAAAGTTAGAATATTTAACGCCAGTGTCAAGTCGATGCTGTTGTATGGAGCAGATGCACGGAGAACGACCAAGGCCATACAACAAAGATTCCTACGAAGGATAATAGGAATACAATGGCAGGACATGGGGAGGAATGAAGACCTATGAGAAAGGAGCCAACAACATGCACTGAAACAACAAATTAAGCGAAGAAAATGGGGCTGGATATGACATACACTGCAGAAGGCACAGTCCAACATAGCCAGACAGGCTCTTACATGGAATTCTCAAGGGAAGAAAGAGAGAGAGAGAGAAAGAGAGAGAGAGAGAGAGAGAGGGATACCTAGAGAGAGGCAGAAAGAGCTGACTAGGATCGTGCATGCTGGCAGTATGTTGTCAATGAACTATGCACCGAGAGGAACTACGAGCTTTGATTGATTGATTGATTGCTAGAAATTCTTCTCATTCTGAATACCTACGTTGTTAAAATTCACTGTAATATGCAACATATTATCAAATTAAATAGCTGGAGAGTGACACCGTTTGTATATTTCAATAGTTAATAAATATATTTGTCAAAATAATCCGATTTTACGGGTATACATTTTGACTTGTCAACTACTGCTATTGTTTTGTGTTCTGCTTGAGTTCAAAACAGTTTTGTATATACTATGTGATACTTCTGTATAACAATAATAATTATTATTATTATACTTCTTCTATCCTATTATACTTCTGTACACACTGAATGCTTATAGCTTGGTCGATACTTTTTAACGTGTGAGTGTCTGGGTGGCAGAGAAGTAGAGCGATTGCTTCGAATAGCAGAGGTAGCAGGCTTGAAAGCTGTTTTCGACACTTTTAGTCGGCCAAGCTGAAAATGGGTTCCTGACTTACATTTTGGAAAGGGACGACGGCGAGGAAGGGAACTGTCTACCCACTACATAAAAAGGTAGCTGAGGTCTAGTACAATTGTCTCTAACACTCCATCCCCGACAGCAATGTCTGCTGTGAGACTACCTCTATCTTGCTTTAAATGACTTGCACTGGACTATTACATTGCCCAAGTAAACGAGCTTACATCCCAAGACATTGCATGATGAGTAAGTTTACGATCTCAGACAACTATTGAGATTTGTCTATATTAGCACCAAGGATGACCTAACCTCGACTTGCTTTCTTATGATCCACAGTCAAGGATGGTCAGCTGATTTTGATGCCGGAATGTAAAACTGCTTTGATCAACTGATCAGATCTGGTGTTTTGATTGGTTGTTATCTCGGGCAGGAGGAGCTGTCTCATCTCTTGGCGTGCTGGGCAGGGCGAGGGTTAATGTTCCATAGTTTCAGATAGATGTTGACAGTGTCAAGGAGCTGTCTCATCTCTTGGCGTGCTGGGCAGAGCGAGGGTTAATGTTCCACGGTTTCAGATAGATGTTGACAGTGTCAAGGAGCTGTCTCATCTCTTGGCGTGCTGGGCAGAGCGAGGGTTAATGTTCCACAGTTTCAGATAGATGTTGACAGTGTCAAGGAGCTGTCTCATCTCTTGGCGTGCTGACCAGGGCGAGGGTTAATGTTCCACAGTTTCAGATAGATGTTGACAGTGTCAAGGAGCTGTCTCATCTCTTGGCGTGCTGGGCAGAGCGAGGGTTAATGTTCCACAGTTTCAGATAGATGTTGACAGTGTCAAGGAGCTGTCTGATCTCTTGGCGTGCTGGGCAGAGCGAGGGTTAATGTTCCACAGTTTCAAATAGATGTTGACAGTGTCAAGGAGCTGTCTCATATCTTGGCGTGCTGGGCAGGGCGAAGGTTAATGTTCCACAGTTTCAGATAGATGTTGACAGTGTCAAGGAGGTTGCTCTTGAGGCTGAAAACCTCATCATGTAAAACCATTGCCAAAAACACTGCACAGCAAATGGCTGGAAGGCTACCCTAAACGCTGATTAAGCTAAGCCAACTGCAGCGTTGACCATGTACTTCAACTAATGGGGCGTTGCGACAAATAGAAGAAGAAGAACAACAACAACAACAAACATGGTGTTCACCTTTGCTGATCCTCAATAAATGCATAAAGATGCAGAAGGACACTTCGTTTAAAAAAATTCTTCTTTGTTCCTTCTTCTTCTTCTTCACCTTCTTCTTCCGCTTGTTCTCCTTCTTCAATAGCCCATTGTGTCAGGCCTAGACTTTCATCTCTCCTGTAACATTTGAGTGTCTCAATGTCAGAGCCCATAATAATATTTTATTTGAAAGTAAAGAGAGCCTCGTTTGCGTTATGCCAACCACCCTTCCGGTCTACCCGACTGTAAATTGGCGCCTGCCATAGTTTATAAAGGAACCTTCTATACAAACCCAGAGATTGTGTACAAGGAAGTATCAAACATTTCACACAATCTCTCGCCTACCTTTAACGTTTGTCTACCATTATACGTAATATCTGACGAGGTCTGTCTAGAAGGTTATCAACAACCCAATGAGGACTTCCAGGCTTAGCGTGATGTATAATATTCAAGGTTGGGGAGTCTTCATCAGAAGGGTGCATATCAAATAAAGAAATACTAAACATAGCCTCATATCAGACGCTGCTGTTGGGGATGAATTGTACTAGTCCTCAGCTTTTTTAAAAGGTATGATGGCGGTTCCCTTCCTTGCTATCTTTCCTTCCCTAACAGTAAGGGAGGTACTCATTTAAAGCTGGGTTGACTAGATGGTACATGTGTGGCGAGAAGTGAGAGCTCAACCACTCTGTTATTCTGACGATTGCATAAAACACAAATCCGAAAAAAGCACACGAGTACACCACAGCAAGGTAGCAGCCCGAACAGCTAATCAAAGTCAGCAAGCACATATCGGCAAAATAAAAATTACAAATATAATAAATGTTAGAGACCAGGGGTTGGCAACCTACAGCCCGCGGTTCCGGTTCACCAGCCGAAAATATTCCACCCACAACCACAAATCTAAATAGCACGTACCCCGGGGGAGGGCGATCCTAAAAGCGATTCAGGCGTAGTTGTAAAACCGCACTTTTTCTTAAATGTATCGTTCCGCCTGTATATAAATATTGACTATTCTCAAACATAAAACAGATGAAGAACAAGTTAAAAACCCATCAGACTAACACGCACTTCAATGCCGTTCTGTCTCTAACTGCATAACCGTTTCTCATCTAATGTTGAGAGACATTCACGTGACCAACAACATGAAGCCATACCCTAATTTCTGTCAACTATACCAGTACGTTATAAATGCTACTTACATTCTATCATAACACCCTTATAAATCCCTCATTAAGTTTAACTACGACTACTGAGAGGATGTATTAAGTTGTAGATGAATGTTGCCTTCCGTCTATTCACTGACGCTGTCACCGGTCCATCTCTGGAATAGAGTTCCCGACCCCTATTGTATAAACTGCTTATTTAAATTTGTACACATTTCGGTTTCACTTTCTTGACAAGTTCTTTAAGGGCGTTACTTTAACAAATAATACGATTCATTGACAGGAGATGACGGACCACCACTGGTAGTAATGTCGCCTCCTCCAGAGTTGGCTCTGAGAATTTTGACAGCGGCCCATGCACTCTTTAGCATTATGGCTACAAATGCGAAGGCTAGCAAAGCTGTGATAAGCACGAAGTTCATGTCGGTGCTGAGCCAGGTGTCTTGGCGAAAAAGGCAGGCTCCGAGCACAACGATCGGGATGATGTAAGGCGTGAAGATGTACCTGTAGGGATGCATAAGATATCAGATGGACTCATGTAAGGTGGAAAGTGGTAGGTGAGCTCATATAAGGGGGAAAGGTAGTAGGTGAGCTCATGTAAGATGTAAAGATGTAAGGTGGGATCATGTAAGGTGTAGATATGTAAGATGGGGGTCATGTAAGGTGTAGAGATGTAAGGTGGGATCATGTAAGGTGGAAAGGTGGTAGGTGAGCACATGTAAGGTGTGGAGATGTAAGGTGGGCTCATGTAAGGTGGTAGGTGAGCTCATGTAAGGTGTGGAGATGTAAGGTGGGCTCATGTAAGGTGGTAGGTGAGCTCATGTAAGGTGTGGAAATGTAAGGTGTAGAGATGTAAGGTGGGATCATGTAAAGTGGAAATGTGGTAGGTGAGCTCATGTAAGGTGTGGGGATGTAAGGTGGGATCATGTAAGATGTAGAGATATAAGGTGGGATCATGTAAGATGGTATGTGAGCTCATGTAAGGTGTGGAGATGTAAGGTAGGATCATGTAAGATGTAGAGATGTAAGGTGGGATCATGTAAGGTGGAAAGGTGGTAGGTGAGCTCATGTAAGGTGTGGAGATATAAGGTGGGCTCATGTAAGGTGGTAGGGGAGCTCATGTACGGTGTGGAAATGTAAGGTGGGATCATGTAAGGTGGAAAGGTGGTAGGTGAGCTCATGTAAGGTAGGATCATGTAAGATGTAGAGATGTAAAGTGGGATCATGTAAGGTGGAAAGGTGGTAGGTGAGCTCATGTAAGGTGTGGAGATGTAAGGTGGGCTTATGTAAGGTGGTAGGTGAGCTCATGTAAGGTGTGGAGATGTAAGGTTGGCTCATGAAAGGTGGAAAGGTGGTAAGTGACCTCATGTAAGGCGTGGAGATGTAAGGTGGGATCATGCAAGGTCTGAAAATGTATCGTGATCTCGTGGGCTCATGTAAGGTGTGAAGATGCAAGGTGGTCTGATGCAAAGTGTGGTCATGCAAGGGGATGAGATGTAATGTGGGCTCATGTTAGGTTTGGAGATGTAAAATGGGGTCATGTAAGGTGGGAAGATGTAAGGTGGACTGATGTAAAGTGGGCTCATGTAAGGTCTGAAGTTGTAAGGTGTGAAGATATAAGGTGGGGTCATGTAAAGTATAGAGATGTAAGATTGGGGTCATATAAGGTGTGAAGATGTAAGGTAGGTCCATGTA
Source organism: Ariolimax columbianus (assembly GCA_036924085.1). Lineage (NCBI taxonomy): Eukaryota > Metazoa > Mollusca > Gastropoda > Stylommatophora > Arionidae > Ariolimax > Ariolimax columbianus. Next base: position 148,961,367 of record JAVGWX010000002.1, on the reverse strand, counting down.
AGGGGTGAAGATGTAAGGTAGGCTCGTGTAAGGTGGGGAGATGTAAGGTGTGGCCATGTAAGGTGTTGATATGTAAGGTGGGGTCATGTACGTTGTGAATATGTAAGCTGGGCTCATGTAAGGTCTGAAGAAGCATTGGTATGAGTTTAAATGATATATGAATTGTGAAGAATTATGGTATAATAATGTTTGCCTAGGCATCTAGGGCCCGTTGCGTCGATCGACCACTACCATGTCCAACTGCTGAGGTTGTAGCCGAACCTCGTTCACTGCTGAAGGAAAGACTGCTATCAGTGGGAGCGATGTAGAACGGGGACGTCCCCTCCCACGTCTCCAGCCGACCGGTGGAAGACCGTTGTCTCACATAGCAGACTTTGACATTATCTGGTGAGCCGGTACTTCCTGGTCCAATCGAACTACGTGACCAAACAGAGACAGGTGGCGCCGGACCATAATGTCCGAGATGGAGGGAAGACTCGTCTTTGCAGACATCTCGACATTACAGACAAGATCGAACCACTGGATACCGAGGATGCGTCGCTGTTTGCGCATATGAAAGGCATCGAGTCTTGATATGTCCTGTTTATGTAGGGTCCAAGTTTCTGAACCATACAGGAAAACAGGAATCACACACGTCTGATAAATTCGAATTTTGGATCAGAGAGTGAGTCTGCCAATATTCCACATCGGGCGAAGGTCGTTCATAGCTGAGGCAGCAAGCATGATCCGCCTTAACATGTCAGCCGCACTGCGTCCATCGGATGAAAAAGAACTCCCTAGGTATGTGAATTCATTGGTACACTCCACCGTGTGACCATCAACAACAATGCTGTGAGGACCAGTGTCTGAACAACGGTTCTGAACTTTCGTCTTGGCCCAGGACATAGATAGACCCAGATTTGATGTTTCGAGATCCAGTTTCTCGAGAGACTGTTGCAGAGCCGCATTGTTCGGGCCGACTAGGACTATGTCATCAGCATAGACGAGGTCTGTGATGCGTGTTTGATCTATACCTATGCCCAGATGGGGGGAGTCAAGGCGGTGTAGAATCAAGTCGATGGTTCAGCAGAAAAGGTCAGGGGTAAGGACACAACCCTGCCTGACCCCTGAAGATGTCGGGAACCTGTCCGAGAGAGTGGCACCTAGGAGGACTCTGGCATCGGTGTCCATATGTAACTCCATTATCAAGTTAAGCAGTGGGCGAGGAGTGCCGATACCTTGCAGGGCTTTCCAGAGAACGGGCCTATCGACCGAATCGAATGCAACCTTTAGATCCACATACGCAGCACAGAGGGAGCGGTAGAATGCATGGTGCAGCTCAGCGAGGAGCCGAAGAGCATTTAAGCAGGGCCAGCAGCATCTGTGCAAATACCTTGCCTGAGATTGAGAACAATATGAGCGGTCTATAGTTGTTGGTCCTTACGGCTTCCCTTTTCTTTGTACAGGGCAACAGCTATTCCATCTCACCAATCTGCGGGAACGTGTCCCGTTCTCCAGACTTGTCAAATGAGGTGGTGAAGAGCGGAGCTGATGAGGTCCATGGCGTACTCAATCAGCTCTGACGGAATATGGTCCGGACTTGCAGCTCGCCCATCTTTAAGCTTCCGTATGGCGGCATGGACTTCTGCCAATGTTGGAGGGTCGATGCACGTCACCGCGTTTGGGGAAGTATCCACACATTCCAAATCCAGGTCGGGGCAAGCCATTGCTGAAGAATGAGGGCGAACGTATAGTGCTCCTTCCATCTGTCGGCTGTTTCTTCCTGCGTCGAACTTGGTGAGCTTCCTGGTTGCTTCCGGGAAGGATGAGCCTGATGGCTTGTTATACTGGTATGAGATCATTTAATCTAAGACCTGTTTCAGCTGCATCGTCGATTTCGTTCAAGAAACTCTCCCGGTCAGCCAAAGCAGCCTTACGGAACTGACCTTTTAGCCACCGGCGTGCGGCGTAATCGTCGCCCAGTCTATCCGAGTTTTTTCTCGATACTGATATCGTAAGTACTGTCAAAGAGCCATGGTTATCGCTTCACTGATCTTAGACCTATAATTATCGTGGAAGCCGCTAAAGTGTAGTCAGTTTTCAGACACCTGATATTGTACCTTAGTGTTAGCGCTAGTCTTGGTGGTGCGAATGGACTGATGGGGTACGTAGACACCAGTACGTGGTGGTCTGTGTGCCTCAGCGCCGCGATACACACGGTACTTCTTCTTCGTCCGTTCTCAATCTCCTACTACCAAACCCTGAAAGGGCTTAAGTAGCACAATGTAGTTCAGAGAACGGAATGCGTTGTGTCGTAGTTTTACAGCTTGGCTGCGATATTTGCACCTTTCGGTCTAACACATCCGACTTCAGCAAGCATTTTTTGAGTACCGGGTTAGCATTCTCTGCTCGATCCCTTCTCCTTAGCCAGTCTGCGCTACTGCAGCCTGTTATCCAGGATAACCGCGTGGAGGTGTAGAAGGGTCTTGGCAGCTATGTTTCGCTGGCCCTGATGCTAGTAGTCAGCTATGGGTCGCTGACCACTGCAGCTTATGCGCTGCTCAACATCTTGATCCCAGACACGGTACGAAGTCACACGGTTAGGTCCCTTCATGAGAATGTGGTCTATATTATGTAAAGCTTGTACAAATACAAAGTGAAAACATGTAGGGAAAGTGAAAAAGTAATGTGTGAAATAATGAAGGGAACTGGATAACGTAATGTATGAATATGTTCCTGTAGTACAGTCGGATGATACAATGATTGTTGTAATGTAATGTCTTAGGATGCCTATTTGACCATTAGTGTGATGTAATGTCTTAGGATGCCTATTTGACTATTAGTGTGATGTAATGTCTTAGGATGCCTATTTGACCATTAGTGTGATGTAATGTCTTAGGATGCCTATTTGACTATTAGTGTGATTTAATGTCTTAGGATGCCTATTTGACCATTAGTGTGATGTAATGTCTTAGGATGCCTATTTGACTATTAGTGTGATGTAATGTCTTAGGATGCCTATTTGACCATTAGTGTGATGTAATGTCTTAGGATGCCTATTTGACAATTAGTGTGATGTAATGTCTTAGGATGCCTATTTGACCATTAGTGTGATGTAATGTCTTAGGATGCCTATTTGACTATTAGTGTGATGTAATGTCTTAGGATGCCTATTTGACCATTAGTGTGATGTAATGTCTTAGGATGCCTATTTGACAATTAGTGTGATGTAATGTCTTAGGATGCCTATTTGACCATTAGTGTGATGTAATGTCTTAGGATGCCTATTTGACAATTAGTGTGATGTAATGTCTTAGGATGCCTATTTGACTATTAGTGTGATGTAATGTCTTAGGATGCCTATTTGACTATTAGTGTGATGTAATGTCTTAGGATGCCTATTTGACCATTAGTGTGATGTAATGTATGAAGATGTAAGGATCAGAATGATTAAAGGTGTCAAAATGTACATGTACAGATTGGAATATGGAATTTGTTTTAGAATGTTGTTGAAATGGTTCACCTGTAAAGGTTGATATAAGTGTAATGGCTCAATTGCAAAGATTGATATAATAAATGCTAATGGCTCAACTGCAATGATTGATATCAAAAGTGTAATAACTTAACTGTAATCATTGATATAATAAGTTTAATGGCTTAACTGTAATGATTGATATAATAAGTGTGTCTTTAAGAAACATTGTTATAAGTGAATCAAAAGCGTGTTGCTCCTTCTGGAATACAATTCTTTACCAAGTACATACCAATTTATCTTGTCCTGTACGTTCCTACTCAACAGCCTTCCTACTCAACAACCTTTCTACTCAACAGCCTTCCTACTCAACAGCCTTCCTACTCAACAATCTTCCTACTAAAAAATCTTCCTACACAACAGCCTTCCTACACAACAATTTTCCTACTCAACAGCCTTCCTACTCAACAATCTTCCTACTCAAAATTCTTCCTACACAACAATCGTCCTACTCAACAGTCTTCCCACTCAAAAATCTTCCTACTCAACACTCTTTCTACTTAATAAACTTTCTACTCAAACAACCTTTTTGTGCTCAACAACTATTCTACTCAGCAATCTTTCTACTCAACAACCTTTCTACTCAACAGCCTTCCTACTTAACAACCTTTCTGCTCAATAATCTTTCTACTCAAGATCTTTTTACTTAGCAACCTTTCTCAATCCTTTTATCACCGAGTAGCCCTCAAAATAATTGCAAAAAGCTCAGGGAATCCTTTTATACAGATGTTCAAAATATCCAGGTACATTTGCGTGATCTGCGAGTTGTACACATCTTGTAAATCTGATAACAATTGTTTGTACCATTCTTGTTGACTAGGATTAACTCCATTTACAAAACAAATATCATCTATGTTGACATACTTCCTGAAGGTAATGATAGGAAACGTCCAGTAGCAAGCCCTCACCTCATGATATCTTAACGGTTACTAGCACCATCAAAGGCGAAGTAACACCCTATGCTACTGGGTGGGCTAAATGTCAACAGGGAAGAGGCTGGATACCCCTGGATCAGCCTCTTCTTCGGGCCTAGGAAATCGTCGGAATTAAACCACCCACACACTTATTTTTAATAGCCAAATGAAAGTCCGAAAGACATACCAAGGAACATATGGGACATATTCTAAGCGTCGACGATGGATTTGCAGAACAAAAGGATATCTTTTCTGATTTGTCTGATTGAATACAAATATTCCAGCATTCCAATTCACGATATAAATATGTGTTGACAATGCTGGATCGTATAGCGGCCCAAAATCATTGGTCAAAACCGTATGACCAGACAATGTACCCTCGTAAATGCGCACTGATATTAACGGTTGATATGGCATGTCTAAAATCGCGAACTAAATAAATAATTTTTTTTAAAGTGTTTAAAAAAAAAATAGTATTGTATTTATTTTTCCTTCCAATTCATCGCTGCAATATCTACGATTGTTCCGACTGATGCATACAGTTTCATCACGGCATATTTTTAGAACCGGATTTGCCTTCCTTCTTTGATTCCTGGTCTCTCAGTCAGATTGCATGTATACATCATATTTCAAAGCCACCACTCGGACACGAAAGAGAGTCTTAGGCTGCTCTTGTTCCCTGACAGTGACGCAAGTCAATTTTATGAATGACGATTTCTCACGGAACAACTAAAGAATGAGTATGTCCATGAAGATCAAACGTCCTGCAGACCATCAATTGAGGAGCTACGATCATCTAGACCATCAATTGAGGAACTATGATCATCTAGACCATCAATTGAGGAACTACGATCATCTAGACCATCAATTGAGGAACTATGATCATCTAGACCATCAATTGAGGAACTATGATCATCTATCTCGAGTCCTCGACATTGCCTTATTACCTTTTTGCTTGATGTTCATGAATGTTCATGAAGAGAGATGCCGGAAGTCACATTTTTGTTAGCGTTGTCGTGGCTAAGGTTCAATCACTGGTTTCGAAATACTCCGGTTTACCCAGATGTAAATATGTACGGTAATTGATTTACAGTTCGGTAAGACGGGTAGACCAAGAAGATCCTGAATCACTTGCTCCTCAGAAATAACTTAACCTATTACAATTAAGCTTCTACTACTTCAACCTAAATGACAGAGTGTGATCAGATTGACTATTTGTTCATGTAATCGACGTCCATTTATGGTAAGGCTTGTTCTATCGGCTTGGCAATCTCATCATGTAAAAACAATAGCTATGGAACCAATTTGCAAATGGCTGGAATCAGTCTTTCATGAAAGGTGGTTCCTCGGCATCAGGTGCCTTACCGGTTGGTGTTGGCGATCAATGACCTCCATCCACTTCCAGCACGTGTATAGTTTCCCTAACTCTGTTGTTGGTTGTCGCCCATGCCCTTTTCTCTGGCTGTCCAGCATCTTCTCTCTCGGTCTTTCTATGTCTCTCTTGCATGCTTTGATTCCCGATGTTACAGCGTGCCCCAAGACCCTCTTTTCAGAATATTCCCGAAAAAGGATGACTGCCTTGCTCTGATCCTTGCAATAAGGTATCTTTGTTTTTGTGCCGTCCTCGAGTACTGTATCATTTGTCTTTGTTTTTGTGCCGTCCTCGAGTACTGTATCATTTGTCTTTGTTTTTGTGCCGTCCTCGAGTACTGTATCATTTGTCTTTGTTTTTGTGCCGTCCTCGAGTACTGTATCATTTGTCTTTGTTTTTGTGCCGTCCTCGAGTACTGTATCATTTGTCTTTGTTTTTGTGCCGTCCTCGAGTACTGTATCATTTGTCTTTGTTTTTGTGCCGTCCTCGAGTACTGTATCATTTGTCTTTGTTTTTGTGCCGTCCTCGAGTACTGTATCATTTGTCTTTGTTTTTGTGCCGTCCTCGAGTACTGTATCATTTGTCTTTGTTTTTGTGCCGTCCTCGAGTACTGTATCATTTGTCTTTGTTTTTGTGCCGTCCTCGAGTACTGTATCATTTGTCTTTGTTTTTGTGCCGTCCTCGAGTACTGTATCATTTGTCTTTGTTTTTGTGCCGTCCTCGAGTACTGTATCATTTGTCTTTGTTTTTGTGCCGTCCTCGAGTACTGTATCATTTGTCTTTGTTTTTGTGCCGTCCTCGAGTACTGTATCATTAGTCATCTTTGCAGTCTACGGGATTCGCAGCGTTCTTTTGTAAAACCACATCTCTGTTGATTCTAAAGATCTAAGCGCTTGCTTGCTGATTCGCCATGATTCACAGCCATATGTCAGTACTGGTTCCACATAGCATCCAAGGACTCTCTTCCTCAGTTCCAGCGACAAGGTTTTGTTGCACAATATTCCTTTCATAGTCTAGAAGACCGATTTTGTTTGGGCTATTCTGAATTTTATTTCGTAATTGCATCTTCCATCTGATGTTATGTATGTGCCCAGGTATTTAAACATGTTAGCTTGTCTCAATTTGGTCCTCTTCACTTTAATGCAGCATTTTGGAGAGTCCGGTTTCTTAGTCACTACCATCAACTCCGATGTATTTGTATTTAAACTGAGGCCTTTGTTTTCACTTTGCTGAACTACCACATCTACCTTTTCCTGCAAAATGGTTTCATTCTGTGTTATCAATACAATATCAAAAGCATATCGTAGATTGTTAATGTTCTATTCACCAATTGATATTCCTGGCATTGCCTGTATGTCTCTCAAGATAAACTCGCTGTCCAGAGAAAACAGATGAGGGGACAGAACACAACCTTGCCTCAATCCCTTTTATATATTTTTATATTATGCCACTTGAATGTCAATTCTTATAGCCGCAGTCTGACCTCAACATATATTTTGAATGATCCTGATATCCCTGCCATCAATATGCAAACTTTTCAGCATTTGGGTGATTTCCATATGGTTTATCCTGTTGGACGCTTAAACATAATCTATGATCTAAGTTACCTCCAGTCGTCATGACTTATGTCGTGCAACTGGTTAAAGGTAGCTCAGGACCAGAGAGCGAGGTTGGTGACCAGCTCAGTTTCTTCCTTACTATAATACAAATACAGCGCAAGTTATATCATCAAGATAAAACCGTCTAATGATGTCGACATCATTGTTAGCGATGGGCAACAAACTAACTATATAGGGTGTGAATCTTGGTGGTAGTAGCATGTGCCTCATCATCCAATGGTTGTTGTAAGCTCAAAGAGACTCAGCCTGGACGGTATGCTTTGTTAGCACAGCAGACGATCAACATCTCCAAAACCGATTACGCTGCTGATCGTACATAACGAACTCGCCTCAATACTGGAGCAGTTCCCTAGCTAAACTTAATTGCATCACTTATGATTTTTCCGACATGTCGTTAGAAACAACTTGAGAAGGTTGTAAATGGGGCTAGCAAACAAACCATATACAAACCGATGCTACTGAAACCGTACTGCAAACAATTGGGTTCAGGATTCCCTAAAATCTGGTTAGAGTAGATCACATTAAGCATTGTACCATTAGTCTGACGTCTAGCGTTGGGGTTAATTGATGACAAACCTCTACAGTATTACATATCCCTTTACCTTATTACATATCCCTCTATTACACATCCCTTCACTCATCACATATCCCTTTACCTTATTACACATTTCTTTATTACACATTCCATTACCTTATTAGACATTACTTTATTACACATCCCTTTACTCATCACACATCCCTTTACATTATTACAGATTCCTTTATTACACACCCCTTTACCTTATTACACAACCTTTATTACACATCCCTTTACCTTATTACAAATTCATTTATTATACATCATTTTACCTTATTTCACATTCATTTATTACGCATCCCTTTACCTTATTACACATTAATTTATTACACATCCCTTTATCGTATTACACATTCATGTATTACACATCCCTGTATCTTATTACACATTCCTTTATTACACATCCCTTTACTCATCACATATCCCTTTAGCTTTCACACTGGGGAGAAGAGACTAACGTTTGATGAGCAAATACATACTCATCAGTCATGTTAGTCTCGGAATGGGCTATTCTTCTTGGCAGCCTGGTTAGCGAGGTGGGGGATCGACGGGATCGCTATAATAGCGAACGATACGCAGATGAAGTCAAGCACAACACAACCGCATGGAGGACCCCGGTTCACCGTCCTCAGCAGACTCAGGATGTTAGGAAAGCTTCCACAACCCGCCACTTAGCTCCCTTTTCAGAGCGCACAAAAGAGTAAACTTACTCATTATGGGTATTCACAACAGCAACACCATCAACAACCTTCCAGACTATCGCAATGACAACAGCAACTCCATCAACAACCTTCCAGACTATCGCAATGACAACAGCAACTCCATCAACAACCTTCCAGACTATCGCAATGACAACAGCAACTCCATCAACAACCTTCCAGACTATCGCAATGACAACAGCAACACCATCAACAACCTTCCAGACTATCGCAATGACAACAGCAACTCCATCAACAACCTTCCAGACTATCGCAATGACAACAGCAACTCCATCAACAACCTTCCAGACTATCGCAATGACAACAGCAACTCCATCAACAACCTTCCAGACTATCGCAATGACAACGACTCAAACATTAGTACACACAATGAACACCAGATGTCATATCAACAACATGTTTACAATGTTTGCCTACCTGGAATACATGTCAAGGCATATTATATCGACCAGGAAGTAAATCAGCTGTGCACATCCCATTATTGTGATACTAACCTATGTGATAGCAAAACAAAACAACTGGAAAGAAAACCAAACTCTAACAAGACATTTCACTATTAACTTACATTAAAACAAACAAAATAAAACTCTAACACGACATCTCACTATTAACTTACATTAAAACAAATGAGTATATCAAGAAAATGTGAGAAGAAAGAAACAGAAATAAAACACGTCCATATCATCATCATCAGTTCAGTGTTTGTGAAGATGATTGGGAGCCATAAGAAAATGCGGGATTTTAAAAGACTTCTTGATGATCAACGAAGACTCCTCGGAGGTCCATGGAAACTCATGTGGGGTCAGCAGAGACGCCATGAAAGCCGACAGAGAATTATATGGGGGTATTCAAAAACTGGTATGGAGGTTCAAAAAGCCTCCATTGGGGTCCACACAACTTTGAAAGGTCTGCAAAGACTCATTGGCGGTCCAAGATGGGATCCACACAGCTTCGAGAGGTCTGCAAAGACTCATTGGCGGTCCAAGATGGGATCCACACAGCTTGGAGTGAGGTCTGCAAAGATGATTGGGGGTTCAAGATGGCATCCGCAAAATTTCATGTATCAGCACAGACCTGTTCTAGGGAGTGGGAAAGGGGGGCGGGGGGGGGGGTGTTTGGAGTCAGTGTTCAAGAATATTCCCATGGGCGTCCAGAAATATTCGTGTGGGGTCCTCATATCTTCTATGGGAGCTCAGGAGGACTGATGTGGGGGTCCAAGAAATAAATATTGATTTTAACATAAGATTTGTGTGCTTAGGATTTGAGTTTCGTCTCGCGTGTTGAAGTAATTAGAAGGCAGGCAACGATTTATCATTCAGTGTGTCCATGATCTAAAAAAAAAGGTTGAGAACCATTCTCATTGAATTCAAAGGGGGAAAAAAAAACCACAATAAAAGAAAGCTAAAAACTGGTCTTTCTTATGTAACAGATGTGTGTACATTGCGTGTACATTGTGTCGTAAATTAAGTGGTCGTAAACAAGGATTACCAGTCCCTCTTCTTCGTTGTACGTCCTGAAAAAGACATTTTGTTTGTTTTGTTGATTTTTGTGTGTGTTTACAATTTCCTGCTTGGATTCTACTGGTGAAGACACGCTCTTTCAACCCAAACCGTAGACTTTTAAATTATATCACAACGTATTGGCCATTATATGGACATGCGTGTGTATCTGTAATGTGTTGTGTGTTCCACCATGGCAGTCTTGCAGTACAGTAGTTTTGCTATGCCTTTATGTATGTGAAGAAGAGGTCATACCATTACAAATCTCAGACATGTCTAGGCAAACATGAATGTTTTTTAAGGTCTTTTCGTAGTTTTATAGCAAAACTATGATACCTGCGCCATTCAAGCACTGCACATCCGGTTTCAGCAAGGCACAGTTTAGAAAATTTGATTTGCCTTCCCTCCTCGATCCCCATTCTCTAAACAGCGCAGATGCAGTCATTTTCAGGGTCACCACTCCGAGGCAGAATATGATTTTAGACAAGTCTAGTTCGTTAACTTTGCCGTAAACAACCAGGTATGAGTCGCTGATTCTGACGCAAATAGCCAGGTATGAGATGCTGACCATGACGCAAACAGCCAGGTATGAGTCGCTGATTCTGACGCAAACAGCCAGGTATGAGTCGATATTCCTGACGCAAGCAGCTAGATATCAGTCGACAGCTCTGACGTAAACAGCCAGGCGTGGGTAGCTGAGTCTGATGCAAACAGTCAAGTATAAGTCACTGATACTGACGCAGACAACCTGGTATGAGTCGTCGACCCTCGCGCAAAAAGGCATGTATGGAGTCACTGACTCTCAAGAAAACAGTTAGGTATGAGTCGCTTATCCTGACGCAAACAGGCAGGGATGAGATGCTGACCATGACGCAAACAGCCAGGTATGAGTCGCTGACCCTCACGCAGACAGGCAGGTATGGTCACTGACTCTCAAGCAAACAGCCAGGTATGAGTTGCTGACTCTGACGCGAACAGCAAGATTTGAGTCGCTGACTCTGGCACAAACAGCCAGGTATGAGTCGTTGACCCTCACGCAGACAGGCGATTATGAGTCTCTGACCCTGACGTAAACAGCTAGGTATGGGGTCACTGACTGCTGCCATCTCGTTTCCTGCGTCTTCTGTCTCGGCAAATGCACAGAATACACAGAACACACAGAACACACAGAACACACAAAATACACAGAACACACAAAACACACAGAACACACAAAACACACAGAACACACAGAGTACACAGAACACACAAAACACACAAAACACACAGAACACAAAGCCCACACAGAACAAACAAAACACACAGAACACACAAAACACACAGAACACACAGAATACACAGAACACACACAGAAAGACAAAAACAATTAAAATAATGTTTGTTTTAAAATTCTGAAATATGCCAAATAATATATAAATAATTGTATTAAGAACAAATGAGAATGCCAGACGACAGATAGATGGATTGCAAGAGAGAGAGAGAGAGAGAGAGAGAGAGAGAGAGAGAGAGAGAGAAAGAGAAAGAGAAAGAACGAGAGAGAGAGATGCTTAATGAGAATGATAAGAATGAAAAAATGAGAGAGAAAAGAAGTGAAGACAAGGATGAGAGTGACAAAGATGGAACGACTATAACGAGAGAGAGAGAGAGAGAGAGAGAGAGAGAGAGAAAGAGAAAGAGAAAGAACGAGAGAGAGAGATGCTTAATGAGAATGATAAGAATGAAAAAAATGAGAGAGAAAAGAAGTGAAGACAAGGATGAGAGTGACAAAGATGGAAGGACTATAACGAGAGAGAGAGAGAGAGAGAGAGAGAGAGAGAGAGAGAGACAGAGGGAGTGAAAGAACGAAACATTGAGGTTACAGTAGTGGGAAAGGAAAAGCGGTGTGGGTATGTTAATGGGAAAGAAAGAGGAGGCAGACAATGAAGCGGTGAGGGTATAGAAAGGCTATAGGAGACCGAGAAATAATTAGGAAGAAATTGAAAGAGTGCAACACGGAATGAGAGATATAGTGACGTGGTAGAATGAAATGATGAGACTATAGTACTGAGAGATGGAGAGAGAAAAAGAGAGGAGGAAAGAATGAAAGAGAGTATAGCAGTGATAGTCCCAGGAGGAAAAAAATAGAGGAAAATGTGATGGAGTATAGCGATAGAAGTGAGAGAGAGGTACAGAGGAGGTAGAGAATTTAAAAAAGTGAGAGTATGAAAGGGAGACAAAAGGGAGCATAAAGGGGAGTGAGAGAATGGAAGAGATAGTATAGCAGCGAGAGAAAGAGAGGAGAGCGATAGGAAGGAACGTTTAAAGGAATGAGATTACAGTAATTAGAATAGGAGACCGCCGAAGACGGATGTGTCGGACCGAAAGGTGCAAATATTGCAGTCAAACTGTAAACTAGCGACACAACGCATTCGGTTCTCTGGACTACATCCTGCTACTTACAAAGCCCTGTTCAGGGCTTAGTAGCTGGAGATTGAGACCGAACGCAGAAGAAGAAGAAGAAGAAGAAGAGAGAAGAAGAGAATCGAATAAATGCAAGCGTGATAAATGTAGTAAGGAGAGAATGAGAAGGAAGGAGTGAAAAGGGACATAAAATAACGAGAGAGAAAAATGAAGAGAGGAAGGGACAGAAGGAAGATAGAAATATATACTAAGAAAATGAATGATAGACAGACAGACAAGCAGGCAGACAGATAGACAGATTGACAGAACTGACGGACGAACGGACCGACCGACAGACAGACAGAAACAGAGACAGGTAGGCAGGCAGACAGACAGACAGACGACAGATAAATATATAGATAGATAGATAGATAGATAGATAGATAGATAGATAGATAAATAGATAGATAGATAGATAGATAGATAGATAGATAGATAGATAGATAGATAGATAGATAGATAGATAGATAGATAGATAGATAGATAGATAGATAGATAGATAGATAGATGGATGGATAGATAGAAGGATAGATAGATAGATATATGGATGGATGGATGGATGGATAGATAGATAGATAGATAGATGGATGGATAGATAGATAGATAGATAGATAGATAGATAGATAGATAGATAGATAGATAGATAGATAGATAGATAGATAGATAGATAGATAGATAGATAGATAGATAGATAGATAGATAGATAGATAGATAGATAGATAGATAGATAGATAGATAGATAGATAGAAATATAGATATGTTCCCTTACCACTGTAGAGATTTCCTGTGTGACGTGGGCATCGTGGTTGTGGATGAGAGCCACAGCCACGTTGAAAGCCAACACAAAGACTCCCCACATGGCATAGAGGGCCAGTCCATTCTGTGGAGGTAGAGTTCTCATCTGGTTAATTTTCACCAGATAAAGGGCATCACATAGACGACACTGCTGTCGGGGATGGAGTATTAGAGATTAACATTATACTAATCCTCCGCTTGTTCGTGAGGTGTGATGGAGGCCAGTTGCTATCCTTTTCACCTTTCTTTCCCCACCAGTGTAGTTTAGTTAGTTACCCATCGCAAGCGATGATGGTCCCATCAACAGACGGTTTTATCCGGTTGATGTAACTTGCGCTGTATTTGGATTATAGTGAGGAATAAAACTGCGGTTGTCATCGACCTCACTCTCTGGTCCTGAGCTACCTTATACCAGTAGCAAGACATTAGTCGAGACGACTGGAGGCAACTCAGGATGCAGGCACTCTGGTCCCACCTCCCGTGAGACCAGGTGTCACTATGATACTATGAAACCGCAGCTTCTGTTCATCGCTTTGGGAGGCAAGTGCTTGACCTCTCGACCACAGCGACCCCAGAAGACTGCTGATTCTATAGACAACCAGTGTTGAATTCCAGTCGTGTATTTTGGTCTAAAAGGGACCAGCGGACGATTTGGATGTTCATGCCCCACGAAGTCACCCCCGCGCAGTCCTGCTGGCGTTGTAGGGGTCTGGGCTGATGGATCTGTACTTGTCATCGTGAATCTCTTCAGTAAGCCAGGCTCTGATTTACAGCCCGGTAAACTCGAGCCTGTCAATAAGGGGAATCGAATCCGACACCTTCACTTTGATTATAGTGCTCTAATACTTCGTTACTCAGACGCTCTATTCAGTTTAGAATTTGTTTTTGATTTACTGATTCAATGATTGATTGACACTGATTGTCTTATTGATTGCCTCACTGATTGACTGGTTGATCGACTTAGATATTACGCAATTGACTGACTGATTGTCTGATTGATTAATTGATTAGGAAATTTAGTTATTGGCTGATTGATTTACTTACTGATTGAGTAGTTGACTCACTGACTGATTTATTTATTGGTTGATTGACTGACTAATTTTCCTTTTCACTCCAAGTAAAACATAGAGTTAACACTTCAACTGGCGCCTTATAGGAATCCTGTATCCAAGAATTTATAGTGCCTGTTTCAATTGTAGTGGTTCTATACGATATTACTGTACAACCATATTCAGTCGTCTTTTATGTCACTGTTGTTAGGTTTCAGTTGGCCTATTCTTCACCCAGAGCCCACTCTAGCGGAGAATTTAAATATTCTCTTTCCATGTATCTATCATAGAAGAGGATGGAGGTCAATGATCGCTAACGCCAATCGGCAGGGCACCTGATGATGATGATATTTATCATGGGAGCAAAGAGTAATCAGGTTCAGGTGAAACATACTCATTTAATCTCTATCTGTCGTCCTCGTTTGCGTTACAGCAGTCTAGCCAACGAGGTGGGGATCGACACTGAGTAGTGAGCTGACTGAAGAGCTTCATGCTGCACTACAGCTGGTTCGCCTTCTTCAATGCGCATTCAGATGTCAGAAGGACCCCTGTAGCCTGCTACCAAAGAAAGGTCGTCAAAAGTTAACTCAACTCGGCACGAGTTGCTTCTAGCACCAACAAAAACAACAACAAAAATAACATCAACAATAACAACACGTACATTTGTCATCGTTCATTCTCACTCTCGTCAACTTTTTTCAGTATTTCTTTCTCTTCTTCTCAATTCTTCACTTGATATGATCTATCTGTGTACACCAACAGCTTCTCTTTCTCTTCTTCTCAATTCTTCACTTGATATGATCTATCTGTGTACACCAACAGCTTCTCTTTCTCTTCTTCTCAATTCTTCACTTGATATGATCTATCTGTGTACACCAACAGCTTCTCTTTCTCTTCTTCTCAATTCTTCACTTGATATGATCTATCTGTGTACACCAACAGCTTCTCTTTCTTACATTGGCAATTCTCAACCATCCCTCAATCGCTTCTCTCTCTCTCTCTCTCTCTCTCTCTCTCTCTCTCTCTCTCTCTCTCTCTTTATCACTTCCTTTCGTCCTGTCTCTTCCTCCACCCCTATCTCTCTTTCTTTCTTCAATAACCCTGTAATGTTTTATCTGCCTCTGTTTGTTCTTCTTTTATCTCCTTTTCCCTCCGGTTTTAGTTACTACTCCCCCCTATAGCTCGCCATCCCTCAGCCACCTAATTTGCCTCCTCTCCCATTATCTCTCAATCTTTCCACCTTCCATTATCTCTCACTTAGTATCTATTCACCATTCATCAACCATCCTTTCCAATCTTTCCAAATTGAATCACCTCTCATTTTCTATCTCTCTACATTCTAATCATCATTTGTTCTTTCTGTTTTATTATCTGCCTTTTTTTCATTAATTTTTAGTCACGATATACCTTCTTCTTTCTTTTCTCGCTCTCACTAATGAATCCCAGTTCCTCTGTAGTCTTTCTCATTTCCCTGCCATTTCTTCACTTTATCTCATCTCAACTGCCCACTCCTCTTCCCCCCCCCCCCCCCGCTCTTCCAATCAACAAACTTTTCACCACATCTAACAGCCCACACACATTATCATACACAGATAACAAAATACAATCATTATTCTGCACATATCTACAAACACACATTTAACAGCACCCACACATTATCATACACAGGAAACAACACACGCACACACTACCAAACATTACCCTACAGTTACATCCACACATACCTTAGTCAGACATACACAAAACTATCTCAAAGCGCATTTTTAGATACCTGCACAAGTCCTCGAGTCAGAGCAATCTCCAGGTACATTTTCGCCTTTTGCATCCTGTAGATGTTCCAATTCAAGGCCGAGAGCGATGCACCGTAGGCCGCCCACGTTGTAGCAGTAGTCAACAATATGAACAAGCTCGACGTTGATGTGTACATTCCTGGAAACAGTAGGTGAAGGTCATTAATCGTGCAGATGTTGATACATAATGTCAAGGTCAAGATCATTACATGAAATAGAGGAAGAAGGAGAAGAGTAAAAAGAAGAAATTTAGTTTTATCACAGATTACATGTATGTGTGTATGTGTGTGCATGTATGTATGTATGTATGTATGTATGTATGTATGTATGTATGTATGGGTGTGTATATATGTATTTATGTATGTCTGTGTGAGTGTGTGTGTGTGTGTATGTGTTTATGCATGCACGCATGCATAATAACAATAAACAAGATAAATACAATTATTCGTCAACCGAATATATCACACTTGATACTATGCAAAGTGCAATTACGTAGACATTGCGTCAAAGCTCGTTCAAAATCGAACAATCGATTGCTTGAGTCTACCGATCGTACTCGCACGTAGTTCTTATGACTTCTGAAAGATCGTAGCAATACTTCGTTTTGTAAAAAAGGATATATTACGTAGTGAGGTACAAAGTACAACAGATCTTCATGAGAATATCGCCGAGTGGCGCTAACATACACTTTATGTCCTCCACATTTCCCTTTCTGTCCTCCACACTGCAATTTATATCCTCGACACTCCATTTTATGTCCTCAACTCCACTAAAACTTAATTACTCAATCCAACATCACTCTTTCCCTATCTACTCAATCCAACATCACTCTTTCCCTATCTACTCAATCCAACATCACTCTTTCCCTATCTACTCAATCCAACATCACTCTTTCCCTATCTACTCAATCCAACATCACTCTTTCCCTAACTACTCAATCCAACATCACTCTTTCCCTATCTATTCAATCCAACATCACTCTTTCCCTATCTACTCAATCCAACATCACTCTTTCCCTATCTACTCAATCCAACATCACCCTTTCCCTATCTACTCAATCCAACATCACTCTTTACCTATCTACTCAATCCAACATCACTCTTTCCCTAACTACTCAATCAAACATCACTCTTTCTCTATCTACTCAATCCAACCACACTCTTTCCCTATCTACTCAATCCAACAACACTCTTTCCCTATCTACTCAATTCAACATCACTCTTTCCCTATCTATTCAATCCAACATCACTCTTTCCCTAACTACTCAATCTAACATCACTCTTTCCCTATCTACTCAATCCAACATCACTCTTTCCCTATCTACTCAATCCAACATCACTCTTTCCCTATCTACTCAATCCAACATGACTCTTTCCCTATCTACTCAATCCAACATGACTCTTTCCCTATCTACTCAATCCAACATGACTTTTTCCCTATCTACTCAATCCAACATCACTCTTACTCTAACTACTCAACACTCCCCCTTCTCTCCTCTATCTCTTTATCACTCTTCCTCTCAATACTCTGGACAATACTCCTCTTTCTCCCCTCCACACAGGAACTACCCCCCATCCCCTCACACGGATCGGGGGTTACTTACTGTCATATAAGATAAACCAGGAGACATTGAAGCCGCAAGCAAACATGAAAATCAGCAACATCAGAGGCGACAGCAGCACAGGGTTGGTGTAGATTGGAAATCCGAACGTGTTCCGACAAATGGACACCAGGCCATGGAATGACCAGATAACCTGCCAAATTAAAATAACGCCCCACGTGCAATGTATCCACGGGGGCGGGGATATCGGGCTTGGCTGAGCGGAAGCTACTGTCTCCAGGTCGCTGCGTAACAGGCCTGGAACAACTGAGGAACAAAAAGTGATAAATCTACATATCCACTTTTACTAACTTTTTGGCAGGAGACATTAAATCTTTCCTTTTCTACACAGTACAATTATACGCCACCTATCGTCCATCCGCATATGCGTCCGTGGTCCCATATGGTCGTAGTAGAGCTATATAGTTATATAGAAACCCTGATCTGAGAGCGAGATGTGGCGGAAGTAACTTGGCGTAGTGAAAACAAAAGCTTCCAATATTCAACACGTCTATCATATGCCTGGTGTACACTATACAACATAATTGATTGTGATTTTAATTAATAAATGGAAAGGATACATTTGACTACATCTAGTTTTCAAAGTACAACCGGGTACAAGAACAACAGGGCACAGCTTCAAATTGTTTGAAGACAGGTCCAGATTAGGTATTAGAAAATATTTGAAGCCGAAGAGTGGTGAATTTTTGAAATGCATTGCTGCAGAATATTGTGAAGGCCGAGTTAGTTAATGTATTTAAAAATAGATTGGATGCTTACAGTATTTTCAGTATCGTTGGAGTGGAATAAACTGGTTGTATACAGACTCTAGAGCCTTCTAAACCAGTATAATGAAGTTAAGTTAAGTGATGCCAGACGTATAATGTACAGTATGTATATATATATATATATATATATATATATATATAATGTATGTATGTATGTATGTATGTATGTATGTATGCATGTATGTATGTATGTATGTATGTACGTGTTTACACGTATATATATATATATATATATATATATATATATGTATATATATATATATATAATTTTATATATAAACGTATAACACAGCACACGTGTTTTGATAACCATAATAAACATGTATGATACTGGCTTATCTGTGCAATATACTGTACTTTCTATCGCTAGTTGAATATGAGCTTTCTTTGCTTACACATAGAAGATACTCTTAGCCTCGTCAAATATTTGATCATTTACTATTATCTGTCCAGCAGATTTCTCTAATGTTAATTATCAACGTTTTTATCTGCTCATTATTATGATACAGAGTAGAAGAAGGAAAAAGATAAGGGTTTATCTATAAAAGACGTCCACGTGAGATGGGGGTGGTGGGGGGGGGGGGGGGTATTTAAAGTGCGGACATGGGAAGGATGGTATTAAGTTTAAAGTGGGCGTCCAATTCACACACTTCAAGGCAACTCACATGCAAATCTATGAAGAGTAACGAACCAAATTATCCGTGAAAGCCTCTTTACAGCCCATCTAATCCTAAATAAACGTGCTTCACATTTGATACCTCTTGCCAGGCCTTCAAGTTTCTATGGACTGAAAATCTCTAATAATAGAAGGGAACATTTAATGGCTCGTGTTTCATATTATTCAATCGAGTTATCTATATTCAAATGATGCATTGTAAAGAACTATACTAGGTTCTATGTATAGTTAGGTGATCAGCAAATCTAACCTGATGTGTTTATTTAAGGACATGTGGAGCTTGTGGGAGAGGTCACAAAGGGGGATAGGTCACAAAGGTGGATAGGTCACAAGGGGGGATATGTCACAAAGGGGGATAGGTCACAAAGAGGGATAAGTCACAATGTGAGATAAGTCACAAAGGTGGATATGTCACAAGGGGGGATAGGTCACAAAGGGGGATAGGTCACAAAGAGGGATAAGTCACAATGTGAGATAAGTCACAAAGGTGGATAGGTCACAAGGGGGGATAGGTCACAAATGGGGATAGGTCACAAAGAGGGATAAGTCACAATGTGAGATAAGTCACAAAGGTGGATAAGTCACAAAGGTGGATAGGTCACAAGGGGTGGGGGATAGGTCACAAAGGGGGATAGGTCACAAAGAGGGATAGGTCACAATGTGAGAAAAGTCACAAAGGTGGATAGGTCACAAAGGTGGATAGGTCACAAGGGGGGATAGGTCACAAAGGGGGATATGTCACAAAGAGGGATAGGTCACAAAGAGGGATAGGTCACAAAGAGGGATAGGTCACAACGGTGGGATAGGTCACAAGGAGGGATAGCTCACAAAGGGGATAGGTCACAAAGGGGATAGGTCACAATGGGAGATAGGTCACAAAGATGATAGGTCACAAAGGGGATAGGTCGCAAAGCGGGATAGGTCGCAAACACGGATAGGTCACAAAGGGGGATAGGTCACAAAGGGGATAGGTCACAAAGGGGATAGGTCACAAAGGGGATAGCTCAAAAAGGGGATAGATCACAAAGGGGATAGGTCACAATGGGAGATAGGTCACAAAGGGGGATAGGTCACAATCTGGGATAGTTCACAAAAATGGATAGGTCACAAAGGAGAAAGGCCACAAAGGGGGATAGGTCACAATGGGGTATAGGTCAATCAAAAGTAAACAGGCGTGGATATGTGGGAGGGGAGCGGAACAAAATTGTCAGAATTTTGTTGATGTCTATTATAGATGACAACTAAGACGACGACGGAGAAAAGTATATGAGTGTGGAGTAGTCGCTCAAAATGTATTCTGGGAAACGTAAAGGTAGTTTAAAATCAGATCCTGCCATCGGGATGAAGTGTTAGAGACTTCTCAGTTTATCGTGTGATGTCATCGTAAAATCCCTCCCATGCTACTTTGCATTCACTAACAGCAAATCAGGTAAACATTCACAATTGTTTGGGCTTGAGAGTGCCCCTACTCCGGAGATGCGGACTGAATGTTATGTATTTTTACAGAGAATTACTTGTTTCCCATGGATCAAATAAAGAAAAAGGAAAATAAGAAAAAGACGAGGAAGAAGAGGATAACAATGACGAAGAAGAAAAGGAAGAAGAAGATTCTGATAATGAAGTTTTAGGTAATGAAGAAGAAAAACTGATGCAGAAATAGAAGAGGAAAAGAAGAATATACAGAATAAGTACACGATAAAGAATAGGAAGATGAAGAAAATGGAAGGGGGAGAAGAGGATCCTAAAGCCTCCATTTTGTCGCGTGTGTTAACATTAACCGTCTGAAGAAGATCCTAAAGCATCCATTTTGTCGCGTGTGTTAACATTAACCGTCTGAAGAAGATCCTAAAGCATCCATTTTGTCGCGTGGGTTAACATTAACCGTCTGAAGAAGATCCTAAAGCATCCATTTTGTCGCGTGTGTTAACATTAACCGTCTGAAAAAGATCCTAAAGCATCCATTTTGTCGCGTGTGTTAACATTAACCGTCTGAAGAAGATCCTAAAGCATCCATTTTGTCGCGTGTGTTAACATTAACCGTCTGAAGAAGATCCTAAAGCATCCATTTTGTCGCGTGTGTTAACATTAACCGTCTGAAGAAGATCCACGAGAACGACAACAGCTGAAATCAATACAGCTGGGATATATCAACTTGTCTGTGTGTATGTGTGTGTGTTGTTGTTGAAGCTGTCTGCAGATCGATACGCCAAGTTATCTGCCTGTTAATCTACTTGCTTGTCTGCTGTCCGTTGTATATTTTCACCGACTGCAGAAAAATACGTGTCTTCACCTTAGCTTTGACTAACAAATAATGTCTACTACTCACTGCCTCGAAGATTCCCAATCTTGTCCTTCCTTAAATGGCTTCTTAATTTGTGGCTGCCACTGTTTATTGCTTGTCTACCTTAATACATTTGTTCCGCTTCATGATAGGATAAGTTAATCAGGAACAGAGTCTGGACCTATTTTACATTTTCACCAGTTATGCGGAGTTGTAATAGGGGTGTCAAAGTTAATGGTATGAAAGTTAATTAAATGAAATTTGCTGATGACCAAGCGATAGTGAGATGATGGGTCAGTAGGGTGGGTAGGGGGGGGGAGTGGTAGATTGGGATTGGGGGAAGGCTGGGGTGGAGGGGTGTGAGGTATCTAGTTAACAATCCGTAAACTTACCTATCTCTTGTAGCAAGGCACTTTCGCCACTTCGGTAATCAGTGGTTCGAATCCGGTCCACTATTCACTTACTTTTATGTTGTTGGTTATAAGTTTTCCGAGTGCAGACGACCACATTTCTTCGTGATCGTTACTACTAACAAGCATATTTATCTGCCAACTACTCAACTGCACGCCATTTTGCTATTAAACGAGTTTATGTGCACGACACTAGTTAGGTGAGTTCTTTCCTGGAATCCCTTCATACAGATAGGCATGTTGCTAATACTCTGCTTTCCTGGAATCCCTTCCTACACATATGCATGTTGCTAATACTCTGCTTTCCTGGAATCCCTTCCTACACATATGCATGTTGATAATACTCTGCTTTCCTGGAATCCCTTCCTACACATATGCATGTTGCTAATACTCTGCTTTCCTGGAATCCCTTCCTACACAAATGGATGTTGATAATACTCTGCTTTCCTGGAATCCCTTCTTTCACATAGGCATGCTGCTAAAACTCTCGTTTCCTGGAATCCCTTCCTATACAAAAGGCATGTTGCTAATGCTCTCCTTTCCTGGAATCCTTTCCTACACATTGGCATGTTGCTAATACTCTTCACTGGTTTCTAATGTGGACAGCATTCTTGTGTTTTATTTTCTTATTCTTCTTCTGTAGGTCCACAGTAAGAGAAATGGGTGGCATAGTTATTTGAATACATGTGTCATCACCAATGGGGCACATGTTCAAAACCATGCTACGACATAGTATTTTGATTTTGTCAGGGATGAAGTTCATATCTACTGCATAATACATGGAAACTGGATAAATAGGCGGTCTTTATTCCTCAACCCGTGTGAGCCAAGACACATTGATCAAGACTCCACTTCATGTCCACGCAGTGCTCTGAACATGTCCACGCAGTGCTCCTAAAGATGCCAATGCAGTACTCCTGTAAATATGATTTGTTGCAACCGTCTGGTCAGCCAGGTGGTGATTGATACTGTGACCCCCATAGTGATGAGCCTACAGATAAACATCGCATTGCACAACAGCCAGAAGGCACCATTGTCTATCTTCTTTAGCACACTTTGACATATAAAAATAGTTTCTACCCAGGTACTGTAACAGTCGTTCCAGTTTATGTTAATCTCAAAGGAGAGCCTGAGACAAAGATATACTGAAAATTCTTGTAGCTCGCTGGTTGTAAACACTCCCTTAGACAACCCTCCCCTCACCTCACGACCTACATTTGAACAACATTCCTGCAGACTACGGATTGAGAAATCTGTTCTGTTAAGAACCGAGGTCACTGCAATTTGTGTTGATTCTTCTTCTTCTTCTTCTTCGTACGCAGTCAGACAGTAACCATTATTTTTTCGAAAAAAGCGGCGGTCATCCTGAGGCTGTCGCCACTGCCATAGAGCTTGTCTTGTAGTTCCACTGGTGATGGCCACATCTGCTCTCTCTGATCCTCGTATGTCGGGCAGTTCTGCAGCAGATGTTCAGCGGTCATTTTACCGGTACCGCACGGGCATTCGTCGGTACCACCTATCTTCAATTTGTTGAATAGGTGGTACCTCAGTCTATTGTGGCCAGTGCGAAGTCTGAAGACAACGACCTGCTCTCTTCGGTTCAACTGGTAATAGGCATCGTTTTTGGTGCAACCAGTATGTTCGGTTTCCCATTTGGTCATGTATCTGGCTTTGATAAGCCGTTTTGACTCTTCGTACGTCATACTAGTATCTGTTTGTGGTAGTAATGCACCTTCTTTTGCCAGTCTGTCTGCCTCCTCGTTGCCTTGGATGTTGCAGTGTGATGGGACCCACTGTACCACTACCCTTTTTGGTGCGGACTGCTGGCACAGTTTGCAGAGTGCTGCTCTTAAGTCATTAAGCTCAGTGTTTTTCTGGCTTTTTAGCGCTGTGACTACGGCGAGAGCATCTGTAAGCAGGACTATATGGCTTTCATTTTCATTGTGTGTCACCATTTCTTCCACTGCCGCCCTCAGTGCCTCTGCCTCCGCTCTGAAATTGCTTGTGTATTTACCAGTAGCGAATGACAGTGTTATTAGTCTGCCATTTGGTAGGTTCAGGAATGCTCCTGCCCCTCTGTTCTGTGTAGTGTTTGTTACAGAACCGTCGGTGTATGCATGGGTCCAGTCCATGCTTGGGTAGCTTTTCGATATGAAGCTTAGGGTAGTATCTCTCCTTTCTTTTTCAGTCTGGCAGTTTTTGTTTCCAATACCTGGTATATTTTCTACCACCTCTGGAAATATATCCTGCCTCCAGGTAGGTTTTCGTACAGTAGTGATGGGCTTTGGTGTTGTTAGTGCGTTTATGGGATCTTCGTGCATCTTTGCTTTGGCCATTTCTGCAAAGTTTCTCCGCTTTAGTTTTCCATTTCCCAAATTGTTTAGTCTCTGGTGCATTGGATGGTCAGTCAGTCTTCGGAGTTTCTCTGACTGCAGCTGGGCTCTGCAGTCTCTTCTATCGGTCATGGATTGCAGTTTTGTAATCTTTTCAAGTTCTACAATTGGCGTTGACTTCATGCCTCCTGTTATAACTCTCATGGCTTGGTTTTGAAGTTTGCTAACTTTATCGAAGTTCGCCTTTACTGCTGTTGTCCATGCCGCAATGCCATACTCGATAACTGGTCTCACTCTTCCAGTGTACAGTTTCTTTAGCATGCCTTCGTCTGCTCCCCAGCTTGTGCCAGCAAGTTTCCTCATGATTGCCATTCTTTCTCTGGCTCTCATTCGGTTTTTCTCGATCTGACTTTTCCATGTCATGCGCCGATCAAATGTGACTCCCAGATAGGTCGGGTTGTCGTTTGGCTGCAGGAATTTGCCATGTAAACGTCATTTGGTATTTTGGGGTTTTATTGATAGCGAGAATATTGTGCATGTGGTCTTCTCCTCGTTTATTTACCAGCCACGAGTTCGCCCACTCTTCCAGCGATGTTAGGGCCTGCTGCATCCGATTTCTTGCTATGGTGAGATTCTTTTCAGAGGTCCACATAGCCAGATCGTCTGCAAACATTGAGCTATGGACTCTCCTTGGTATATTCTCTGTAATGTCGTTTATATATACCAGGAAGAGTGTGGGTGACAGTACTCCCCCTTGGGGAACTCCCTGCTCGAGTGTCACCTTTTTGCTCATCTGCCCTTGTACTTGGACTCTGGCCGTTCTTTGTTTGAGGTAGTCGTTGATCCACTTGTACATTTTCCCACAAACATCACTTCTTCTTAGCTTGACTCTAAGTCCGTCTTTCCAGACTTTGTCAAATGCCTTTTCCAGATCCACCCAAACAGCTACTGTGTGTTTCTGTGCCTGGTAGGCATCTTCTATTTCTTGAGCTATGAGGATGACCTGGTCCTCAGTGGATCTGTGCTGTCTAAAGCCGGCTTGCTGTGGAATTAGTATTCGTTTTTCTTCCAGATGCCACATCAGTCTGGTGTTTATCATACGTTCCATCAGCTTGCCGACACAGCTCAGTAGGCTGATGGGCCTGTATCCATTTGGATCTGTTTTGACCTTTCCTGTTTTTGGTACTGGCACCAGTACTGCGTCTTTCCATTCCTGGGGTACAATTCCCTTTTCCAGCTTTGGTTCAGGACCGATAGCAGTTTCCTCTTCGCTGTTTGGCCCAGCCCCATCAGCATTTCGTTTGTTATCCCGTCTTTTCCGGGAGATTTCCTTTTCTTTAATGTTCTCATAGCCTCTTCCATTTCGCTCATTGTTAATTTGGCCATCATGTGCTCTTCAGGTGCCGTATTGATGTTGTCGTGCCCCTTTAGCTCTTCACTAATGTCTGTATGCCTATCTGCAGGGACCTCGATGTGGTTTGCTCTGGCATAGTGATCGACAAAAGCATTTGCGGCTTTCTTACCGGTGAGCAAGTTTTCGCCCTGCTTGATGGTAATTTGTTTGTTTGACGGGGTTTCGTCATTTATGGCTCTGACTAGCTTCCATAGCTTGTTCCCTTCTTTATCCAGGTTTAGGCTTTCCGTTTTGATTTTCCAGCTTTCTCTTGCTGTTTGCTTGAGAGTGTGTTTGTATTTAGCCGTGGCGACTTTGAGGGCGATGTTTGCCTCCATAGATTGTTCCATGCGCCGATCAAATGTGACTCCCAGATAGTTTGGGTTGTCGTTTGGCTGCAGGAATTTGCCATTTAAAATTAACTTGGTATTTTGGGGTTTGATTGAAAGTTGTGTTGATTCATAAATGCCCAGTCTCTCTCAGGAAATGGCAAAGCGTGTGGACACTAATAGTCCCCGTAGCTGACAGGTTGTACATACTCCTGCACGTGCTCTAGCCTCTCAGTAGCCGCTCTCTATCAAAAACGTTTGATTTCGAAATGTTTCAATCTGTTGATCACGTGATCATCCAAGAATGAGTCGTTGCTCAACTTCAAAATCCATCCCTATTTGAATCCCATGCCCCTCCATGCCTGCCTTCGATCCAAAGTTGTCATTACCTTCATTGTAGTAAATTTCAGCATGACCCAGACATCAGATTCACACACGTTGCTGAAGGTTCAAACTTCTCTGTCTGCTGTCCACTAACGTGAAGCCATCCGCCCTGTGCCTTCACGTACAAGGATTGGTTGGAAAATTACCCTCACTAAAGAAATATCAGACAACCACATCAAAGCTGAAGAACCTATAGGTTTTCTTGTAGAATATCATGGTTGTCAGGTTGCGGACACTGCTGTTGGGGATAAAGTATTTTAGACTTCATTGTTCGAGGTCACAGCGTGGTTTGAGCAATTGCCTTGCTCGTGAATTATCTTTCCCTACCAGTAAACCAGGTGACCATGATGGTTTCTGTAATTAGATAGCGGGCATTTTATTGCTGTCGTTGATGAAAGTAGCGTTAAGATGCAGGTTGCACTAGCATTTCGTCCCGAACGTGATGATGAAGGTGGACCATGGTCTTCCAAGTGGTTGGCTTTATCTCAGGCCCATCACTGCTACATGGATTCCTCATCTCGTTAGCTAGTCATACAGCAGCCTGTTTCCAAGGATAACTGGTTGGGAAGTAAGCTGCGTGTACTGGTCAGTATATTTAATGTAACCTTGAACAACATTATCAGACCAGTATATTTTACTTGACCCTTACTAACATTGTCCGATCAGTATATTTTACCTGACCCTGACTAACATTGTCTGTTCAGTATATTTTATCTTACCCTGGTTAACATTGTCCGATCAGTATATTTTACCTGACCCTGGCTAACTTTGTCCGATCAGTATATATTACCTGACCCTGACTAACATTGTCCGATCAGTATATTTTACCTGACCCTGACTAACATTGTCCGATCAGAATATTTTACTTGACCCTGACTAACATTGTCCGATCAGTATATTTTACCTGACCCTGGCTAACATTGTCCGATCAGAATATTTTACTTGACCCTGACTAACATTGTCCGATCAGTATATTTTACCTGACCCTGGCTAACTTTGTCCGATCAGTATATATTACCTGACCCTGACTAACATTGTCCGATCAGAACATTTTACTTGACCCTGACTAACATTGTCCGATCAGTATATTTTACCTGACCCTGGCTAACATTGTCCGATCAGTACGGTTTGTAACCTCCGAACCCATAGAATGACCCAGAATATTCCAAATGATTGAACAGAGAGAATGGTCGCCATCGCCTGTAGTGGACGAAGCTTAGCAATTGTACATGCTCAGCTCAAGGAACCACAAATGTCCAAGTCAAGCATAGTACTTGCTGTCACATTACGAACGTAACAAATATCCCTACACTGTAAATGGTTCTGTAGCGCTTGTATAACGTATTTGTTTGCATATTTAATTGTTATTCTTTATAAAATTATTCACATACAATTGTCTCAGTTTAGCATCTTCACAAGCTTTTTCATCATACGTCACAATACGTTAGACTCAACCAACACCAGTAACATCACCTACTACTACCATAACCAATATATTCTCACTATCATCATCATTATTTTCACCCCTATTGACACCAGCGCTACAACTACCATCGTGATCGTCAAACTGTTTAAAGCTTTAGTTAGACCTAGATTGGAGTACTGTGTACAGGTGTGGAGTCCTTATCATAGAGGGGACATAAACATGCTAGAAAGAATACAAAAAAGAGCGACAAAGATGATAGTGGGATTCCAAAATTACAGTTATGAGGAACGACTCAGAAAAACCGGCCTACAGTGTCTCGAAGAGAGAAGAATTCGTGGTGAATTAATACAGGTTTATAAGTTGATCAGAGGAATCGATAAATTAGACTATAACAAGTTTTTTTTAAAATACAGCCACCCACAATAACACGAGGGCATAGCTACAAGCTGACTAGAGAGAGGTCCAGATTAGATATTAGGAAATATTTTTTTAGTCAGAGAGTGGTGTCTACTTGGAATGCATTGCCAGGAGAGGTAGTGGAGGCAGGGCCAGTTAATGCATTTAAGAATAAACTGGAAGCGCATAGCTTTTAGAGCAAGGTAATGTAGAAGTAACTGGTTGTATACAGACTCTGCAGGGTCTTCTAAACCAGTATAAAGACGTTAAGTTAAGTTATGAGCAGAGACTACGGTTATCACTGCTATCATTGTCAACATCAGAACTAGCAGGCCCATTTTCATTGTCCTTAATACCATCTATCTAAACATCATTGTTATCGCAAGCACCAGCATCATTACTATTGCCCTCACTACCAACAGCATCACTACTATCACCTCTACCAACAAAAACCATCATTGCAACTACCACAACTAACATCACCCAACGCAGCCCGGATACCAACATCATCATTACCACCATTAATAACAACAACATTAGCGCACACACCATCACCACTATTAGTACCAACATCCTCACCACTACCTCGACCATAATCATAACCACTGATACCATCACGATCAACAGCACTTACACCACCACCATTACTTTCACTAACACCATCATTATCCGTACAACCCATAATATCAATATTTGAAACCTTCCCCTCCCGTCCTCATGATCAGCACCATTATCTGCACCAACTTCTCCACCACTACTTTCATCATAATATCCATTCTGTTCTGCAACAAAGCCCACACAAATTCTTTCCTCACCTTCCTGGAATCCATACTGCCGGCCGAGGTTTGAAAAGGCAATAAGAGTTGTTAAAACCACAACCACAAAGTTGACTCCCAGACAAAAAATTTGCAGTGGACTATGGTACATGGCCATCGTCTGAAATGTGATCATATTAGAATAATGATATATTGTGTATGATAACGTGGGATCTGCATACTTTCTTGTATTTCTGATGACTATAGCTACAGGCTCTGAATTGTTCACTCCTGGGATAATGTCGCTGTTAGCAGATTGTATAGAAACCTTTCACAAACGTTTTGAAATGAGGTAACCTCTGAAGCCCTTACAATGTCTTTGTGGAGCTCTGCATTAAAAATAGTGCATGTAAATGTTGTTGTTTTCTACAAGAATACATACTTTTATAGTGAAATGTGATGCCAAAACTGCCTGGAAAATGCTGAGCTGAGACAAAAGGTATCAGCAGCCTCTACGGCCTGGCAAAGACTACAGACTTCATCATGGCGATTGGCATGCAGATATAGCATGACCAAAGAATCCTGAACGTAAAGATAAAATAAAAACAGGTCGTTGCTGTTGTTCTTGTTGTTAGAAGTTACTCATGCTGAGTTGAAATGTTTGTGAAATGTGGAGTTATAGAATAATGGGATTAGGGGGGATCTCAGAAGAAAAAAAATAAATGAGTAAGTCTTGCAAAAATGATGGGTACAAAGGGAAATACTGAATAAAATTATAGTCAGGACAGATAAGATATGTTTGTGACATCAAATGACGTAACACCTGGCTGAAAACAGTACAAGCAGATACAGTGGGTGGTAAGTGGGCTAGAGGTAAACAGCGATATGTTGTTGTTAGTTGAAGCTACTCGTGCCGAGTTAACTCTAGGCAACCATTTCTTTTGTAGGGGGTTGTAGTGGCTCTTCGAACACCAACAGGCGTACTTTAGAAGGTGAACCCTGGTCCTCCTGGCTGAAGTGCAATAAGAGGCTTCTCGGGAATATCGCCGCCATGGGGATTATAGTGTCCATCCCCACCTCGCTGGCCACACTGATGTGATATCCTGCTCCAATGAGCACACACGAGGGTGTGATGTGGTGGTCTTACTCAATGTTTTACCTGACCAATATTTCTCTTCGCTCCTCAATCTACAGATCAATGTACGGCAACGTAAACAATCAATTGTAAATATAATAACCGAATAATAATTGTCGATGCCATTGTGATTAACTGTTATTAATTCTATAAAATCATGTTGGTTTAAAGCGTATCATAAGGCTACCGAAAGAGCTTGTTTCGTATAGAGGAAGTCTTTATCAGAGCATTTCCGGTAGTCCCTTAAAAAATTGTTTTTTAAAACGAGGTCGGTTGCCCCAAGCACAACACTGTCATTGGTTTATATCAAATCAATCTGCTTGACTGTTATGTCTAGAGTCAGTGATTTGTAAGATATAGACTTAAACAGGTCTAGGGTCAGTAATTTGTTAGATACGTTTGAACAGGTCTAGGGTCAGTTTTTTTAAGATATAGACTGTTAAACTGGTCTAAGGTCAGTAATTTGTAAGATAAAGACTGTTAAACTGGTCTAAGGTCAGTAATTTGTAAGATAAAGACTGTTAAACTGGTCTAGGGTCAGTAATTTGTAAAATAAAGACTGTTAAACTGGTCTAAGGTCAGTCTTAAAAAATGAAACATATTGCATGTAATTAACATTTCAAGTTATTACTCTAATGGAAATTAGTTAACACAACCAAAAATGAAGTTTTTCAATCAAGCTCTTTTTAAAAATAAATTTAATATAATCATAAGGATTCAGGTATTGTATGATCTTATAAATAACAGTGATGATTATTAACATAAATCTGATTCAATTTTAAGTGGAGATGACAATTTCCGGAGATGATATTGTCCATGAAGAGTTGGAAGGCAATATAATAATTGAAATTGAATAGCGAATAGAAATATAGCTACAGAACTTGTTTGTCACTTTTGATATTAAAATGTACAATTGCTAGAGATAAAGAGGCAGGGTCTCGGCAGTGAGTTTGAGTAGCCGAAAAGATACAAACATAATTTTCTTCATGTAATCAAATATATGTGAGTAATTTGTTTGTGAATTCAATTAACAGGTATGCTGTATTAGCAATAAGGTATTTTGGAGAAGGACTTGCAGATCTGCAGATGTTCTATGGTGTTCTTGGCTTGCCACCACCAGTTCAGAAGAAAAATCACAAAAGATGGTGTCCATATAAGAAAGCTGTAGCAAATAAAACTGTTGATGAATACAAACACACCAACAGCCTACCTGCTGATGTTATGGACACTATATAACCATTATGTTAGGACTTGCCAGTGCTGAACTACAGAAAAATGATCTTGAAGGATATACACAAATTGGCAATGAGCCAATGAACGGTGTTATCTGGAAATGATGTCTCAAGTATAAGAACCGTGAAGTAACCATGTGAAAGCCGTTGTTCCCATTACAATCTCTGTTTGTAATGATGGGACACAATATCTGCTGTTGGTAATGGAGGAAATGTAATTACATGCTGGCAGGGTTCTGGGACAGTCCTGTGAACACATGGACATTTTTAGAATACAAAGAAACAGAGTAGACCTAATGAGTCCTTATATGAGGCCAGGGGGGGGGGGGGCAAATAAGAGGAGGAGACATACTGAATGATCAATAGGCAGATGCATATCAGACGAGACTACTTTTGAGAATCAAGGTATTTAATCATCAGAAATAGTTTTTTAAAAAGTGTCCTAAACATTACATCGAAAAGGGCAACGTAAGGACGGTTCTTGTATGATATCGTTTTGGTTTTCAAGCAATTTTAATGCAACGTTGTGCACACATTCAAGATAACCATGGCTTGGTTGTTAATTGTGGAAATAAAGCTATGTTACAATGTTCCAGAGTTATTATAATTTGTTGCATTAAAATTCTTTTAAAAATATGAGTAAATATTTGATTTTCTATAAAAACACAACTGTAAAAGATACAGCTTTGGCAGTAGTCTGTAATGAAGAGATAATCTTGAACAACATTTTTAGAAAACAATGTGTGTATGCTTAAAGACACAGGAGAAATCACATGCAGAGTTTTACAAATTGTTTCGAAAATAAATGTTCAGTATTACTTGTTTAATCAAGTTTTACATCAACATTTGGAATGCTACATTAAAATACATGCTATGTTGTTGTAGGGCGATCATTTGTACTGTACCTGTCTAAATTTGATTAGAATATATACATTATATTTATAGATTAAAAACCACTGTAAAAATAATATCCCTCGTTATATAGTTTTGTCCTTGCTTTTCACACCAAAGGTATGAAGTCGAAATGCCGTAACCAGAACTCTTCAGTCGACAATACTGAAAGAAAGGAAGAAAGACATTGCCCTGCCCCCTGCTCTCATAGCCCATAAAACAAGTTGTTATCTCATAAAGTCCCTAATTCTTTATCCCCAACAGCATTGTCTGTTATGGAACTTCCTTTTCATGTACCTGGACGGTTACAGAGGCTCTATGTTTTACAATACGAGTTCAACTCTCACGTATTTAACTCTAAGTACAACATAAACAAATGCGGGTTGTATTCAGCACTAAAACTATTACAAACGATTGGTCCAGAAAGTTTCAATAGAAAAAAACTGTAAGGAACACTTGCACCCAGGATTGGTGACCCAGACCTTATTTCACTCCAAGTGGCGGTTCTGAAAACTGACTGCAACCATGCTGCCTGGTTAAAACAATAGGTATCAAAGGTCAAGGTCAAGGTCTGTCCCATGGAAACAATTGCCGTCGGGGATGAAGATAACTCTTCATGTACTAAGTCGCAGCCTATGTGATGTGGGGTGGTCAGTTCTCTTCCTTTCTGTTTATACCTTCCCCAGCTCGTACGTCTGGTACAAATTAACAGTTGGGTCGACTGAACGAGCGGTTGTACCTGAAACGTACCACTACAGAATCTTTATCTGATCGTCCGTGATTTCGAATCTCAGCACACTGTAGTGTAATCACAGTCTTAGCAAACGATCTCACTGTCGACTAGGCTACACCATCTGGTTCCAAATATGGCATGTTGAAACCAAATTGGTCGCGCCGAAACGCTCAAATATTGCAGCTTCACTGCAAACTATTACATAGCGCAGAAGAAGTGTGCAGGCGAGACGACTCTCCTTTTGCTTACAAGAGACGGATCTGCTTATGCCTAGCAGAGACGAAACAGCTTTTGCCTACCAGAGATGGTGTAACAGTTCCACCCCGAGCAAGAGAGTTTAGGGCAGTTGTGATGTGGTTGCTGATAACAAAGGTACCTGAATGCGTGCCAAGGTTCCGATTTGGGGAGTGGGGGGGGGGGGGGGGTGAGTGACAGACAGGAGGGCAGCGGAGCTTGCTGCGATAGATGAGTGACAGCGGTTCAGAGTAATTCGTTCCAATAACGACTGAATAGAGCCATCCCCCTGAGATCCATTGGTCAGCTCTGATACTGCTTGAGAGTATATAACACTAGCCAAAGTATAGCTCAAACAGGCTGGCATGGAGAGGAGAAGAGTGCATGTAGATAGGAGTCTGTTTAGCTCACCGACTTAGATAGAGGAGCTATTGAGAGACTGTTGTACGAATGTTGAACAGGATCGCTCAAACAGCATACGCCATTTTGAGTCGGGGCCAGCCGCTCAAATAGATATGTTTGGGAGTTTTGTATTAATAGATAATCTGAACGTGTGTTGTACGCAGGACACCTTGTGAACGAGGTATGTCCTGACGAGTTAAGCGAGTGTGTAGATCGACTAGGTGAGATCTAGATGTGTATGTGATGTGTGTACGGCAATAGAACTGGGTTTTGATAGTTGGGAATTCCATCAATAGCTAATGCTTAAAATTTCCGCTTTAGTTCAGATTTATATTAACATATATATAATATAGGAATAATTAGGTAAGATGATATGTATTGTATTGTGTTTGTAATTTCACTACTCATTTTTCTGGTATGAGTATTATATAATAAATATGCCTCCTACTGTGTGCTATGCGTGGCTCCTCAGTAAACTCACCAGCATGGGGATCTGAAAGCCGATCTCTACATTGTTAGCCATATTGCCATGAAACAGCCTGTTTCCAGAGAGAACTGTTTGGAAGTGAGGTAGGTTCTTGATCAGCATGTTTCACTTCACCCTGGCTATCATAGTCTAATCAGTATGTTTTGCCTGACACTAACATTGTTAGATAAGTATGTTTTGTTTGATCTTGACTAACATTGTCTGACAAGTATGTCTCACCTGACCTTGACTAACATAGTCGTATCAGTATGGTTAGTCTGACCCTGACTAATATAGTCTGATCAGTATGATTTGGCCGACCAGAAGTTAGTCTCCAATCACAACAAACATTGTTGTAAAGGATCTTCTTATTTCGATGGGTGTACTGAAAACGGTTGATATGGGTAATATTTACTGTAGTGCATTGCTATTGGTCAGGCGCTGTATCGAAACATGTGCATACTATTTATGGAACATGCCAAGTTTAGAGGACGTGCTTGCGTAGCGAAAAATGGGCATCATTTACTTGTCATTATTATACATTCATAGTTTTACAAATTACCTTATTCTGTACCGTATTAAATAAATAAATAATTAAAAACAATAACATCAACAAATGTATTTCAATTTTTAAACAGAGAGAGATTCATTGAAATTCGTGCTTTATGAAATATCTAACACTTCATTCTCGACAAAAATGTATACTAGGCGTTAACTTGACCTTATTAGATACAATCACAAATTATAGAGAGATCACGAGTACGTTAGTTAGTTGATTAGATAGTCACACATCGCAATCAGTAGCAAGACATAAGTCTAGAAGACTGGAGGTGACTCAAGATTCAGGCACTCTTGTTCCACCTCCCTTGAGACCAGCAATTGATCACACATCGTTTCCGTTCATCGTTATGCGAGGCGACAATATCACTCGCCATGTGAGCGGTGTGTAATGGATATTTTGCTTATCGGACAGGGCCCAATCTCTCCAAGGTGATGTGTCATGGGCATTTTGCTTATCGGACAGGGCCCAATCTCTCCAAGGTGATGTGTCATGGATATTTTGCTTATCGGACAGGGCCCAATCTCTCCAAGGTGATGTGTCATGGATATTGTGCTTATCGGATAAGGAGAAAAATAACAATAGGGGACTCTTTCGAGGCCCCGTAATTGGAAGGAGTACACTTTAAACCCTTTAACGAGGAACTATTGGAGGGCAAGTCTGGTGCCAGCAGCGGCGGTAATTCCAGCTCCAATAGCGTATATTAAAGTTGTTGCAGTTAAAAAGCTCGTAGTTGGATCTTAGGCGCAGGCGGGCGGTCCGGCTCTCGCCGTTTTACCCTACTAATGCCAAGGCGTTGTTACGGTAATCCTGCTCAAGTCGAGAGGAGTCGCAGGTCTCAGACACTTGGTCCACGTGCCTGGCTGATAAGCCAATGATGCGAGGCTACCATCTGAGGGATTACGGCCGAACGCCTCTAAGCCAGGATCCCGCCCCGAATCCCAACATCACTGCGACGAGAGGCAACGATATGGTTGGGACCTGGCGCTCGCGTATCAGCCCGACCCGGTCGAGCCGCAGAAAAAGGTCGCTGCCGTCCCGCCGATCAAAGCGGGCGGGGAGCTGCTCGATATTCACCCCATACGGCGTTGAGGTGTGACACCACTAGTAAAAGACTTACATCTCGGTCGGGGTGTCGTAAGCAGTAGAGCAGCCACCTCACTGCGGACTGTTGAGACTCAGCCCTTGATCATGAGATATGTCGGCACACCAGGCGAACAACATCTCCGTGCCATGACCAGGCTTGTCACCTGGTTAAATCCACTCCTGCCTCACTCTTTACCTCTGTCTGCTATCACTCATCCCATTGGACGCAGAAGAGATGCAGGCCAGCGGACATTGCCCCTCTGCCCTATTGTGACAACCTCCCAGGTGGCGGGGAATGCTAGGCGTACCATCACTGCAGAGGAGCCGAGAAAATAAAGGGAGCAAAGAGATACCCCACTCACATGCATATGCTACGTTTCTGGCAGGACGTGACGATCCTGGGACACAGATACACTGGACTGCCTCTCTTGCGGAATAGTATAAACTAGTACATAGTCCATCATATCATAACATATCATCAGCACACCCTATAGACACAAAGGGTGAAGACTCGATAGTCCTGCAAGACAACCCCTAAGAGAGACAACTCTGACCTCAAACAAATGCTGCCTTGCAGATAGGCTGGGGACAGCCAAAGGCTAAGGAGGGCATCCCTACAGAAACGCCTGATGAAATCGGATGCACTGAGCCACAGGCTTAACGAAACAGTGCAACGTATATCGCTGTATGATGACGGTACAACCTAACAGAAAAAGTGTGGCTCTCATCCTGTGGAGTCCCGCCAGGAAGCGAGAGTGCCGGGCCCCATGCCTCGAAGGGGCCCACCCAATGCTACTGGTGGTCACCCACCCATGTGCTGTGGAGTCAAGGCACAAGGTGATGAGCAAAAACTATTGACCAAAAACCCAAGACCCTCAGAATACTACAGTGGAATGCGGAGGCAGTCGTTAACAAAAAGCTTTCCGTAACACATCACCTGCATGAAGGTAAGATTGACGTGGCATGTACCCAAGAAACGCACCTCAACAACAACCACACATTCTCAATCAGAGGATACCAGACCTTCCGTCTTGATAGATAAGGTTACAAAGGAGGGGTTCTGATACTGACACGTAACTGCATACCGAGTAGCGCAGTAGCTGTCAATCATACTGGACAAGCAGAAATTGTAGGAGTCGACATAATGACACAAGAAACGAAGATACGCATCTTCAACCTGTATGGCCCACGAAACAAAGACCTGTTGCTCTCGAGTATGGAAATCAAGGACTTCAGCTGCCTAGTAGTTGGAGACTTCAACAGCCACTCGGAGAGATGGGGATATTCGGACACAGACAACAGGCAGAGAGAACAATCTATGGAGGCAAATATCGCCCTCAATGTCATCACGGCGAAATGCAAATACACTCTAAACCAAACAATAAGAGAAAGCTGGAAAAACACAACAGAAAGCCCCAATTTAGATAAAGAAGGGAACAAACTATGGAAGTTACTCAGAGCCATGAACGACGAAACACCGTCAAATAAACAAATTACCATCAAGCAGGGCGACAACATGCTTACTGGAAAAAAAAGCAGCAAACGCCTTTATAGAACATTATGTCAGAGCAAACCACATTGATGTCCCTACAGACAGGCATACAGACATTAGTGAAGAACAAAAGAGCCACGACAACATCAATATGGCACCAGAGGAGCACATGATGGCAAAATTAACAATGAATGAAATGGAAGAGGCCATGAGAACTCTAAAGAAAAAGAAATCGCCCGGAAAAGACGGGGTAACAAACGAAATGCTGATGGGGTTGGGCCAAACAGTAAAAAGGAAGTTACTTTCAGTCCTGAACTAAAGCTGGAAAAGGGGAATTGTACCGCAGGCATGGAAAGACGCTGTACTTATACCAGTACCAAAGAAAGAAAAAGATAGAACAAATCCAAATGGATACAGGCCTATCAGTCTACTGAGCTGTGTAGGAAAACTGATGGAGCGTATGATAAACACCAGACTGATGTGGAACCTGGAAGAAAAACACATACTAATTCCACAGCAAGCAGGCTTTAGACAGCACAGATCCACTGAGGACCAAATCACTCTCAAATCCCAGGAAATAGAAGATGCTTACCAGGAGAAAAAACACACAGTAGCGGTTTGGGTGGATTTAGAGAAGGCATTTGACAAGGTGTGGAAAAAGGAATTATTTTTTATTTTATTTTTTTGCGTTTGCCTTATTTTCCTCTAATCCCCAAAGGCGGTGTGCGTTGCACTGTGTTTTTATTTTGCACCTGTCGGCCCAGTGCATCCGACCTCAGCACGCATTTTATGTAAGGGTCTGCTTCCTCCTGCATTTTCTAAGGGTTTGCTTCCCCGGGGTAACGGCCGATGGGGATCGAACCCAGCACCTTCGGGTCGTGAACCGTGCCACTTAACCACCAGGCCACGCCGTCCCTGAAAGAGGAACTTAAAGTCAACCTACGAAGAAGTGAAGTTTGTGGGAAAATGTACAGATGGATCAGCCACTACCTCGAAAACAGAACAGCCAGAGTTCAAGTACAAGGGCAGATGAGCAAAATGGTGACACTCAAGCAGGGAGTACCCCGAGGGGGAGTACTGTCACCCACACTTTTCCTGGTGTATATAAACAACATCTCAGAGAATATACCAAGGAGTCCCCAGCTCCATGTTTGCAGATGATCTGGCTATGTGGACCTCTGAGAAAAATCTCACCATGGCAAGAAATCGGATGCAGCAGGCCCTAACATCGTTGGGGAAGTGGGCGAACTCATGGCTGGTCAACACAAATGAGGAAAAAACAACATGTGCGATATTCTGGCTTTCAAATAAAACCCAGAACACCAAAATAAGTCTTAACGGCAAATATCTGAGGAAACTTGCCGGCACAAGCTGGGGAGCAGACGAAAGTATACTAAAGAAACTGTACACTTTAAGAGTGAGACCAGTTCTAGAGTATGACATTGCGGCATGGACAACAGCAGCAAAGGCGAACTTCGATAAAATTAGCAAACTTCAAAACCAAGCCATGAGAGTTATAACAGGAGGCATGAAGTCAACGCCAATTGTAGAACTGGAAAGATTACAAATCTGCAATCCATGTCCGACAGAAGAGACTGCAAAGCCCAGCAGCAAACAGAGAAACTCAGAAGACTGACAGACCATCCAATGCACCAGAGACTAAATAGATTTGAAAATGGGAAACTAAAGCGGAGAAACTTTGCAGAAATAGCCAAAGCAAAGATGAGCGAAGACCCTATGAACACATTAACAACACCAAAGCCCATCCCTACTGTACGCAAACCTACATGAAAGCAGCATGTCATTCCGAAGGTGGTAGAAAGTATACCAGGTATTGGAAACAAGAACAGGCAGACTGAAAAAGAAAGAAGAAACATAACCTTGAGGTACATAACGAAAAACTACCCAAGAATGGACTGGACCCATGCATACACCGACGGCTCTGTAACAAACCCAACACATAATTGAGGGGCAGGGGTATTCCTTAGCCTACCAAATGGTAGAAAAATAACACTGTCAGTGGCAACTGGAAAATACTCAAGCAATTTCAGAGCGGAGGCAGAGGCACTGAGAGCTGCAGTAGAAGAAATGCTGAC
Source organism: Ariolimax columbianus (assembly GCA_036924085.1). Classification (NCBI taxonomy): domain Eukaryota; kingdom Metazoa; phylum Mollusca; class Gastropoda; order Stylommatophora; family Arionidae; genus Ariolimax; species Ariolimax columbianus. The sequence goes on along the minus strand of JAVGWX010000002.1, from coordinate 148,921,986 downwards.
AGGCAAATGAAATGAAAGCCAGATAGTCCTGTTTACAGATGCCCTGGCCGTTGTCACAGCACTAAAAAGCCAGAAAAATACTGAACTTAATGATTTAAGAGCAGTACTCTGTCAATTATGCCAGCAGGCCACACCAAAAAGGGTAGTGGTGCAGTGGGTTCCATCTCACTGCAACATCTAAGGCAACGAGGAGGCAGACAGACTGGCAAAAGAAGGTGCAAGACTACCACAACCAGATTCTATTGTGACCTACGAAGAGTCCAAAAGACTTATTAGAGCCAGATACATGGCCAAATGGGAAATATAACATACTGGCTACAAAAAAAAGTTTGCTTTTACCAGTTGAACAGAAGAGAGCAGGTCGTGGTCTTCAGACTCCGCATAGTCTACAACACTCTGGGGTACCACCTATTCAATAAACTGAAGATAGGTGGCACTGACGAATGCACTTGTGGCACCGGGAAAATAACCGCTGAACATCTGCTGCAAAACTGCCCGACATACGAGGACCAGAGAAAACCAGTGGCAACACTAGACAAGCTCTATGGCAGTGTCGACAGCCTCAGGATGACTGCTGCTTTTTTCGAAAAAATACAGGTTGACGTTTGAATGCGTACGAAGTAGAATAAGAAGAAGAAGGATAAGGCCCAATCACTCCAAGGTGATATGTCATGGACATTTTGTTTATCGGATAAGGCCCAATCCCTCCAAGGTGATATGTCATGGACATTTTGTTTATCGGACAGGGCCCAATTTACTCCAAGGTGATATGTCATGGACATTTTGCTTATCGCAAAGGGCCCAATCTCTCCAAGACGATGCGATGCGTTAGTCCATTATTGTTTGTCCGTGTGTACATTTCACAGCCACATCAAAAGCGGCACTGTCAGGAAACAGAGCGAAGAATGTCAATCTCGTAAAGTTGAGCCGTGTGCACTAGACGTACGTCACAAGACAACCAAATAGCCGAAGACCATGCCAGTATAATCGACGGAAAAACACCACACAATGAACGAACTAACTAATCCAAATCGAAAACCATAACACGTTTCCGTGGACACAAGTATGAGTCAACTAGTGAATTCCAGTAAAATATGTGGCCTGGCCGCATTCAAAATGGATTAAAACATGAGAACAAGACTCGGATGGGGGCCTGTAAGGCGCCATTTTGGTGTGGCTCTAAGAACACATGCGTAGGTACAGAAACAAGTGAAAGACAGAGCATCCAGTCAAGCAGAACAATGTGAATATTAGTATTATCATCATCATTTAGCACGTCGTTTGCAGAACATCGGTGTCATTACATCGCATGAGATAACCAAAACATCGGTGTCATTACATCGCATGAGATAACCAAACATATGCTGTCATTACATCGCATGAGATAACCAAACAATCGCTGTCATTACATCGCATGAGATAACCAAAACATCGGTGTTATTACATCGCATGAGATAACCAAAACATCGGTGTCATTACATCGCATGAGATAACCAAAACATCGGTGTCATTACATCGCATGAGATAACCAAAACATCGGTGTCATTACATCGCATGAGATAACCAAACATACGCTGTCATTACATCGCATGAGATAACCAAAACATCGGTGTCATTACATCGCATGAGATAACCAAACATACGCTGTCATTACATCGCATGAGATAACCAAACATACGCTGTCATTACATCGCATGAGATAACCAAACCATCGGTGTCATTACATCGCATGAGATAACCAAACATACGCTGTCATTACATCGCATGAGATAACCAAACATATGCTGTCATTACATCGCAAGAGATAACTAAACATACGCTGTCATTACATCGCATGAGATAACCAAAACATCAGTGTCATTACATCGCATGAGATAACCAAACCATCGGTGTCATTACATCGCATGAGATAACCAAACATACACTGTCATTACATCGCATGAGATAACCAAACCATCGGTGTCCTTACATCGCATGAGATAACCAAACATACGCTGTCATTACATCGCATGAGATAACCAAACATACGCTGTCATTACATCGCATGAGATAACCAAACATACGCTGTCATTACATCGCATGAGATAACCAAAACATCGGTGTCATTACATCGCATGAGATAACCAAAACATCGGTGTCATTACATCGCATGAGATAACCAAACCATCGGTGTCATTACATCACATGAGATAACCAAAACATCGGGGTCATTACATCGCATGAGATAACCAAACCATCGGTGTCATTACATCGCATGAGATAACCAAAACATCGGTGTCATTACATCGCATGAGATAACCAAACCATCGGTGTCATTACATCGCATGAGATAACCAAAACATCGGTGTTATTACATCGCATGAGATAACCAAAACATCGGTGTCATTACATCGCACGAGATAACCAAAACATCGGTGTCATTACATCGCATGAGATAACCAAACATACGCTGTCATTACATCGCATGAGATAACCAAAACATCGGTGTCATTACATCGCATGAGATAACCAAACATACGCTGTCATTACATCGCATGAGATAACCAAACATATGCTGTCATTACATCGTATGAGATAACCAAACATACGCTGTCATTACATCGCATGAGATAACCAAACCATCGGTGTCATTACATCGCATGAGATAACCAAACATACGCTGTCATTACATCGCATGAGATAACCAAACATACGCTGTCAGTACATCGCATGAGATAACCAAACCATCGGTGTAATTACATCTCATGAGATAACCAAACATACGCTGTCATTACATCGCATGAGATAACCAAACATACGCTGTCATTACATCGCATGAGATAACCAAACATACGCTGTCATTACATCGCATGAGATAACCAAAACATCGGTGTCATTACATCGCATGAGATAACCAAACCATCGGTGTCATTACATCGCATGAGATAACCAAACATACGCTGTCATTACATCGCATGAGATAACCAAACATACGCTGTCATTACATCGCATGAGATAACCAAACATACGCTGTCATTACATTGCATGAGATAACCAAAACATCGGTGTCATTACATCGCATGAGATAACCAAACCATCGGTGTCATTACATCACATGAGATAACCAAAACATCGGTGTCATTACATCGCATGAGATAACCAAACCATCGGTGTCATTACATCGCATGAGATAACCAAAACATCGGTGTCATTACATCGCATGAGATAACCAAACCATCGGTGTCATTACATCGCATGAGATAACCAAACCATATTGTTTCCTGTCTTTAAATGTACTCAACACACGAGCAAGTTCCCACCATATTTCTAGTGTCATCATTTCTTATTTGACCTCTCACCAGTGATATTGATGACCTTCCAAAGACGTTTCATTTCACACGTATGTATTTTCCTCTCTCGCATCTTTGGTAAGTGTGTTGTTTACTTAACATTGGTAGCACATTGCTGGTATAAATATGTTGTTAACTATTTACACCCTACGCCTTAAAAAAGACCGTATATATTCAATAATGCAGAGAGATAATTCCTTGCTTACATTTGCTTACAAAATATATTTAAATTGTGTTTTAGTACAAACAAATAATGACATAATGCATTGGATAGAATAATAATTAAGTTTTCTCAACAAAATGTATTTTCACGTTTGGCTGTAAAAGGTTAATCAGCTGTTTAGTAGACAAGCCGATGTTCAAGAGTTTAAGCTGGGGTAAATATTGGTAGATCAAAGCATATTCTGTCAACTAGTTTCGATTTTTGATATTGATATTGTTAACACTTATGTTGTGTTATCACAGTACAATTGTAAAGTGCGGCACAGTACACTGTAACACACACTCGCCAACGAACGATCAGGAAGAAGAGGATGATGTTAATCTCAAGGGATCGTAATACACCAGTTTCTCAAAAGGTTGCAAGCAATAAAGAAAGTAAACCTGTAATAGACAACAAGCCCCAGTTAGGGTGAGCGGGAGAGTGAGTGATTGATCCTGGCAGAAACATTGTACACAATATACCGTTATTGTTGTTGTTTATGGTATTGTTAATTGTGTTATTGTTGTTGTTGTTCTTGTTGTTATTGTTGTTAAAACCTATTGGAGTTGAATGAATTTTTTTACTCCTGGCAACGTTATTTTTTTGGTAGCAGGTTACAGTTACTCTTCTAATTTCCTGCAGCGTGCTCACTAAGGAGGACCCTGGTTGTAGTGCAATTCGAGCCTTCTCATTAGACTCGCCGTTCCTGAGATCGCAGTGACGATCTCCACCTCGTTGACCAGACTGCTGTAGCAGCCAGTTTCTAGGAGGAAGGCTAGGACGTGAGGTGGAGATTTTGGCCAGCATGTTTCACCTGCCCTGACGGAGGTGAAGATCTTAGCCAGCATGTCTCACCTGACCCTGACGTGATGTGTAGATCTTGGCCAGCATGTCTCACATGACCCTGACGGAGGTGAAGATCTTAGCCAGCATGTCTCACCTCACCCTGACGTGATGTGTAGATCTTGGCCAGCATGTCTCACCTGACCCTGACGTGAGGTGTAGATCTTGGCTAGCATGTCTCACATGACCCTGACGTGAGGTGTAGATCTTGGCCAGCATGTCTCACCTGACCCTGACGTGAGGTGTAGATCTTGGCCAGCATGTATCACCTGACCCTGACGTGAGGTGTAGATCTTGGCCAGCATGTATCACGTGATCTGATGGAGGGGAAGATCTTGGCCAGCATGTATCACCTGACCCTGACGTGAGGTGTAGATCTTGGCCAGCATGTATCACGTGATCTGATGGAGGGGAAGATCTTGATCAGCATGTTTCACCTGACCCTGACGTTAGACCTGTCTCCCAGAAAACACCATTGATGCAGTGAGGTAACAGCATATATATATATATATATATATATATATATATATATATATATATATATATATATATATCATAACATGCTGGGGTATAGTTGAATCTACGAGATGCTATTTGGGCTTTACAAGCACCCATTATGGAAACACTAGATATAGATGAGAGTGGTATTTGGAAGTCTATCAATTACAAAATAATAGACGGGACTCGGCAATAGAGGAGCCAGCAATTCATAGACGAAAGAGTTATGCAATCAAACGATGTTTGAACGGAGTGAGGCGCATAAGAGAACTGAGTATACGCATAAGAGAATTGAATGGGCACATACGAGAATAGAGTAGGGTGCATGGGAGAACGGAGATGGCATTTAGGAGAGTGGAGCAGGAGCGTGCACAATGATCTACAAGAGACAAAACTATCTATACCCTTCGCCATTTGCCGACTGAAACTCAGTACCTATGGGTATTCCCGGAATGCAGTTAAGTCGATTCTTAGGAACAGAACAGAACAAATCCTTACACATACATTGTACATAACACATCGTTCAGAGAGTGTGTGATTGACATATAGATCTCATATCTTTACAGACATATTGAACAGAAAAGGCCTTTGATAATTTACATCTTTTTAGAAGAGTTGTGTTTACGTCAGTCTGCCGTGCAACAAGCTGTTGATATTATATAATCAGCTTTCTTTACCTTATTTAAATAAAATCTAATTCGGTTTTATAATCTGTAGAGTTTCTTCTAAGCTGTCAGCTTCATTGATCGATTTAATGCTTCAGTTATTGCACATATAAGAAGATAGAAATATAAAACAGTCGTTGTTTGAAGCTGCTCGCACTGAGTTAACTCTTTGTGACGTTCTTTGGTAGCATGTTACAGTGGTTTACTTCCCGAGGTGAACTTTATAAGTTGGCCAGGAGTCCTCCTAACTGGGTGCAGTGCGAGGCTCCTCAGTTAACACGCCACTGTGGGGACTAAAGTGTCGATCCCAACCGTGTTAGACAGACTACTGTGACAACCTGTTTCCATGAGCACGATCAAAAACGTTAGGTGTGATCTTGATCGATATGTTTCCCTGACTCTGATTACTCTTCATGTCCATAGACAAGAGTCAAACTAACACTGCTGTTGTTGTTGTTGTCAGCAATGTATATTTATGTTATTTTGGTGGAACACGCTCAGTTTAAATACAGACCTTGTCCATTTTTTTTTATTTCCCATCCTGATCGCGTGGCAGTCAGCTTGAGATTAACTCACATAAAGACTGAATGTATCCAGGGATAGCAGCCTCGCTTGTGAAATAACAAAACTCCAAACAAACAACTACCATACTTACTTACTTTCCGCGTCCAATCGCCACGTTATGTAGTATGCATCCAGTATTCATCGATATGGATTGCCTTGTTATTTGCCTCCAGCAATCCATGAAAGCTATGTGTGTGTGTGTATATATATATATATATATATATATATATATATATATATATATATATATATATATATATATATATATATATATATATATATATGAAGGGATCGATATGGCTGAGAGAGAAGGCACTCTCAAGGAACAAATAAACGTAAGCACGACCTGTGGGAGGCGAGATCTGCGACAAATCCTATCAGAGTAGTGCGATAGACTTGCAGGTACATAAGGGAAGCATTGGCAGTTGATAATCTAAAAGAGAATGTTGCTAAGCTGGTGTCCAGGCATCATTCTTAAGGCAGCAACATCTCTATTCAATAGTGACCGGCATGAAGTCCACATGGAGGCGGCGTCTCCATCGAACAAAGATATAAATGGCCAATCACATGTTGTCTGCACACTGGATTACTAATATTAAAAAGACATGTACACGCCCACAATAGTAGAAGAGGAATGACTAAATCAAGCGAAAAAACGTTCACAATTCTTAAAATATTTACGAATTAAAATTTCTTGACCCCCTTGTTTTTACAGCGGCTCAACAAGGGGTACACAATAGTTGCACTGCAACCTGTCAGACATGTTATAAGAGGCGGCTAAGGTGAGCGAGAGCAGAGCCAAATAACCCCATCCTGTAGAAAACATCAAGTTAAAAAAAAAGAAGACTCTTACACCCTAATGGTACATGGGGAATGAGTCATGTCAGACAGTTCTTGAAATATGTAGCAGTAGCCCTGTCGGATTTAAACCCGTGTAGTGCATAGTTACGGAATCGAAAGGGAAAAACTCTTCAGTTCATTGTGAGACAGGTGGTGCAGATGAGGATGTAAATATTAGGGTACCTCTTCTTCTGGGATCATTATTCATTTAAGTTGAGGCTCTAGATTCTTCAGCGTATCATTACCTTCATACAGTTTCTACTGGAGTTGAGTGGCCTTGGGTTCTACCCTCCTCAGATCTGTGTGCTATGGGCAGTCCTGAAGTACGTACATGTGCTGCTGTCATGTCTGCCAAGTCGCAGTAACAAAGGCTGGTCGTACCTATCTTGAATTTGATGCACAGGTAATGCCTCATTCTGTTGTGACCAGTTCGGCGACGGAGTATGATAACTTGGTCTTTTCTGGACGGTTGGTATTATCCGTCATCAGCGTGGTGTTGGTATGTGTTACTCCAGTAACTCTACATTGTGTTGCCATTTTATTTTGGCTTTTGTTTTCACATAGTTGATGAGGTATTCTTTCTGTATCAGTCTCATCTCCTTTTTCCCAGCCTCCTCCATGACTCGACTGTCGACCTTCAGTTTTTCCCTCGTTGTTACAACGGAATCAATGCTTTCTTGAACCTTTGAGACATTTTCACAAAAGATACCCTCAATTCAATTCCTTGTTGTTGTTGGATTTCAGTGCCGTTATGGATGAATGTGTATCAGTCAGTATCACGATTTGATTACTGTTATGGCTGACTGTGTATCTGTCAGTATCACGATTTGATTACTGTTATGGCTGTGTATAAATTAGTATCACGATTTGATTACTGTTATGGCTGACTGTTTATCAGTTAGTATCACGATTTGATTACTGTTATGGCTGACTGTGTATCAGTTAGTATCACGATTTGATTGCTGTAATAGCTGACTGTGTATCAATTTGTATCAGGATTTTCCCATGCACATGGTTTTTGTGTTGTAAGGCCATTTCTGCTGCAGTCTAAAGAGCTCTGGAGTTGCTAAAGAACTTGCCTGTAGCTATAGACCGGTTTAGCATTTATAGTTTTTCTGTCTGATCATTACGCTTCCTTTTTCTCTATCCCGGGCCGCATTAGTAGCCTAGCCATCTGTAGTGACATGTAATCATTAGCGTCTATGTAATATTTTTGCAATGCGTTTTCTCTCCAAGCATGTCTGCATTCTTGTTTCTCTCTTTGACCTCTTCTATTTTTTTCTTTCAACTCTGAGAGAGTGCATACCAAAGGAAGGGGAGGAGGGAAAGGGGTGGGGTGGAGTGCTAACTGATTATGTGCATTGATTCTGTTTGTGGCCACACTTTGAGTTTTTCGTGAAGTTACTTTTCTCTGCCTGTTCATTCTTTGGTGCATTGCTTGGTTCGGGGATGCGTGTGGTTTGGTTTTGGACTATACTCATTTTACCAAAGTGAGTTCAAGGTGCAAAGGCCTGAACCTTGATGCCCTACTCCAGTACCTGTCTGACATTTCCTGTGTATAGTTCTGTTGATTTTGTTATCCGCACCCCAATTAGTGACTGCTTGTTCATTATACCCATTCGGCACTTTTTTCAGTGTTTCTATCTGCTTGGCCCATTCTATGATCCAAGGTAATTGTAACTCCCAGAAACGTTAGGTTTTATTCTGGTGGGAGTGAGTCTAGTGATCATTTATGGTTAGTACCGCTGTCTGTTTCTTGTTTGATAACCTGAAGACTGCATATGTTGTTTACTATTTGTTTATGGTCAGCAGCCATAATTGTGTCCAGTGTTCTAGTTTCCTCAGTACTTCTTTCATTCCATTATTTGCAACTGTCCTTGCCCCTTCACTTTACCAAAATGAGAAGTCATTTGTATACATTAAAGTATGTACATGCTGTTCTATTCTTCTGAAAATAACATATCCAGTTACATAAACGCCCTCTTATTCCCATTCTAAGAAGCTTTATCTTGAGTTCTTCTTTCCAGACCCTGTCGAAAGCCTTCTCCATGTCTATGCATCTCACTAGTGTGTGCTACTTTCCTGAAAGGTATACTCGATCTTTTGTGCAATACATGCTACCTTGTCTTATGCTAATCTAGTTCGTTGCTTCGTTATTATTTGTTTTCCTTCTAGATATCAAATAAATTATCAATTAACCAGTTTTACCATTCATTTTTACCATCCAGCTCATACCAGAGCTGAGACCTGTACAGTGTCATCTGCCCCTGTAGAAGTACAGGTCGACTAAGAACTAAGAACTATTAATTTGTTCATGCAGCTGAGTAGGCTGACTGGTGCACAGCTATTTGGGTCTAGTTTGTCCTGACCTTGCTGATGGTTTCCATCAATTCCGTAGGTACCTGTCCTGTTTTCCAACTGCCCTTTATTACCTTTCAGAGCATCTTCTTTGTGTTCTGTCCGATCTTTATTAGCATATCGTTTGTGAAACACATGATCACTCTCATATTCAACGTATGAGTTACTTGTTTGGATGTCGTTATATAACTTATGTTCGTGGAAATATATTTGATCATTTCTATTCTGTGTTTTAGTTCAGTTCCGCAGTATCCATACTCCATTATTATATTTCGAAAATTGTAAAAACAAATGATCTATTCTAGTGCACGATGCTCTATTCTTATCTGTAGAACAGGTGTCTTTTCCACTTTGTTAATTAACATAGTTTTTGTTTTCTCAGTGTTTAACGTCTGATCTATATCCAACTGTTTCTCCCTTGAATCGCCAGTTCCTGTAACTCTTGTCAGCTTTCAGCTAACGAAACTGTGTCATCCGCATATCTCAGATTATTTATTGACATCCCACGTCTAATGAGACCTGGTATTTCCTATAACTGTTAAAAAATTGTGTGTGTGTAAATGTTAAACAGACGAGGGAATAGTTTTGGTCTCACTCCTCATTTCAATGGATAAATGAGGAATAAAGCCTGTAAGATCTTACCATAGCAGTATTCTTGTGTCTTTCCCATCAGTACGTAGTTTTCCCAGACATGTAATTAGTTTATCATGCTGGACTGTTAAATGCCTATTTTCAGTATATAAAACACATATAGATTCTGGTTATTTTTAGGTGTACTTCTGTACATTTATCTGATAGATTTCTTAAACAGAGTAATGCTCCTCTTGCCCCGCTGTTCTGTGGAAATCTTCCTCTGCTATTTCGTTGTCAACTGTACGTCTATTTCTCTTCTGTCAAATTGTGAGCACTATCTTAATTGTGCGGTTGATCAGACCGACTTAAATCTGAACATTCTTTCATTTCGTTTAATAATGTCGTTGGTCATGCATACTTGATTTTTCTTAAACACTTATGTCGTTAGAGTTTCAGTTGCGGCTTGGTTGCTCTTGCAGTCTCTTCAGGGTATTCTCTATTGTTCCATGCTCTCTGAAAGTAGGCTATGAAATTTAGTTTTGACTTTCGCTAAACATTTCTGTTTAATGTCTGGCTGCTTTAATACAGATGTAACTAATTTAGGATATTTTAAATATCTTCTTTCTAAATATTGTGGCGGCTATTTTGTTAATCCCTACAGGATTGTGATGGACATTCACTCCTGCATCTGGAGACATTTATTTCATTGTTCCACCATTTTTTTAATATGCCTGTTTAAAAATAAAAATCAATCTGCATTCTTAATATATCTCTTGGGCTTTTCCACGTGTATAATATTCTTGGAGCTTGTTGGGAAAATGTGTTTCATATAACTGCACTTTTTTCTGCGCAAAAATGTATCAACATATTTCCTTTTATTATATATTTTTCTCAATCCAAACTGCCCTTTATGTTCTGGTATTTTCAGTTAATTTTTTTAGATTTTATATCTCTCAAGCACTATCATTACTTAGTCTGTTGTAAGTCCTCATAATATTCATCATTTTGTCATCCCTTTGTTCCTGAATTGGTTTTTATGTTTGTAGAATATCAATATCGAATGGTTTATCCCTCAACTTAACCCACATCATTCGATCATTGTTTGTCCAATAACCAGGCACACATATTTCGATTTGTCGTCTTATCAATCTTCCTGTATACTGTTCTTTCCTTATGTATCATGCATCAATACATCACGTTTTACATCGCTGCCTTCTGAGGTTAAACCGTCCAGCCTTCATAATCCTCACAACTTCCCCGACATTCCATGTTCCAATTTTTAGTCACATACTTTCAGTTTCAGGTGGTCTTTGCCAGAGAGCGCCATTTCTGCAGAATTTAGGAAGCATTCGTTATTATAAACTTCTTTAACTCGCTCGAGCAGTTTCCTTTTCCCTTTTCCCAGTTTAAATGTACAACATATTTTCCAATAGGGGACCAGATTGTATCTACACAACAGTATTTATTTGTTTAACCTCGATTCTATGTAATGAATAATACATGGTTGTTATTGTTGTTGTTGTTGAACGTCCACGATGAGTAACTTTACTCTTTTGTGCGCCCTTCAAAGAGTTTTGAGCTGGCTGAAGTAGTTTCCACAATATGTTCATCCATGGCATGCTGATGATTGTGAAATTGGGTTCACCAAGCTGTTGTACTTCGCTTGGCTTCATCTGCGTGTCGCTCAATACTACGGGGATTAGTTCGATACCCCACATCGTAGTGTTCTTGGTCAGAATATTTTACCTGACTGATTGTCTGATCAGTATGTTTTGCCTGACCAGACGTCAGCATCCTCTCTCAGCGTAAGGCATGGGGAAACCCTATTATTTTCCATTGCGACCAGTCGTTATAATCGTATATGCGTCTCTTATATGCTATACAACATTGTCTTTCGCTCAGTTAACAGTGCTATGGAATATAATTAATTATAAATTAGTTTTTACCTTTTAACACATTAAGTCACATGAGCCACTCACAGAGCCCGAAACGTTTATTAGTGACAATATTTTGGCAGCAATAAAGCGAATGAAGAATGAACCAAACACTTTTAGATCCGATCCAGTATTTTAATTGACAAGAACAGTTTTCAAAACTGCTGCTCAATTTGTACATACTCTTCGGTGTGGGGGGAACGAACAAAAAGAAATCAATTGCACTTTGGCATATTACTCAATTCAGTAACTAGTGTGTTATACAATTATGTTGTCTGTTAAAGAAAAAAATAGAAGTTATCAAGTCAGCATTTTTTCCCCCAATTTTGTTGTGTGTTGGAATTGGAGCTGAAGGTTGTGTGCAGATAGATAGCCTAGCTTGAAGCGAAAACTAGTTCTGAAACTGACACTACATGGATTGACAATACATACAACAGCCAAGCAAACGGCTCGCATAAAAACATGACACCTTCCCACGCACCAAACTACGTCAGATGACCGATGAAATGAATGACTATAGTGGACTGCATGAATATGTTGATTATTACCTTGAATCCAGTATCCTATTATCAGGAAACAGAACAATTAACCACACGACTTGGTAGTTTTAACCGCCACCACAATTACCATATCGTTACAGCTATAACAAGATGGTGGTTAAGTTATTAAGTTTCAAGTTTTACCTACCACTTAAGATCCAACCTTCCAGATCTGGCTTGAGTGACTCACCTGTTCCCGATCTATACCTTTGACAACCCACGTGCGAGCCAATCCGAAGATAGAGTAGAAAAGTCGATATGAAAGTAATATGTTTTTTTTCCCTCGTCATTTATTGACAAACAGTACGTTCATATCGCCATATTATACATAGTGTTTATCCATACTTTTTTGTTGTGTGCAGTGAACTATTATAGTTTTTCATATTTATAACTGATTTATAATTGTCAGATTTGTTACCATAGAACGTTCTGTATGGGATAGAGATGAAAATATAACCACTGCACCACTGAGAACATGACGAAACACTTCAATCTGACTCCTCAAGGATAGATGACTGCAGAACCTTGAACTTGGCATTGCATATTCTGTTAGTCATATGGACCAAAAGCCTGTAGTGTGTGGGGCAGCTTTCTGGATTTAAATTAAAGTTCTAAGCTTAATACCCCACAATGTAGTGGGGCTGACATGGCTGTCGGAGATGAAGTGTTAGCGACTTCATTGTGCTAGGTCTCAGCTTTATACTAGCTAAGATGTCCAGTTTTGATCCTCGCTGCCTTTCCTTCCATCAATGGCTCCAAATAAGTCATGTCTGTGGCTGTCTTTATGCTCTGTTTTCTGTGTCCGGAGGCACAGGATGCCTTTGTTTCGGACTGCTTTCCGTTTCTAGAGCTTTCTTTCAAACCTGCAAGATCAGCTGGCAAAACGGGCCTATTGCCTGTGGGAATGCCGGGTAGTCGTTTGTTACTACATGCTCTAATTGTAGCAGAGCTCACATTCTTGTCTCTGTCACACACACACACATATCTCTCCTTGAATCCACACACACACATCTCTCCTTGAATCCACACACACACACATCTCTTCTTGAATCCACACACACATACACACACATCTCTCTTTGAATCCACACACTCACACACATACCCACAAACACACCTCTCCTTGAATCCACAAACACACACATCTCTCATTGAATCCACACATACACACATCTTTCTTTGAATCCACACACACACATTTCTACTTGAATCCACACACACACACACACCCACACACATCTCTCCTTAAATCCACACACACAAACATTCCTTCTTGAATCCACACACATAAACACTCCTCCTTAAATCCATACACACACACACACACATCTCTCCTTGAATCCACACATACAAACATCTCTCCTGGAATACACACACACAAACATTCCTATTTGAATCCACACACACAAACATCTCTCCTTAAATCCACACACACAAACATTCCTCTTTGAATCCACACACACAAACATCTCTCCTTGAATCCACACAGCACACACATCTCTCCTTGAATCAACACACACAAACATTCCTCCTTGAATCCACACACACAAACATCTCTCTTTGAATCAACACACACAAACATTCCTCCTTGAATCCACACACACAAACATCTCTCTTTGAATCAACACACACAAACACTCCTCCTTAAATCCACACACACAAACATCTCTCATTGAATCCGCACACACACACACATCTCTCCTTGAATCCGCACACACACACACACATCTCTCCTTGAATCCGCACACACACACACACACATCTCTCCTTGAATCCACACACACAAACATTCCTCCTTGAATCCACACACACAAACATCTCTCTTTGAATCAACACACACAAACACTCCTCCTTAAATCCACACACACAAACATCTCTCATTGAATCCGCACACACACACACATCTCTCCTTGAATCCACACACACAGACATCTCTCCTCGAATACACACACACACACATCTCTTTGAATCCACACAGCAGAAACATGACAATGGAAATGTTTCCCCAATCTTATAACGTCAGACAGCATGACTTCAAAGCAAAAGGAAAACCAAGAAAGAGATTGATTGACGGGAAAGAGCTATAGTTTAAAAATAACAGCGAATACATAAATGGCTCATTACAAAGTCTGCTCCTCTCCACCTCGCCTCTTTAGCAGAAGGGGGGGGGGGGGGGGGGAAATATCGTCACTGTTAGGTAAAACAAAATGCCTAAGACCACCAACTCATTCTCGCGCTTCTGGAAACGGGCTGCCTTACAGCAGCCTGATCAGTGAGTTGGGGATTGACACTGTGTTCTCCTTAATCTTGTATTACAATACAGCTAGTAGTACACGTGTCCACCTTCATCAGTATACCTAGGGATAAAAGAAGAGTTACTACAACCTACCACAGAAGAAACATCGTCAAGAGTAAAGACATCACAAGCCGACATCAACAACAACATTAGCAACAATAACAACATCAGCGAATTAAGAGGACAGGTTAGATAAGATGGTAAGTCTCAACCACGTGATCCACATGAAATAAAACAGATGATAATAATGACGTAACGCAGTTTGTGTAAACATTGCGCGGGACGGGTTTGAGAATGGCTCTTTTATAACCACACAGAGCAAACAAATCAATAACTATCGGTTGCCAAACATCTTGGCCACAGGTGGTCGCCTAGTGAACCGAGTATTGATCGATCAAACATTTAGGTACACGAAATAAATATCCCATTACAGACCGGGCGTCCTCTCAACGTCTAAAATTTGGCGCAATACATCAAAACCATCCCCATCTCATGGTGATTGGAAACTTTTCCCTTCTCGCAGTGATTGGAAATTATTCCCAGCTCAGGTGATTGGAAGCTATCTCCTTTCTCAGATGATTGGAAACTATCATCAATAAGGTGATTTGAAACGTATCTGCTTTCGCACAGTGTTTGGAAACGACCACTTTCTCCCAGTGACATGAAACTATCGTCTTCTCTCAGTGATTGGAAACTATCGCCTTCTCTCAGTGATTGGAAACTATTGCCGTCTCTCAGTGATTGGAAACTATCGCCTTCTCGGGGTGATGTTAAACTATCTTATTCAAATAGAACTCGTAAAGAAGCAATCGGATGTAAGTCGGACGACGTAACAAGAACACACATTACAGAAAACAGCTAATAGAAAATCAAGACAATCTCTGTCCTAGAATGCTCAAAGAAATAGATGTAGAAGCAGACATAGACACTTATGGAGACTAGAGCTCGCAACAACATGAAAGAAACAGGAACAAAGCGAAAAGAATTGGATAGTTCATCAAGATTTGGCGAGTATTTGTTGAAAACCTATGCTCCCCATGCTACGATTTTCATTGATCGATCTTTGGTTGTCACTTATCAAAAATCTCCAAGCCAGCGCCAGTGTTTGATTGTATATTGTTATCTGTAGAGTATGTTTGGAGTCCTCTCTGCTCGCGAAACATGCATTGCCACAGAAACATATTTTGTTGAAGCTGGCTCTGCTTCTGCGGTACATGTGACCTTTACTTGTTAAAGTTATTGGTCGGCATTTGATTTCTGCTTCCACCACGGCTTCCATTTTAATTTATTTCCTGAACCGAGTTTCCTTCTATTCATCTCTTGATATTATCCCTTATAACACTGTCTGTCTATCTCTTGTCCTTTTCTCCTCTACGTCACATTGCAGTTGTTGCTGTCGAAGAAGTCACTCGTATTTAATAAATTCAACTCTTTGGTGGTGGGTTACACTGGCTCTTCTTGCAGCTACATAATGATTTATCTCCTCCTTTCTGTACTGCAATTCGAGGCTTCTTAGTCGACTCGCCGATATCATGACTACAAAGCCGTTCCCCTACCTCGTGTTTTAGACTGCGTGATACCGCCTGTTTCCAGGATCACGAACAGGGACCACGGGTGTGGTCTTGATCAATGTTTCACCTGACCCTAATGTTACTCTCCACTCCCACCTTGATCAATGTTTCACCTGCCCCTGATGTTACTCTTCACTTCAACCTTGATCAGTATATTTCAGCTGGCCCTGATATTACTCTTTACTCCCACCGTAATCAATATGTTTCACCTGACCCTAATGTTACTCTCCCCTCCCATGTTGATCAGTGTGTTTCATCTTACCCTGATGTTACTCTTCACTCTCACTTTGATCAGTATGTTTCACCTGACCCTGATGTTGCTCTTCGCTAACAAAACCCGTTGTTATCAAACCGCACTGCACTATTTAAACAGTAGATGTCAACTAATTTAACAAATTCAATTGCCGTGAAGATATTGTCTTCAGTAAAATGGCTCATCGAGGTTAATGAGTATGTTTTGTATTCAGCCAGTGATTTTTGTCAACGAAATCTGACATGCAAACATGTATGCTCCACACTAGTTAGTAGCCCCATTTCAGTCATGTCTGACTGCGACCTTGGAGTAGCTGTAGCAGCTCCAGCTGACTGAACTGCCGTAGAAGATGGTGCAATGGGTCTTGCGCTAACAAAATTCTCACTTCAAATAAATAAACTATAACACTTATTGAAATTAAAACACAAAAATGAAACCTTTATTTCTACCCGTTCACAACTGACTCTCCAATCTTCACTTTAAAACAAAACTAACTGGCTGTAAGAAATATGAACTAAAATAAAGTTAAATAAACGATTACGAACTACAGCTTGATAGCCGAACCGTAACTTGATAGACGAACTGTAACTTAATTGACGAACTGTAATTTGATAAACGAACCGCTATGTGGATTGCCACAGAATGGAAGATTCGTGTCTGTTTTGCAACCCAGGAGATTGATTTCGTCTGTGGTCCGATTCTCCTTGACGTATGTGGCTTATAGTGATCGTTGAAGCGTTGGATCGCTGTGCTAAACAAATATCTCTCTGGTTAGATGCTGGATGGTTGAGACACTTCTATTAAGCGCTGGATTCTCAACAGCGATGCAAATAAAGTAGTATTTAAGATGCCTTTCTCGCGCGTGTTCCTTTGACGCACTATTATATCTGGTTCTACCACTTGCTATTGCGAAACATCAATTTCATTACTAATTATCTCTTCTGGATAAGCTGCTCAACATCAGGGATTGCATGGTGAACGATTGTCTGTCGAAACTCTCTCTCTCTCTCTCTGTCTCTCTCTCTCTCTCTCTCTCTCTCTCTCTCTGGGCTTCGAAAATATATCTGATTTTCTCTGACCTCTACACCGTTATCAGGACGGTCATGTTCTCGTTGCTCGCTGTCGACTGATGACGACTTGTTCTCGGATCTTCGCTCTAGAATATCAATCTGCCTTCTTGTCTCTTCGCTATCTCGCTCCCAAATTTGATCTCGACTTCTCTCGGCCCTCTTCGCTTTGGAAACTGACAATTTGTCTCCCCGATCTTCGCTCTCCAAAACTCTCTCTCCAACTGATCAGGATCTGGTTCTCTACGCTAGCTACTTCCGCCGCTTTTTCCAGATCTCGTACCTAGGTTTTCTCCTTGAGAGTTCATTGAAACCAGTCAATCGCATTCGTCTCTACCGATCATGCTGTAACAGGCTCCTATGCGTCTAAGCGTTATGCAAGGTTACGTAGTTTTTAACATGTGCTTGGCTTGGAAACCAACACTATGCATTCCAAGCATTCCGATGTCCAGATTTGAGTACATCTGTACTGGCTAGCTTTTTTTAGTTTCAATTCTATAATAAACAATAAATGGCTACTGAATATCAATGCTCCCACCCTTTCTAACTTTAATAAAACATGTCTAAAATACTATTCTTAATACAAATCTACACCATTAAGATTTGTTACATAGCAACTCTATGCTGAGTTTTTGGTTTTCCTTTTAATTTCGGCGTTGTCTCTTTACTTTCCTCTGTTGCATGAACTTATTTTCGCCTAGCCCAAGATAGTTTTAAAGGTTGCATCTCCATTTGAATCGGGGTGTAGCTATGTCTTCCCAAGATATCAGATCCATATCCAGAGCCTTAATGTCCCACGTACATGCGTCTTTGAACCGCAGCTGTGGTCGGCCAGCTATATTTTTACCCCATATTGATCTCTTGGTCCAGGGATAGTTTATTATTGACTGAGAATCCCAAGTACATAAAATTATTTACTTCATCGAGAGCCCTATCATCAAAGGAGATTACTGGTGGCGTGTTTGCACCCTGGACCATAACTTGTGTTTTCGTTTTGCTGATTGTTAACCCGAACTCACGACAGGCATCCAAAAATTCAGATATCAAGCTTTACAACTCTGGAACTTGATACATCCACCTAACAAAAAGCTAAGATCCCGTACACTGAAGTCTCAAACACTTCATCCACGACAGCAGTGTTGCTACAGAACTACCTTTACCGTTTAATTGTGTTGCTCACCAAAATGTCTTTCATTTTCTGAAATTCTGATTTTGTCTGTGCAAAAGATAAGTCTCCGAAAATTTATCGGATGGTTTTCAACCCAGGTCTTGGTTCACAATGAAAATGAAACATCAGCTTATTAAGCTGTGACATGAAATAGTAATAGTTTCAAATTGCGTCGTCAGAGCGAGCGAAAATAACATAGATAGCAATGACAAGGTCGGCCTGTTATGAGTAGAATACATGACCTTATTAACACATGTATGTATGAAATATAATATTAACTGTATCATAGAGGTGTTTTGTGTCATTTTCACGAGGTGTTATTGCGACATTGCAGAGTATATTACAAGACTCACAAATGTTTTGTATGTACTAAGGCTTAATATCGACAATATGGTTGTGTTGGGAGATATACTCGGCTGGCCGAGCGGTTTGGATTTCGGTTTTTGACTCCGAAGAAATGCGTTCAAATCCTCGGTAAAGGCATAGTTTTTCTGTCGGACGTTTAAAAAAAACCTGATCTCTACAATGCCTGGAGACTGCAAGCGCAGTCGGTCTTTATTGTTCAGCCCTGCCAGTGCATTACAGCAAAGGAATAAAAGCAGTAGTGATAGTTTTTCTTTAATTTTTTTGTAGATACACTCCTAAGTAATGTGAAATTATTCATATATCTTGATAAAAACATAGACCAATATAAGAGGTATAGATAAATATATCAAAATAAGAATACAAAATTCGAAATGTACTTTCAATGTTACATTGATGAACTTGTAGAAGTAAAATGAAATGAAGTCCAGCACGAAAAATAAATATCTTCAACTCAAATGCCAAATCAACTATTGTGTATGGCTCTGAAATATAAAAAACAACAACAAGAAGCTACATACTTTCATAAATATATGCATGAGAAGAATAAAAAGATTGACGTGATTTGATGATATCACTAATGTAGAACTGTTGGGAATAACCAGACAGGAATCAGTGGAACATGACATGGGGAGAAGAAGCTGGGGTCAGATGAACACACATTAAGGAAACGAGCTGATAGCATTACAAGACAGTCTCTACTCTGGAATCCACAAGGTAATAGAAGTAGAGGTGAACCAAAACATAAAATGGAGACGATTGCTCGAAACAAATATAAAGTAAACAGGGAAGACGCCTACAGAGCTGGAACAGATGACCCAGTCCCGCATGACATTGTGCGTATTTGTTGAAAACGAATGCTTCGCAGGAGATGAAATATTTTGATTTATGATTGATTGAAGATTTAGTATACCACCTGAGTGGCACCCGGATGAAAATAAAAGGTCCACTGTCACTTCTTAGAAGATCGTTAATGGCGACTTAAGACGGTTTTGAAAAGATCTGACAATCTCAAACAAAAAACATCGATGGAAACTGCCGTAACAATTGATTGGACGGAGGCTTCCTGAAAGGGGGTTTTGTTAGGGGATTCAATGCAGTGGCGAATCTTCTTCTTCTTTTTCTTCTTCTTCTTTTTCTTCTTTTTCTTCTTCTTCTTCTTCTTCTTCTTCTTCTTCTTCTTAGTTCTAAATATCCCGCTACTAAACCCCGAAAAGAATTTTGCAAGTATTAGGATGTTGTCAGGAAAACGGAATGTGTTGTGTCGTAGTTTACAGCTTAACTGCGATATTTGCACCTTCTGCGCCTCCTTATTTGCCGACTTCAGCAGGCATTTTTGAGTACTGGGTTAGCCTTCCCTCTTCGATCCCTTCTTCTTGGCCAATTTATTTTGTTACGGCCTGTTATCCATGATCACTGAGTGGATGTATAGAAGGGTTTTTGCAGCTCTGGACCGCTGGCCCTTGACGATAGCAGTTAGCTATGGGTCGCTGACCACTACAGCTCATGCGCTGATCAGCATCTTGATCCCGTGTCGTGTCCTTGCTTGAATAACTAGGACGAAAGGGCAGACATGTTGAAGTCTTAGTAAATGGCCGCTCTATCGGAAGTCAATGTCTTACAGGTGAAATATTCTGATCAAGACCCCACTGCTTGTCCTCGCCGAGGTCCTGGTAACAGATTGTTCTACAGTAGCCTTCCAATTATGCGGGGGGGGGGGGGGGGGGGGGGGGGTGTCGATATTGTGTTCCTCATAGCAAACAAAAACTGCCAGAGTGAGAAAGAAAGGAGAGACACTACCCTAAGCTTCATAACGAAAAGCTACCCAAGCATGGACTGGACCCATGCATACACCGACGGTTCTGTAACAAACACTACACAGAACGGAGGGGCAGGAGCATTCCTGAACCTACCAAATGGCAGAAAAATAACACTGTCATTCGCTACTGGTAAGTACACAAGCAATTTCAGAGCAGAGGCAGAGGCACTGAGGGCGGCAGTGGACGAAATGGTAACACACAGTGAAAATGAGAGCCATATAGTCTTGCTGACAGATGCTCTCGAAGTAGTCACAGCGCTAAAAAGCCAGAAGAACACTGAGCTTAATGACTTAAGAGCAGCACTCTGCAAACTGTGCCAGCAGTCCGCACCAAAAAGGGTGGTGGTACAGTGGGTTCCGTCACACTGCAACATCCTAGGCAACGAGGAGGCAGACAGACTGGCAAAAGAAGGTGCAAGGCTACCACAAACAGATACCAGTATGACGTACGAAGAGTCAAAACGGCTTATCAAAGCCAGATACATGTCCAAATGGGAAACCGAACATACTGGTTACACCAAAAACGATGCCTATTACCAGTTGAACCGAAGAGAGCAGGTCGTTGTCTTCAGACTTCGCACTGGCCACAACAGACTGAGGTACCACCTATTCAACAAACTGAAGATAGGGTGTACCGACGAATGCCCGTGCGGTACTGGTAAAATGACCACTGAACATCTGCTGCAGAACTGCCCGACATACGAGGATCAGAGAGAGCAGATGTGGCCATTGCCAGTGGAACTGCAAGACAAGCTGTATGGTAGTGGCGAGAGTCTCAGGATGACCGCCGCTTTTTTCGAGAAAATAATGGTTACTGTCTGACTGTGTACGCAGAAGAAGAAGAAGAAGAAGTGTTCCTCATAGTAGAAGCCTCGCACTACACTATAGCCATGAGAATCCACGCTCACTCTCTTCAGTTCACCTCGTGATATACCGTAACCCGTTTCTCACGACAAAGGTAGCAGGTTCAATCTTTATTATCAGAACGTTCCAGTTGACGCAGTAACAAATGAGTACATTTGCTTACTATTATGGAAAGGAAAGGCAGTGACAAAGGAAACTGTCTAGACCACCTCATAATGTGCTGCGATCTAGTAGAATCAAATATCTAACACATCATCCCTGAGAGCAGTGTCTGCTATAGGACTACCTTCACATTTACTGAAAATCCTATTTGGTGAACAACTTGAACACATATTGAGAAACGTGCAAAACTTTATGTAAACAGTACATTTATGCCGACTCTATGCTACCATGCCAAACATGGCCTCTGTCCAGGGCGCGTGAGAGCATAATTTCGACGTATGAAATGAAGTGTTTAAGAAAGGTAATCGGTGTTACCTGGAAAGACAGATTGCGAAATGACGACATTCGTAGTATGGTCGGCACTACGTCTTGTGCCGAATACATTTCCAGACAGAAAATAAGTTGGTTTGTTCATTTCGTGAGAATACACCCTCATCAAATTCCACTGATGCTTACAACGCTGGTAGATCTGGCTACATGGCAAGGAGGCGGCCACGAGGCAGGTGGATAGATGACATTAGAGGCGATTGTGCAGCGAGACGTGTTCACATTGACAGACACAACGCATTTAGCGCAGGACAGACTACTTTCGCTCCCCATGGAGCTCAACGACCCAAGTGGAAAGAAAACTAACTAACATAACGTTAACTTTAGTTTTAGCAAAGCCATATTTGCTTCCAATTCTTATCACCTAATGTACAAAGTCATATTTACTTCAAATTCTTATCGCCTAATGCAGTCATTTTTACTCCAAATTCTAATCGCCTAATGCAGTCATTTTTACTCCAAATTCGTATCGCCTAATGCAGTCATTTTTACTCCAAATTCGTATCGCCTAATGCACAAGGGGAGTTAAGCAACAATAACCATAATGATACCGGTCCATCGTTATCGATGATGACCGCCGACATGTGATTGTGTGTGATCTGTTCTGTTCTGTTTCTGCACTGTCTGACATGTTTTGGTGTAGTATTTGCCGGACCGCATGTGGCTTATCAGTCCAATGCGGGCACGGAATGTTCTATTACATGGTTTGCACATTATATCTTCTGCTGGAGGTGAGGGTAGTTTCGCTGCTCTTTCCTTCCGGATCAGGCGTTTTGTTTGTGCCGTCTGCAAACGGCGACTTTCTCCTCCACCAACGTCCACAGTTACTGTATTTCTCCAGACCGATCTGGTTTCCCCAATGATTTCCCAGTTGTCCTCATCCATGTGACAGCATTTCAGAGATTTCTTCAGTTCTTAAATCACTTTTTTTGTCATCCTCCTTTTCCACAGCCCTAAGCTCACCGTACGGAAATCTCTTCGGGATCCTTGTATCTGGCATGCGCACAAGGTGCCCAGCCCATCTCAGCTGTGCCGCCTGCAGCGATACAAAGATGCCTGGCATGGCTGCTCTTTTCAGGACTTCAGTGTCAGGGGCACGGTCCTGCCAGCGGGTGCGGAGTATGCGTCTCAGGCTGGTTGTGTGGAAGTGGTTCAATCTTTTTGCCTGTCTCGCATAGACAGTCTTGCATGCGTATTACAAGGTTGGGAGGATAGCAGCTCGATAGACCTTGACCTTTGTCTCGGCTCTTATGCCCCGGCGCTCCCATACTGTCGCGCGCATTCTACCAAAGGCGGCACTGCCTTTCATTGCCCTACTTGCCACCTCGTCGTCCTGATTGCCGGTTCGCGACAGTGTACTACCCAGGTAGGTGAACTTACACACATCTTTCAGAATATGTCCATTTACTTTGATGTGTGGCTGTGTGTATTCTGTACCAGGAGTTGGTTGGTGCATAACTTCAGTTTTTTAACATGTATGACCACTCCGAAGTTTCTGCATGCAGCAGAGTTATGATCCCCATTCTGCTAGCATTGAGGAGCCTGCCGTCCATGTGGTATCTGATGAGTACGCCGGATTTGACATTTCTAAAAGCATCCCACATCAGGACTGAGAACATCAAGCTAAACAAGGTTTGGGCAAGCACACGGCCTTGCTTTGCACTGTTTATCAAGTCAGACGTTCTGGAAGTCTCTCCGTTTTGCAGCACACAAGCACGCATGCCTTCGTGAAGTTGTTTCACCATCGTGAATACTTTGGGGGGACAGCCGAACTTTGACATGGCCATCCACAATAAACCTCTGCTTACCTTGTCGAATACCTTAGTGAGGTCGATACACGCAGTGTACAGGTCTATGCTATGCTTCTGGCATTTCTCCTGTATCTGTCACGCAGCGAAGATCATGTCAACAGTTCCTCGTCCGGTTCTGAAGCCACACTGACTCTCTGGAAGGCGGTGGCCTTGTTCAAGATGTTTGCGTAGCCGATTTAACAAGAGGCGTGCTAGAATGTTTTCATGGCGACGGATAGCAGAGATATTCCATGGTGGTTATCCCAGTTTCCTTTCCTCTTGTACATGTGAACTATTGAACCATCTTTAAATTCCTGCGGGATCTTCTCCTCAGCCTACATAAAGCTGAACAGTTCAGTGATCTTGCTAGTGAGACATGGGCCATCTGTCTAATAGATATCTGCTGGTATTTAATACACGCCAGGGCAAGCAACGGTCCACAACGTTGTGGTGGACGCACAATTCGCAAAACCAATGGGTTATTGTTAACATATAAGTCCCATATACTTGATAGATGGGCAGAACACTTCTGTGATGTTCTCAATCAGCCATAAGCGAAGAAGACATCCAGCGGATGCCACAGGTGCCTATAAACAAACAAATGGATGAACGAAATCATCACACAGGATGAGGTGGACAAAGCCATAAACGCAACCATAATATTGAGAAAAAAAAATTCACATTAAATATTACATTTTGACTTCTCCAACAACCGCTCGCCAACGAGATGGAAAGCTGATCTGCACCACGCCTTTATATCATCATAGTCCACTATGGCGAAGGACAGACACAGAATCAAGCAGCTTTTGGCTACCTGGCATCAGGCAATGAATACTAGTTTCCCTTGAGACATTGATCTGAGCATCGGAGCATTACTTCATATTTTGGGATTGAGACAATTGAAGGTAGTCCAAGATGACGGTGTTGAGGACTTCATAATACTATAGTCTCTTTTTAAAGAAACAATTTTTTTCTGATAGGATTCCTGAACCATCATAGTTTGGATACATTCCATAACTTTGCTTAGGCTCCGTTGCACATTCTTATCTATCGTTTTCTCCTTCTTGTTGCTATTCCATTCCGCCTCTCTCTCTCTCTCTCTCTCTCTCTCTCTCTCTCTCCCTTTCTCTCTGACTGTGTCGCTTATTATTATGTTTATACATGCATTTCTGTAATCTTTTAATACCATTCTGCTACTCGGACGGGGAGGAAGACTAACGTCTGGTCAGACCAAATATACTGATCAGACATTTTAGTCAGGATCAGGTATACTGGCCAAGACCTTCATCTCGGCTTCCTAGTAGCCCTCCCTGGAAACGAGGTGAAGGATCGATGTGATCCCCGTGTATTAGTGGGTGACACGCAGATGAAGCCAAGCATAGCACAACCGCATGGAGGACCCCGGTCTATCTTTATCAGCACGATCGGGATGTGAGAAAAGCTACTGCAACCACCCACCTAACGTCCTTTTCAGGACGCACAAAAGAGTAACCGACTCATTGTGGGCATTCGCAAACAACTGCTACTCGGACATGTAAGTCTATTTGTGCTAGACCCCATCTTGCTCGTCTAGAAACTGTAAAGCACGAAGCTTGCCTTGGTCACGTGATCAACCAAAACAAAATTCAAGATGTCTACGCCTTCACTGGAGTATTTGAATACTGTGTGGCAGTATCTACCACAAGGACACGAAAAAGCTCTGAAGCAAGCATTTTATAACACTGTCGCTAACATTTTCGTCGTTATAGCGGCAGCAGTCGCCATTACAGTCTATTTCATTCTTGCACCTTTCATAAGACCACTGTACTGGGCTGTTTTGTGTGGTACGTTTTTGTATCCATTTAAACGCAGCTTGACTAACTTACTTCGACAATGGCTAAAGGGGTTGAACAAGTCAGGAACACCCTTTGCACTTGGTTTAACCATTCTGCCTCTTCAGATTGGAAACTCAATTGCAGAATCAATGACATCTATAATATGGTCAAACATCAAAGTTGTCCTTGGACTTTTTTTTGGAATCCCGAGTATCTACTGGATTTATTACTTTACCCCGCTTCGCAACGCAGTGCCACTACTAATGTTGTTTTTGGGCTGGTTATATGAGTTTCTGGAATATTTCAGCACAAGCTGGGTAAGTGAACAACTTTATCTGTTAGGTCAACAATTTAGTGTTGTTTCTAAGTACTTTCTTTCAAGTACAAGTCTTGGTAAGTTGGGGTAGTGCTGGAGTATGTAACTACTAATTTACTAACTAAACTAAGACGACTAAGCTAAGTTATTAATATTAGTTTATAGTTAGGCCACGATCCTGTTTGGTCTCTCTGCTTCTGCCTAACTCGCATATGGCTCCAAGAGTCTGCTAGTGAACAGCAGCTCACACCCTCTGACAATAATAACTTTGAATACTTTGATTTGTTGGCTAAACTGCGTGAGCAAGGGCGGAGGAAAAACCAGGGAATATATCCGGAGGGAGATTGATAGTCCACCTAAGAGATGGGAAACTTATACAAACATCATACATGGGTAGGAAAAACCCGATAGTCTTGCAAAACAGCTTTCCTAGGTGAGACAGCTCTGACCTCAAACAACTGCTGCCCTGCAGGTGGGTGGGCAGTCACGTCAAGGACTTGGGAGGCAGTCTTGAACAAATGCATACTGAAGATGGACGTTGGGGTCTTTAGACGCACAACACAGTGTAACGTAATGGCAATGCGTTTAATGATGAGAGACACCAAAATGACTCAACAAGGTTTTGCTACACCTAAACAGACTGGTCGGATTGTGAGAGTGTTGAATCCCTTGCCTTGAAGGGGTCCCCCAAATACCACTGGTGGTCCTCACCTCCATGCCATGGAGCCAGGGCAAGGAGAACTAGGGGCAGTTCTGCCCATCATACACTCGTGAAAAGAATAGCATGCGGCACCAACCAGTGTCCATCCATGAAAAACTATGGACGTTTACAGAGCCTTTAGTTGACTGCTGCCTTTGTTAGTCATTGAAGTTGAAGTTTGAAGACGAACAAAGAATAATAATTCCAAGTCAAGGTTAAAGTCAACTTGTCCTGTTAAAGTTGCAAGTCTTCAGTTGCCATGTAGACCATTTGCTATTATGAAGTCTGAAGTCATGTGCCAAGTTGCCACGACAGCGAATAGACTTCTAGGTTAGAAAGAAATCTCCCAAAAATAATACATCTTGGATGATGCATGAACAAAAAAGCTCAATAACTTGTTTTCCCTTGGATCAGATAAGAGGCCTAACAAAACAATGCAATGTAATTTTGTTTGAAAGCTTGGGGAGAAATCGGTTATCTTTTATGATTTATCACTTCATGGAGGTAATCATCTACCACTATAACTTGTTTCTTTGCAAATAGCCTGTGTCATAACATTCATGTGCTCTTGTAATATTGGTTTCTGAAGCCTGGTGGTGATGAAGTTGCCAACTAAATTGTGCACCTTTTCTTTGCTGTCTTTTACTATATGCAATGCAGTAAAATGCACCTATTTTTTCCACCACAATACCTTGATCTTATCTAAATAAGTGCTTGAAAATCAAGATCAATTACTATACAACGATGAGTTTTAAAAATATTCTTAATATGGCATATTCTGTTTAGAAAAAAATGTTAAGGCTACATTTTTGCCTTCCTAGGAGGATTTTGTATATAGTTTCTGTTATGTCCAACTTTATTTTATGCTGGGCAGTTAAGATTAGAACCACTGCAACCTTTTAAACATGTTGAAAAAGGTGACTAAAGAGGGTTATGCATGGCTCAAGCAACCTCATCATGTGAAACAAATTGCAAGATAAACTGCCCTGGCATCAGGACGGACACACAGTGCTTCGGCACCGGATTCCTTTAACATTAGTTGATCCTTTGCTTGATAAGAGAGGAAATGGAGAGAAAGAAAAACAACAGAGAACCATTAAATCTCATGGTAGAAGAGGAGCGGCTAAGACATTTCACATTTTTTGTTTGTCCTTGTCTTACATTTTCTGACGTCAACTTGAATAAATCTAGAGAAAACAATGATCAGTCTGAAGCTATTGGAATCTCTATAGAGCTTGTCCAGGAATGGTTTTGATGATGGCCACATGTGCTATATCTGTTCATCAAATGTTGGACACTTTTGTAGCGGATGTTTAGCAGTCATTTTATCAGACACATTGATCAGTATTTCAAATGGTATCTCAATAGTTTGGGGCCAGTGTTTAGTCTAAAGATGACCACCCTCTCACCTCTGTTGAACTGGTAATATGCACTATTTGGTCAATGACCTGTGCGCTCTGCTCACCACTTGTTCAACCTGTATCTACATTTAGTAAACCTTTTGACCTCTTGTTGGTTTAAATGAATTTAGTTTGAATCTAAACAACCGTCTTCATTATTTATTTTGTCAAAATAATTCTTCAGATTAACATGTCATAGCAGA
Organism: Ariolimax columbianus; assembly: GCA_036924085.1. Classification (NCBI taxonomy): domain Eukaryota; kingdom Metazoa; phylum Mollusca; class Gastropoda; order Stylommatophora; family Arionidae; genus Ariolimax; species Ariolimax columbianus. The sequence continues at coordinate 148,893,528 of JAVGWX010000002.1, read as the reverse complement.
AGTGGAGGAGCGACCAAGGCACGTCAAATTTATTTAAATAATTTTATTTTGAATACTAAATAATAGTGATTGTTATCTTGATTATTTATTAATTGTTACTAATTGTGCAAAAAAATAATTTTTCAGGTATGGACTTTCTTTGCTGCATACCTGATAAGTGTTGCTGTTCTATGGAAACCGGTACCAAATTCTCAGAAATGGCTCCGCTTCCTCTCGGCTCCAGTGTGGGTATCAATGCTTCTTCACTTTGCAAATGCTGCAGGCCCTCTAAGAGTTCCACTCTTTATACTGATGATCTCAGTCATGATCATAGGAGCAGTAGTTCAAATGAGTCCTGTCAGACCTACAGATTCTGTAAATAAAACAGGTAATACTTCAAGTTTACTTGACTTAGTTTTTCTGTCCACTTGTGCCATTAAACTTCGCTGGGAGCTCATGTCACCTTTCTTGGGCAAAGTGTGTTGTATCTGTCTTTGTAAGCCTGTGTTCTTGCAGCCATATGTTATGTGCATGCATGTATGATCAGGCTACATTCTCATGAGATGACTGAATCATCTCATTTTATGTCTTGCTATCTGTTCCGCACAAGTAGTAGTTCACGTAATATTTGGAATGCCATTTCTCATTCTGCTTGTTCTTCTGTGTTTGTCCTGAAAGGGCGCTTTGTTTCGTTGTGTTGTAGCTTACAGTGAAGATGTGATATCTGTGGCTTTTGGTCCTACACATAATATTTCACACATCATTTTTGAGACCAGGTGTTCTTTGTTGGTGGGTTAAAATGGCTCTTCTTACATGCTAAGGTGTACTTGAAAATGTGAACCAGGGTCCTTCTGTCTGTAGTGCAATGAAAGACTCCTGAGTAAGCTCAACATTATGGGGATTGCAGTGCCAATCTCCCTTTTGTGAGATGGAGTGACCAGTTTACTTACTCACTGCCTTGGCTTCCCTAACTGTAAGCAATGTACCTATTTACAGATGGATAGACTGGATCATGTTGAGATTAAGAATTGAACTTAGTTGCTATGTCATGAAAGACCAGTGCTCTAACCACTCTGATTCGTCATTATGAAATAGATGGAGATAAATTATCAGCTTAGTAGAGTCCTCAATCATGTTAATCTGAGGAATTATTTATCTACACAGATGTCAAACAAGTTGGGATCCCTGCGAGTTACGGAACTCATTCACCGGTATTAAGTAAGATAGATTGCACACTCCAAAGAATGTTGTTGATTGTTTTTGACTGTTTCAAGAAATTTCCAATTATCTAGATTGTTCAGTCATTTTTGGCCTGTTATAAAGTTCACGTTCGTGTTTTTCAAATACTGAATTGGTCTGAATATAACGCATAGTTATTTCCTGAAGTATCCTTCAGAAAACTCTACTGATATTATACATGGTCTAACATTTTAAACTAAAATAAGGCACCTCAAACAGTACTGTTCTGTTCAGGGTAGGAAGATTCGCTGAGAGTGTCTGGTAAAAATGAAGCAAAAATCAATTGAAAAATTGTTCATAGAACTGACTTCATCATGGGTGTCTTCCATATGTGCTCAGCCCCTTTAATTACTGAAAGTGCCGGCGACAGAACGAACTCTGCAGCTCCTGCGGCGGCTCAACATTTTTCCTGACTACATCAGGTACACATTTACAGCTGAGTCAACTTGCAGAAATGGTCATACCATGAAAAATTCAACAACATGCCCAGTCAGTCTAACTGATCTCGACATGATTTCAACCTGGCATGTTAGGATTGTAAACCAGCCTGGCAACACCTTAGCCACACTCTCCATTAGAATGTGGGGATGTGCACCCTTCATTCTTACTGACCTAGTAACCTATTTGCAGAAAGAATGTGATGACTGGTTAATTAATATGAATTATACACTGCATAATCAGTCACTGCATAAGCTCGGATACAGGTTTCTTGTAAAGGGACCAGCTGCAGTTTATTTATTTTTTTTTGCGTTTGCCTTATTTCTCTATTCCCCAAGGCGGTGTGCGCTGCACTGTGGTTTTTATTTTGCGCCTGTCGGCCCAGTGCATCCGACTTCAGCACGCATTTTATGTAAGGGTCTGCTTCCTCCTGCATTTTCTAAGGGTTTGCTTCCCCGGGGTAACGGCCGGTGCTGTGATGGGGATCGAACCCAGCACCTTCTGGTTGTGAACCGTGCCACTTAACCACTAGGCCACGCCGTCCCCCCAGCTGCAGTTAAAACATGTGCTTCACATTAGAGCTAAATGGTGAATGATGGCAAAAGTTTAGAAACAGGCTTCCCTTAAAAGGGGCCAGCTGCACTGGGGGTCTATGCTTCACACTGAAGTGGAAAGATGCACTTTTCGAATGTTCTGACCCACGACAGGCAAACTGAAAAAGTGAAATCTACAGCTCTTGGTCTAGTGGATAACTACAGCATGTGGTAGTACTAGCAGTGGACCAATTAAAGTAGAGGATTTCAAAAGGATGAGTTTCTAATAACATGAATGAGGATGAGGATGACATACTATGAGAGGAGTTAACTCTGAACTAGCGCTGAGGATGAGCTGCGAGATCAAGAAAATGGAGATGACTAACTATTATACCTAATAAAGGACGATAATTTGTATAGTTTATCACGTTTCTTTTATGTTTAAAAAGAACTCCAATTTATTATATATAAACTGCTACTAGTGATAAACAAATGCATATATTAAGAAGGGGCTGCAATTTCTGTTTATTAACTGTAACTTGTTATTCTCCCTCAAGGGGATGGCGTGGGCTAGTGGTTAAGCGACACGGCTCACAGCCAGAAGGTGCTGGGTTCGATTCCCATCATAGCACCGGCGGTTACCCCGGGAAAGCAAACCCTTAGAAAATGCAGGAGGAAGCAGGCCCTTACATAAAATACATGCTGAAGTCGGATGCACTGGGCTGATAGGTGCAAAATAAAAACCACAGTGCAATGCACACTGCCTTGGAGAATATAGAGAAATAAGGCGAAAGCAAAAAAAATAAATAATATTCTCCCTCATAGTCTTTAAACATAAATTATGCCTCAAGTAGTTGCTGACTCTATAAATGGAGTTTTGCACAGGGTTTCAGACTGGAGTTCTATGAGTATAATTTTAACTAGACAAAATTATGTCACTTATAAATAAGTATAGATAATAATTCGGGTAGTTTATCACTTAACTTTTGCATTTAAATAAAACGGTACTCTTTAAAGTTTTTACCTCAAGATATATGTACACCCATTAAGATGTCATAACTTTTATCTAATATTATGTCTGATAGCGTATTATATTTTGGCCAATACTGTAATTTATTGTCACATGACTCAAGTTTATTTATCGCTGTATTTGAAACTCAGCAAATGAATACAAATGTAAGGGAGAGTAAAAAAGTAACTTTACATTTTTTTTGTACCATCAGAATACGCCATTATCTTTTATTTTTTCCTTATACATGTCTTGACCTCTTTGTCTGTTACAGTATAATTACTCTGTGCTTTTGCTTTGGTGGATCGGGTTCGGCAATTGTTGAGTATAGCTTTCTTCTTATTCCTTTCTTCTATTTTATGTAGTGTATCTGTTATGATCTATTCTTTGTGTTGGTTTCTCTTGAATCTCACAGTTTCTTCACATATCTAATTCCACATATCTTTAGCCTGGTCGCACATACTATTAATGTCCATTTCTTCATCCTCATATACCTCTTGTAGCATTTGTAAGTTTCAAGCTAAATTCTGTCTTCTTCTCCTGGTGTTGTAATAGGTGTACATTATATCTTGTTCTCCTTGTGTCCTTTGCTGGGTACTTTTTTAGCTTGGACTGCAAAACCCCCTGCAACATGTGGTGGTCTGACGCTACATCTGCACCTCACTTTAGTCTAACATCTTGTAGTGTACTTCTAAACGCTTGACTGACACAATCTTATCGTTGACCTTGAATTTGTTACCAATATATACACACATATTTCAAAGTGAAACTTGCAGCACAGAATATTCTGTGTAGAAAATTGTTTACAGCATAACTCCCATAGGAGCTATACATTCATATTCATACATTCGTGGGGACGGCGTGGGCTAGTGGTTAAGTGACACGGCTCACAACCAAAAGTGCTGGGTTCAATCCCCATCACAGCACCGGCCGTTACCCCGGGGAAGCAAACCCTTAGAAAATGCAGGAGGAAGCAGACTCTTACATAAAATGCATGCTGAAGTCAGATGCATTGGGCCGACAGGCACAAAATAAAAACCACAGTGCAATGCACACCGCCTTGGGGAATAGATAAATAGGGCGAACGCAAAAAAAAATAAAAAAATATTCATACACATCATATTTGTGTGTTATTTGCCATATTTTTTTTATACAGTGAAAAAAATAAACGTGTAAATAATTCGTTTTTTTTAAGAGTTTGAACAATTAAAAAGTGATAATTTGATGACAACACTAAGTATGTGCAAATTAGTAGTTTTTACCTGCTGAAGACGGATATGTGTCGAACCGAAAGGTGCAAATATCGCAGCCAAGCTGTAAACTAGCAACATAACGCATTCCGTTCTCCAGACTACATCCTGCTACTTGCAAAGCCTTGTTCAGGGCTTAGTAGTGGGAAATTGACAACGAACGCAGTAGTAGTAGTAGTTTCGAAAATGTTAAATCAAACAATCACAAAATTATATGATTTGATTTTGGAAACAGAACATACTGGCTACACAAAAAATGATGTCTATTACCAGTTGAACAGAAGAGAGCAGGTCGTGGTCTTCAGACTCCGCACAGGCCACAACAGACTGAGGTACCACCTATTCAATAAACTGAAGATAGGTGGCACTGACGAATGCACTTGTGGTACCGGGAAAATGACCGCTGAACATCTGCTGCAAAACTGCCCGACATACTAGGACCAGAGAAAGCACATGTGGCCATCACCAATGGCAACACTAGACAAGCTCTATGGCAGTGTCGACAGCCTCAGGATGACCGCTGCTTTCTTCGAAAAAATACAGGTTGGCGTCTGACAGCGTACGAAGAAGAGGAAGAAGATATGATTTGATTTTAAAAAATGAAGTGTAATAATGTTATAATTACTTCAAGCTACCCTTTCTACACTGGCTGGGCTGTCCTGGTCACTGGGACCAACTTGAATACATTCATCACACCCATCATTTAATTATCTACTTTCTATATGCCCTGGAATCTTATCTCACAGAATTCCTGGGTGAGGAAGCTAAATTGACAACCTGTTCTAGACTATTACTACACACCTTATATACAGCTGTTCTAAATGAGGTTATATCATTACAGATCATGCTGATGACTTTGATTTTTTTCAGAAAATAGAAAGTTTCTTCTTCTGCATTCAGGCTTTTTGGCCATGCTAGATCTATAATCCCATCGCTAGGATGAAGTTCACAGTCCTCTTCAGATCCGAATGGCAGGCCCACAGCTTCTGCGTCACCTCGGCTCCCTCTGGCCAGGTTTGGCATCGTAGGTCTCTCTGTATTAGGCAGTTCTGTAGGATTTTCACATGGTCAGTCACTTGTGTGTGATATCTTGAGCTGATGTAGGTGACCCAATAGTCTACAGTGGCTTGTTCTCAGGTGAAAAATTGTGGTTTATTTGTGTCTGTGGAGCTGATGGATTGAGTCAGGTTTATTGCTCACTTCCATTTCTTTCTTCCATTTTGAGTTGTACTGTTTGTGAATGATGGTTTCTACCTCATGGTAGGACACTGCATGGATAAGTTGCTCCATCTTGCCACCTGCTTTGGACGGGTCATCAGCTCTCTTATTCACTGTGATTCCACAATGGGAGGGTAGCCACTGAAGAGCAACTGTTGAGGTTCTTTGGATTTTGTTGAGCTCTGATCTTATTTCCAGCAACTTCTTTATTCTACATCGTTCAACTGGTGCTATTTTTCTAGTCCGGTGAGGTTCACGAAGGAGACTGCGTATCTGGTAGTCACCCCCACCCCCATTACTTTTCGAGCATGGTCGCTCCCCCTGGCCAGACTGCCTCTCTTTGGTCTGCATAGGTAGCGCATTCTTGCAGAAAATGTTCTGGTGTTTGTTTGGGTGCTCTACAAGGGCATTCTTGCAGAAAATGTTCTGGTGTTTGATTGGGTGCTCTACAATTGAACGTGGCAGTGTCTCTGGGACCCATTCTGTGGAGGTGGGCCTTGAGTCTATAATGCCCCTTTCTGAGTCCGAAGATCTCTGTCTGCTAAGTTTGTCTATGTTATTATGTTCTGGCTTGTATTCTTTGGGCTGGTCTCTCCATTCTGTCCTCAGAGATTGTTTGATGAGTGTCTTTGCTTCTTAATAGCTCTGTGGATGGGGAGTCTGTGTGCATCCACTTCCGGCTTTTGCGAGCTCATCTGCTTTCTCATTTCCAGGGATCCCATAGGTGGCCGAAATCCACTTTAGGGCTAAATTTGTTTTTTGAGACAGCAATCCTATGTTGTATTTTATTTCATGTGAGAGTCTATCTTGTTTGGGGCATGAGATGGCTTGGAGTACACTCCTGGAGTCTGTTAGAATGACTGTTTTCCTTGTAGTTATTTTTTCACTGATAACAATTTTGAGTTGCTGCATGAACAGCTCTTACCTCAGCTCTGAAATTGGTACAAGTCTCTCCTGCTGGTATGGAGTGATTTTCTATGCCACCATTGGAGTGTTTGATGTAGATTCCACTGCCTTCCCTTTTATCGCTCACTGAGGCATACCCATCAGTGAACATGTGTGTCCAAGAGTTGCTAGGGTACTGTCTCTAGAGCTTCTGTAGAACATACATTTTTTGCTTTGTTGCCGACTGCTCACATTTCTTTGTTAACCCTGGAACCTGCAAGATTATTTTGGATCGGTCCTGGATCTGTGTCCAGGGTTCTGGAATGAGTGCTTCACACTTTTTGGTTTCAGATTCAAGGATGTCTGCGTGTTTTCTGTAAATTTCTCTGAAATAGAAGTACACAATGACAGCCTAAAAAATAATAGTTCAGACTTTGAATGTTCCTTGTTGAAATCAAACTTCAGAAATAAAATGATAAATATGCAATTCCTGGTAATGGATACCAAAATGAGGTCGGATCTGGCATTTTGCATCTGATTGTTCATCTGTTTGCCGGCATTAAAAGGATTTGTCAGCTATATAGTTGTTTCCAGGGGACACGCTGCTGCCATCTCCACGTCAAATGTTGGCTGTAATGGACCTAATCTATCTCTTACCTTGATAGTGCATTCCTGCACCTTCCTTGTCCTCTATTTTTCCTTCCAATATGTTATTCTGCAAAATATTTGTCTTTCTTATATGATTAAAATATCTTAACTGTCTGACTCATGGTTTCATTCATTAATTATATTTTGACCATGAACTTCTCCAAGACCTCATCTTTATCTGTCTTCTCTTCTTTCTACGAGATGCACTCTCATCTGTATATCCACATTTCAGAGGCCTCAACTCTGCTCTTTAAATGTGTTTTCATTATACTTTTTCCATACTGAAATAGTGAAATTAAAATTACCCATGATGGATAAGAGAAATAACATATAGCAACGGAAACGTAAATTGAGAACATGCTGTATATTTCTGTTGGCGTAGTATACGTAGAATAAGTTAAGAATATTGTACCCATTGCATTATCATACAATTATTGTTTCTCTTCTAGGAGAGGACGCCTCATATTTGGCAAACTTCATATCTGCTGTTGGGCTGTCTTCAACTCCAAAATTGCGGGCAGAAGAGGTAAGCTAAATCATTGAACATCTACAATAGCACATACGTTAGAGTTTGTTTCTTATTGTTGGGGAATTTCAGATTTATCATATTTTATGAATAATGTATATCTTATTTGCATTTTTATGTCATTATTTAAATAAATAATTTTAGAAATAAAAAAATTGCTATATTATCTTTATGAATAATCAGGGTTAAGCAATAATATTTAGTACTGCATTTTACTAATTATGCGAGTGGGATTACAAATAATTTATCCCCATCGTCATAACTGAGACCTATGTGAAAATAATCTCAGATGAAGTGACTATTGGTGCATGTAATAGCATGCACCTAGAACGTGACACATGCGCACAGCAGGCAGTAAAATGGTGGTGTACATAGAAATATGGTTGAAGCAACATACTGTGATTGAATTCCTGACTGGTTGCTGTCTGACTGTGTACGCAGAAGAAGAAGAAGAAGAATTCCTGACAATTGCATCAAAGAATGATTTTGGTGACGCATGTGTGGATGTCAGTACTGTCAGAGTTGGGCACGGACTGTAAAAGACTACAATCCAGCCACTATGAACTTGCATGGCAAAGCTCGCAGCGGACAAGCGATCACAGCTGTGGATGCACAGCACCAAGCTCACGTGGGCAACTGATTTGTGCCATTCACTGTGTCAAGAAGAAAGATATAGCTGCAATGCTTATGATTTTGATTGAGCAAGTCCATCACATTATCCATGCCCTGCTTGGGTATAGGAAAGTGTGTGCGAGGTGGGGGCCTTGCATGCTGACAGGACGGCAGCAGGTGTCTCAGGAACTTCTGACGTGATATGAATAGGGACGCGATGCCTTTATCCGCCAAATTGTCACTGGCAACGAGTCATTGGTACATCATTATGACCCAGAAAACACTTGCCAGTCTATGGAGTACAGGCATAAGAGAACTCACCTAACCTAAAAAAAAATTAAAGGTAGTTGCCTTAGCTGGAAAAGGGACGATGGCCATCTTTTGGGACTGAGAGGATGAAGTCTACACTGAATTTTTGGAGCATGACAATACCATCAACTTTGATCGATATGGGATCACAGAATTAATAAATTATTCTCATAAATATCTCTGTATTAAATAAATGTTGAATTCGAATTCCATGAATTAAATTATTGGTCTCTTAGAATCTATCTTTTAAATAATTGCTCTTATAATATCTATGTATTAAATAATTTTGCTCATCAATATCTCACAATCAAATAACTTCTTGGGGCTGAGGATGCAGCACAGTGAAGGAGCTGGCACAAGTCAGCAACTTATAGCTGGCTGCTTGCATCAGGGTCAGTGAGCCAGATTTGACCAAGACCATATTCCCCCTCCAAGTGGTAGCGTTAGAAACAGGCTGCACATGTATTCTGTCTAAGAGAATAGGGATCACAGTGGAAAGTAAAACCTGGTACCCAAAAACCACATGCTTAAACTAGCTGTGTTGCTCCAAAAGGCACAGAAATCACATCCTTCCCATAAACTACGTCAGAACGTCCTTTTTCAGGATGTACAACGAAGAAGAATCAGAAGAAATGGTTGTTTTCATGAAAATCATGTATTAAATTATTGTTGTCATTAATGTTCATGTATTAGATAATTGCCTTCATGAATGTGTGTTTTAAATAATTGTCCTTATTATATCCATGAATTAAATAATTGTTCTCTTTTTATCCATGTATAATTGTCTTCATAAACATCCCTGTATATAATAATTGAAATCATAAACAATCCTGTATATAATAATTATAATCATAAACAATCCTGTATATAATAATTGTAATCATAAACAATCCTGTATATAATAATTGTAATCATAAACAATCCTGTATATAATAATTGACCTAATTAAAATCAAAGGCAAAGGCCGCCGTGCAGCGTAGACGATAATGGCATAATTAATTTTGCTAGCCGTATTTTTAGTAAGGATTAACTGCGCTACATTTTATCCTCACTCTCTCGTCTCATGCCGCCCGACCCCAGTGGCAAGTCAAGGACAAGACGACCTAATTAATGGCCTTGTATTAAATTATTACCCTTAAAAGTATTCTTTTATTCAAGAATTTTTTCATTCTTTCATCATATCTGTTAAACATATATGCGTAAAACATCATCAGTAATGTAATAGCAGATCCAATTTCTACAGACTTTGATCCTTTCACAGTAGGAGGAAAGGAGATACCGGAAATACAATATGCTGACGACACAGTTTTGTTCTTGAACAGCGCCAAGGGCCTAGAACAAATGATTATATCAGTCCAGAAACACAGTGAAGCCCAGAATCTCTACCTGAATACAAAGAAATCTAAGATAATGACAACTGATAAGACAAAACTCCAACCTAAAATCAAGATAGTTGGTGAAGAGATTGAAAATGTTGCACATTTTGAATATCTAGGATCAATACTGAACAACAATGGAGACTGTACAAAGGAAGTAAGATAACGACTGACTATGGCAATGCAGAAGATAAGCAGAATGCAGAACCTATGGCATACTACAAACACGGAACTAAAACTAAAGATCCTAAGAACATGCATTTTTCCTGTGGCAACCTATGGATGTGAAACATGGACGATTACAAAAGCAATAAGAGCGAAGATCGGTGCTTTTGAAACACAGTGCTACAGAAGAGTCCTGAAAATCCTGTGGACAAAGAAAGAAAGAAACAAATCCACCCAGCAAGACATGAATGTGCAGGAGAATTGGCTCACAAATGATGTATTGACCTGAAAACTGAGGTTTTTTAAACACGTCTAACAACACAACAAACTGGAGACAGTGGTTATGGAAGGCATGGTCACTGGAAAGAGAGGCAGGGGCTGACCGAGAAGACGTTTGGACTCAGGACTAAGGGAGGTGGCGTTTTATTATACTGTATAAATTCTGTTAATATAATGATCAAAGATTATTTATCATGTGGTAACAAAAATGAAAGTGTATGGGGAGAAATAGAAAGTGGGGGTGAAAAAACAGTGATTGGAGTGTGCTATAGATGTCCATCAAGTCAAAAAGAGGAAGATGAGGAGCTGATTAGTAGCATAGCAAAGGCAAGGGAAGGGAAATTATTATTAATGGGAGATTTCAACTATCCAGAAATAAAATGGGATATGGCAGAAGCACTTGTAGAGTCAAAACCTTTTGTTAAGTGCATAACTGACAATTTTTTAATTCAACATGTAGAAGCAGCCACCAGAGGCAAAAACATACTCGACCTAGTTTTTACCACAGAGGAAAATATGATTGAAAATGTTACCGTTGGGGAACTGTTTGGCTCAAGTGACCATCAAATCATCCGTTCGGATTTTATTGCAGGGAAAGAAGTAAACATAAACACGCGAACATACGACTACTCTAAGGCAGATGTTAAGAGGATGAAAGAGGCAGCGAACCACATAATCTGGAAAGATATTGTTGTAGGAACAGATGTTGAACAGGAGTGGGAAAGTTTTAAAACAGTTCTAGAAACGCTAAAAGAGGAATGTGTTCCATGTAGGGAGGTAAACCCCAAGCGTAAAAAGTGGATAACTAGATTTGTAGTGAAATGTAGAAGAGCAAAAAATAAAGCATGGAAAAAATATATAGAGGCAGGTAAATCAAAAGAAACATATGTATAATATTTAGACAAGCAGAACATATCCCAGAAAGCGAATAAAACAGCAAAAATAGACTTTGAAAAAAAACTTGCTCAGAGGATCAAGACTGACAGTAAAAGCTTCTTCTCTTATGTTAGAAATAAACAAAGAACGAAAGACAAAGTAAGCCCTCTCATAGACAGTACAGGGAAAATAATAAGTGAGAATAGGGAGGCAGCTAATCTGCTCAATCAGTACTTTGGCACAGTCTTCACAAAGGAGGACTGCTCCGAGATCCCAGAGCCTATAGATATTTTTCAAAGAGACATGGATACAGCGGGATTAAGATCAATCTGTATTACAGAGGAAATGGTTTTTAAAAAAATTGGAGGGGTTGAAAGTGAATAAATGTCCAGGTCAAGATGGTATTCATCCAAAATTGCTGTATGAAATTAGAGACCAACTAGCAAAACCATTGGCTATATTATGTTCTCAATCACTTACAAAAGGGATTGTTCCACGGGATTGGAAAGATGCAGGAGTGATCCCATTATTCAAAAAAGGCAAAAAAATCAGATCCAGCAAATTATAGACCGGTGAGTTTAACGAGCATAGTCTGTAAATTGTTAGAGTCAATAATCAAAGAAAACATTGTAATGCATTTAGACAAATTTAATCTAATTAGAAATAGTCAGCATGGGTTTACTAGAGGGAGATCATGCTTAACAAATCTATTAGAATTCATGGAGGAGGTTACTAAAATCATAGATAAAGGGGAGCCAGTGGATGTTATTTATCTAGACTTTGCAAAGGCCTTTGATAGAGTACCTCATCAAAGATTATTTCGAAAGTTAAAATCACATGGAATAGGTGGGGAAGTTGCCAAATGGATTGAAAATTGGTTAACGGGAAGAAGGCAGAGGGTGGGCATAAATAAGGAGTACTCTGAGTGGTGTGAAGTGAAATGTGGTGTGCCACAGGGCTCGGATTTGAGACCAATTTTGTTCTTGATATATATAAATGATTTGGACATTGATATGGGATCCAGGATTGCAAAATTTGCTGATGACACAAAACTATGCATTAGTGTCTCATCCAAAGCGGAAGTGGATATATTGATGTCGGATTTAGATAAAATTTGAGAATGGCCTATAAGCTGGCAAATGGAGTTTAATGTAGATAAATGTACAGTCATCCACATGGGTAGATCCAATATGGAACATAATTACAGAATGGGAGAAAACAATATTAGAAAGATAGATAAGGAAAGGGACCTAGGGGTTATAATAGATCATACAGGAAAGGTGAGCGAGCAAGTTAAGGTAGTAGTGAAAAAGGCAAATGCAACGGTAGGTGTGATAAAAAGAAATATTAAACATAGGAGCAAGGAAGTGATCGTCAAACTGTATAAAGCTTTAGTTAGACCTAGATTGGAGTACTGTGTACAGGTGTGGAGTCCTTATCATAGAGGAGACATAAACATCCTAGAAAGAATACAAAAAAAGAGCGACAAAGATGATAGTGGGATTCCAGAATTACAGTTATGAGGAACGACTCAGAAAAACCGGCCTACAGTGTCTCGAAGAGAGAAGAATTCGTGGTGACTTAATACAGGTTTATAAGATGATCAGAGGAATCGATAAATTAGACTATAACAAGTTTTTTAAAGTACAGCCAGCTACAATAACACGAGGGCGTAGCTACAAGCTGACTAAAGAGAGGTCCAGGTTAGATATTAGGAAATATTTTTTTAGTCAGAGAGTGGTGTCTGCTTGGAATGCATTGCCAGGAGAGGTAGTGGAGGCAGGGACAGTTAATGCATTTAAGAATAAACTGGATGCGCATAGTTTTTAGAGCAAGGTGATGTAAATGTAACTGGTTGTATACAGACTCTGCAGGGTCTTCTAAACCAGTATAAAGACGTTAAGTTTACGTTAAGGACATCATGGAGATGCCAGACAGAGTTTCCTTCAGACAGGCTGTCATGAAAGCGACGTTTATGCTACATGATGATGATGAACATTCCTAAATTAAATAATGGGGTTGCTATAGCTGAGAGGTAAGGTAATTTGGTCTGTCAAGAAGCGAAAGCATGAGGCGGTGGGGTTTTGAATTCTCTAAGTTTCAAGCATTTCCTTGTATCAAGGGAGGTGGGAACAGCACGTCCTTCTTTTGGAGATGGATGAAAAACTGAAGATCCTGTGTACACACTGCACGTAAAAGAATCCTGTGTATTTTAAAATCAATAAGCGTAGGTTGTTAGTCACTGTTTCCTGCCGAAGACAGATGTGTCGGACCGAAAGGTGCAAATATCGCAGGCAAACTGTAAACTAGTGACACAATGCAAATCTGTTCTCCATACTATATCCTGCTACTTGCAAAGCCCTGTTCAGGGCTTGGTAGCGGGAGATTGAGAATGAACGCAGAAGAAGAAGTCACTGTTTGGGCAAAATTATAAAAGAAATGGTAACTCTTACCCAAAACACAACCTACCTTCCCCAGCCATAGTAAGCCGCAGGAAGCAAAAACTACTTCTACAGATAGTCTTTTGTTTCCTGACAGCAGGCATACACTTGCCTGTTTGAATACTAGGATTCCAAATATTAAATAATTGTCTGCATTAATATCCATTTAATTAAAACATTGTCCTAATTATATCCCTGAATTTAATAATTGTTCTAATTAATATTCACGTATATCATTATTATCCTTGTATTACATACTTATCCTAATTAATAGCCCTGTATTTAATAATTGTTCTCATTAACATCCCACATTAACTCTTAACCCTACCAGACCTGAGGCCCTGAACGTAACTGTCCCGTATACCTGGGCTCCTGAGCATTAAAGAGAAAAAACTAACATGATATAGAAAAATGTTAGTTACATGCAAACAAGTGGTTAGAATAAGATGGAACTTGAAGACATTGTAGAAAATAGGTCTACCTTTCATCTAGCGCCAATATTCCACCATTGTGTGCCAATCCACCCAGCAGGATGAGCCTTGTTTTACACAGAGGTACTTCTTGCAAAGTGAGCACCAGATGTTGCTCTTCACCTTCTTGCATGGATTGTCTTTGTAAGACACTCCAGGATTTTGCTTGTTGTACCTGAAGTGCTTTTCCATGTACACAACACAGATATTATTAGACGATGTCCCAGGGGGAATCTTTGGCATTGTAGGAGTTGGGCTTTGCTATATGCAATTGGTGTGCCCGGAGGTTGGTTTTCTCTGTTAAATTTTGTCAGAAAGTATCATCCAAAAACAAGGATGAAAAGTCAATCGATTCACTCTCCTCTGTGATAAATCCAGGAATGTTCACTGGGCCTTTTCCATCCTCATTGAAATTCAGATCTGTATTTGGTGATACAAAATTCCTTGTTCAACCTTCATCCCCACCTAGATCTCCCCCATCAGCTGTTTGAGGGACAACCTTCTCTTACTATCAATCTAGCTCTAGACCTACAAGGTTCAAGATTCTCCTCATCACTTGAGCTCTCACTGTCTGTGTCACTTGAACTGGAAACAAATTCTTGATGAAATTCTGACTCCTCAGAGTCTGAATCAACCAAAGTATCGATCATCTATTGGACTGTGATAAGTCTAGACCTTCTTCACTTTCCTATTGAAGTGCTTGGTTCATCAGCAGCTCGTTTCATTGTGAATTTTCAGAATTTTTTTACAATAAGCCACATAAAGTCAATTCAAACACATGGGGGCAGACATTTGCAATGGCTAACCATGAGGTTTGACCACGATTGGTTGGTTATTTTTAGTTTGTGGCGCATTTTTGTCACGTACAAAGTAGGCAAAGTACCGAAAATAAGGGACACCGGTAAAGCGGCAGATTAGGAAATTACAAAAGAATTGGTACAGCGGTCTGGTAGGGTTAAAGGCTATAATTTTTTTTTCTGTAAAAGAAGTCTCTTCATAAAACTTGACTTTTCTTAATTATTTCACAAGAAAGACAAACATGTTATATATCAAATTAAAGGAAAATAAATATATTGTAAGAATATTAAGGTCTTGTAGAATTTCATAAAATATTACAAGTAATTGTTAATAATTATGTCAACATTTTTTGTAATAAAAACGATTTTTCACACAACAAAATTTCACCATTCCATGAATAGCCACTGAAACATAATCCAGATTGGTCTAGGATACTTCAGAATAACAGTACTCCACATATGAATAATATCTACAAGAAAATACTTTTTTTAGCAGTCAAATGGAGTTGTTGTGTCACTGAGTTGCAGGTCTCCATTCACTCCACATGGTCGATCACATTTTGGCAGCAATCTGAATGAGTTCTGGGTCTCTGTCAGTCAGTAGTGGTGATGGAATTTGGTATTGAAACCCATTCGCTATCATGATCTCTAGAATTTGCTTTAGAAATATTGCATCTTCGTTTTTCTGTTGATGGTGCAGTCAAACATTTGTGCCTTTTAGCAGCACTAGGTCCTGGCTGTGACAACGCGCCCTCGTCTTCAGCATCAGATTTAGTAGGCTGAGTAGGTTGAATAATATTATATTCTATGTCTAATTCTGATTCTTCTTCTTCTTCGTACGCTGTCAGGCATCAACTTGAATTTGTTTGAAGAAAGCAGCTGTCATCCTGAGGCTGTCGACACTGCCATAGAGCTTGTCTAGTGCTGCCACTGGTGTTGGCCACATGTGCTTTCTCTGGTCCTCGTATGTCAGGCAATTTGCAGCAGATGTTCAGCGGTCATTTTCCCTGTACCACAGGTGCATTCGTCAGTGCCACCTATCTTCAGTTTATTGAATAGATGGTACCTCAGTCTGTTGTGGCCTGTGCGGAGTCTGAAGACCACGACCTGCTCTCTTCTGTTCAACTGGTAGTAGGCATCATTTTTTGTGTAGCCAGTATGTTCTGTTTCCCATTTGGCTAATTCTGATTCAACATCAGAAAAATGTGAATGCTCGTCACTAAATTCATCTAGAGTACACAGCTCCCTAGCCTTTTCTACAGATAAAAACAACCTCCTATTAGACAATCTTGAAGTGCTAGGTTCGCTACACATTTTTGTGATAAACTGACTTGAAAAATAACAAATGTTTTCCAACTTTGGTTGTCCTCACAATGCACTCGGAAGCTTTTACAATTGAAACGTAAATGTAATGGTTACTTCCCTTACCATGTAATGTCAATTAAAATTTTGAAATACTGAAAAAAAACCGAAGCAAATTGAATTCAATGTGCTGTTAAGGATATGAGCGTTTTTCTGACATCAAGCCGACACCATAAAGAATGCTGACAGCGTTCTTATGGCCTTTAAGAGTTAAATAGTTGTTCTCATGAAAATCCTTGTATTAAAAAATTGTTCTCAGACATTTTCCTGTTTTGAATGATTGTCCACATACATGTACGTGTATTCCTTATGTGTTCATTTAAATGTTCACTTGTGTCCATTACTTTCAGTCCACATTGAAGCCACATTCTCAGACAAGTGCAGTTTTAGACGAAGGTCCAGTCATCATTGCACCAGCATCACAGGTGCTGTCAAGTAGCATCGATGCTATCAAAACCACTGATACATCTACTGTAACCAAGCCCTTTAGTGACACCCAACTTCTTACTGGGACTAGCGTACCATCCTCAAGACCCCTCAGTGCAACGCAACTGAATTCTCCAGAAGTTGTACCAATCAGCAAGCCCTCAAACCTGTCGCTGTCAGCTTGGCCTATACAAGTAAAACAAAACTTCAGTTTCTACTTATTTCACGCCAAATTATTCTGTCCATTTTTTTCTGCAGAGTATATAGTCGGGATGAGAATAATATAATCCAAAAATTAAAATTATAAATTAGTGTTAAGGAGCCGTACAAAGAAGGACAGTGGTCTGAGCAAAGTGGAGGGAGTTTTGTGCTCTATTGAAAGATGTAATCAGGTGTGATGATCACTGATTGCTTCATCAGTTATTGGTGTCATCTTCACAGGTGCATTATCTGCACTGCAAGCAAACCCTCAAGGGTTAGTAAGCTTCCACAACTGAGGAGTGAACTAAGTGGAGTAGCTGCCAGTAAACCAACCATACTTCAGTACTTACTGAGACTGTCCCATAGGGGTGTACTTTGGAATGAAAAGGCAGACTAGCTTGCAAAAGTGAGAGAAGAATGTGATTAGAAAGACAGTAAAATCACTTTGAGAGAAAGAGAGCTACCCAGGCGGTTAGAAGAGATCAGAACCAACCTGACGACTACCAGTCTTGACTGGTAGAGACAGATCACCATTCTTCGTCTAAATAAACACATATACAGGCTTTGTCTGTCTGCTTCACCACTGTGTGTGGGTGGGGACTGAGCAAAAATCTACAGAGAATGTTTTGAAGGACTGCCCTCTGTGTAACCAGTTTAAGAGGACTCACTGGCCAAATGCCTCAACACTGAACTCAGAGCTAAAGTGGAGCACCTGACAACATGAGAATTCATCTGACGGTATAAAAATCACTGAGAGTCAGATATTAATGGTCATGAATTCAAAGAGAGAATGGTTAGATGTAATGGGAAACATAATCAGTGCTGCGGAAATCATGACAACCAATACATCAGGAGATTGATGTGTGAAAGTTAAGATGGTAAAGATAAAGCTTCAGGTAGGAACTAGCCAGATTGGAAAAGAAGAGTGAGGAGGTCAGGAAAACTGGAGTCTCATTAACAGACCTCATGAAAACATTCTAAAATAGGAATCGATGGAGAGTGACCATTGCAGCTTTATTGTGTCAAGAGTATCCAGAAGGAATAAGTAAAGTCTTTAGGGTAACCAGAAGAAATGAGTGAAGTCTAGAGGGCAACCAGTAGGAATAAATAAAGTCTACAGAGTAATCCGAGGTAATAAGTCAAGTCTACAATGTAACCATATGGAATAAGTCAAGTCTACTATGGAACCAGAAGGAATAAGTCAAGTCTACAATCTAAACATCAGGAATAAGTCAAGTCTACTATAGAACCAGAAGGAATAAGTCAAGGCTACTATGTAACCAGAAGAAATAAGTCATCTACAATGGAGCCAAAGGAATTTAAAGTCTAGAGGACCAGAAGAAATAATTAGTCTACAGAGTAACCAGAAGGAATGTCAAGTCTACAATGGAACCAGAAGGAATAAGTAAGGTCTACAATGAGCGAATAGTAACATCATGGTCAGGTGTACCATGCTGATCAAGGAGGTCCACCTCTAGTCCATGTTGCTTTTCTGTGATCAGGCTGTCTTCTACAGTCTGGCCAATGAAGTAGGGATTGCCACTGTGATCTTTACAGTAGTGAGTTTACTGAGGAGCCTTGCATTGCACTACAACCAGGAGGACCCAGGTCCATCTTCTCAAGTGTGCTTCAGGATGTAAGAAAAGCCACTATAACTTGCTACCAATAGAATATAATCTAGAGATGAAACTAATTCAGTATGAGTGGCTTTCAATAGCAAAATGCTATTTTCTTGACAGTATATTCAACAAAAAGGCACAACATATTCTGGTGCCACGGTAATAATTATTGTTCGCTTAGGCCCGCTGCATCAATTGGCCACATCCATGACCCAAAGCTGTGATGCGGTTCCAGGCCTAGTCCAGGTCGGAGGAGGAGGTTGCTACTTGCTGGAACCATACTGGTCGGGGACGGCCTCTTCTGCACCTCCAGCCGGTTGAGGGGAAACTTTTTGGCCTGAGGAAAGACTTGTGTAGTATCTTGTGGGCAGGGGATTCCTGGTCCAGCTGTACAACATGACCGAAGGACTGGTAGATACAGATTTTTGTCCCAATGGAGATCTTGCCATTACTCCACACATATCGGAGGTCGTACACAGCAGACACAGCTAGTACGTTCCTCATTGACATATCAGGACTGCTGCGCCCATCAGATGATATCATGCTACCAAGATAGATGAATTTGTTGGTGCCCTCAGCAGTGTGACATTGAGCTGCAATACGGGGGGGCGGCTGTGTCGGAAATGAGGTTCTGAGCTTTTGGCCTTAGCCCAGGATATAGACAGGCCTAGGGAGGGCGTTTCACTGTCTAACATTTGTAGATCTGTCTGAGTGGTAACAGGTCAAACAGAATAGAACTACTGTTTCCTTTGTTGCAGGTTTTCAGTGGTAACTAAAGAGAGTGTGTGGCCTAAGGATTGTGAGCTTGATTTACTTATCCCAAAGCACCGTGTTCAAATCACATCATGCTCTATTTAACAGTTTGTCATTTTTTCATGGCATGAATGTTTCTTCCAGTTGATCAAGCTGTAAATGGGCTATTGACAAAGTCAGGGTAAAATTTCGAAGCAACTGACAAAAGTTAGTTCTGTTTTCAGCAATGAGAGGGGCCGAGTACATATGGGTTCACCCAGTCCGTAGAAATTGGTTATATGAGGAATTAAAACATTTTTCCAACTACAGAAAGTTGTGCATTTTGCTGGCAACTTCAAATCATTGCTCTGAAACTATACTGCAAATTACTGGAATCAGACTTCACTAAAAAGACTGGTTAGAATACATCAAATACAGTGTCAGGCTTATGCTCCAACAAATGGGACGATAGGACATGAATGAACAGTCTTAGTCTTAGTCGACCTGTGCATCAAGACTGGTTAGAATACATCAAATACAGTGTCAGGCTTATGCTCCAACAAATGGGACGATAGGACATGAATGAACAGTCTTAGTCTTAGTCGACCTGTGCATCTACAAGTGCGTTAGCTCTTGTGCTGGTCCCATCTCTTGTGCGAGTTGGTAGTAGCCGGGTGCATTTCTCTGCTTATCGGACTGGGCTCGGGGGGATTCTATGTTTTTTGGTTTTGTGCTGGTCTCATCTTGGTTTCCAGTCGATTCTGTCTCGGGCACGGGTTGTCTAGTGGACGGCTAACTTGTTTGTTTCAGGATCACCAGTGTTGTGCAGCTCGAGCGAATCTTGCTATCTAGTAAGGTGTCTGCCAGGTGGTCTTTCGTTGCCGTGCGGGTACCACAGAGTGGTTGCTGTGCTCCAGTGTTCATCTTTCCTTCTGAATACATGGCCAGTCCAGCGGATCTTGCAGTTGTTGGCATGACGTATGACAATGCCCGGATGTCACTGTTATGTAAGCCCATCTGGCGCTGCTGCCTAAGTGATGGCTTTTGTCAGAAACCAGGTTTCACATCCATAGCATAGCGCTGGTAGGACCACTGAGTCAAATATGTTGAATGAACAGTGAAGCAGTGTATTACATTGCTAGCCTACATACTCCTAGGGAGCTAGGAGAAACATGAAAGCCATTAAATAAATGAAGTAACAACAATGACCTAGTATACGATTATGTCCAGCACTTGGGAAAACAGACCAATGATGTAAGCAAAGTGACACGCTGAACATCAGCTTGACAACAGAATAACTGATAAACAGTTTATTTATACTATATTTATAACTTTGTAATATCAATGTCAAACTTGGTCCGTATCCAAGGCACATGAAAATTGTTGAAATGAATTGGCAACATGTGAAATGAAATGTCTAAGAAAAGTAATTGGTGTCACCAGGAGAGATGAAATGAGGAAATTAGAAATGGGGTGAGAGCTAGCCCTTGTTCTGGATATGCTTCTTGGTGTCATAGAAGCACACAAACTTCTCCACCATGATAAGGTAGAGAGACATGAGAGAGGTGTGCTTTGAGAATAAGGTAGAAGAATTAAAATGGAAAAAAACAACAAAATTCAGATATCAACAAACCATCATCACAGAAATTGGTAAAGGTCTTTTTTTCCCTTGTGGTTTATATAAGGGTTGCTCAGAAAATAATGTCCCATATTTGTTTTCTCATCCCAGATTAAAAAAATATTGCAAGTTGCAACATTGATGTTTCATGCCGGCATAAATGCATGTTCTCCCCATAGAAAGCTCTGCTGTAGTAGTTCGTTAATATGGTGCCTGTGTGTGACCTGATTTTACAAAGAAGCTGTAATTTATTTCTTGGAGGCGGAGAAGGAAAGTGTGGGGAACATTCACAAATGTTTGTACACTGTGCATTGAAGTTAGGTGGATGCTAGGTTCAGAAAAATAAAGCTTCAGGAAGTGGAAAGATGAAGCTGCATGATCGGCTGCTGTCTGGACGTAAATTTTAAGCCTGTTGCATCTTGTCGATGCCATTATTCGTGAGTATCATGCATCAGAAGTCAACTATTTGCCCTACAGCTTTCAGTCAACAATGGAAGTGTACTGACAATTTTTTATCATCTTAGATATTTGAAGATATGTCCAAAAATGAGTTAGTTGAAGTCTCGCAACTCACTAAAGATGTCAAAGGAACATGACTGTGTGAACAGCAAACGAACTGGTACCTTAAAGACATGCATGTCCATGTTTAACACTGTCTTAATCCCATGGAAGTGGTCAGAGATTATGTGGGAAAATAGAATGTCTACTGGGACATTACTTTCTGAGCAATGCTCATAGCTTCAACAGTGTATGGTAGCCAACTACGTAACCACCCCTCCATAGCCCTTTACAGTCCAAATTGTTCATTTCAGTCAACTAGAGTAACACCACTTACAGTCTGATTTATCTGAAGTCACATATCAACCATATCTTGTTATTTAGATAAATTTGATTTGATTTTTAACAAAATTTGCTGACAACACAAAACTATGCAGTAGTGTCTCATCTAAAGCAGAAGTGGATATATTGAGGTCGGATTTAGATAAAATTCAAGAGTGGTCTGTAAAGTGGCAAATGGAGTTTGTTGTAGAGAAATGTACAGTCATCCACATGGTTAGATCCAATATGGAACATAATTACAGAATGGGGGAGAACAATATTAGAAAGATAGATAAGGAAAGGGACCTAGGGCTTATAATAGATCATACAGGTAAGGTGAGCAAGTTCAGGTAGCAGTGAAAAAGGCAAATGCAATGTTAGGTATGATAAAAAAAAATATTAAACACAGGAGCAAGGAAGTGATAGTCAAACTGTATAAAGTATTAGTTAGACCTAGATTGGAGTACTGTGTTACAGGTATGGAGTCCTTATTATAGAGGTGATATAAACATGCTGGAAACAATACAAAAAAGAGCGACAAAGCTGATAGTGGGATTTCAGAATTACAGTTATGAGTAAAGGCCTAGAAAAACCGGCCTATAGTGTGTCTAGAAGAGAGAAGAATTCGTGGTGACTTAAAACAGGTTTATAAGATGATCAGAGGAAGGGATAAATTAGATTAGAGAGGTGCAGATTAGATATTAGGAAATATATTTGTAAGTCAGAGAGGGATGAATGCTTGAAATGCATTGCCACAGGAAGTAGTGGAGGCAGGGACAGTTAACGCATTTAAGAATAAATTGGAATGCTCATAGCTTTTAGAGCAAAGTGATGTAAATGAAACTGGTTGTATACAGACTCTACAGAGTCTTCTAAACCAGTATAAAGACGTTAAGTTAGTTAACAAAGGCTGTATCTTTTAATTTTAAAATCATAATTTTAGTTTTAATGACTTTTTTCTGTTAGCCATGAAACACATAATATGACTGTTCTTGTCTTGGACATTAAGACGTGTAACTTCGGTTGGACTGTCCCCTCTGGCAGGTTACATTGCAACTATTCTGTTTGGGCATGGTAGCATCAGAGATATGATTATATGATCACTATTGTTGAACTAGGGAGGAGCGACTGGCCAAGCAGTTTGTATGTTGGTCTTTTGACTCCTAGGATATGTGTTCTTCTTCTTCGTACGCTGTCAGACGTCAACCTGTATTTTTTTGAAAAAAGCAGCGGTCATCCTGAGGCTGTCGACACTGCCATAGAGCTTGTCTAGTGATGCCACTGGTGATGGCCACATCTGCTTTCTCTGATCCTTGTATGTCGGGCAGTTTTGCAGCAAATGTTCAGCGGTCATTTTCCCGGTACCACATGACCATTCGTCAGTGCCACCTATCTTCAATTTATTGAATAGGTGGTACCTCAGTCTATTGTGGCCTGTGCGAAGTCTGAAGGCCACGGCCTGCTCTCTTCTGTTTAGCTGGTAAAAGGCATCGTTTTTTGTGAAGCCAGTATGTTCTGTTTCCCGTTTGGTCATGTATCTAGCTCTTATAAGCCTTTTTGACTCTTCGTAGGTCACACTAGGGTCTGGTTGTGGTAGTCTTGCACCTTCTTTTGCCAGTCTGTCTGCCTCCTCGTTGCCTTGGATGTTACAGTGGGATGGAACCCACCGTACCACTACTCTTTTTGGTGCGGACTGCTGGCATAGTTGACAGGGATATGTGTTAAAAACCTGTGTACGTCATAGCCATAGAACTAGGAAAAGAATAAACCTATAGATACCATGGTTGGTTATTGATCTAGCAGTTTGTGGGCTCCTGCTCTGTGGTTCAATGCCACATAGTGGTATATGCAAATGTTTGCAGGCTGTGGTTTAGTTCCATACAGAGTGCTCCATTTGTGTGGCCTCGGAGGAAGACGCCATGGTAAGGAGTGATTAGATCAATCAGAATAAAGAGGGCTGGTCATGGAACTGGCTACCCATCTTGTAGAAACTATGAGGGAAAATTAAAAAAGGAGCTTTCATATTTGTATTTTTTTACCTCTTAATGCATATTCTGTTCATTAATAAATGTGAATGTTGCTTTTTTTCCCCTCGTATAAGCCATTACACAACAGGCTATTACACCCTGTGGTAGAAGAGGAGGGACTAAAATCAAGTTTTAAGTCAGTGTATTGCAGCTGTTGTTTGTATTGAGTCCCTCATGAACTTGGGAAAACAAAGAATGGCTGATGTGCTGGAACACAAGTTGGAGCCTAGTAATCCCCAAGAAAGAAACCACCCACAAACCTATTAGGAATAGCCAAAGAGTCTGCAGGCAGTCCTTGAGAGACTCACGGCAGCGTATTCTTAAAGAACTGAACAGGTGAACTGCAGAACAGAAGGATTGCTTTTGACTAACTGGCTTCTGGGATTTGGCACATGTTGATCTACCTGATTAAATACCAAGTTTCCAGTCTCCCAATTACTTTGGCTTTTCAGAAATCCACCAAGATTTCCATGGTGGACCAGTGCTTCATGACCTTGTTTCTGGGACACATCATCGTGAGGCTATGGATGCATGTCTGGCTCATCCTTCTGTTGCTGATGCTGCCCATTCTTCATGTTGCTTTCACCAAAATTTGTAAGCTTTGTCTGACTTTTATTTTGTGTATGAATTTTGTTTTGTAAATTTAAACGGTCTTCCTTGCAAGAAGGGTTTCCTCACCTTGTTAGAAATTTGTTGTTTTTTTACAAATTTATTCTAATAGCTGAGCCTGTTTTCTATCCTAGTAACTTATCCTGGCTCACTAAAAAACAGATCTAGTCCTACAGTGGATTCTGGATTCCAGTACACTGTGTGAACCTTGAAAACGAGAAGGCAGGTGAGCTCGCAAAAGCCGGAAGGGGCGGCACGCAAACTCAACATCCACAAAGCTATAAAGCGACAAATACATTCAAACGGTCCATCAGGATGACAGGGAGAGACCAGCACAAAGAATACAAGTCAGACAATGACAGCATAGACAAACTTGGCAGAGATGGGCAGACAAAGATCTTCAGACTCAGAATGACAGCATAGACAAACTTGGCAGAGATGGGCAGACAAAGATCTTCAGACTCAGAATGGGACATTGTAGACTCAAAGCCCAGCTCCACAGAATGCGTCTCAGAGATACCTCCACGTGCGATTGTGAAGCACCCAAGTAAACACCAGAACATGTCCTGCAGGACTTCCCTACTTATACAGACCAATGAGAGGCAGTCTGGTCTAGGGAAGTGACCATGTTCAAAAAGCTGTGGAGAACTGGCGAAGACCTGAAACGCAGTCACCTTCATGAACCTCCCCGGGCTAGAGGCAAAGCATCAGTTAATCGAAGATGAAAATGCTGACTCAGCTTTTTTTGTTTTCATTTTAGACATATGTAGACCATGCTGCAACATAGGGGGGCAACTTTAGAAAGGAGGACATGGGTGCCATTGCTACTAGGAAAAAGTCCCAGCCACTATTGGTTTCCGATTTCCTTTAAGTGAGTGGTGGAGATGCCTTTTGGCATTCTTAGCACAACCTCATTAACCCATGTAACAAAGGACCTTCCTCTGTTTTTTAAATAGTAGAGTTGTAATTTTCATTTTATTTGATTTGCCTGTATTTGGTGAACATTTGTTGGCTGAATGTTTCTACAGGAATGCATCGCCAGCAATATATCCAACCCTCCTTAATCACCTTTTACGACATGCCTGGCTGGTTGCCGTGTTATTATTTTTGTACCCCCTCCAGGCTCCAGTAACACTCACACTCCACTGTATCCTACGATGAATGCAACTAAGGAGGATTGTGCATTGTACTAACGACCTCATAATGAAAATAAAGTGCTACAACATCCACCAATACAAGAGCACTAAAAACTCAAGAGCTCCATGTTACTATAGAATGATAACCCTTCATCTCCTTAAATCCTTGTTGAACCACTATAGCAGAGGGGTCAGTCGCTCATCTCTCAAGAGGGGAATGAATGAAAGCACAAAACTTGGCACTCCTGCAAGTTTAAAACGGCGACCCCCCCAAGTCTCTAGGAAAGTGAGATTGTGTGCCAAGTTTTATTGGAGATGGACAATAAACTCTAAAGTCCTGTTTACACACCGTTTGCTGATGCCTGGATGAAAACATTAGAAAATGAATCAAATTTCTACCCAAGTAACATGACCAGGAGTAAATCTGAGAGAGAACATACAAATCTGCATCCTGTGCTATGTCCAGTCTTCTCAACCAGCACATCTTGCCACTGGATCAAAGTAGGTCAGAAGGAGAGTACAGTTGATGCTAGGGCACATTTTCTTCACTTAAATCTAGTGCAAGACACAGTGTCAGGCCATTGTCACTTGCAAAAATCTGTCTATTCCGACACTGTCATCATCATTGCTTGCGACGTTGACACCTGAGATTTTTTACCAATGGCTGGCAGAATGATTAGTGAGCAAGGAAGTCATTTATGTCATTATGTGGTTGTTTTTCTTTTTTCCTTATTGATTATCTATTGTCTTGTATCTACCTCACTTTTATCACTTGAATCTGCATGTCATTGCTTGTCATTGTTTGTTTCCGTATCTGGTCAGCTGATAGTGTTTTGTGTTATTTAGCAAGACATTCTTCTAACACTTATGTCATCATCTGGTTTTTATTCTTCATTCTTTATTCCTGTCCATCTATACTTTCTCTGTCTTTGTTGTTGATGTTGTTCGAAGATACTTCGTGCTGAGTGAGTTGATGACCTTTCGTCGGTATCTGGTTACAGTGTCTTTTCTTACATTCCAATGTGTACTTGTGATGGTGGGCTTGAGTCAACCTGGCAGTAGTGCAATGTCAGGCTTCTCAGTAAGCATGTCACTATAGGTATCACACTGTCGATTCTGACAGCAAGGACATGTGGTGGGGGCTTGATCAGTATATTTCACTGTGTTTGGAGCTTGATCGGTATATTTCACTGTTGGGGCTTGAACAGTATATTTCACTGTGTTGGAGACTTGTTCAGTATATTTCACTAAAATGGGGGCTTGATCAGTATATTTCACTGTGTTGGAGGCTTGTTCAGTATATTTCACTAAAATGGGGGCTTGATCAGTATATTTCACTGTGTTGGAGGTGTTCAGTATATTTCACTGTGTTGGGGCTTGATCAGTATATTTCACTGTGTTGTGGCTTGATCAGTATATTTCACTGTGTTGGAGGCTTGTTCACTATATTTCACTGTGTTTGGGGCTTGATCGGTATTTTTCACTATAATGGGGACTTGATCAGTAAATTTCACTGAGGTAGGGGCTTGATCAGTATATTTCACTGTGGTGGGCGCTTGATCAGGATATATTACCTGACCCTGATACTAATCTTAGTTCACCCTAATCTACACTTGTATAGACTGCCATATTCTTTGCCATGTGTCCGTTATTTTTGCCATGTTTCACCTTCGAATAATGAATTTGCTTTTAATATTGTTTCCCTAGCGTTATACCCTCTCACTTTCCACAATCTACGTCTTTATTGTTTGTCAGTATTTGTTTTTCATATCTTATATTATTTCTTTGTCCCATCACTCTGTTTATTGATGCGTAGGTTAGACATTGCATTTGGTTCCCCTAACCAGCTTTTAGGAGATTGTGATTCCAATCATTTGCAGTGAGTTTTTGTGGCAATTTTTTTTTGACCTGATGAGTTTAGCAACTCTATTCACAACCCTCTTTAGTCATCTCTTATGACATTCATGGAAGGAAACAGTGGTCCTATTTCGTTCACCCTATGAACCACTCATCTCACCTTCTTTTACAAGGGGCTTGTCATGTCTTTATCATGACCATGAAGGAGTAGGAGGAGAAAGTTGAAATTTGGCACAGTGCTTATTCCTTCTCAATGTAGCTACCACCTAAATTTATATATTTCTGCTATCTCTGCGTGACCTTGAAAAGACCTTCAGAATAACGTAACCTATTTTTCGAACTAAACCAGTTATCACAAGCCAGTTTGACATCTTCGTCACTGTCAAAATGATTTCCTTACAGCTGTTTTTTAAGTTTTGGGAAAAGAAAAAAGTCTGATGGAGCTAAATGCGAAGAATATGGTTGGTGTGGAATTTCAATATTCAAATCGTTGGCTGTTTGCAGCACAAGCCTTGCTTTATGGGAGGGCGCGTTATCTTGAAGTAAAGGCAGAATTTGAGTGCGCGCTATCCCTCGTTTTCTGGTCACAGTCTTTCTTAGTTTGCTAAGGAGATCTGCATAATATTGCCCATTAACCGTGTTGCCATGAGGCAGGTAATCTTTCAATATGACACCTTTGAAATCCCAAAAAGCAGTCAGCATAACTTTTCTTGCAGATTTCTGTGCTCTTGGCTTGACATGTGTTGGTGAGCCCGAGGTTTTCCACTGCATGCTGGAAATTTTGGATTCTGGGTCATAATGGTGAACACAAGTCTCATCTACTGTTACCATGGTCTGCAACATGTTTTTTCGACCGACACATTTTGAGCAACTGGCCACAGCAATCAACCCTCCTTTGTTTCTGTTCACATGTCAGCAGACGCGGGACCCAGCGGGCACACACTTTTCTCATGTTCAGTCTGTTGTGTAAAATTCTAAAAACTGTACTTTCATTTAGTTTTGCAGACCTAGATATTTCTGCAATTGTCATTTTTCTATCCTGGTCAATGATTTTCTTCACTCATGCAACATTTTCATCGCTGTACTCTGAGGTTGGTTTTCCTCATCTTTGAAGATCAGCAACATGGAAACGGCCAAACTTAAACTGCCTACATCAGTTTTTTACAGAAGCATACGAAGGACAAAATTCCTTAAACACTGGTTCCATCTCCCTGTGTATTTCTGTAGGTGTTTTTCCCTGCAACATCAACAATTTTATCACGATTTTGGCCTCTGATTTCTCCATTGTTCTTAGAGTAGCAGATCTGGTCAATAAGGTGTGTTGTGCCATGCACCACACTGGGTAAACCCGTTGAGGAGGGGAATTCATACTTCTCAAGTCAGTACAAATTAAATGAGCTACATATGGGCCAAATTTCAACTTTCTCCTTCTTCCCCTTACTAGTCAGGGTAAAGACTTATGACAAGCCCCTTGTATTGTTATTTTACATTGAGCATGGAAGTCTTTAATAATTTATGTAATTGTGTGTCTTTTTCTGCTTGATTCTCTAGTTTTTAAAAATCCATTGTATAAATATAACTATTATTATTATTGCTCATCACGAAGCAGTGATGACCACAACATCAGACCGTTTTATCTTAATAATGTGATGTGCGCTGTATTTAGATTATAGTGAGGAAGAATATTCGCTAGTCATCAATCTCACTCTTATCTCGAGATACTTTGGATCAGTGGCAAGACTATTGGTCAAGGTAATTTGGGATGCAGGCACTCTGGTCTTACCTCCCGTGAGACCAGGGGTCGCTTGAAACTTGCGGTGCTCGATCACCCACTGCTTCTGTTCATCACTGTGAGAGGCGAGTGCCTTCACCACCTGACTACACCGACCCCAATAAATATAACTAAGCAGGAAAAAAGAAACTAACAAGGATTTTCTCAGTAAAAGTGAGTGAGGTGGGAAGACCTCAGCACTGAATCCCTCAGAGTGATGCTGATGGGAATTGTGGTATGAAGGATGCCACCAGTCTTATCAGATGATGTAGGTTCACTTGATCAGGGCGAGGTGCAACTGGCTGAGTGGTTCTAAGCTGCAAACCTTGGTACGGTAACATTTTTATTAACGGAGGTAAAAGAAAAACTAGTCTGAATAGTACTTGGCGACAGCTGTGACAACAGTGGTGAATGCTTGGAATGCATTGCCAGAGGAGGTAGTGGAGGCAGGAACAGTTGATGAATTTAAGAATAAATTGGATGCGCATAGCTTTTAGAGCAAGGTGATGTAAATAAAACTGGTTGTATACAGACTCTGTAGGGTCTTCTAAACCAGTATAAAGAAGTTAAGTTAAGCTTTGGGCAAGCGGCCTTAAATTTCTCTACTTGCTTAGAATATCTGGGATCTTGGTAATCAAAAAGACATGTACGTCTCTTTGATTAGATCTAGTCATCTGGTATTGCTGTTTAACATTGATCACAAAATTCTTCAAACATTTATGTCACTGTATAGTGGGTTTTTTCCCTCTTTTTTCTCTTATTTTGTTTTGTTTATTTTTTTATTCTCCTGCTATGTGGCTTGGAGACATGACATGACTAAGGGTTTCATATCTAAAGTGCAGACCTTCGTTAGCAGTGTCTTTGTTTCATACTTGGTGTTAGATTGTCAGAAATAATAGTAAACATAGATTTATGGGAAAGAACACTGCAATAACCAATAGAGTAGGAGATTGGGAAGAGAAAGCAGTGATGGATAGAACACATTCTCTGAAAGAAACCAGACTGCATAACCAGACAATGGCTGAATTGGAACTCACAGAGAATGAAATGCGTAGGAAGACAGAAACGTCTTTGAGTAACGATCGAAGCGGTCCAATCAGGGTCTCATAGGCCAGACTCAAGAAGGCACAAAGTTAGGAACATTTGGAGACCATCTGTTGCGGATATTTGTTCTAAATGGAACCAGATGGATAATGATGGTGTTATTTTTCAACTTGAATCCTCTATGTTTCCATCTTCTACAGTTGAGCAGTTTGGTCAAGGTGGGGTGTTCCACTCAACAGCTATCACAGCCAGAAAAGCTGTGCTTCAATGGCTGCATGCTCGCCAGGATGTGCTTATGCCTCATTGTCTACGAGGACTCGGAAGTTTGTTACTGAAAGGAGACCAGAAGGTTTGTCTTTCAGTTTTGTTAATAGTCAGTGAGCAGCAGGATCATTTTCAATTAAAATTCAGAACAAAGACAAAGCAGATTTCTTGAAACTGTAGCAGGTTCTAATATATCTACTTTGTTATCATTTGATCTCAAATAAACGTATCTATTTCTGTGATAAACATGGCTGTCTGTCTCAGGCTTCTCTCATCACTGTACAGTTTGCCCCTTAATAGGGTTGGGTTAGGGTGAGCCAAAAGTATGGGCTTCAAGTTCCATTACCAGTGTACTCCAGTCAATCCAACTGGGAATAGATACTCGGCTTACTCTCAGGGAAGGAAAGGCAGCGAGAAAGAGAACTGGCTACAACAACTCATAAACAAATTGGCTTTGTGAAATGAAGTCTCTAACACTTCATTCCTGGCAGCAGTGTCTTTTGAGACTATGTTTACCTTTACATTGTGGGGGAGGAAGAATAAAATTGTGGGGATGAACAAGTATAGGAAAGGCATCACTCGGATGGTACATGAGGTGAAAAAAATAGGATCACTGTAACCTTTGAAGCGTGCCATAAATTGTGACTCAAGAAGTTTGTGCATGAGACTAGCAACCTGATCATTATTTTTGAAGTTGCCACTGCAAATGATTGGATACATGCTGTCTGTAAAAGGGCCAGCTGTAGTTGTGACCCAATGCTTCAGATGGAAGTATCTTCTTATAAATTTGTCCTGAATAGGGTGTTGTGTCATAGTTTACAACGAGGCTGCAATATCTGTGCCTTTCTGCTCGACACATCTGATTTCAGCAGGTTTTTTTAGGTACCGGTTGTCCATCCCACTGCGATCCCTATCTCTTAGCCAGACTGCACTAGTGACTAGTACAGCCTGTGTCCAGGGTTGCCATTTGAAGGCAGAATAGGGTTTTGGTCAGCTGTTGTTCGTTGACCCTGATGTAAGTAGCCAGGTATGAGTCACTGGCTGCTGTCAGTTCATTCACTGCTGCATCTTCGACACCACAAAATTAAATTTGAAAAAATTATATTGTCTAATTTCCTAAACTTGGCATTGATTTTCAACTAGAAGGAAATTCTCTCCAAATAGGATGAAATTTTTGGGTTTAAAAACATTAACAAATGATATACGTATTTGAAAACCATTTAATATTGCACTTACATTGTCCCTTATTTTTCAACATAATTTCTATAAACATTGATACACTTAACTTAACTTAACGTCTTTATACTGCTTTAGAAGACCCTGCAGAGTCTGTATACAACCAGTTTAATTTACATCACCTTGCTCTAAAAGCTATGCGCATCCAATTTATTCTTAAATGCATTAACTGTCCCTGCCTCCACTACCTCCCCTGGCAATGCATTCCAAGCATTCACCACTCTCTTACTAAAAAAATATTTCCTAATATCTAATCTGGACTTCTCTTTAGTCAACTTGTAGCTATGCCCTCTTATTATTGTGGGTGGCTATATTTTAAAAAAACTTGTTATAGTCTATTTTATCCATTTCTCTGATCATCTTATAAGCATGTATTAAGTCACCACGAATTCTTCTCTCTTCTAGACACCGTAGGCCGGTTTTTCTGAGTCTTTCCTCATAACTGTAATTCTGGAATCCCACTATCAGCTTTGTCGCTCTTTTTTGTATTGTTTCCAGCATATTTATTTCCCCTCTATGATAAGGACTCCACACATGTACACTACTCCAATCTAGGTCTAACTAATGCTTTATACAGTTTTACTATCACTTTTTTGCTCCTATGTTTAATATTTCTCATACCTAACATTGCATTTGCCTTTTTCACTGCTACCTGAACTTGCTCACTCACCTTACCTGTATGATCTATTATAACCTCTAGGTCCCTTTCCTTTTCTATCTTTCTAATATTGTTTTCGCCGATTCTGTAATTATGTTCCATATTGGATCTATCCATGTTCTACCAACAGAAGTTTCCTCAGTAACAAGTAAATCATCTCCTATATCTGCATGCCAACAGAGATGTTTCAAGGACAATTGGGTTCATTTTATGTTTGTCAGTCAGTCATACTTTTCAGACATTCAATCTATCATACATTATGCTGTAGGAATGTGCAAAGGTGGGTTTCAAAAGCATTGGATTTACATTATGCACATCCCTTTTCATTCACCTTTTCTTGACATACTTGGAGGGTTCTTTTTTTCATTTCATACTCAGTATAGGGTCACCACTGCAGCTGGCCACTAACTGGAAGCCAGCATGAAAACACTTTGTCTGCTCTTACAGTGGTAGTTTCTGTAGTATTTAATTTTACATGATGAGGTTGCTGGCTCCATGCTCAACTTTCTCTAGTCGTCTTTTACAACATGCTTGGAAAGTTACAGTTGCCCAATTCTTTTCAACTTCAGGTACAACTCAGGTTGTTGAAGCTACCAGCAACCATGCTGCCATGAAACTCAACCAGAACCAGTTTTTCTAAGTAGTCACATAGTAATCACATACAATGAGACAAAAGCATTCATCAGGGCAACGTACAGTTCAAAATGGAAAGAAGACCACCCTGGCCACATATAAAACGATGCCTAACATCAACTTTCCAGGCGAGACCAGGTGATAAATCTCCGGCTACGTAGCAGGTCACAACAGACTTAGATGCCATCTGTACAACAAGTTCAAGATTGGCACTACAGACCTTTGTGCCTGTAGCACAGCCCCCATGAAGGCAGAATATATTCTGCAGTCCTGTCCACTATATACCGACAAAAGAAATAGTATTTGGCAACAGCCAGTGTCCTTCCACGAGAAGCTGTACGGGAGCGTACAGAGCCTTGAGTCGACTGCTGCCTTCGTTAGAGTCATTGAAGTTGAGGTCTGAAGATGAATGAGGAAGAAGAAGAAGAACCAGTTTTTAAAAAATATGCCTGGCTGTAGTCAACGCGAAGTTCCTCAGTATGTCAATCCCCATGTTATTTGCCAAAAGTGCACTGACAGCCTGTTTCCAGGAGCACGAGCAGGGACGTGGGGTTTTGATCAGTATGTTTCTCCTGACCTTGATTACTCTTCGTTCCTATATCACTCGGTAAAAATGTTGCTGTCCCCACAGATTATCATGATCCTAGAACAAGGATTAGATCAAGCCACCAGTATTCTCTTCATCCTGATGATGCTTATTGGAACTGTTCTCTTTTCTGTCATCGGGGCTGTACAGGTCAGACATTTGCTTGCTTTTGTTTCTTTGTCTTCCAATCTATGTCCTTTTTATTAATTTGCCTCCTCTTCATCGCACATTTAATTGATCTTTCTTTCTTTTGTTCTATTTAATCTTAATTCTTTCTTATTTTTATTTATTCTGCTACCTATATTTTCATGCCTTACCATCATCCTTTATTTTCTCTTTACTTCTATTCTGCTTCTCACTCTTTTCTCTTTCTATCTTTTTTTCTTCCTTGTGTAATTTCACCCATGTTCCAAACTATTTCCATCTTTATTTATTTGTTTCATTCACTCCTAAATGCTCTTTTTAATTTTTCTTTCTCCACATTTTATTGTACTTTCAACTCTTCCCTGTCTCTGTCTGTGCTAACTTCATTCCCTATATCAAACATTTTTGATTTGTTTTCTTATTTTTTTCAATACTTTCTTAATTGTTCCCTTTCTTTCTTTGGTCATTGTTTCTCTTCACCATTTTATACCTCTCTTTCTTCTATCCTTCTGCTTTTTACTTCCTTGCATGCTTGCATACCCCTTATTTAATTTGTTTTTCTTATTGAAACTTTGTACAATGATTTCTCTAACACTTCATTCCCAACTACAGTTTCTGCTATGTAACTACCATTACCTTATACCCAAGTGTTGTCAGGGTACAACATGGGAACAAATAATAGTAACACTGTAAACCTGCCAATCATGTTGCAAGAGGTGACTATGGAGTGTTGCGCATGGGACTGACCACTAAAACTTCAACAAATATGAACAAGTGAACTAACAAGAAAAATCCAACTCAACTATCCAAGAAACGTTTACGTTTTAAAAAGCTTATGGTAATCAGTACATGAACTGTGCGTGTTGTTACAAAGTGATTAAACGATTTAAGGATAGTTGGCAATCAACAGATGACGTCTTGCATTCTGGACAATCCTCTACATCAGCTGACACCGCTCATGTTGTTCAGGTGCAAGGGATGGTGAATTCAAGTCGTTGTCTGACAGTTTAGCAAATAGCAGAAGAATGCAACATCTCGATAGGATCATGCCATGATATTCTAACAGAGAAGCGTCTGGAGAGCATTGTCAGAGTTGCAGAGAAACAACTTCTGGTTCCTCCGCCATGACAATGCACCAGCCCACACATCATCGCTTGATTCTGACATTTTTTGAAGAGGTGAAAGTGTGCTTCACTTTACCTGACCTACTTCCAGCAAACGTTTTTCAAATTTCAAAACTGAAATCCAGCTTGTAAAGATATTGCTCTCAGACCATTGAAGAAATTAAGGGCAATTTAAGACTGGATCTGGGTATGATCCACAAACATGTTTACCGGACTGGTGCTAGTAGTGGACACAGCATTGGGATGGATGTATTGATAGAGATGAGTAATTCGAAGGAGAAGAGGCTGACTAGGCACCAGGTAAATTCTAAACGTTATACAAAAAAGTTCTGGATCTTTTTCAACGAACCTCGCACACACTTGTAGTGATGGTTTCTAAGTCGATGTTTTATAGGATGAGGTTCCTATCCACATGCATAATCGTCTTTAGTCACCTGTTATGACATGATTGGTAGGATCCAGGGGTCCCATTCTTTTCTCCCAGGGTACCACGGGTGAGTCCCTCATATGCTCTGTAATGTTACCAATAATATTTCATGAATTTTAGGTTCAGAGAGAGAGTATGTATATGATAACATCAGCACAGAGTCTACTGAATAAAACAATGAATTCTGAATTCTCACAGTAAGTCAGCAAACTAATTTTGTATTTGTTACTACTTTCTTCTGTTTTGTTTCATTCCAAAAAGGTTTGAAAAGGTTGATAGTTCAAAGTGCGGATCAAGTATTAGCTTTTTGTTTGAAATTATTAGGAATACCAGCTCAGTGATTTTCTGACAATGTTGTGATGTGGTTTTGATGATTGTTGTTCAAAAATACCCTTTTTCTAAATTTAGAAGTCTGAGCATCTGATTAGCATAGTGGTAGGCACTCACTTATCATGGCAAAGGTGAGGGGTTCAACTTCCGTTAGAAGTACGCTGCAGCCAAACAAACTGCAAATATAATAATAATTATGTTTTGCTTAGGTGTCTGAGGCTCGTTGCATCGATCGGCCACATCCATGACCCACAGCTGTGGCGTGGTTCCAGGCCTTGTCCAGGGTAGAGGTTGAAATTTGCTGGAGCTGTACGATGTGGGGACAGCTTCTTCTGTGCCTCTAGCCGGTCGGGGGAAGACACCGAGGAACGACTTGTATAGTATCTGATGGGCCGGGGTTTTCTAGGATTGGAGGGAGACCTGTTTTAGCAGAGACTGTTTAATATGAGACACCTGAAGTCTTGCACCAAAGTGAGTGAGGTCACGATCTTGGCTGTCCTGTTCACTGACCACTGTGCTCTTAACACCTCAGAATACGATATGCAGTCCACCATGACGATGTATTTGATGGCACGCAGCAACTTTAGTATCATGATCAACACTAGAAAAACTGAAGTACTTTTCTATCCCTCTCCTGGGAATCAGTACATTGAGCCAAATATTACAGAACCAGCATCTGCAGGAAGTCAATAGCTTTACCTACCTCACTAGAGAGACGAACGTCGACTTTAAAGTTAACATCAGGATTTCAAAGGCGAGCTCTGCATTTGGACGGCTGCAAGCAAATGTCTGGAGCCGATATGGCATCAGTATCACCACCAAGGTTAAAGTGTATCATGCTGTAGTGTTGTCCACTCTGCTGCATGCCTGCAAAACATGGACAATGTATTCCAGACCCGCCAGACAGGTAAATTATTTTCACTTCAGATGCCTACATAGGCTGCTTAGGATTGGGTGGACGGACAAAGTGTCTAACTCTGAAATTCTTAGTGACACTAACATGTTGAGCATCCTTACACTTCTTCAAAAAGCCATATTGAGAGCATCCCCAAGCATCTGTTATACAGTGAGCTCAGAACAGACAGATGCTCATCACAGGAACAGAAGAAATGCTACAGACTCCTTGAAAGTGTCTCTGAAAAGCTTCAATATTGATGTCACCTCCTGGGAGTTGCTTGTACAGAACCGCTTCACCTGGCGCATTAGCATCACTAAAGGTGCTTAGATTGCAGAGCAATCTTCCATCGGTAGGCTCAGAATATTCATGTCGCATGAAAGAGCAAAGCGCATGGTGACTCCACAGGCGACTCCTCACATGAGTGCCCCAGGTGTTGCAAAGTCTGGCGTGCCAGGATTGCTCTCTATAGCAATAAGAGAACACATCTCACAGCACAAGTCTGATGCTGTCACCATCTTCCTTTGTAATGGTCAGCTATTATTATTATAAAGAAGAGATTAAGAATAGCTGAACATGGGGCTGGTTATACTATCCTGTAGGAAAAATATGCCACAAAAACAGGTAGCTAAAATGTTTTGATTGATGTAGATAACCATGTACAGGAAGGAAGTGCTGAGGGAAGCACATATATTCATTATTTTTATGTATGGATAGACCTAGCTCTATATTACTGCCTTTGCAGAAGCTAGAGATTGGAATGTTGTACGATCACTAATGTTGGAATAGTACCATGGAAAACGAGGTGGGTCAGTCTGAGGAGACGGTGGACACATTGCAATTTATAAGATTCTGAGGAAGACAGTGATAGATGCAGGAGAGCTGGTCGAAGATCGAGTCTTTCAAATCGGCCTTTATGAGAGCGATATTCTGCAATGGACATACTATGTACATAAAGATGGTATTAGTAAACTATGAATTTATAGGGAAAGGTTTCAGATATTAATAAACTTCTTATGTTAGGGTGATGGTATTTGTAAACTTCTAATTTTAGGAATGGCAGGTATATGTTAAACTTCAAATGTCTGAGTTGGTGAATAATTAATGTGAATTATCTCTGTAATTCTTTGTTAAGCTTCAAATCACTGAGTTGGTGAACAATTAATGTGAGTTATCTCTGTTATTCTCAGTTGGATGCCTAATGCAGACATGATGAGGAAGACTATGGATCAGGTGTTACAGAAGACACATGAGCATGGAAGAAACTTTATAGCTTCCAAGGTAGATACGGTTTTGCTTGTTTTTTAGTTTTGCATTGCCATAAAAAAGATTACTGCAGACCTCAACCTCTTCCCAAGGTTAGAGACTAGAGCACTAGCCAATGATGAAAAGTGGTGAATGACAAACATAGTTCTTGTTTAGCTTGAAAATGTATTTTGGCCACTGAAAAATGTGACACACTATATATCACTTGCTAGTGTGTGTGAAAGGTGAATAAACAAAAGTTTATATTTAAATAAACAAAACTATAGTACAACTCAGAGATAACACACTGATCGAAAAAGGGTGCAAAGAGAGAATTGATGAATGAAATCAGTCCGACAGTTAAGATGTTTTGGTCACATAAAAAGACATAGCACCTTGCTGAAAACAGTACTGGAAGGGAAGTATCAGAGGCAAACGGCACTATAAGTAGGAGGATAACATCGACAGATGGACCAGGTTGTACCATCAGGGCAGGAGACAGGACATTGAAGATCCATTGCAGTGACCTGTGATGTGGAGTTGGCACTTGAACCTCATATATGATACAAGAATAAAAGTGAGAGTAACTGGTTTACCCAGTGATCAGACAACAAAGAAGAAGCAAGCATCTGCCAAATCATCTATGTGCCCTTGTGAAAATAGTTTTTGTGGCGTTGCGTGTTACATATTGAGGCTACCAGGCTTATGATCAACCCTACTTATGTCTTTTACAAAATTCATAGGAAATTGCAGTGGTCCTATTATTTTCTAATTTTATATTTTAGTTTAGCATAATGGTAGACCATTCACTTTTATGGCAAAGGTACAGGATTCAACTTGTTACTGGTACACTCAGTCAACCAAGGTAACAATGGGTACTTGGCTTACTGTTAGGGAATGGAACTGACCATCTCATAAACAAACTGGCCTAGTACAGTCTCTAACACTTCATCTCCGACTGCAGTGTCTGCTATGGGACTACCATTACCTTTTTAATTGTTTACATCTTTGTCGTTCTTAGTCCCTGATGAAGATGTTTTGATTATAAATTTGATTAAAATGTTGCTAATCTTTTGCTTCTGTAGGTGAAGGATATTTTGCCCGTTGACCAATCGTCCAAGGAGACAGAAAACATAATTAATCAGGTGCTAGAGGTGTGGGACAAATTGTATGAGACTATGCTTCTACGGGAACAGGCGGTGTGTATACATGTTTAAGGCTGTCTTCATCTACATACATTTAAAAAATATAGTTGACTATAACTTGGAGTGTTGCACAAGATATGGATATGTGACAATGATCGCTATTGCGGTATTGTTTATTCTCATTGTTGGGATTTACAGCAGGATTTTAAGGGATAAGGAATAAAGACTGCTTGCTCCTGCAGTCACCACACACTGTGCAGATTAAGTTGCTTTTTTTTTTCATTTGACCTTGGAT
The DNA here is from genome assembly GCA_036924085.1 of Ariolimax columbianus. NCBI lineage: Eukaryota > Metazoa > Mollusca > Gastropoda > Stylommatophora > Arionidae > Ariolimax > Ariolimax columbianus. Next base: position 148,854,275 of record JAVGWX010000002.1, on the reverse strand, counting down.
TTTTTTTTAAAAACGTCTGCCTTCCCACGGATTGGAACGCATGTTTTCATGGTCAAAGATCGGCATCCAAATCATTCGGCTAGTCAAATGACTATGATGCAGTAAGTAAAATAGCACTGCTAACTAAGGGTATTGGAGTCATAGGTTGATCAGCTTCTTCATCGTTTATACCTCAAGTAACCACATCAATTTCCCTTATAAAGCTGGTGGCCTGTCTCTGGTTTCTATCATCATGATACATTTTATACCTCATTTAACCACATCTATATTTTTCTCATGAAACGATGGCCACAAATGCTTATTTTAGACCTAAGAAAAAAGGTACTTAGGAAAGGTGGACTTAAGTAACAGGGATAAGGCCTACAATTAGACAATACATAACCATATCGAAATCCAGCAGATAGAATAGTCCGATGTTCTCTCTGACAAACTTTTACACTCTTTGATAGAAGACAGCATAGTCTGATGTTATCTCTGACAAACCTCTACACCCCAGTATAGAAGACAGCAGACAGAATAGTCTAATGTTCTCTTTTGCAAACCTCTGCACTCCAGGGTAGAAAAGAACAAGGTAAGTAAGCTATTAACCTGTAGCACTCCAATGTCCTGTCTCTTCTAACCAGCTCGGCCTGCAAAAACGGTGTGCGGAAAAAAATTATTTTTTTTGAACGGAGTCACTCCTGACAGCCATTTTTTACTGCTGACTACGCCCTCCATATATACACGATATTTTGCCGGTTAAAGTATCGTATGTGCGATTACAAATAGCTTTTGAACAGTTTTAATTTTGTATACGCCGTTTGGAGCAAGCCAACTTTTTGCGAAAGGGGAAGTAGGTTGTTGAGAAAGATTGTTATCGCGTAGATCTGTTTATTTTGTTTGTTTAAATGAAAGAACTACGTTTGAATTGGAAACTAACAGTTGTGTAGATATTGTAAACACAGTATCGATACGTTGTTGTGGTTTCCATGGTTTTCTATCGAAGCGACTAGGCCTAGTGGTCGAGTCCAAATTTTTCCCGAGATTTTCATAAATTTTCAACTTCATCTTTTTAAATCTCAAAAACTAACAAACATACAACAAAAACAATAACACCCACATGTTCGTTATGCTATTGTGTATCTACACACGAGAAAAACATATTTATTGACAAACAAACATAAAAGTTACAAATTTTGAAAGACGACTACCACAGCGACTAATTAAGAAAATTAATTAGGTCAAATTTTGTCACTAATTATGTAGCGTGCCTAAGGTTAAACTACTCTTTCTACAATTTCCCAGACAAATACAAGCTTGACATCAAAACCAGTTCTGCCAGAGATATCATCCGTGGACACACTTTGGCAGACTATCAGCAGTGGCAAGGGGATGCTTCAAATAACTGGGCTCGTGGAATTTGTGAAAGAAAATTTGGATACATTCATGTCGGTGAGAGAGAGAGAGAGAGATGGGAGGGAGGGAGAGTGAAAGATCTGAAGAGTGGAACTGTGTTTGCTGTTTGCTATGTTTCTTGTGTATTTTTTATGTTCCTGGTTGTAACATAGGTAGATTAATTTATTATTAATATACTGGTTTGATATTTTAATCTGTGTAGGTTTTAGTTCCTGATAAATAAAAACCACAGTGCAACGCATGTCGCCTTGGGGATTAGAGAAATAAGGCGAACACAAAAAAAAAAAAAAAAAGTTCCTGATAAAAAGCTTTAGGTCATATTGTAAAGTTAATTGTAATTGTTATATCAAGATTAGTTAAATATTTTAATCTGTGTTGCTCTTGGTACCCCGATGAAGTTCGTTTAGTCCTAACATGTGTGTGTGTGTGCGTGCGTGCTAGCGTGATATATATATATATTTTCTTTTTTTACTGGACAGGTGTGGGAATCAGTTTGGACGGTCCTCAAAAGCAACATGAACTTATTTTTTACTGTCGTCACGACAATCTTCTCGGCTTTGCTCGGTGGAGGAACAGCCATCTTGAATTTCATTATCTCTGCTGTAAGTGCAAAATTTCTTCTTGTTTTATACTTACGACTTACTTCAGTGCCGTGCTGAAACGTTTAACAAACATTTGTCCTCCAAAACTAAACATTGTGCAGTAACGTTTTAAAAAATGTGGTCACCCTAAAACTCAAATATTGTTAATATTTTAAACAAACTGTGGGTACCAAAAACTTAAATCTTGTATAGTAATGTATTACACATGGTTGACTCAAAAAACACCCCTGCCCTTACCTTGCCGGGTTGAAAAGAATATGCCCACAGTAACCTTCCAAGCTTGTCGTAATTGACAATTAGAGAGGGTTGTACATGTGGCTAGCAACCTCATTATGTGAAACCATTGTTGTTAAAGTAAAAATAATTATGTTTAAAGTCGAAGTGACAGACATAGTCATTATGGCAAACATCGGTAATCCGCTGTCTGCACAAATTTTTTTTCAACTAAGGGACACTGAAAGCAGGAGAGTCTTAGTGTGCTATTTTTTTCAACACTATCAATTAATTTTATTTAAATTCAGAAAGTAACACACACACAACAAAAACAATAACACCAACAAATTCTTTATTCATTTATTTCTCTACTCACAAAAAAATCATATCAATAGACCGTCAAATCAAAATGTTACAGTCTCTGAAAGTAACAACCATAGTTAAGTGATGTGACGTCCTGAAAAATAATGCAGCTGCAGGGGAAATTGCATCAATTCTGTATGTAGATTGATAATGGTTAACTCATTTAGTCCCGCGAGCTGATGCATCGGCTTCCACCTTTTTCCAGAAAACCCAGGAGCCGGTATATTGGCTTTTGCGACTGTGTTCACAAAATGACATATTTTCCCATTTTTAGTTCTCCTAAATGTTTTATGTTGGTTATTGGCTGAAGTCCAGTTTTGTACTTTTCATTTCCTGAAGAGTTAGCTTGTGTTTCATTGAAAAAATGTTTATTTTCATAACTTGGAAACAACATTTTTATGGGAGGCCAGCCTTGAATCTAGTCCATGCCCCTTCAGCCAGAACAAATAGAGTTTTTACAGTACAAGCTCAGTCCTGGTTAGATTGTATTATTGCTAGCGGTAGTGACGATGAAGATATCGATCGTTCTGATAGCGATATTTCAATTTCTTTATCTAGTCTTAGTTCTAAGTCGAGCGATAAAAGTGAAACTAAATCTACTGACAAGAGGGCATTGCCCTCTTTTGTCTCAAGCAATGGTAGTAACAGTTCACAAATTCAGTAAAGGTTCAAGATCCTGCACATCCATACTAGTGTGTATAATATAAATGTTTATACTTAAATATTTAGTATAGCAGGAGCATTCTTTCTTTTGGGTGTGCGTAAATTGTAAACACTCATGCTGATGTTGATTGGTACATTTATTTTTTAGCATGTTTTCAACTTCAAGTGCCTCCAGTAAAATATGAATACTGTGAAAACAACTACACCAAATTAGGTGTAACTTTCAGAGAACATCTTCCCTAGTGGATTACTGTGAAAAGAAATAATGTGTTGATGAGGGAACATTTTTGTTCATTATTTAAACAAATTAAAAACGGTTATGCAATTATAATCCCTCATGCACAAATGTTTACCTCCATTTGTAAAATATGTGTATTCCATTGTATTCTGGCCGCAATTGTTAACAGTTTGGTATATAATATGTGTTATTTCTGGTGTAACTTTTATTGAAGATAAACAGATCGCTACTAAGTGAAGCTGTATTTGAGTTTTACATTTTTTTAAAATTACGTCCAGAGGTCCAAAATATTTGGGAGTGAATGAGTTAAGGGAGGCCCAATTCTTCTTTTAGACCAAATAAAATGTAATTGTTATCATTCTCATCTTGCTGTGCCCCACTTCCATCCTCAAATGTTCAATCAGCACTTGCAGATGTCAGCTTCACTAGATGAGTCATCTCATACACTCAAAAACAACTTAAACAAAACTATATATGAAAAAATGAATTTTGTTTCATCCACAAAACCTTTTCAGCTCCCTATGAATCACAGGTCTTTCCACAAATGTGAAGTGTGATCAGAAAGTAAACTCATTAAATAAAATATAAAAAATAATACAAGAATTACAGATGTGTAAGTTTATCACCTTCAAAGTAGTCCCTTCCCAAAGCAAACATAGCCCAGCACTGTTTCCACTGTTTGAAGCATGTTTTGAAAATCTTCTGAAATGGTATACAGATGCCTGAAATATTTTTCCTTTCAACTTGAATTAGATTTTTGGTGAAGAGAAAAAAGTCACGTGGATAAAGATCTGGGAAATAGGATCATTGACAGACATATATAATGTGGGGATAGCAAGAAAACAGCATAAATTGTGGTGCATAGGCAGACATATTGTTATTATGGAGTTGCTACTTGTAACTTTCATGCAATGCCAGCCTTTTGTGACACTGCATTCTTCCAGAGTCACAAAATGTGACAGTGATACCCTTTGTTCATTGTCTGGCCTGATGGGAGCATATTCATGATGCAAAATTTCCTTCTAATAAAAAAAAACAAAAAACAAACAGTCAGCATCATCTTGACATTGCTGGGGCTCTGTCATGCTTTTTTGGATCTGGAAGAGCTTGTGGGTCCTCCGAGACCATTCATCACTCTCAACACTTTCACTGCCATCTTTAAAATGGTCAAACACTGATAAACTTGTGTGCAGCTCATACAATCCCACATTCCTATAATTTCATTATTCGTAACTTCTTTCTCTTTCTTAGTCACTCCACTTCTACTCTTTTTTGTCTATATACTTGCAATGACTGACAGAAAGATTCAAAGTGCAAATAGGAATGGGATGAGACAAGGATGTTTTCTCTAGCCTTTCCTGTTCTTGTTGTCTTAAGATTGGATAATGAAGACATAGAGAAAAAAAGAACTAGTATTCATTAGACACTATGGTCACATTTGGAGGAGACTGCTAATGCAGATGATCTGGTACTTTTGTCACACAGCCGTAGCCAAATGCAAGAGAAACTGGATAGGAGGAAAAAAAATCAGCCAAAAAACTTGGACTGATTGAAAACCAAGCTCCTTAAACTCAACACCATATTAACAAAGAACCAATCATGCTGGAGGGAGAGCCATTGGAAGAAGTAAATACTTTTACTTATTTAGGCAGCACAATTGAGGCATCAGGAGGTGCAGATGTAAGGATCAGAATTTGGAAGACAAGAATGACATTCCAGACACTTAACAACATAAGGAGATCCAAGGAAACCAAGATTCACACAAAAGTTAAAATATTCAATGCCAGTATCAAGGCAGTGCAGCTGTATGGAGCCAAAACAGGGGGAACAGCCAATGCCAAACAACAAAGACTTCATTTCTTTGTTAACAGATGCTTATGAAGGATAATGGGCATAAAGTGGCAGGACATAGTGAGGAGCCAACAACAACCACTGGAACAAAAAAATTAAGTGAAGAAAAGTGAAGAAAATGGGGCTGGATAGGATACACCCTTCTCAAAGGTACAGTCGAACATAGCCAGGCAGGCTCTTACATGGAATCCTCAAGATAATAGAAAGAATACCTGGAGGAGAGAATGTGAGAAAAAAACTAAGATTAAATGATCACACTTAGAGAAAGGCAGCCCAGAACTGTGTATGCTGGGGACATGATGGAATGATGGACTTTGATTGATTGATCTGACCGATCTCTAACTTCCATTGAGACCAGGAAATGTTTGAGCACCCACTGTTCTGTGGTTTCATTCATTCGTTTCTTGAGAGGCAAATACCTTACCTCACAGCTGTAGCGATCCCCCTAACTGTAGCTGTAAAAATAATCCTGCATGGATCCCTGTACCTTTTGCTTGGCGAAGAAAGAATAGATCCATTGCATCTCCATGCATGTCATTAAATGTGAGTAAAGAGAGTTGCGCATGGGGCTATCAACATTATCATGTAAAACAAAGTGGGGATGGCGTGGGCTAGTGCTAAGTGGCACGGCTCACAACCAGAAGGTGCTGGGTTCGATCCCCATCATGTTTACAGATGCCCTGGCCGTAGTCACAGCACTAAAAAGCCAGAAAAATACTGAACTAAATGATTTAAGAGCAGTACTCTGTCAACTATGCCAGCAGTCCGCACCAAAAAGAGTAGTGGTACAGTGGGTTCCATCCCACTGTAACATCCAAGGCAACGAGGAGGCAGACAGACTGGCAAAAGAAGGTGCAAGACTACCACAACCGGATTCTAGTGTGACCTACGAAGAGTCCAAAAGACTTATTAGGGCCAGATACATGGCCAAATGGGAAACAGAACATACTGGCTACACAAAAAATGCCTATTACCAGTTGAACAGAAGAGAGCAGGTCGTGGTCTTCAGACTCCGCACAGGCCACAACAGACTGAGGTACCACCTATTCAATAAACTGAAGATAGGTGGCACTGACGAATGCACTTGTGGTACCGGGAAAATGACCGCTGAACATCTGCTGCAAAACTGCTCGACATACGAGGACCAGAGAAAGCACATGTGGCTATCACCAGTAGCAACACTAGACAAGCTCTATGGCAGTGTCGACAGCATCAGGATGACAGCTGCTTTCTTCGAGCAAATACAGGTTGACGTCTGACAACGTACGAAGAAGAAGAAGAAGATCATCCCCATCACAGCACCGGCAGTTACCCTGGGGAAGCAGACCCTTACATAAAATGCATGCTGAAATCAGATGCACTGGGCCGACAGGCGCAAAAAAATAACCACACCACAGTGCAACCTTGGGGATTAGAGAAATAAGACGAAAGCACACCACAAATAAAAATGTAAAACAAATTGCTACAGAAACTGTCCTTACTAGAGAGCACCGAGTGCTTTGTGCAAGCTTCCTACCAGGACTCATCTGCAGTGGAGACCCTATATTTTATAAGGAGCGAAAGAAAGATGATGATATACTTACAAAATTTCCTGAAGAAATTTGTCAGTAACAATGGATGTCTTGATGTGTAACAAGTGCAAGAGATCTGGTCTTCTAATTTTTCTTCTGCAGTAGTTTTCCTGAAATGGACATTGTGGCGATTTTGTCATAGTTTACAACGAGGCCGTATTATATGTGCTCTTCGGCCCGACACATCCAGTTTCAGCACTGCATTTTTGGGTACTGATTTACATCAGGGTCAGCGAACCAGAGCTAACCAAGAGCCTATTCCACCTCCAAGTGGTTGCCCTAGATACAGGATGTACTAGTGTAGCCTGGCCAAGAGAATAGGAATTGAAGTGGGAAGGCAAACTCGGTACCCACAAATTCCAGATGTAATCGGATGTGTCTGGCCAATAGGGGCTAGTATCACTCTCTGCACCCTACAACACAACGTCTTTCAGAATGAGCGCTGAAGAAGATGAAGAAGAAAAATAACTTATCAATATGTATATTAGCTAGAGAAATAAGTCTTCTTTAGCTCATTCAATGAAAAAGGTTGCCCATGTCTACACTAAACAATTTACGAACCAACAAAAAGAATATAAAAATATATTTTTAAAAAGATGAAAAAAGGGGTTTGATTTTGAACAGTGTGAGTTCTAGGGGTTTGCATTTATAAAAATGTTGCTATATATTGATTATAATGCTCTTACTTGTCATTAATCCATATGTTTTGTGTTGTTGATTATTTCAGATCATATTTCTAACCACTTTGTTCTACCTGTTGGCTTCGAGTGGGGATATGTATAAACCTGCAGAACTCTTTTCGAACATGAGCCCCGGATCAACAGGAAGCAGGTTCGGCACAGCTGTAGAATGTGCGATCAGGTAACCATTTGTGCTAAACATACATTTCTCTGTTCAGTATACTATAAGTTAATCAGCTGTGCCAAATATATATTTTCCCCATCCATTTTGTTCTAATGTGTGATCAGATAACATTTGTACCAAACATATATTTCTCTATGAAGTGGATGGACCACCAGGAAACCATTTGTAGTAAAGTAAATAATGTTAAGATCCTATCACGCCATACGACGAATAGGAAATATGGTGTTAGGCCCATATTATTTGGTTACCTACGGCACATAGTGGATAAATTGACCTGTCATGTGATTGAACAATAGGGCAAGCATATTGACCAGTGATGTCACTCAAGTACTGCCATGGTACACTCGTGCCATTTGTTGACCAAAGTGTTAACTATAAACGTGCGTCGCTGTGCGTGCTCAGGATGGCACTGACCAGTAAAAGGCTGTGTAAACAGAACGCTAGAGTGTGTATTAAACAAGTGATACCCGGACGGATGGACTGGTAGATGTGCTCCCACCCATTGCCTTGTGGGATAGATAGCATGGGAGTGCATAAGATTAAGGGAGTAAACCCTGACATAATCCCCACTGCCTCGTGGGTTAGCACTGGGGTGAAAAAGGATAGGGGAGAAAACCCCGAAAATCAAAAGGGAGGGATCCTAAGGCAGGAGACAATGCGTCATCTTCTGGCAACCCTGCTGTTTCCAAGTGCATCAACTCTGTCCTTCTCTTGGATGTCATCAGCAGGGATGAGAGGGAAAAAGTGCAACATGGGCAAAACACTTTTTTCATATTGGCTGTTAAATGGCTGCCTGCCCAGGCAAGCTAGGTCAAAATACAGTGGGGAGGGACACTTGGCCTTTGTGTACAGATCGAACACAATCCTAAAGACGAAAATACATCTTAAAACTTGGAACGTAGAATGTTAGGACCATAAGTGTCCTGGAATTGACAACCACAAAGGGACTCAGGACACATACACAAGAAAAACTCCCACCATAGACTTTGAGCTTGAAAGACTGGTTGTCGACATTGCCAATCAAACTTGTTTTGTTTACACTGCTGCCGCCCCTGTCAATCGAGAATCAGCAAAATCAGCCACAAAAGACAATGTCGCTCAAGGGCAAATGTAGCCACCGCCATCTCTGCAACAGACCAGCTTACTGACCATCTGTAAAGACGCGTAGGCCATAGAGATATCTGTTAAATTAAATGAAGAACATGTGGCAGTAAACGATGCTATTATTTGTGAGAATCATCACATTACATGTCAACAGTTGGCTCTACAGTTTTCAGTCAGCAATGGAAATGCCATGACAATTTTCCACCATCTTAGATATTCAAAAGTATGCGCAAAATGAGTTCCTCAAGTCTCATAGCCGATCATAGATGTCAAAGAAGCATGGCTACGTGACCTAGAAACAAGTTGGTATAGGCAAGTCATGCATGCCCTTATTTCATAGGTCACAGGTCATAGGTCACAGAAGTGGGCAGGGATTATGTGGAAAAATAGCATGTGTAAAGGAAACATTCATTTATATTGTACACAAAATTAATAAATTGTGAATAAATAGTTTCAGAAGATTTTATTAAGGGTGACATTGCTTTCTGAGCAACCTTTGTATTTATTTTATTCTAACCATGTGGATTCTTTCTTTTCCTCATTTAATTCAGCGGCGTGTTCAAGGCATCGTTGAAGATGGCAGCCTTCTATGGACTCTACACATGGCTTACACATTTGATTTTCGGACTGGACATAGTTTTTATACCCTCAGGTATTTTCTCATTATTCTCATTTCATGTACAAAAAATTGAGCAATGAAAAAGTTGTCAAGGCTAGAAATGGTTGTACTGATAATTAAATGCTATTGATTTGTTCTTGCTTACCGTGTACCTTTCAAACTACAGCAAATTCTAAAGTGACAGCTGTGCACACACACATTAAAAATTGCAGATCGCTATCTTTTTCAGTGTTCTGTGATATTAGAAAATTCTTCTTCCTCTGAGGCTATATAATTTGGGCACTTTGTAGGATGGAACTAAAACATATACTGATACCATTGTATGGCAATTGAACTGAAGTGCAGGAGCCCAAAAGCAACTTCATCCATAACATCAACAGCAAACTTGTACTTTCTTCTATTCAAGCATTTCATCCTTCTCTATCAAGAAACCTGTACAAGAAACCTCCTCAGACTTCCATGCATGGATGCAGACAATGTCAGAAACATTATCTTTCATCATTACCAAATGTAATCGAAGTGTAATCAGGGTAAAATAAAACATACTGATCAAGATCCCCACCTCATGTTCTCGTTCACGCTCCTGGAAACAGCAGTCTGGTCAACGAGGTGGGGATCGGCACTGTAGTCCCTATACTGGTGAGCTTACTGAGGAGCCTCACATCGCACTACAGCCTTGAGGACCTCAGTCATTGTTGTTGTTGAATGCCAATGATGAGTATGTTTACTTTTTTGTGTGCCCTGAAAAGTGAAAAAGGTGTTGGGTTACAGTAGTTTTCCTCACATCCCGAACCTGCTGATGAAGGTAGACCTGGGTCCTCTAGGCTGTTGTGTTATGCTTGGTTCCATCTGCATGTCACTCATTACTGTGGGGATCACATCGATCTAGCCAGACTGTCAGGATAAAACAGCCTGTTTCCAGGGAGAACTGCTTGGAAGTGAGGTGGGGTCTTTTTTTAGTATATTCATCTGATCCTAACTAAAATAGCCTGATCAGTATGCATTTCCTAAATAGATGTTAGCCTCCTCTCTCTGGGAACTTAGTCAACCTTCTCAAGTGGGCCTCAGGATGAAACAAGAGCCACTGTAACCCACTACCAAAGAAATTTCAAGAGTTGTTGTTTTGAATGCCCACAATAAGTAGGTTTACTCTTTTGTGCGCCTTGAAAAGGACATTAAGTGATGGGTTGCAGTAGCTTTCCTCACATCCTGTGCATGCTTATGAAGGTGGACCGGGATCCTTCAGCTGTTGTGCTAGGCTTGACTTCATCTGCGTGTCGCTCACTACTACGGGGATCACATCGATCTCTCACCTTGTTATCCAGGCTGCCATGAAAACAGCTCGTTTCCAGGGAGGGCTATGAGGAAGCCAATGTGAGGGTCTTGTTGGCCAGTATATTTTGCCTGACCCTGACTAACATGTCTGATCAGTATATTTTGCCTGACCCTGACTAACATGTCTGATAAGTACATTTTGCCTGACCAGACATTAGTCTTCACAAGTAGCTTCAAACACCATCACTACCAACTACAAAAACAAAGCAACACACACAACAACAGTGATATCCTAAAAGTGCATCTCATATTTGTATCTATTGTTGCTGTTTGGTTAGTTAACTATTTTTATTTGTGTTGTTCTTAGTCCTTGACAAAAACTTGTTGATCATAGCATAGGCTTTGATTACCTCACTGCTACTGTTCTTAACTAGTTTTGTTTTTTCAAAATCATGCACTGATTTTGGTCTAACAATCAACACTATGAAAAATGTGGATAATAGCATGCATAGGAAATTGCTTAGTGAGCAGACTAGGACAAAAACAAAATGATAGATACGTTATGGACACAAAGACTTCATCAAGGATAAAGGACAAATGAAAACAATAAACAAATCACAATGAAAAACAAGACATGATGTAAGATGGAGATACAATACGGTTTGAGTTGGCAGTCATTACCTGAATGTGGCCAGGAACATGTGTGTCATGGTATGCCTGTTATGAAAAGTGCCAGTTATGGAAAAGAGTAACCCAAGCAAGAAATGGTTAATATGATTGCATGTAGAATGTATATGAATGAAAAAAGGCATATGTAGACACAGTTGAGGAACACATATATGAGTAATGGAAGAAAATGTTGGGCATTCATTTGCTTCTATAAAGAACCCAGTTAAGATTGATGGAGCCTGTTGTTCGTATGTCCAATACTTGTTCCCCAAAGAAGCTATTCCAGGGTTAGCTCAGAAAATGCAGAATCTGATCTGGGGGCTCTTTAAATATGTCTCTGAATAGTTTAAGCATCATTGGTATTACCTACTTTGAGACGATTGCACAAAACCATTCCTCCTAGCATGTGAACAAGACACTAGGTGCGTTATTTGCTTAGTGGAATATCATCGTTGAGACTCATAGAAAGTGACTTGCCTAAATGCCATCTCTTTACAAATATGTGTGTCCCATATGTGGCAGAGTCTGCCGTGCTAGGATAGGACCTTACAGTCTGATAAATGTAGTTGCATCAAATGGCCTCAGTACCATCTACAACGAATACCAGATCATACAGGCATCCAGGACAATGAAATGGTTGATGATCTCTAATAGAAGACACTCATGACCAGCAGCTGGTCCATCTGTTAGAAGTGTCATGTTTTTTGGTACAGAGCTCCTTCCAATGCTCGTTATTTCTGCCCCATAGTTTGAACATATCTCCCCACAGGCATCAAACAGCTCATCAGATGTTCTGTTTGGATACTATATGTAGACCCCCACATCCCGCTTTAATGGTGGCCTTAAAAGCAGACCAATCAGCATAGACATGTATCCATTCTTCTGGGTAGGCGTCAAATCGTTCTCTGTGATGCTCTCATGGCTTACTGGATCAGCACTTCTTGTTGTTGACTGGATCAGCACTTCTTGTTGTATTATCTGTTAGTTTTGTTTCAATTTCTGGCATTTTTAGACATGTGCATGGTGGTAGATTTATTGTTACTTTTTGTGTTTCTTGTCTTTTGTCTGGGAGGTGATATCTGTCTTTAATCTCACTGACATGGTGGAGGACTGACTTTTATTTTATTCTCTGTTTTTTGTTGCCATTTTTCGACAAGATGTCTGTTGGGGGGTGGTCTTTGGTCATTCTTTTACTCCTCTAAGCTTCCATAGCAACCAAGTCTCCACATTTCAAGGGGTTCCATATTCATGTGAATTTCACATGCAGCAGTGGGTGTTGACCTAATTGCTCCACTAATAAGTGTCCTTATCTGACCTCCATGCTATACTAGCGAGCTTCTTCAATAACTGTAGCAAATTAATTTATTGATTCTTTGTTGGATATACTTGAAACTTGATGTGTCTTAAATTTAAAAAATTTTCAGGTTGTGCCAAATATCATCTAGTCTGTGTGGTAGAGCGATAAGAGTTTTTCTCAGCAAAGAGATGGGATTAAGTTTCTAGTTACTGAGCTGTAAATGGGTACCTGCCATTTAGGAAAGACAGTGAATGAAACTGGTTATGATTGATTGATTGACTAATATTTCATGATCACCTTGCTTGTGACCTCCTCTGCCTCGCTAGGCAATTAATCACCTCCTTTTGCTATTAATGTGTGAAACAAAACCAATATTCTCATTGATTTTATGGTTTTTTTTCTTTACAGCTCTTGCAGCTTGTTTTGCTGCTGTCCCATTTCTTGGTCCGTACTGGGCAGCCCTGCCTGCGGTTCTTGAGCTGTGGCTTGTCAAAGATGATGGTCTGAGTGCCATATTGCTCTTCATTGCACATATGGCTCCATCGTATATCGTAGACACTGCTATCTACAGGGAGATAGAAGGGTAAGTCACACTGACAGTATGTTGGGAATAAAAATGTGTTTTGAAGTTGATAAATGCGCGGTGCTTTTGAGGTGTACAAAAAACAGCATTACGCACTCCGTCTTAAGAAACAAAACTAACATGAAAAAGCAATTTAACCGTACGCACTCCAATATATTTTTGAAAAAAATTTGACCTAATTAATTTTCTTAATTAGTCGCCGTGGTAGTTGTCTTTCAAAATTTGTAACTTTTATGTTTGTTTGTCAATAAATATGATTTTCTGGCGTGTAGATACACAATAGCATAACGAACATGTGGGTGTTATTGTTTTTGTTGTATGTTTGTTAGTTTTTGAGATTTAAAAAGATGAAGTTGAAAATTTATGAAAATCTCGGAAAAAATTTGGACTCGACCACTAGGCCTAGTCGCTTCGATAGAAAACCCGTGGAAACCACAACAACGTATCGATACTGTGTTTACAATATCGCCACAACTGTTAGTTTCCAATTCAAACGTAGTTCTTTCATTTAAACAAACAAAATAAACAGATCTACGCGATAAAAATCTTTCTCAATAACCTACTTCCCCTTTCGCAAAAAGTCGGCTTGCTCCAAACGGCGTATACAAAATTAAAACTGTTCAAAAGCCATTTGTAATCGAACACACGATACTTTAACCGGCAAAATATTGTGTATATATGGAGGGCGTAGTCAGCAGTAAAAAATGGCTGTCAGGAGTGACTCCGTTCAACAACAAAAAATAATTTTTCCGCACACCGTTTTTGCAGGCCGAGCTGGTCCAAAGGGATCGGACATTGGAGTGCTAAAGGTTAAAATTAATAAGTATCAGAGGGTTGGGAAATGATGGCCGCTTTACAGGAATCCTGAGAATTTGCAGAGGCGATTTCGTAGCAATGGTTTTTACATGATGACATTGGTAGCCCCATGCACAACCTCTTTTGGTCGCATTCTTCTATATGTTTAAACCCTTAACCTTCAGCACGCCAGTCATATTTTGAAAAAATTTGACCTAATTAATTTTCTTAATTAATCGCTGTGGTAGTCGTCTTAGAAAATTTATAATTTTTATGTTTGTTTGTCAATAAATATGATTTTCTGGCGTGTAGACACACAATAGCATAACGAACATGTGGGTGTTATTGTCGTTGTTGTGTGTTTGTTAGTTTTTGAGATTCAAAAAGATGAAGTTGAAAATTTATGAAAATCTCGGAAAAAATTTGGACTCGATGGCTAGGCCTAGTCGCTTCGATAGAAAACCATGGAAACCACAACAACGTATCGATACTGTGTTTACAATATCGACACAACTGTTAGTTTCCAATTCAAACGTAGTTCTTTCATTTAAACAAACAAAATAAACAGATCTACTCGATAAAGATCTTTCCCAACAACCTACTTCCCCTTTCGCAAAAAGTCGGCTTGGTCCAAACGGCGTATACAAAATTAAAACTGTTCAGAAGCCATTTGTAATCGCACATACGATACTTTAACCGGCAAAATATCGTGTATATATGGACTATGTATTCAGCAGTAAAAAATGGCTGTCGGGAGTGACTCCGTTCAAAAAATAAAAAAAATTTTCCGTACACCGTTTTTGTAGGCCGAGTGTGTCAAGATGATCTGGACTGAGGGGTGCTGCAGGTTAATGTACTCCCATGTTACTGGGGAGAGGAAGGAAATAAAGATCATTACTGAGGTGGGGCACCTAGCCATTAAATTTTTCATATGCAACAATCTGGTTGTTTTGAGTTGGAGGGCCCTGCCAGCAGAGACCTGTCGCAGGTCACCATCATGAACTTACTTGTAGAGCAAACACCGAGAAATATGCTAACCCTGGATCACTTCAAATATTTAAGGCACTTGGTGGGACCTATTTAGAGACACAGCAAGCAGACTTTAAGAAATGCTAACCCTGGAGCACCTTACAATCATTTAAGGGACTCATGGGACAAATTAAGAGACAACCTCAAGCAAACTTTCAGAAATTGTAGCTATGGAGCACCTTACAATAATTTAAGGGACTCACTGGGACAAATTAAGAGACAACCTCAAGCAAACTTTCAGAAATTGTAGCTATGGAGCACCTTACAATAATTTAAGGGACTCACTGGGACAAATTAAGAGACAACCTCAAGCAAACTTTCAGAAATTGTAGCTATGGAGCACCTTACAATAATTTAAGGGACTCACTGGGACAAATTAAGAGACAACCTCAAGCAAACTTTCAGAAATTGTAGCTATGGAGCACCTTACAATAATTTAAGGGACTCACTGGGACAAATTAAGAGACAACCTCAAGCAAACTTTCAGAAATTGTAGCTATGGAGCACCTTACAATAATTTAAGGGACTCACTGGGACAAATTAAGAGACAACCTCAAGCAAACTTTCAGAAATTGTAGCTATGGAGCACCTTACAATAATTTAAGGGACTCACTGGGACAAATTAAGAGACAACCTCAAGCAAACTTTCAGAAATTGTAGCTATGGAGCACCTTACAATAATTTAAGGGACTCACTGGGACAAATTAAGAGACAACCTCAAGAAAACTTTCAGAAATTGTAGCTATGGAGCACCTTACAATAATTTAAGGGACTCACTGGGACAAATTAAGAGACAACCTCAAGAAAACTTTCAGAAATTGTAGCTATGGAGCACCTTACAATAATTTAAGGGACTCACTGGGACAAATTTAGAGACAACCTCAGGCAAACTTTGAGAAATTGTAGCTATGGAACACCTTACAATAATTTAAGGGACTCGCTGGGACAAATTTAGAGACAACCTCAAGCAAACTTTCAGAAATTGTAGCTATGGAACACCTTACAATAATTTAAGGGACTCGCTGGGACAAATTTAGAGACAACTTCAAGCAAACTTTGAGAAATTGTAGCTGTGGAACACCTCACAATAATTTAAGGGACTCATGGGAAAAATTTAGAGACAACTTCAAGCAAACTTACAGAAATTGTAGCTATGGAACACCTTACAATAATTTAAGCGACTCACTGGGACAAATTTAGAGACAACTTCAAGCAAACTTTGAGAAATTGTAGCTATGGAACACCTCACAATAATTTAAGGGACTCATGGGAAAAATTTAGAGACAACTTTAAGCAAACTTACAGAAATTGTAGCTATGGAACACCTTACAATAATTTAAGGGACTCACTGGGACAAATTTAGAGACAACTTCAAGCAAACTTACAGAAATTGTAGCTATGGAACACCTTACAATCATTTAAGGAACTCGCTGGGACAAATTTAAAGAAATGTTAACCATAGGGCACTCTTTCCTATTCTTTTCACCCAAGTGTTTAAAATTGAAAAGAAACTGACTGATAGTCATGTTATCGGTTCATATGGGTTCATGTCCCCAACTGTGACCAGCAATGACATAGAGACTATTATCATTACTCTGTTTGTTCCAGTTACTAAGGTCTGCTTTGACTTAACATAGTCAGCTCCCCTTCTACTATGTTGTCTAGAGGTTGTCTTTATTTTTCTTGTGACTTATAGTTTCTACATGATGGGTTTGCTGGCCCAATGACCAACCGTCCTTAGTTTAACTTGACCTGACACGGTCATTCCTTCTCTACCATGAGGTGCAGAGCTCTTCTTTTCTTGTCCTTGTGACTTAAAGTTTCTACAGGTGCCCCCATGCCCAACTCTCTTTACCACCTCTTATGACATGGGTGCCAAGTTCATTCATGAACTTTTTCACTCTGATCTGAAAGATAGGCCACCACTGTAGTTCATCCATTTTAAACTAATCCTATTTTCAATCACTTGCAATAACTCACCTCTTTGCTCCAATGTGAAGCATAGGTATTAACTACATCTGATCCCTTCACATGAAGCATGAATACAAGCTTTGCAGGGGTTGATCAAAATGATAATGTTTGTTTTGTTGCATGATAAGGCTGTCAGCCCCAAGCACAGCCAACTTTAGTCATCTTTTGTGACATGCATGGAAAGTAACAGTGGTCCTATTCTTTTCATTCATTTGAGTAGTCACAGGTTGCAGCGTTAATATTAATTGCTCCCCGTTCAGCCCCAATAACACAGAAGCAACTGAAGTATACAAGAGGACATTCAATGGATTGAGAAATTAAGGATGCTTAGTCTGACAGTTTCCATGCAATGTGCAGGCTAGGTTTTTATTTTACCCCAAGTACAAAAAAAACTAGACCTTCGTTTGTTTTGATTCCATGTCTCCTGATTACTGAGGCAAGGTCGTTGCTGAGTGGAGCTGCGCAGTCATGGCAACATTTTCCACCATGAGGGTAGAGATCAAGGCAGTGACTTTCTACTCTGATATGAATATCTGAGACCTCTGTAACGAGTGCCGTTGTTGTCTCTGACACTCAATCCATGCTTCAGAAGATTCAGGAGATTTGACTATGGCAAGAGAGGACTATAACCTTTTCTCAAGGGTACCTGTAGTGTGGACATTGACAATGGATAGAGGTGAAATTTTGAGGTTGATCCATGACTGCCTCTTGGATGAAGACACTGCAATTGATGAACCGGTGATACACAAATGACAAAGTTTTGAAATCAAACATGGCCAACAGAGAGAGGTATCTGAGAGGACAGAGCAGGAATGCGTTCAACCACCGAGCTGCAGGAATTATTGGTATCTACACTCTTTGCCATTTGCTGAGAGGGACTGAGCACCTATAGCCGTGAATGTAATGACATCGGTTCTTAACAGAACAGATCAGATTACCAAGCCTGGTATTCGTAACTGATCAGTGACCCACACTGCAGGGATAGATTTAACAGTAATGTATTATCACACTGGACATAGTCGCTTGTTATCACTATCAGTGTACCATTTATGATTTTGGTTTTATCACATTTTTATCTTAGCTCACCTGCCATCATGTGACAATATGTGTTTGTCTCGTTGCTCTAGTCATTAAACGTGTCATCTTCATCAATTACACCATCATCATGCACACATTTAGTAATAATTCTTAGTACTCCAGTTTTTGAACGTGTCACTTTTTGATCATCATTATCTACATATTAGCCATTATCATCAAGTCAATTATTATCATTGTCTTCAACACCATCATCTTCATCGTCATTATATTGCATCATTGACATGTCAGTTATCAGTCTTAATAATCTTATTGTATTCATTATCATTTTTATCATCATCTTTTTTATCATCATTACCATCATCACCTTCATTATAATCGACTTCACCATAATCATTACCTTTATCATCATCATAACCACCATCATCATTGGGCTGAAGACCCAGTGAATGAGAAGACAACAGCTAGCAGCTCTTAGCTGATTGCTTGCATCAGGATCAACGAACCATAGCTTTCCAAGACCCTGTTCTGCCTCCAAGTGGTGTCTCTTGAAGTAGGCAGCACCCATTCAGCCTGTCTGATAGAATAGGGATCGAAGAGGGAAGACAAACGCAGTCCCAAAAAATGTGCCATACTGAAACTGGATGTGTCAGACCGAAAGGGGTAGATTTCACAGTCTCGCTGCAACATAACACAACATAACCAAATGTTCTTTTTGAAGATGAAAGTAGAAGACCTTCAACCTTCATTATCATTACCGTCATTCATTATCAACTTTAACATCATCATGATCTACATCCTAATTTGCATCACCACCATCATTAACATAATCACCTACATATCAGCCGTAATAAACACCTCAGACATCATCTTGAGCATCTCTCATATTGATCAGCTGTCTGCTTAAGAGAAATGCCAAATGAGAAACTAAATCTGGACAATACGTGTGTGTTCTTCCAGCGGTCATCCATATGTCACCGGCCTTGCCATCGCTGGTGGGATGTTATTTATGGGGCTGGAAGGTGCCATCATCGGTCCTATAATCCTCTGCTGTCTCATCGTTGTTCTCAACATGTACAGCTCCATGCTACAGAATGAACCAGGCACACCAACTCCTGGTTAGTATTTTGTTCAGTGTGATTAAGTGGAAGTGAGAGAGTGTCTAGGTGAGACATCTTCATTATTTTCATAACCCCATACAAATTTGTTATTTGTACTTTGTTTCTTGTATCATATTTATGGATTATTGTTTCTAGAGCTATCTTTTAAACCAAGAAGGCTACTCCACACTTGGCAGACATTTTGTCTGGAATGTGCAATGTTATGAGTTTGAGAGACTTCTATATAAATGGGTTTGATCACACTGTTAACTGCCTTTTATGACATGCTCTCAGTGTGACAGTGATCCTATTCTCGTTGCTGTTCCAAACAGAACCTTTATGAAAACCACCCAGGTCTCTAATGTAATCAGTCCTGTTGTATGGAAGAAAATCATGAACAGTCCCCAAAAAGACAAACAATACGAGACTATCAATGAACAATTATTGACTATAGTGGACTTTTTTTTAGTATACTTGTCCCATGTTGTTGGAAGGGAAAGTTCATTGTTTGGGATAAAATGTTTTATATCTGTTGTTGTAAGACTGGTTTGTTAAAGGATTTATTTTGTGTCATTACAAAGAGAAATCAGGGTCAGGTGAAACATACTGATCACAGCCTCCAACTCATGTCCTCGTTTGTTAAAGGATTTATTTTGTGTCATTACAAAGAGTAATCAGGGTCAGGTGAAACATACTGATCACAGCCTCCAACTCATGTCCTCGTTTGTTAAAGGATTTATTTTGTGTCATTACAAAGAGTAATCAGGGTCAGGTGAAACATACTGATCACAGCCTCCAACTCATGTCCTCGTTTGTTAAAGGATTTATTTTGTGTCATTACAAAGAGTAATCAGGGTCAGGTGAAACATACTGATCACAGCCTCCAACTCACGTCCTCGTTTGTGCTCCTGGAAACAGGCTGTGTCACAGCAGTCTGGTCAATGAGGTGAGGATCGACACTGATCGCCTTAGTGGTGATCTAACTGAGTAGCCTCATGTTGCACTACAGCCAGGAGGACCCTTTTCCACCTTCTCAAGTATGTCTTGGTATGTAATAATAGCCACTGTAACCCACTTCGAAAGAAATGTGTTCAAAAGTTAACTCAGCATGAGTAGCTTCAAACATTATTTGATGTCATCTATCCATCTGCAAAGTAGTCTTCTTCATGCACTGTCACCAGAACGTCTTCTGTGTTTTGTGCACAGTAGTAGTTGATTAAATTACATTTTATGAATTTAATAACAAATCAACCAGCCCTTATCAGGGCTAATTCCAGGTCGGCTGCTACATAATCAAGATGTCCTGATATAACCAGAAAGTCACAGAGATATGGTCTTACAGATGAATGATGAGAATCCCTTGGGTAACAAAGAAGACTAATAAGTGTGTGCTGAGGAATTACCAAGTGCAGTGACATCTTATTTCACACATCAGAATAAAACACTCATCAATTTGGACACATTATGTCTTCATTGCCAAACTATTTTCATCATTTTTATGTAGATATCTTTTGACCTTCTTTAAAAAAAGATGTAGATTTCTTCTTTTTCTATTCATTTGATAAATGTTTGTTATGATATATTCCTTTTCTCACAATTTTCAAAAAAGTTTGTTTGTATCTTCATTGTTCAATCATATTCAAAGTATATTTTGGATATCTTCAATGTCCAACAGTTATTATATATGCTTGAAATATCTTTTTCTAAGAGCTATCATTGTCTAATCATTTTCAAGATATAGAGTGAGATAGATTTTAATTGTCCAATCATTTCATCACAGACGCCAGTTTGAGCATTTGTATTGCATAACTGGCTATTCAACTTGCTGTGATTAACTTCTAACACTTTATATGTGACATTTTCTTAGTTGCTGTAGTGTTTCACAATCTTAAATGTCCTTGAAGTTAACTGAGTTAAATGGAAAATATAAATTCTGACATATAGAAAATGAATTGACATATGGAAACAACACAGAAGAAATTTATTTAAATTAGACAGGAACATAAATTGTGAAACACACAACATGGACCAAACAAACATTAACACAGAAGAAACTTGTCTTAATTAGACAGAAACGTAAAAAATAGTTATCGAAAAAATAGACTGGATAAATATTAACACAGAAGAAACTCATCTAAATAGACAAAAACATAAATTGATAAAACAAACGAGGCAAACATTAACACAGAAGAAACTCATCTAAATTGGACAGAAACATAAATTGATAAATATGTAAAATTAATCAGACACATTAACTCAGAAGAAACTTGTTTATCTTATAAGGAAACACAAATGATAAATGTATTAAACAGGCCAGAGACCTAAGAAGCAGCAGTGAATGATCTGACAGCAGCCAGAGACTTATAGCTTGCACCAGGGTCAGCAAATCATAGCTGACCAAGACCTTATTCTGCTTCCAAGTGACAGCACTGGAAACAGACTGCCATAAGAGGCGACTAACTGTGTGACAGGGCATAACACTGGTTATGGTTAGGTGGTTTGTTAAGATCAGTATAGATGGTGCCTAACAGGTTGTGGGTCTACTTTGCTCTAGTGTTTGAGCCTATTAAGATGAACTCGCACATCAGTTAGCCACCCTCTGTGGCACTTGTCCCAATGCAGCAGAGTAATAAGCTGCTCGAGCCTAGCTAACTAAACAGGAAATCCTCATCCCGGCTACATCCAGCTCGTGTCAAAGCTGGGACCTGCTTGTAGAAGTACAGGTCAACTAAGACGTAAATAATAAATATAGAAACAGGGCACATGGAAACAACACATAATTTACCAATTAACAAGGGAAGGAAGACTAACGACTGGTCAGGCAAAATATACTGATCAGACATGTTAGTCAGGTTCAGGCAAAACGTACTGAACAAGACCCTCACCTTGGCTTCCCAGAAACGGGTTGTTTTTTATGGCAGCCTGGCTAACAAGGTGAGGGATCAATGTGATCCCCATAGATGTGAGCGACACGCAGATGAAGCCAAGCTTAGCACAACCGCCTGGAGGACCACGGTCCGCCTTCATTAACACGCTAGGGATGTAAGGAAAACTACAACAACCTGGCCATTGACTTCCTTTTTTTGGACACACAAAAGAGAAATCCTACTCAATGTGGGCATTCAACAACAACAACCAATTAGCAAAGTTAAATTAAAACATAAATTTATTATCAAGAGACAGAACTAGACAAACAGAAACAGGACAGAACTAACAAGTTAATTAAGTTCAACAGAAAATAGAAGGCGATAAAACTAAAATATTAATAGGTACAGTTAACCCTTCTAAATGTTGACAATCTCATAATGGGAAACATGTTGCTACAGAAACTATAAATGCAAAAGCACACAAAGTATGAGGTGGTGTCAAATAGTAACCTTAATATTTTGGTATTGCATTAATAAAGAATATTACAGTAACTTTGACTTCTCGTACTATCGCTAAGATTTCTGTAATGGGTTAACTTGTAGTGGTGGCCTTATGCTGTTCTCTAACAGTAAACCAGGTACCCATTTACAGTTAAGTCAACTGGAGCATGTTAACAACAAGAGTCAAACATGGTACCCTACCTTGAGAAGCAAGTGCTCTTCCGTTCTGCTACTCAGACCCAAGATTTACATTTGCTTCTTAACACAACCTTTCCTTATTGCTTGTATGGTTTCGAAAACTAGCATGCTCCTCTAGGGGCTTCCCCGCACGCTGTCATAGAATCTTACTGTTACAGAATGTTCATTTTTATTTTAATACAATAGTTTTTTTTACCATACAAAACTTTTCCATTGCCGCAAACTGCATTTTCTTGGATATTTAACATTTGATTTTTTGTTTCAGTTTTATGGCCATCCCGATTAAGGTTTTTAATTTTTTAGCAATTTTTAGTTTTGTGCCTAGGTTTATCCAGTTGTGTTTTTAATGTTACTGAGTTAATGTTTTTACAGAACGTTCTTTCTTCCTATAATTTGAATTTATTTTGGTTGATACTGTCCCCGAAGGTAAACATTTTTGTTTAGTTCTAGCAAGTTTGAGTGTTGAGTTCATTCTAATTTAATCTTCTTCGTATTTTACCTATCACTTCAGTGTTTATAGCCATTGTTAAGGTCCACTAGGAGGATTTACAGGTCTGAGGAATAAAGACCACTTGCTCCTGCAGTTGCCATGCACTGTACAGACGGTTTTTATTTTACTTCCAATAGAAAAAATACCAATTCCGAGGATTTGAACTCATGGTCAAAGACCGACATCATAACCGTTTTGCTAACTGTTCCTCAAAAGGTCTTTGTATGCGAACATCATTAGGCAACAAAAAGCTTTGTACTGTTTTGAGTAGCGGCTTTTGGGAGGTGTGCCTCCTTAATGGCTATCCCCATCCTGCCTGCAGAGCAGCCAATTTGTGTTCTGCTTTGTCGGACTCTTATCCTTCAACCTTACCACCACTACAGTTGCCATCTTTTAGGAACACTGCATCAATGCACTTTGCTTTCTTTTTCAGTATTGGTTTCTATTTATTGTACAGAGAATACTGATCTTAATACTTCATCCTTCTTTGGCAGCTTAGCTTGTTATTGTAGTAGGCTTATCTCACACCTTTGATGGCATGGTTTTCCAGCCATGATAAATGACTGCAAGGTATAGGATCTACGTATGCAGATGCACAGAAGCTTCAAATTGCTCAATGGACAATGGCTCGAAGAACATTGGGTCTTTGTAAGGAAACCAAATTCAAAGCAGCAAAAGTAGGTGCCAAAACTCATTGAATGACGGCATAGATACTGCAGTGTTAAATATTTACATATGTGCTGGACATGTAGTACACATGCCTGACAAGATGTGGGCATGAAAAGTCACCAATGAGATAAATGAACTTAGCAAAGACCTTGGTTCAACATGGTACTCAAGGGCAAAAGGCCAGAATGAATTTTTGGATACCTGTCTTCAGGCACAAAATGTGTCTGATTTTACAGATATATGTTTCAAGTTTGAATACCAGTATTATAGATAAATGTTTCCAGATTGAATATCAGGATTGTGAATAGATGTTTCCAATTTGAATACCGGGATTACAGATAGATGTCTCCAGTTTGAATACCAGGATTACAGATTGATGTGTCCAGCTTGGAAGAATCTGACTTTGGGAGTAGAGATCTACCTTTCATTATCTTGGGGGTTATAGTTTCTACAGAATTGGGTGGCTGGTCCCATGTCTAATCTTCCATAGTTGTGTCATAATATACAGCAGAGATGCGATGTTTGCACCTTTGGCATGACACATCTGGTTTCAGCACAACATATTTTTAAAGCCGGGTTTGCTTTCCCTCTTCAATCCCAGTTCCTCTGAGCCAGCTATTTTTAAAGCCGGGTTTGCTTTCCCTCTTCGAATCCCAGTTCCTCTGAGCCAGCTTGCAAGGATGCAGCCTTTGAAAATGGAACATTAATTCATCAATTATTATTTCACAATTGTTCCACATTCAGAACATTACTTAATTTTTGCTTTGCAAGTAGAGCATTTAGTTATAAATTATTGTTTAACAAACAAAACACTATTAAATTTTTTATTTATAAATAGAACATAGTCACAAAGTATTGTTCCAGAAACAAAAGATTACTTCATTATGCTTGACAAATAGATCATATAATTACAAATGATTATTCTACAAACAGAACATTACTTCATTGTTGCTTTGCAAAAAGAACATATAGTTATAAATGATTGTAGAACAATCAGAACACTCCTTAATAGTGAAATAGAGAGGGGATTGCGAAGCGATTTGGATACATGCCTCCTGATCAAGGGGCATGGGTTTGAACCTTGGTACCATAGTTTTTGTGTGTCAATCAAGGGTGAAATAAAAACCTAACCAGCACACTGTCCAGCAAGCTGTTATTATTCCTCAGTCCTGTAAATTGTTCAGTTGGACCTCATCAATGGGAATGAATGCCATGATCATAGATTATTTTGTTTAACGTTTGGGATGTGAAGCCAAGGCTGTATCACCACATCTGAAGTTCCAGCGGATGTCACATTCACCCATGTCACTCTTTATATCTACCCCTGCAGCACAACAAAAAATGGGCCTTCATTCTTTATTGGCTCGAGCGCACCTGAGGAGTGAATATGGCAACTCACGGTGACTTATCCCTTTTGATTTTACTTTCCTTCAAACCAACCTTGTTTATAATGTATGCTCTTAGATAGGTCTACATGTAATCGATCAGTATTTATATAATCATTGTGGCATATATCTTGTTCTCTTTTTTCAGCTATTGTGTTGTCTGCACTGCTTGATGTTACTAATGCTCTTTAACTGCATGCTTTTTTTTCTTCATTGAGCTTCATTTGTTTTGCCGGAAAGCCCAAATTTATTAATTTTTTAAATGTTGTTTTCATGAAACAATTGCACATTATTCAGTTTTAAGTACAACTTTTAAAATGTGAGAAATTTTGTTGTTGTCCAGGAAGGTTTTGAGAGTCAACTTATTAGCATGCATGTGATATTCTGATGACTAATCAGAAAGTAGCTTTTAAGCAGTTTTACGGACATCATTTTGAGGAATCCATTATTAGCTAAAGCCAGGAAGCGAAGAGTAATCAGGGTCAGGTAAAACATACTGATCATGACCCCAATTCATGTTCATGTTCCTGAAAAAAGACTGTTACAGCTGTCTGGTCAACAAGGTGGGAGTCAACACTATCATACTAATAATGATGAGCTTACTGGGGGGCGGAGCCGCCGCCTCACCTTGCTCTACAGTCAGAAGGTCCATCTTCTCAAATACGTTTCGGGATGTAAGAAGAGTCACTGTAACCTGCTACCTGTTAACTCACATGAGTAGCTTTGAACAAAAACATCTGTCCATGATTAGCTGCCGTTGACTGCCTGCTTGTCAAACCATTGAATAGTTGATTTATGAATACAAAAGTTGACATGGGGTGGTCTTTGTGGCTTGATATTTTGGTGAGAAGATAATTATGTTGTGGTTTAAGTATGTTCTCATATCCATCATGGATAGTTGATTGATGGCCTATGCACCCTAAGGTAATAAGGACATAGAAAGAGGGTTAGTTGATTAGAACCCCAAGGAGGTAAGGTAAGGGTGAACAAGAAGAAGAAGGCAATTGGAAAGAAAGCCAACTACTTTAGATGTTAAAACGGGATGATGATGAGAAAAAATCTATAAATCTCTCGTCTCGTCTTTCCTGTAACCCTAAGAGGCCATAGAGGCATCATAAATCGATGTTGCTTGCTCAGTGTGTAAGTGATGTTACTTGGGCATGTTTCTCACTAGGCGGGGCCCCGCCCTCTCCTGGTGATGAGATAATGTTTTGATCCAGTATTTGTGTTTGTTCCTTTTTATTTTTGCCTTTCTCCACTCCTTCTTCTGAATTGTTTTCTTTGAGTATGCGAAATGCTGGTTTGACAGAGGATTTCTAGACCTGATAATTTGTCTAAACTTCCAGCAAAATTAATTGGTAGGGATGTGTAGTCGTTCTGAGAATGATGATCTGTCTGGTGTTTGACACAGTCGTTGAATGATAGTTTTGGCCCCATTTTCTCTCCTCTGTTCACTGTCTTGATGTCACTGTAGTAGGTTGTAACCAGTGTCCACTGGTAATTTTTCTATGCACCTTCCCCAGTCTTTACAATGGCCACCAAAATACTTCACAGTTGGGGAATTACTGTATCCAAACACAGTTTCATCCAGTGAATATGGCCCCAATTGTAGGCCATCATTAATTTCAATTTTAATTCATTTACTCTCATTTTATTGCCTGAGTGTGCCGTCTCATTGCAGCCATCGGCGTCTATGACCAATGTTCACTGGTCATTTTTTTATGCATCTATCACAGTATTCACGATAGCTAACAAAACCACTAATAATTGCATAAATAAAGATTTTTTATTTTTGTAAATGTGAAAAAAAATGTATTTCTAATAATCAAATGTGTACACACATGTTATTGCTCATCGTGAAGCAGTGATGGCCACAACATCAGACGGTTTTTGTCTTAATAATGTGATGTGCGCTGTATGAGGATTATAGTGAAGAAGAATATGCGCAGTGGTTAGCGCGCTGGCTTCGCATCTGAGTGGTCCTGGGTTCATTCTCCAGTTGAGGCGGTAATGTTTTTTTCAGACCGCAATGGCTCCCGGGTCGACCCAGCCTTAAATGGGTACCGGTTGAGTCCGGGAAGTAAAAGCGACGAGGGAGAGGAGATGGCTACCGCCCTCATATAGCCGAGCCTTTGAAATGTGAGATCGCTAACACCTCACACCCCTACGGCAGTAATGCTATGGGATACTTTACTTTTACATCAATTTCACTCTTATCCCGAGTTACCTTGAATCAGTGGCAAGACTATTGGTCGAGATGACTGGAGGTAACTCTGGATGCAGGCACGCTGGTCTTACCTCCCATGAGACCAGGGGTCGCTTGAAACTTGCTGGATTCTATCGCTCACCTTTTCCGTTCATCACTGTGAGAGGCAAGTGCCTTAACCTCTTGACTACAGTGACCCCATAATATACATCATAACTAAACTAATGAGTAAACAAAATGTATGTTGGGATTGGGATGTGGGTAATGTGTACATTTAACAATGATATATTTATGTTAGTGACAGCAGTCTGTTGTCTGCATTTTCATATTTCAGCTCATAGAGTTTGTTAGACAAATATGTTGGCAAACAGCACAATTATTTGATTATCATTACTTACCATACATAAGCACATATAGACAAGCAAGAAGGAAAGAGTTCTCAGTCAAATATAATGACAAACAGTTAACAATACGATTTGGTTATCACAGAGCATATATACAGTACTTAATAGACAGTAAAAAAGGAAAGGCTGTCAGGCAATTTTTAATGGCAAATGGTTGACAATACAATTTTATTGTCTATATAAATTTGCATCAAAAATGTGCAAATACATTTTTGCTGTTCCTGCTATCATATTTCACTTGGGCTTTGTGCTTCACATTTATCACTCTGTTTTTGCAGTTTCTATTCAATAGTTTTGTGTTTTGTAATTGCCTTTCTTAAAAATCCATTGTAATCGTATTGAAAGTTTTTCTGGCTTTTTGACAATGGGGTTATTTATTTCTCAAAGTATATATAAATATTTGAAGATGCCATAACTCTTGAATGGAAACACATATCAAGCTGAAATTTTGTATTCCACATTCTATCGATAATTTGTAGACCAATTCAACTTATTTCACGTCTTTATGTCAAACCGTTTATGAGTTACGGGCAAAATATTATGCATATTAGTTACTTGCAGATATGACCCAATTTGCGTGAGATACCATGCGACTTTTAAATCTCTGGCAACAGTGTTGCCAGTTAACTGGCATAATCTGTAGTGGCGCTCGTGCCTGAATGGTTTTGATGCCCATAGAACAATTAAACCATTTTTTTTTTAAACTGAAAAAACTGACATGATCATTTAAATGATACAACCAAATTGTGTGTATCAAACAATTATGTTATTTCATGGGAAATAGCAAATTTTCGATTGGATGGAGTTAACAGAATTCTTGGAATGATAACATTTTCATTTAGTGGAGGGATGGGCAGTTAGGGTGTAGTAGATATGGGACGTACGTTGAGAATTCCATGGACAGGAAATGCAGACTAATAATATGGTGCTTGAAGAGGCACAGGTACAGAAACAGCTTATGGCAAAATCACAACAAGGTAATCATCCTTTTTCAGCATGTCATAAAAAGAGGTGGGTTGGAACACATGGTGACAACTGGCAATATTGCAGAGGGACGCAGAGAGACAGAATATTGGCAGTCCGGTGGAATGGCATGTGAGACAATCAACAGTGGATCTGATGAACAATACATGTGATAAGAGGAGGTTGAGATCAAATACTAACCAGCAGAACACATGATGATGATGATGAGAGATGGACTGATAAAAAAGGGGGAATAAATATGCATAACTGAAGCCACAATATTTAAAAGATTACACAGAGAGATCTTTTCATTCCAAGAATCTGTTGATGACTCTCACCATCATCATTTGTCCATCTGGTCTTGAGAGTCTTGAGTTTTTCCTTTGACAGCGTATGCCTGCACATCATGGACGATTACCAAAACGTCTAGAAAAAGAATTGAGTCCTTTGAGTCAAAGTGTTACAGAAAGATCCCCAGAATACCCTGGACGGAGAAAAAGACAAATATAGACATTCGGCAAGAGTTGAAAATAGAGGAGAACTGGTTTATCAATTCTATTTTGGCCAGAAAATTAAAATACTTTGGTCACATCAAGAGACACAGTAGTCTTGAAAGAACGGTGATGGAAGGCATAGTGCCAAGCAAAAGAGGCAGGGGTAGACAAAGAACACATTGGCTTCAAGATATCCAGCAATGCCTGGGTATAACTTGTGGAGGCTATAGTTTAGGCAAGCGAAAGTGTTTCTTTCAGACAGACTGATGGAAACGACATTCTATAAAGGACATGCTACATGATGATGATGATGATAAATATATATATATATATATAACAAGCAGTGGTCAGAATAGTCGGCATAACATCCGACTGGGTTGAAGTTAAAAAGGGTGTAAGAAAGAGATGCATACTCTTCCCTTATTTATTCAATATTAATGCAGAATCCATAATGAGGAAAGTCAACAATGATGAAAATTATGACAAGTTTGAGCCATTAACATTCGGCATGGGCGAGATATCAGAGCTCAGATATATCAGAGCTACAACTGATGATTCTGTCGATAAAACAACACAGCCAAGACCAAAATCTATACCTGAATATAAGTAAAACCAAGATAATGAGCACATACAAGGCACACAAAAAAACCAAGCGTAAAGTTATTATAGACCAACAGAAGATTGAGAAAGTTACAAGTTTTGAGTAGCTCTGCTCAATTATAAGCAATAAGGAGATAGTCTGAAGGAAGTCAGACGGAGAATGGCTGTGGCAGTGCAGAGGTTGAATAAAATGAGAAATGTATGGCAGAAGACTAATAAAATGACGAAAATAAAAATACTGCAAACTTTTATCTTCTCAGTGGCAATGTACGGATGTGAAAGTGGACCACCACACAAATAGTTATGAAAAAGATTAAATCTTTGAACTAAAATACTACAGTAAAGTGCTAAAAATACAATGGATAGTGAAAAAGAAAAATGTAGATATCCTACAAGAACTGGATATCTAGGAAAGTTGGCTAGTAAACAATATCTTGTCTAGCAAACTAAAATGTTTTGGCCACATCAAATGCCATAATGGTCTGGAGAGAATGATACTGGAGGATATGGTGTCTGGAAAGCGGGGCAGAGGCAGACCAATGAGAATATAGACACAAGACATCACGGAGGTCCTGACGATGACAGCGACAGAGGTGGGAGTTCTGGAGCGATGTTCTGCAAAGGGCATGCTGCATGATAATAATGATATATACATATATGTATATATATGTGTAAACAAATACTTAGCTATGCAAACCAATATGTGAATATATATATATATATATATATATATATATATATATATACACAAACAAACACATATACATACATACTTGACTCGTTCATATACATAGATAAGTGTTGGTTCGCATACTTATATATAGATTTCATATATTTATAAATAACTTTGGTTCACATGTTTAGACAAATATTTATTGGTTCACATATTTAGATATAAATTCATATATTCACATATATAGATAGATATTCATATTTAGATATCCATTGGCTCACATATTTAGAAATAGATAATTTTGGTTAATGTAGATAACAAACAAATAGAAACTGCTGTGGTACTGATCAAATATAAAATGCATACTAGTGTGTGTAAGTATGTATACAAAATGTTTATGTGCATATATGTATGTACATTTATATATATATGTGTATCATTGTGTCTGTGTTTTTGTATACTGGAATGTATGATTTTGTGTACTTATACTGTTACCTTGTTATCTCCAATTTAACCTACTTCATATGAACTGGTCAACTGTGACTATGCTTTCTCTTACATTCCTAGACATTTCCACCTTCTTTAGGGTGGTCACCAGATGTGTACCTCTCCAATCCCTTTCATCATTGTTGTGATTTGTTAGTTGTTCTCATTTGTGTTTTTTATCTGTTTGTTCCAAAAGACTTTTGGTGGTAACTTAGCTGTTGTTTTGTTCCTCTCCGACCCAATATCTGAGTTATGCTGTTATCAACTTGGTTTATATACGAGGAGGAGGAGTTAACAAGTAACCTTACAATTTGTTATCAACAGAATATGTCATAATTAATGTTACTTTTTTTACGTTCTCTTATAGATAAGTGTTGGTTCTCATA
Source organism: Ariolimax columbianus (assembly GCA_036924085.1). NCBI lineage: Eukaryota > Metazoa > Mollusca > Gastropoda > Stylommatophora > Arionidae > Ariolimax > Ariolimax columbianus. The sequence goes on along the minus strand of JAVGWX010000002.1, from coordinate 148,822,716 downwards.
CTGGAATCCTCATATTCAATCAGGCAAATGAGTGCCTGATCCCGGGTAGCAGAAGCTATCCTTTTATTCTGCAAATCCATCTGGATTAAAAGATCCCTGATTTGCTTTTTGGACTCAAATATGAGTATTAGGAATGTGGGTGGTTTCCATCTTGCAACCTAGACCTGGAGTGCAGTTCTGTCATGTCCAACCTCCAGGCTTATCCCTGTTGACATTTAGCCTTCCCAGCGGAGTAGAACCTGCACTCTGTCTTTGACAGTGAGGGTAACGGCTAAGCTGTCATTGTGTGAGGTCTTTCTACATGGTGCTTTCTATCATCGCGTCTTTGAGGTAATAACATTGGTTGGTTCACATATTTAGACATAATTGGAGCTCTGTTAAATGCTGGATATGTCTATCATGACTTTGAAATGTAGCTTGCCAGTTTTGCAATGACAGACGAGCTATAAAAACTTGGACACTCTAGTAGCCTTTAGGGATCTTATTCTTTCCTCCTACAAATAATGTAGTCGTAATTCAAACAACTTGAACCGCAAAGGACACATTTTTTACTTGACATGACTATCTTGAGGTATATATTAAATTGAGGCCTTTCGCACGGTTTCAATCTGTGAAATCATTAAAGTGATACAGCCAAACTATGATATGTTATCGTTGTTCGAAGCTGCTCAGGCTGAGTTAAGGGAACTCTTGACGATGTTTCTGTAGTAGCAGATTACAGTGGCTCATCTTACATACCAAGGTGTACTTGAGTAGGTGGATAAGAGAACTTCTGGTTGTAGTGCAATCTGAAGTTCAGTAAACTCACCAATATGGGGATTATAGTGCTGATCTCCACCTCATTGACCAGACTGCTGTGGCACAGCCTGTTTCTAGAAAGACTGGATGGTATGTGATGTGAAATCTTGATCATTATGCCACACCTAACCCTAACAGTAGTTATTTCTTTCCCAACAATGAGGTAAATAGCCAGCCCCTTAGGTCCTGTTTGATTTAATGATAATATTTACACATTATTTCATTTCCTCTCGGCTCATGTCATTATTGTGTGATACGCTAACTCTGTTGGCTCATGATAGGACAGCTTAGCATTTTTTTTTGTTGAGAGTCTATCCTCTTTTGGAAGTTGAAAGGTTATTGATTGATTTATTTATTTATCTTCCACTCAGGTCAGTAAGCTCAGATGCGATCAATATTCACAAGTCAGAAAAGAACTTCTGAGGAATGTCCTATGACATCAGCTTTGTTGTTTGTCTTGACCAGGATAGATGAACCATCAAGATTTTATTTTAGTCCATAGGTTTAAGAAATATGTGACAGCTCAAGACAAAGACAAAGAAGAGGATTTGAGATAATAGCTTCAAGTATGGTAAGAGTTTGATTTTTTGCGCACACTTTAACACACATTAACTCATGTGCTGCTGACAGTGTCTGAGAAGTTGGGTATTTTTTCTATTGAAAGTAAAATAAAAACCGCCTGTACAGTGCATGGCAACTGCAGGAGCAAGTGGTCTTTATTCCTCAGACCTGTAAATCCTCCTTGTGGACCTTAACACTGCAGTGATAGGTAGATAAGTAGAAATACGAAGAAGATTAAATTAGAATAAACTCAACACTCAAACTTGCTAGAACTAAACAAAAATGTTTACCTTCGGGGACAGTATCAACCAAAATAAATTCAAATTATTGGAAGAAAGAACTTTGTGTAAAAAAATTAAACCAGTAACATTAAAAACACAACTGGAAAAACCCAGGTACAAAACTAAAAATTGCTTTAAAAAAAATTTGAATCCACTGTTGCAGAGACCCACTCACAGCACCTAGACAAATTTAATATACACTGAAACGTATTCTGTTCCAATTCAATATTTAAACCTTACCACAGCATGATTTGTAATCTGACATCATTGGGGGAGAGGAATAGAGTAGCGCAAGTGTCACCTTCCAATCATATTTCAAAAGGTGGTAACAAAATTTGCCATTCGAATCAGCCACTGGAAATGCTAAAATTACAAAGTTAAATCTATGGTTCACATTGGAGGGAAAAGATGAATGATTGAACTGATTTATCTCTATATTTTGTAGTTAATGTGTTCAGATATTGTGAGACGAGACCATAATATGCTGTAGGACTAGAGCTTAAAGTTATACCAGACCACACATTAAGATAGTGCATGACCAGAACTTAAGATGCAACCCGGCCTTAAGGCAATTGAAGACCGAAGTTGAATATGATTCATAATCAGAGCTTAAAATAGTGTGAGACAAGACCCTAATTTGTTGCAAGACCAGAGCTAACAGTAATACGAGTCAAGAGCATAAGATTATGTGAGACTGGTTCTGAATGTAATGCAAGAAATAAACTCAAAGTTATGCAAGACCAGAAGTGATTCAAGACTAGAGCTTGTGGTGAGAGTTATGTTTCCTTTTTCTCCAGTATGGATAAGGTTGTTAGATGACTGTCACAAAATTTCTACTTACAAGAGAAACATGGGGTTAGCCTGATGTTTTTATGTAAACATTACTGGGGCATTGTTGCACATTCTTATAAAGTGAAATTATTACAAATTCTTATAAGCGGACATTGTTACACATTCATACAGGCTATGATGTTTCAATACCTCTGTCAAATGCTGGTATGTCAGTATGTCAACAAAATTACTGAATATGTATTTTTTCTGAAAGCAACAGAATACAGGATGAAATCTCGCCCAGTACTGTATTACTTCTATATTTTAAACCCAAGATGGAATGCAGTATTTCTAGACACGAGGCAACTCTTAAGTCTGTAGCACGAGGCAACTCTTTAAGTCTGTAGAAGAGTCAGGCGACTAATGAGTCAGAATATTGTCAAAATATCTCTTCTTAGTAAGGAGTAATATGCTTCAGTTATATTCCACTCTGGGTTTTCTCAATGCCCTTTGTCTTTGTTGGTTTTTAATCATTTATAAAAAATGTCTTCATATCTTGAATGCCGAATCTTCAGTTTGGGATTTGCTTCCTTCCTTTTCTTCTTCTACCTCCATATTTCCAGGTATCTTGCAGTTGGCAGAAGTTCGCTGTATTTTCTTCACACTATTAAATAGAATGTATAGCTGGTCTTCATGACAGACAGTGGAGTTTATTAATCTTGTGGCTTCTGAGGACCATAAAGGCTGATAGGAAATTCTTAAGAAACAGTATCTTGTCTCTGGCATGATAATTGTGTTCCGTAACGGTGGTTACAGCTGTTCTTAGCAACTCTGAAATTATTTATAAATTGGCATCACAATTTAACACACTGGCTTTTTTCTATGCTGCTGAAATTTATTTCCTCGAAAGAACTTCTGATAAAGTTTCTGTGGACATGCTGTAATGGTAAAATATGGCTTGAGAATTCAACGTGTGACTTAACATTAGTACTTCAACAACTGTGTTCGATGCTCATATGAAAGTAATGTTTTTATATTATATTATGTGACAATTGTAGCACTTTAATATTTGTAATTTGGTAGTACAATAGATATAAATATATTAGTATATTGTAATATAGCATAATTGTAGCATTTTATAACATTAGTGCGGTAAACCCTCGACTTAGTCGATCATTCATTCTGATGGTTTCCAGTAAATTGGAAAAAACTTTGTAAGTCAAAGAATGTAACAGTATTTTCAGTCCATGCGCAAAAATATAAAATGACCAGATTGTGTGCAACTTTGTGCATTGTGGTTAGAAAGTATATTATAAAACCCATCGGAGACGCAGGTTCGATCCCAAATAAAGTCTAGGTTCTGTTCTAACCGTGGAATGAAACAAAAGCCCATCTTACATGCTGCACGATCACTACTGATGTATGTGGTCTGTATCCCTCTGTGTGTTTAATTTACATTTTCTTTACAAATTATTAAAAAGTTTTGGTCATTATCCTTGTTTTCTAAGACAGAGTGCATGGTACTGTGTTTAGCACCTTATGACCTGGTGCATCTGACTTCACACACATTTTTTAATGGGGGAAATTCACATGGGGGGTACAAGCTTGCTGGATCATAAATTGTGCAAGTTTGGTTTGTGGTCCGTGACACTAACCAATTAACCACTAGGCTACATTATACATTATCTAGACCCCCCTCCCCCTGCGCGCGCACAGATACCAACATTTAAAAGTAAAGTGTAAAGTATCCCATAGCATTACTGCCATAGGGGTGTGAGGTGTTAGCGATCTCACATTTCAAAGGCTCGGCTATATGAGGGCGGTAGCCATCTCCTCTCCCTCGCCGCTTTTACTTCCCGGACTGAACCGGTACCCATTTAAGGCTGGGTCGACCCGGGAGCCATTGCGGTCTGAAAAAAACATTACCGCCTCAACTGGGGAATGAACCCAGACCCACTCAGATGCGAAGCCAGCGCGCTAACCACTGCGCTACGCGGCTCCATTTAAAAGGCGGTGCATAAAATATGAATTTATAGGGTTGAGGAACAAATGCAGTCACCATACAATGTCCATGCTAGATGTCTTACATGTGCAATCTGTGTGGCCCTTGTTCTTTGTGGTGTTTCTTTAACACCTTAAATCCTCCTTTTTCTTGGTCTTCCTATTCTATGAAACACTGCCTGTTGGTGTTATATAATCATGCCTATAATGGAAGTAATTTGTTTCTGCTCTGAGACTCCATCAGGTGTGAAGAACACTGACTGTTTTATCAGTCATTGAGCAATGAGTCAAGAGGAAGGAATATTCATTACAAATAAATGTAAACTTTTTAGTTGAAGTACTGGAACTGGAGATCTGTGAATCCAAATAAGTCGAGGACTAGCCATGTTTTAGAATTTATGCAGTAGTCATAACCATAATTTTGTAGTTTCACAGAATGCTGCTAACACTAGCCAATTCTGATCTGATGATGTGTGTTTGGACTAATAATTTGTTGTGATACCGTATGTTGTGAGTTTATTTATGTTGAGAGAATTTTTTTTATAGTTCTAAAATTCATATGTATTCAGACAGATCTGTTATTTGAGAGCAAGTTCATTTCTGTGCTTTCATACGTGTTCTATTCTAACTTATATGTGCTTTCCATCATTGTCAAATAACTAAATCTATTTTCATCATAAATTTGAGTCTATTTCAAATGTAACTCATTGCCATACAGTTTATACAAGGGGCATTCAAATTAAACCGGGACTTTTTAATTCTAGTTCTACCTGAATGGGTTTAAGCATGCAGGAACTACTATTATTAGTTACAGCTCGGTGGTCCAATTACCATAGGCCAGTCACGTGACAGATAAATAAATATGGCAGACAAAACTGTTAGTGCTTGCTTGGAACAGCGTGTTGTTGTGAAGTTTCGTGTGAAAGAAATGTGAAACCTGCTGAAATTTTCTACCCTGTGGTGCCACTATCAACACTGAACACTACATATGCATTTTTGTGATGTGCATAACTGTCTGCAGAAAAAAAACTGCCTGGTTTGATCACAAAGAGCATCAATTCCTGCAAGATAACACTCTACCTCATGCGGCTCACCCCACTATGTGCCATCTACCACATCCACTTTACAGACCAGACCTTGCTCCAAGCGATTTCCACCTGTTTGAACCCCTAAAATAATTCTCGGGAAACATGCTCTCCTGGATTGGCTCAGACACACTGACAAATCTGTCAACGCTGAAACTTTTCAAGCATTACTGAAACGATGGGATAAGTGTATAAACGTTGCACGAGATTATATAGAAAAATAAATGACATTTTAACTACTTGATTAAACAACATTTTTTCCAAATATTTTTTTCCTTACCAAAAAAAGTCTTGGTTTGACTTGAAGGTCCCTCTAATTCACTCATAAAACCAGCTGTCTGTGTCTCTTGTCCCTATACAGTTTATGCATCAAACAGCATCCATTTCTCTCATAAACCAGCTGTCTGTCTCAGGCTTGTTGTGCCCCTATACAGTTTATCCATCAGTGAACATAAAAATAAGCTGGTTGCATTGGTTTATTCCACTCTTGTCTTTGAGTGTTTTGCTCCTCTTAAATTCCAAAGTCACTTTTTCATAACTTGAAACTCAATCATTGTTTTTTTTATATTTCATTTTTGGTTATATGTCCGAATGGAAGCTGGTCTTGAAATAATGATTTTGGGTTATTTTCAAGTGTGCAATAACAAGCAATTCTAATTATGTTGGGATTCACTTCCTGTTTCGTGCTTTCATTTTATTTGACAATGTTGTTCCTTTATATCTTTCTCTTCATTATTATTTAAAATAATATATTTTTTTTAATGTGACTTGTCCACACATTATGAGTTAACTGTTTTCAGTGTGGAATAATATATGCTGTTACCACTTAAATACAAAATGTACCACTTCCAGTGTACGATATGCTCTTACCCCCTAATTACATAATATACCACTAGCACTGTGTGACATGCATCTATCATCTTGCATACACTTTAGCAAGAGTTTCAACTTGGAAGGATACAACTTAACTTAACATCTCTATACTGGTTTAGAAGACTCTGCAGAGTTTGTATATAACCAGTTTAATTTACATTAACTTGCTCTAAAAGCTACGCGCATCCAAAATATATGCTGTAATCTTGGTATTGAATTAGGCCAATAAGTGTCTGGTACTAGGTAACTAAAAGCTATTTGTTTGTTCTACAAAGCTATTTTTTGTTACCTGGTTTGCTTTTTGGACCTTTATTTAACTATTATTAATAAGTTTGTTGACGGTTTCTTTCCTTTGGCTCACTAGTCTGAGGAAGGTGCTGCTGAGGTGTCAAGCCTCCAGTCTTTACCCAATTGACATCCTACCAGGTAGTTTAAGGGTCTGCTCTCTGTCATTGCTGGTAAACATTCAGCTGTTGTGTGAGATCTTGCTACTGGGCATTTCCCACCATCATCTCCAGGAGGTGTGTCAACATTGGTGATATATATATATATATGTATATTTATTTAATTGGTAAAATATCAGGAATGTTTGTTTATTCAATGGAAGTCTTGACTTGGAGCTATTATAAGCTCACATGATGTCTGGCAATGAATCATAAATTGACGATGACATAGTCCTGAAATCCCTCAGTCATGCAGAAAAATACGAATACACTAGGCAGAATCTCCCAGCAAGTAGGTCTAAATATCTATGCAGAAAAAAATCAAGTTGGAAAATGATATGCAGCCAACAGCACAGCCACTATCAAACTGAGAAGAGCACCATTGAATGAGGTAGAGGGCTTCACTGGAAAGGCCACACACCGCAAAGCTCCAAGCCAGTATCACTAGAAAATCTATATCTCTGTCATAAAATCCACAGCAAAAAAGAGACGAAGAAAGACCAAACAACACATGGAGAAAAAACAAGAAAAACAGGGTGAGGTTTAAAATAGTTGGAGAAAATAGCATCGTACATGTCCACTTGGAGAGAGTTGCTTGATGACCTATGCACCACAAGAAAATAAGGATGAAGAAGAACTAATCAAGAAAGTAGATTTGAATAACTATGCTAAGGCCAAGCATCTTTGATGTCATACACCATTTGATTGGCTGAGCATCAGCCAAACCATCAAATACTTCCCCTAGACCCCAGAGCATGGTATTTTAGTGACAGGACATCTGAGGAATCTTTTTACTTGGAACATTTTGAGTTTAAGCAATGGATAGAATGGCCAGGGAATGAGGGAGAGAACAACAGGTGATAGGAAACATTTGGTGGCAGAGATGGATAAGGCTTTATGGCCATTTGGAAGTCCTTCATTGCCTGTCATAGGCAGGCTTCTGTACTATTATATACTTCTATATATATATATAATACAAAAGGTGCTTTTATTTATAACTAAAATGTATTCTTTCATTTGTAATGTTTTTTCTGCCTATTTGTATTCTTTATTATCATTGTTCATTGTGACTTGTCAGTCAGTATCCGGCCATGTGTTATTTCTCACGGCTTTCCATTTTACCATTTCGCCTATAACGAGACAATATATTTTATCATTGCCAATGCTTGTTTCCCATTATGAGACCCTCACGCTTCATTAGCCTCTTACAATAAGCTGAGCACTGACTTAATAAAGTTTTATTAATTCACATTTTATTCAGCTTTTGTGATAGTTTTTTCAGCATTTTTTTTACTGTTCATTTACTTATTCCTTATGAGCCAGTGCTTGCTGGACTTTTGACCTATGCCCTACCCTATGCTAAGTTGATCTCATTAGTGTATTTAGCAGTTGTGTTAATTTATGCCCTTCTATAAAATATTTGCTGCTTGAAATAGTACACATTTGTTGTTTCTTTTCTTTTCTTTTGTGTTGATATTTTGTTATAAAGGTATGAGAATAAATTTGAGATGTTTAACCCTGTCGCGGGGGAGTTAAGAATAGTAAAGGTCAGGCAAGCATACTGGTTAATAATAGTAAAGGTCAGGTAAGCATACTGGTTATCCCTCAGGATATCGTCACCTTGCCCCATTTACAGCCAAGTTGACTGGAGTGTGCCCATAACAGGAATTGAACCTGTGAGAAGATAAGTAAAGGATAGGTAGCTCATCCAATAGCAGGATCTTTGATCAGGGATGAAGTGTTGAAGACTTCATTGTACTTTTTATGAGTGTTCTCTCTCGATGCTTTTCCTTCTCTAACAGTCGACAGGGTGTAAATTTACAGCTTGGTTGGCTAGCACATGCCAATAATGGGAATTGAACCCAGTACCTTTGTCTTGAAAAGCAAGGGCTCTACTACCAGCTCTACTATCAGACTATCAAGGGTGTGTAGAGAATGTCAGAGTAAGGTGAAGCATGCGGATCAAGGTGGGAGGGAAGATTACATCAGGGTCAGTGAAACATACTGATCAAGGTGGGAGGGAAGATAACATCAGTCATGTGACACAGATCAATATTTGCGTCAGTCTCCCTGGAAACGCAATGTATCACAGCGAGGTGGGAATTAACACTGTAACCCCCACAATGGAGAGCATACTAAGGAACATCTCAAGGAGGACCTTGATCCACGTTCACAAGCACGTCTAGGGACATAAGAAGAACCATCTTTCTTCTCACCACTATAGTTGTCCTTTATAAAGGCTGCGCCAAAGCACTTTGAAGTGCAGCAGCAGTGGCGGTTGCTGTAGCAATTTGTTTTACACAATGAGGCTGTCAGCTCCATTCACGACTCTCTGTTGTCGCCTTCAAGACATGCATGAAGACGCAATGGTCCTATACCTTCCCTGAAAAGTAAAGACCCACGACATCACCAGGTCACTGTATGTGTGTCAGTCAGTCTTTATATATATATATCCGGCACAGTTACCTTAGTCCGTTCATGTTCTCTGTTTGTTAGAAATATTGTCAAGAGTTACCTCAACTCAGCACGAGTAGCTTCCAACGCCAACACCAGAATATTAGAGCATCTTTATATATCTCCTTCACAAGAATCTCCTAGGACTATTGCGGTGATACGATTCTTAGACTATTCATAAGTACAAGTAGCGTTCAAATCAAAACGAGACTTTTTGTTAAAGTTCTACCAGAATGGGATATAGCGTGCTGGAACTGCTATCATTAGTTAGCAGAATCTGTGTCTTATTACCGCTAGGTGGCCACTTACCATGGGCCAGTCACGTGACAGATAACACTGTTAGTGCTTGCATAAACAGTATGTTGTGATGAAGTTTCTTGTGAAAGTAGGAATGAATTCAACCTGCAGAAATTTACAGAAGACTGCAATCACAATATGAGACACTCAGCCACAGTAAGACATTTGAATGGCGTAAACGTTTTAGAGAAGGCCGTACAACTCACCACAGTCATCCTTATTCTGGAAAATCGACGCATAACCTGTCGCGAAATTGCACAAGAGGAAAGTCTTTCTCTCAGTACGGTGAACACTTATTCTTGAACATTGCATTTTTGGAAGACATTGACCGGCAAAGAAGAGTTCAAGCCTGCACTGAATGGAAGGAATGGAAGGACATGAATTTTTGGATCGCTTCATTGCACGTGACGAAACTTGGGAGCACCATTATACTCCTGAATAGAAATGCGCATCCAAGCAGTGAAAGCATACACAGTCACCAGCACTAAACAAATTTAGGAGAATTGCGTCTGCAGGCAAAGTGATTGCTAATGTTTTCTGGGACAAACTTAGCATCGTTCATGTTGATTTTCTTCCCCGTTGTGCCACTGTCAACATTACATACACATTTTGAGTGATGTGAATAACTGTCTGCGGAAAAAACTGCATGGTTTGATCACAAAAAGCGTCCTGCTCCTGCGAGAGAAAAGATAACGCTCGACCTCGTATGGCTTACTGCACTATGTGCCATCGGCAGTAACTCGGCTGGGAGGTATTGCCACATCCACCTTACAGCCCAGAACTCACTCCAAATGATTTCCACCTGTTTGAACCTAAAAGAATTCCTGGGAGGTCAGCATTTCAGCACTGATGACGAAGTGAAACAGGCTGTCCTGAATTAGTTTAGACATACTGACAAAATTTTTCTACTCTAAAGCTTTTCAAGCATTACTCGAACGCTGGATAATTGTATAAACGTTGCAGATTATATCGAAAAATAAATGGCATTTTGATTACTTAAAAAATTTTTTAAAAATGTCCTCACAAAGAAAAGCACTAGTTTGACTTGAACGCCCATTGTACTGCCCTCGCCTAATGTAGACATTTTATTGTAATGACAAGAACAATCACAAAAATATGTAGATTATAATCACTAGGAAAATATATACACCAGAAAACATACATACCGAACAACAGAAAAAAGAAAGTGAATTAATAGGGAATATGTATTCGAACCACAGACCTTCAGGTAATGGATACTCCTTGCTACAAAAGGAATGTCTTCGGAATTATTGTCGCTAAAATAAGTTGTTTATTTATTGTCCTTCGAGCTTCCATTTCTGTCATCATTATCGTGGACACGCTGACATCATACTGTTGTATAATAAAGGATGTCATTTGCAGATAAGCATTGATGATATATAGCGTTTATTTGGGGACACATCACAGAGTCATAATGGAAGCAGGGTCCTTACACCAGCACGCTGAAGTATGTGGTCCGTAACTAGAAGTCTACCTTTGCTCTCCTATAGAGTCTGAAAAGATGTTTCAAAACAAAGATGTGTGAACGATTTCAGACAGACAGTGTCAGGGATATACATATAAAGAACGATCAGATAAGTTGTCATCTCTACAATCAAGGTTGGCTGTACAGACTTTCTGGTAACCGTATTTGGTGTGCTTATACAGTCATCTCTAAAATCAAGGTTGGCTGAACAGACTTTCTGGTAACCGTATTTGGTGTGCTTATACAGTCTCTTTATATGGCAAGATGATTAAAACTGTCTTATTTCTGCAATTCTAAGATGTACGTTTTCCAAATGTAAACGTCTCTGAAAAGGGATGCGTCTTACAATCGATAAATACGTTCAATCGCTGTCCAGGGAAAGTTGTGTGGAGTACGGTGGACGGAATTCATGCAGCATTGCACTCACACATTTTGTAGTCCAACTGTCCTTGTTTGTCTTGTTATAATATTGTTTTATCATTTGCTTCTTACATTTGTTTAAAATGTTGTCCAAAAAAAAGTTATTTTTTTATGCAGAAGAGCATGGGAATAAAACGGCAGAGTTACGTTGTGATGTTCTTGAAGCAAATCTTCGTTATTGGAGAAATGACTAACTTCGTATTTTCGTGCCGAGGTCTTTACAGTTCTAAGAAAGGAAGATTTGCATATTTAAACGAAACTGGTATATGTTTTATTGCGGAGACATAATATGCAAAAGGATTTGTCTAGCAATGCAATTTAAGGCCTGAGAAATGATCAAATCCCTTGGAATAGAAGAAAGATGAAAGCAGGCATAAGAGGCTGTGTGACTGGCTTATGCGTCGTAGTCGATTTGGGGCGGGGACACGAAAAGAGCCTCCAAGTAGGTCACAATTAGCACAGCAATCGGGCGTTAGCTGAAAACGGCTTTTCAGTCAGTTAATCCTTAAACTACATAAGCACTATCGAAATACCTTTTAAATCATTAAACATTCCGCTTGTTAATTTGAATCAACATCGAAGGCTCTCTAACGACACAGAACCACTACTTATGACATAGGCACTTAACGCAAATGCGATGTACTGATATTCCAAGAGACCCATCGCGGAATCTTTGAGCTAGAGCCAACGAAAAATGGAATGAAGCTTGATGTAAAGATACCATGTGAGAAATATGAGAACACCATTTTTGTCACTCCAGACCTGGACATAAGCCCAGTGAGTCAAACCTAGAGGGGAAATACAGAGCTATTCGCAGTCCAAACCCAACCATGCACAATAACATCTGTAAATAAACCACTCAATAACAACTTTGTCAGCAAAGAGACTGATAACTTCAGATCAGGAAGAAATAAAATAGGAATAGAAGATTTAAAATGTCGCAGAACTGCATTTACCAAACATCAGACGCTAAAAGCGATGAACTGGAGAACTGGGCAGATCACAATGGACTACACTTTTTTAACGAACCAAAATTACCACTAACTTTTAATAGCTACAGATGGTGAAGAATATACTATACTGGTAACAAGTTAATACATCAAGTGACGAATCTGTATACGAGTCTGTACCACAGATGCGACACAGGCCCGTCTCGTGTAGGGGTCGTCTCGTGTAGTGTTACAGCAGTTGCCAAACTAGAGAATGTCCTTGTCAAAAAAGGTGTTAACGTTAAATGAGCCATTCGTCTTTAACTTAGGCAAAGATAAACTGAAGCCAACATCCACAACATTTGTTGATTTAACAAAAAAATGTGTTAACGTTAAACGAGCCATTCGTCTATAACTTAGGCAAAGATAAACTGAAGCCAACATCCACAACATTTGTTGATTTAACAAAAAATGTGTTAACGTTAAACGAGCCATTAGACTATAACTTAGGCAAAGATAAACTGAAGCCAACATCCACAACATTTGTTGATTTAATAAAAAAGGATCTCCAGACGCTACATACAGAGAGGCTGCAGAGACCATGATTTGTCTGGCCTTACAAAAAGACTCAAAAACACTATCGTATAGTACAACGAACTACTATTTGAAAGTGACCTTTTCTATGAGGGGACTGCCACCTAGATTTGGAAAGACCTTTTATATGACACTTCAGAATAAAAAATAAAAAATGGTGCAACATTGTGGAAGAACTAGACATGAAATAAAACAACCAACGCGAATGAAAACCCATCAAGAATCTTAAGAAAAGAAGCATTATGAGCTCCCGTAGGAATAATGAAAGTTACCCCCGATTAAATAGCTCACCAATTACTACTGAACAGGGAAAAAAAACACTAATATACTGAGCAGACCAAGAACCAGGGCGATAGTAAAAAAGAGTATGACTTACTTGGGACACCTTTCTTCATAGGGGAACTAAATAATGCAAAACATCAAATGAAAAGTAGTAAAGTAGTTGGCCCTGATGATTTGAAAAAACAAAGCAAATTAAAAACTTTGAATCAGAAGGCATAAAATGGCTGCTAAAGCGTTAAAACACATTCATCGAATATTTCCAAATTAAGCATCTAGAAAATTCCACTTGGCTGCGCTGATAAAACAAGAAAATAACTCAACAGATCCCAAGAATTTCCAACCAGTGACGTCACTAAAACGGTCGACAACCCTGTTGCAGCCACACCTTTAACTGGCACAACTAATCGAGGACGGGTATGAATGCAAGTGACTTCTATCGATCTATGAATAGCATACGACACAACACATGATCAGTAGCTGCTTATAAAGCGATACTCTACGACAAATGATGGATGCCTCACCAACATCATGAAATGATTTTTTTGCAAAACAGGCGGTTCTATGTCACCGTGGAGAAAGAATTGTTGATAGTGAAATGAAATACTCGGCCTGGCACAAGCAAGCATCATAGCACACATGTCGTACAACTGGCACAAGGAAGCGTCCTAGCACCTAGGTCCTACAACTGGCACAAGGAAGCGTCCTGGCACCTATGTCCTACAACTGGCACAAGCAAGCATCATAGCACACATGTCGTACAACTGGCACAAGGAAGCGTCCTGGCACCTATGTCCTTCAACTGGCACAAGGAAGCGTCCTAGCACCTATGTCCTACAACTGGCACAAGGAAGCGTCCTAGCACCTATGTCGTACACCTGATTCACCAACAAACCAGCCGTGGAAACAGAAGTTAGGAAATTCATTTATGCAGATGATACAGCAAGCGATGTACAAGAATATTGATTTGAGGAATTTAAACACAAACTGGCAAGCGCCATTGATGCATCTGCTGTATATTACTACAGCTGAAAAACATAGCCCATAATCAACGTAGCCACCACCTGGAACACAAAGAAGTGTTGCATCAGAAAACGAAAGAGAGGAAAAGATAAACGACTCAAGACATCATATAGTGCACAAAACTTAAATCTACATAACATTTCTTACAGTAATACATTTCCTACAGACTAGTCTCAGAAACCTTCGCAATGAAAAATGAAATGAACTGACGCAGGTCCCCTATATCCGAGCTCCGGGATGAACATGTGTCCTGTCACCATTAGCCTTACGCAACATGGAAGTCCCCAAATGGACTCCTAAATGGTGTATCCATGATGCAGGAATAACTTTAAATGATCAGACATGCGACTGTCGAATAACACATAACTGGTGATCTACCCAAGCCTTCTGGAAACATGCAGCATGGATGGCATATTGAGTAGATCAACATTGGCTTAAAATTAAAAACACGGTTTTATCTGGTGCTCTGGTCACAGAAGGTAACTAAGTTAAGGAGTCAAACAACTATTTGTCAAAAACTTCCTACAGACTCAACAGAAACATTAACTTCCAGCGACACATGATCGAATTAAGTAAAAGAAGAAACCCCGATCTTCTACAACAAGATACCTCGAACTGACACTATCATCGCTAAATGGACTGACAAGATAACGATTATGAGTTTACGAAAAGCGGACTATCGCTGTAATGTTATACTTGGAATTGCAGATTTAACTTGTTTGTGTTCGCAGTGTTGAAATTAAACTGATCTCTGGGTAGTGAGTTCGGACTCCCGTGTCAGTGTCGAGCACGTTAAAAATTCAGTGGCAGTTGGAAATCGGACAAAGTAGGCGTCCGGACAAAATGAAAATTAAAAATCTACCCGAGTTATTTGTACCTTTCACCGGGTGGTTTGTTAAGAGCAGCTATAGATGACGCTTAATTGGCTGCTGGTCTACTTAGCTCAAGTGTTTGAGTCTATTAAGAAGGACTCCCACATTGGTAAAATCCACCCTCCAAGAAACTAGTTGTATATAGACTCTTCTAAATCAGTATAAAGACGTTAAGTTAAGTTAAGTTCAGTATCGACAATTAATGATCATTTTACCCCTAACCTCTCAAAGACTTTTTTATTTGTTTCATTCTCTTTCCACCAAAGTCGCTCCATTTTTCCACATTTGAAAAGTTTCATACAAAGACATACATAAGCACAGAAAAATGTAGACGATCGTATCATTCCTTATTCCCTTTGCTATGGAGAGGAAACTAGTTTGGTCAGGCAAAACATACTAATCAGATAATGTTAGTCAGGGTCAGGTAAACATACTGATCAGACAATGTTGGTCAGGGTCAGGTAAACATACTGATCAGATAATATTTGTCAGGGAGCCTCTGGGGAGCCTGCACCATATCACTTTATGTGCTTCTATGGTGGTGGTTTCTGTAACAATTTGTTTTACACGATGAGATTGCTAACCCAATGGATAACTCTCTTTAATCTTCTTTTACGAGATGCTTGGAGGTGCAGTATGGCTATTCTTTCCTCCCATATAAAGGGCTGCCAGATTCACTCAGGAAACATTAGAGGGGTGATTATGTTGTTTTGTGTTCGCCTCATTCTCTATTCCCCAAGACGGTATGCGTTGCACTAAGGTTTTTATTTTGCGCCTGTCGGCCCAGCACATCCGATCGGCATGCATTTTATGTAAGGGTCTGCTTCCTCCTGTATTTTCTAAGGGTTTGCTTTCCCGGGGTAACGGCCGGTGCTGTGATGGGGACCGAACTCAGCACCTTCGTATTGTGAGCCGTGTCGCGTAACCACTAGCGCTCGCCATCTTCTGTTATTTGGTGTAAATTATTGCCTGAATTTGAAAGAAATTTCTAGAAGCAGTGCCGGTCCTTTGAGATAAGAGGAGGGAAAGTGTAAACCCCTTTTGTTATTTTTGTTGTTGCCTATTCCATGAGAAGAAGACGGCATACATACCTTACAAGTATTATCAGCTGGGTTTAAAACAAAGCCTTCTCGACAGAGGCACCTAAAGCTACCAATAGTATTGGTGCACACCTGGCTGCAAATATGTGGTGCTGTATCACATTCATTGATATCTGGCAAAGAAAATTACGAAAACAATACAACATATGTCCATTTCAGTTAATGTTGTAAAGTCAACATTAAATCCCCAAGGTAAAAGGAGCAAAGGAAGGCCTAAGACCACACAGAAAAGAGACAAAACAGAATGGTGGTTTGGTAGTAGATACTGTCTCACGAGATGGCGTGTTAGAGACTTTCTTGTTCTAGGTCTCAGTTGTTTTCAGAGATAGTGTAACCAATTTCATACCTTTTAGCGTTATTTTTACTAGCTGTAAATGGACACCTGAGATCGCTCAACCCCTCTGCCACACAGACGTCTAGCAGAAAAGTCTTGTGCCTTTCTTTGCGCCACGCGCGTGATGTGCAGAGATTGAGACGAATATGATGATGATGATGACTAGTGACAACAACACTCGCGAAGCGCTGGAAAAACATAAATTGAATAACAGAATAACAAATGAATTAATAGACAATCCAGATTCAAACTACAGATCTCCAGATGAAGGATGTCTTGTGTTGTTAAAGGTCAACTTTACTTTTTGACAAAGTTCCACCTATTTCGACCATACATATTAACAATAGAGGCCCTGGATTTGTGGTAATACAGAAGAATGGGTCACATTTCGTGGAATTAAAAGCAAACAAATAAAGAACACCTGGCTAGAGTGGGAATGGCAAGTGAAATACTGAAAGACAAAGAAATTAGGCACATATAATATGTTGGACATATAAAGAGATACGATGCACCACTGAAAACAATACTGGAGGAGAATGTTGACTGCAGACATGCAATATGAAGACATCGCTATGAGCGGGAGAGCAACACCAAGAGATGAACTAAAATAAGGTTGTAATTTGGTTATATCGTCAAGGCCAGAAACAGGGTGTTGTAGGTCTATTGTAGCCAACCTTCGATGTTAAGACGGCCCGTGACAATAGTCTTTTAGGTTATATCCGGATGTATCTGCCAGTGTGTGTGTGTATGTATATGTATGTGCGTATATCTGTGTGTATGTATGTATGTGTCAGCGCACACCCAAGTCTGTAGATACAGCCCGTTAGTCAACACCCCTCGACACTTCATCCATGTTCTCAGTTCAACTTGTGTCCCTTACAGAACCTATTTGTTTTTACATGGTGTGGGGCAAAATGTACAAGGACAATACAGGTAAGAAAGGAAATAAGTGGAATAAGTACACAAATAAATATTTAATATACGAACCTCCGAGTTTCAATTTCTCTACCTGTTACAATTACATAATTTAAACCGGCACCTTCTGTGTCGTTTACATACTGGGATGCTGAGTTTGCTTGTTCGTGTGCTCCATAACAAATATGTCGGTGGTAGCTTTACATGGCTTTAATTAGCCGTTCCTCTACTGTCATGTGGTGTAGAGTCTTCTGACAAAATGATCAAACCACTTGATTTTTTCGGTGTCAATGTAGGCACTAACTGGCTTTGTTCGGACTATCTGCCTCAGAGTTTCTTGCGGATTCGGTCACGGATTGTCTTTCCTGCTGTACTTCTTACACAGACGTAGATCTTACTCAAATGTGTTTCTAGTAAGGACCAAAATTGACATTGGTAACACAATGTGAGAATTATCAGTGCATTTATGAACATCATCTTACCTGAAAGAAGCACTCTTGGGTGTTTCAAAATCAATGTAATTTTAATAGTTGACACTGTTCGCCTTCTGAAATGATATGTGCAATCTCTCTGTCAACTCTGCCGTTGTCAGTGAACATACTATCTCGGTATTTGAACTTCCTTACTTGCTTGCTACTTATATCACTGATGTGGAAACTTCTCTACACGTGTTCACGTCATATCAACATGGTTTCGCTCTTTTCTGTGTTGATTTTCTTGTCATATTCGTTGCAACTTAACTACCTTTACGTTTTCTCAAGTCATATATCGTTAGTTGCAAAAACACAGCAGTTTTAACATTATTGTTAGCTGCAGGGAAACGTGTGACCTAGGGACAGTGAGCTTTGTAGACAATATCCACCCTACCATGTTGAAATCATGTCGTTCTCAGACCGGGCATGTTGTGCGTTTTTTTATGATTTGACTACTTCTCACAGTCGACCCAGCTGGAAATGTGTATCTAACGATGCCTGGGAAAAATGTCGGAGTCTGCTGCAGAAACTACGGACTTTTTGCTCTGTCATCGAAACTTTCAGCAGCCAATGGCACTGAGCACTTATGGGGGCGCCCTGATGCAACGAGGTCCGTTCTGTGAACCGTTTTTCATTAGCTCTACATAACAGATAAGGGGGCTCAGTGGTCTCGAAATAAGGTGTCCTCCTCGGGTGCCGGAGACCGTGGGTTCGAATCACGGGGAGGGGGGGGGGGGAATCAAGATGCTGAGCAACGCATGGGCTGCAGTGGTCAGCGATCCATAGCTAACTGCTAGCATCAGGGCCAGTGAACCATAGCTGCCAAGACCCTTCTACACCTCCACGCGGTGATCCTGGATAACAGGCTGCAGCAGGGCAGACTGGCTAAGGAGAAGGGATCAAAGAGGGAATGCTAACCCGGTACTCAAAAAATGCTTGCTGAAGTCGGATGTGTTGGACCGAAAGGTGCAAATATCGCAGCCAAGCTGTAAACTACGACACAACGCATTCCATTCTCTGGACTACATTCTGCTACTTAAGCCCTTTCAGGGTTTGGTAGTGGGAGATTGAGAACGAACGAAGAAAAAGAAGAAGAAGAATCACGGGGGAGACCGCGATGTTTTCATGTGGATCTTATGGAAAAAAATATCCTGTTCAGTGTCGAGCCCGTAAAAAATCACTTGGCAGTTAGAAATCACTTGGCAGTTAGAAATCACTTGGCAGTTAGAAATCACTTGGCAGCTAGAAATCACTTGGCAGTTAGAAATCAAAAGGAGTCAGAATAACGGCCACTGCCGGGAATAAATTACAAAATTGTAGTTAAAAATCTATCCAAATTGTTTTAATCTTCCCCCATGCCTAGTAAGCTGGAGGAAGTTAAGTAAGACTAAGTAAAATATCTGCTACGGATTGTCGAAGCATTCGGCTGCCTGGCAGCAGACATTAACATGCCTGTTTGAATACCAGGATTCCAAGTATTCCAAGTAAATAATAACAGTAATATTGGTAATGTTAGTTGTAGTAGTATCAGCAGTAATATTAGTAATGTTGGTTGTAGTAGTATCAGCAGTAATATTGGTATGTTTTGTAACCAGCCAGAGAGCAGCTTGACGGAGAGAGGTACATGTCATAATGGCTATACTTAGGCCAGCCAAGAATAAATAAATGCAAAAATACCCAGATGATAGTAACACTATTACTATATTCGTGGAATATATTACCTTCACATTTTCCAAAAGCGTTCTTGTCGTATCCAGACTTACACACGCAATGAAAGCTTCCAAGTGTGTTATTACATTGTTCTGTGTTCAGGTCACAGCCGATAGAATATGCGCATTCATCGAAATCTAGGACGCACACACAAATGGATCATGATAGTGATACAATGAAAGAGCTGTCATCCTGACATCAACAAACAAACCTAATACTTGTGAATCTACTGTCTTGTGCATGATGGATTTCGTGATACTTACTTACTTCCCTTGTCCAAAGCACCGTGTCATACGATTAGAGGTCCTGTGTTCAGTCACCCTGATTGCCTTGTCGTTTCCCTCGAGCGGATCTTCCACCGCACATGCGTGTGGTAGGTTTGGGCATGTCATGAGGTGCTCTTGGTCCTGGACAAGAACTGCATTGACAAGTATAGTCGTTGCTGTGTCCCAATATCATCAACTTTTTTTCTGCATTGGGTCATTCCAGGTCGAAGCCTTTTAAGGTTTTCCATTTTGGATATGCTAAGTCGCTCCGAGTGCAACCTCCTCCTGCAGCTCTATCCATGGGGGTCTGATGTTTATCACGCCCCATTCCGGAGCTTCCTTAGAGAAGTTGTGTTTGCCTACGTATCTGTCACCTGCAGTTTCAAGGTACGAGTCCGGATTGACTATTTATGTTATCTTATGTTGTCTGGTGTATGTACTCATTTGTTTTCAGAGTCTTAATAACATGATTGACTATACTGTTGTTATAGCTACATGGATTGTTTACTAGTCTAGAGGTTTCCAATATTTAGCCCTCAAAATCACTCATTGTTGCGACGTGGTTGATTGATAAAGGGTACAATCTGAAATCAATCAGTGATGATAATAGAATAGTCGATGAGTCAGCAACTCTCTGAAATCATCGACAATCTTCAGTCAAGGATGCTAGATTCTATGATCAAAACATAGATAGGTAACAGTTCAGTGATCTCAGCTAGACAAAAACAAAACTTAGCCCACATAAAGGCCGTAAAATTCCCTGTCAGTAAAAAACAAACATACTCATCCTCAACTCCAATCAGGGCTACTACATAATTTTGTACCAAGTGTTAACTTGAACCCCATTGTCCACATAAAACATACAAGGAAATGTTCTAGTATTGGCTTATTGTTTAATTTGAATGCAAAATTATTGAGCTACAAAGAAATATCTACCAATACAGTTCCATCCATTTCTATCAATTATGTACCAAGAGTAACAGCTACAGTTATAAGAGCCAGCAGTGTTGTCGCAGTTTTGTTCGCACATGTCAGATTCACTAAAGCATTCGTCAATATCTCATGTGGGTAAACCAAACTCAACTGAACAACCAACGCAAGATTGTCATAAAGTAGATACATTCTCATTGTGGACTACCATAAAATGAAAAAGCAAACCTACTGGCAAAGGAGGGTACTCCAGACAAGTAACCAGATGTACCAGTTACATACCAACAGAAGAAGAAAATGATCAAATCGATTACAAGACGATTACCATAAAATGTGCAGACAATAACAAACTGTTGTGTTGCGCGTTAGAACAGCACACAACCGACTCCGCAGCCATATGTACAGAAATTGAAGATTGGCAACTCAGCTACCTGCACATGTGGACCCCATACTGCAGAGGACAAACTACAGAGCTTCCCCGATAATAATAAACAGAGGAAATCCCACTGGCCCATAGAAACAACACTGGATAATAAACTTTATGGCCATAAGTTTCCCTGTCAGTAACAAACATGCTCATCCTCAACTCTACTAAATCATTTGGTAACCAAGTGTTTGATTTTGGTAATCCCATTGTTCCCACAACAGCTTTATAATAACGTTCTAGTATTGGCTTATTGTTTAATTTGGGTACAACATTATCAAGCTGAAATTGATTTTTTACCAGTACAACTCCATCCATTACTATCAAGTGTGTACCTTTACCAGTACAGTTCTATCCATTACTATCAAGTGTGTACCCTTACCAGTACAGCTCCATCCATTACTATCAAGTGTGTACCCGGAGTCACAGCTACATTTGTAAGAACCTTCAGTGTTGTTGCAGTTTTGTTCACATCCGTCAGTTCCATTCAAACACTCGTCAGTATCTGACATGGGTAAAACAAGTTATCATTTGTTAACACAGTGAAAGTAAGTGACATTAATTTGATGAATCTGAACAAACAAAACATGTCTATGGCACATGATATGTATCAGATGATCTGATGTAATAAAAGACACCGAAAATGGCTATCAAGACAACAATAATCAATCGAGCTGGTGATCGTAGAGGAAAAATTCAGATGGAAACTGTCAGAAAGAAACTCAAAAATAGGAATACAAGTAATGGATTAAAATAAGTATAGAAAGAGATGAGAGAGGAGATTGAATAAAAGCAGTGGAACAGGAAGATGATAGTTGAATTCACACGAAAAGAACAGTCGGAAAGGACAATTCGATAGTTTGATTGCCTCGAAAGAACAGTCGAATGGGACAATTTGACAATGTGATTGTCACGGAAAGAACACTTGAAAAAAAAAATGCAATACTTTGGTTCCGGTGAAGAAAAAAAAAACATTGGAAAAAAAAAAGTTTGACACTCTGTTTTTGAAAGAACACTGAGAAATGAGAAATGTGATACTTTTGATTTGATTGAAAGAACACAGGAAAGGAAAACTTGATACAACGACACTCATAGAATGAAACGTGGAATTAGAAGATAAGATATATACATTTTAAATGATAATAAACCAAGAATCTTTTGAAACAAGTATTGGAAATAAAAAATGTGGATTATAAATGAGAGCAATGTACAAAGAGATTATCAGATACTTGGGTTCTCACTAAAAAAACATTGGAAAAGTAAGAACGGATTATTGTATTCTCAGTATAGATTCGAAAAAAATATGAAATGATTCTTTGATTCTCTCTGAAAGAGCAGAGATCAGAAAAAGAAGACTCTTTGATTTTCAGAAAAAGAAATGTTGCCCGACTTTATTCCCGTTGATCAAGATGCTGAGCAGCACATGGGCTGCAGTGGTCAGCGACCCATAGCTAACTGCTAGCATCAGGGCCAGCGAAACAGAGCTGCCAAGACCCTTCTACACCTCCACGTGGTGATCCTGGATTACAGGGTGCAGCAGGGCAGACTGGCTAAGGAGAAGGGATCGAAGAGGGAATGCTAACCCGGTACTCAAAAATGCTTGCTGAAGTCAGATGTGTTGGACCGAAAGGTGCAAATATCGCAGCCAAGCTGTAAACTACGACACAACGCATTCCGTTCTCTGGACTACATTCTGCTACTAAAGCCCTTTCAGGGTTTGGTAGCGGGAGATTGAGAACGGACGAAGAAGAAGAAGATTCACATTGCTCTGGTAATCGAGAGGTTTTCAAATCTGTTAACCATATTGTGTTCTGGATATATTTGTTTATTTCATCCCAACAGAAAAAAAACAAAAACAAATGCATTACAGGATTCGATTCGCTGATCTTCTTGTTACCAAACAGGCGCCGAAACTATTCTGCCACGCACTTTTCTTTGTCAGAAACAAACATTGCAAAATGAAGAAATGACACTTAGATATTCAATAAAAGTTCATTAGAAAATAAATAAGATTATTGTGTTCTCAGGAAAAGAGCGTTGCCAAAATAAATTAAAGGATTCTTTGATTCTCAATGCAACAGCAGTGCTTACTGAAATAAGGTTATACGATTTTGATGGAAAGAGCCTGACAATAGGAATTAAATGACACACAATTCTCATGAAGGTATGTATTTGAAGAATAAGATATAAGAAGAAGGTGAATAAAATAAAAGAAGACGATGAAGCACAATAAGAATAAGAAATTAATTACTACTACAATTCCTTCCGTCAAAAGCAAACGTGTATCCAGGAATTGTTCAACTACACTTATAGGAGCCAACGGTGTTGGTGCATATATCTTGACAGTTGTCAGTTCCTTTCAAACATTCATCAATTTCTGATCAAATACAATCATTTGATAAATTAATTTGTTTCATTATGTTTGGTTTACTTCAAAGAGATTCTTTCTGAAGAAAGTGTGTTGATAACTTGATATTTGATTAGTATCTATGGAATGCAGAATCTAAGTGGAGTTATAGGACTCGATGTAGCAAAATTAGAAGCCCTGGATTAGTTGGTATAACACGAGAAGTGCAGTACCGGGGGTAGACATCGTAATATTGGTTGGTGTGTCAGTAGTAGCGCTTTTAGTTGAAGTGGTAGTAGAAGTAGTAGTAGCATTGGTAACGGTAGTACAAGGTGTAGTAGTAGTAGTGTAGCAAATCCCACTGTTTGCCCTAGGGTTATTCTAACTAAAACGTTACCACACTCAACCACATCATTCATGACCACACACAGCAAATGACGTAGCATACAGTAGGTGGCATATTTATTATTTAATACTCATACCAGAAAAATGAGTGGTGAAATTACAAACACAATACAATACATTTCATCTTATGTACATATTCCTAAATTATAAATATGTTAGTTTAAATATTAACTAAAGCGAAAATTTTAAGCATTAGCTATTGATGGAATTCCCAACTATCAAAACCCAGTTCTATTGCCGCACACATATCACACACTCTTACCCTTATCTGCATTCTCAACGCACTCTCAAAAACTCTTCCTCACTCAAATCCCCTCTGGCGAGTGATCTGGACATAATACATTCAATATATTCCACGTATACTCACATATGATATCTCAACTCAGTCGATCTGCGTATACACACGCTCTGAAACATACATCGTTTCCTCGGTGTCTACACATGCACATCCACATCTCGATCTCTCCTAGACACAGCTGTACACTCAGAACATACCTCGTTCCAAAGGTGTCCTGAGTACAACACACGTTCAGATTACATCTATACACAGGAGCCCAACATGCCCTTAATGAGCGGCTGGCCCAGACTCAAGGCATATGCTAGTTGAGCGACCTGTTCTATCACACATTCATAAAAACAGCCTAACAATCATTCTTCTACTAAGTCGATGAGCTAAACAGACTCCTAGTTAAATTCTCTCTATCGCTCTCATTCATTCTCTATGGCCAGCCTGCCTGAGCTAAACGTCGTCTAGTATTTTATAGTCTCAAGCAGAATCAGAGCTGACCAATGAATCTCGAGGAGATGGCCCCAATCAGTCGTTATTGGAACGATTTATTCTGAACACCTGTCACTCAAACATCGCAGCAAGTTCCGCTTCCCTCTTGTCTGTCACTCCTCCCCCACTACCCAAATCGGAACCCCAGAGGTCAGCATCTACGTGTTTACATTCTTTCCCCCACCCCGTTTTCCTTTGTTGAGACGGTGAGTGACCTTGGGGTAGTGTCCAGACAGAGAGTGACCTTGGAACGCATTCTGGTACCTTTGTTCTCAGAGACGCCAACCACATCACCCCTGCCCTAAACGCTCATGCTCGGGCTGGAACTGCTACAGTAGTAGCAGTAATATTAGTAATAGTAGTAGGAGCACTGAGAATTACTATTAAAACCATTTTTACTGCTACTGCCACTACTACAACAAAAACTACTACTACTACTACTACTACCACTACTACTAATACTACTACTACTACTACTTTTTCAATTGCCACTACTTCTACTACAATTATTTTTCATGCTTATATTATTACTAATACCACAGCTTCTATTGTTACTACTGCTACTATCACCACCACATCTACTACAACTACTACAACAAAAACTACTACTACTACTATTATTATTATTATTAATGCTACTACCACTACTTTTGCTGTTACTGATGCTACTACCACTCTTACTGCTACTTTTGATACTACCACTACTACTAATAAAATAATAATGCTAATACTACTAATACCATAACTACTATTACTACTGCAAGTGCTACTACTACTACCACTGTTACTACTATCATTACTGCTATTATTAGTATTCTACTATTAGTATCATTGCTGTATTACCACTACTATCACTGCTGCCAGTAAAATTGCGAATGTCGAGATTGCAGTGACAATCATTTACTAAGATTGAAGAATTTATAACCTGAAGTTCAGATTAATCATTTGTTTTATTAAAGAAAATTGTATTTTTTCACGTTGTGCAAGAAGTGCCTGGCAAAACTTGCCTGACAATTATAACGATAGATCGAACTGGTGGAGAAACACCACTGAAAGTAGAAAAGGAATTGCATTGACAAAGGCGCGATTCGACACAAACCTTTGTCTTGAATGATGGACGTCCAACAAGATTGGCATCTCGGCCTGTGAATACCGATATGTCATCGATCTGGCACTGATATCAAGCATCTTTAAATGTTCCACACACTGGGGTGTACTGGGTGCAAGGGATAATGACCGCCTGCCACGCATTGTCCTTATCGCGAAAGGAGAACTAAACAGACACTTACTTACTTACTTACTTAGTCGCTCCTCTTCTACCGTGAGGTAACTTGGTCTCATCTTCCAGTACCCTACTTCATACGTTTTTGTCCGTTCCTTGCAGGCTTTTATGACTTCATTCATGAGGAGTATAAAAAGGTACGGTGATAGAATGTCCCCGTGTTACTCCGCTAGTTGCCTTGAACTTTCCTTTGTCGATTGTCACCCTTTTTAAATATTGGTATTATTATTGCAACCTCCCAATCTCTTCGTATCTTCCATTGGCGCCAAGTTGCCTTGAGAATCTTCATGAATAGTATCTCTTCTGCCGTTCCCATGTATTTAACCATTTCTGGTGTTATACCATCATGTCCTGCTGCTTTACCAATCTTAATTTTCTCCAATGCTACCTTTCGTTCTTCCATTGTGATATTATCGTTCCCCTCCATGGCTCCCTCTTCTTGAATTGGGACTGTTACTTCCAGAGCTTAATTTTCCTCCACTCCAAGAAGATCTGAGAAATATTCTTTCCATCTGTTCATTATCTCTTCTACGGCAATTCTTGTTTATCTTTAACAACTTTCAGGGGGCATTCCTTTTCTTTCCTAGAGTTCTTTAGGGTCCTGTAGAACAGTTTCTGGTTTTCTCCAGAATTATTTTCCAGTTTCTCTCCAAATTCCTCCCAGGATTTCTGTTTGGCCTTGAGCAGTCTTCTTTGCTTCTGTTCTAAAATTTACTTATATTTTTCAAATTTTTGTGTTTGTTCTTTTGTATTTCCAGCTCCTAGGTATTGCTTCCATGCCTTTTTCTTTTCTCGTATGATTCTTTTCCCTTCTTCTGTCCTAACATTGCATTTGCCTTTTTTTACTGCTACCTGAACTTGCTCCCTCACCTTACATGTATGATCTATTATAACCCCCAAGTCCCTTTCCTTATCTATCTTTCTAATATTCTTCTCGCCAATTTTGTAATTATCTTCCATATTGGATCTACCCATGTGGATGACTGTACATTTATCTACATTAAACTCCATCTGCCAGCTCACAGACCATTCTCGAATTTTATCTAAATCCGACCTCAATACATCCACTTCTACTTTATATGAGACACTACTGCATAATTTTGTGTCGTGAGCGAATTTTGCAATCATGGATCCCATATCAATGTCCAAATCGTTTATATATATATAGAAAAAAATTGGTCCCAAAACCGAGCCATGTGACACCCCTCTTTTCACTTCACACCACTCGCGTAAATCAATTTTCAATTCATTTGCCAACTCCCTCACCTTTTCTATGTGATTTTAGCTTTTGAAATAATCTAGATAATAAAAAAAACAAACAACACTTTAAGCGAGGGCTCGACTTCATTTCCTCGGTTTAGCTCGGTCTATCACGGCAGATGGGTACCCCATCTGTCGAGAGCATCACACAAAGCACGAACTCCGTAGCTCCAGCGATGAACCCAGGGATCTCCGGAAAAAAATTGACATCATGGACCGACCGTCGCAGTTCGAAATCGAACCCCAATCTTCTGAACACGAGGCAAACGGCTTGCCAAATCTAGATAAATAACATCTACTGGCTCCACTTTTTCTATCATTTTAGTAACCTCCTCCATGAATTCTAATAGATTTGTTAAGCACGATCTCCATCTAGTAAACCTATGCTGACTATTTATGATTAGATTAAACTTGTCTAAATGAATTACAATGTTTTCTTTGATTATTGACTCTTAACAATTTACAGACTATGCTCGTTAATCTCACCGGTCTATAATTTTCTAGATCTGATTGTTTGCCCTTTTTGAAAAAAAGGATCACTCCTGCATCTTTCCAATGCCGTGGCACAATCTCTTTTGCAAGTGAGTGAGAACATAATATAGCCAATAGTCTTGCTAGTTGGATTCTAATTTCAAACAGCAATTTTGGATGAATACCATTTTGATCTGTACATTTATTCACTTTAAGCTCCTCCAATTAAAAAAACAAAAAAACATTTCCCCTGTAATACAGATTGATCTTAATCCCAGTCTATCCATGTCTCTTTGAAAAATATATATAGGCTTTTTGGATCTTAGATTATATACCAAGTATGTTTAAATCTGCTAATTTATTGTGGCCTTAGTTCAGCTGTCCAGACTCGGGACCGTTGATTTGTTCTCCTACATACGTCCTTTGAATACAATATTCCCGTCAAACGATCCCACAAAAATACTAAAGAATAAAAATGACTCTCTATACCCTACTAAACCTCAACACTATTGATGGCTATTTCAATCTCTTCTATAAGGGCTTAGATCTGTTACAGATCCACACAAAAGTGGCATTCAAATATCTTATGTGTACACTTTTCAAATTCAGACGAGCCTTTCAGCGTCGTCAGTACAGTGGTAGAGGTTGGTCCTTGACCACGTGGACATTTTCTGTTAGCCAAAGTTTACTTATTCCTTCTGGAGGTAAAATAAAAACCTGTTCCAAACAGTGTGTAGCCTGCACGGGTAGGCAACCTTTATTCCTCATCGCTACAAATCCTTCCTATAGACCGCAGCAATAATAACAATAAACACTGTAGTGATATCTGCTTACGATTTGTTTGTTGTTTTTATTTATTTTGTTCTTTATCCTGTCGACAGTGTGCGAGCCGAGGGGTTATTGAAAGCAAATTGTAACTGTCTTTATCCAAACTCAACATCACTTGGCAATGAACATTCTAAAGAAGTTTTATTTGTAGAACACGCCTCCTGATCACATCAAACGCAATAAGAAAATATCAATAACAGAGTTCAGATAAAGATTAACTCTATATATCTCAGTCATTCCGATCAAATCCTGGCTTGGGTCTTAAAGTATAACTTTTCATTGTCTGAATTCAGAGCAAGAGAAAATTAACTATGCAACGGACATAAATTACTGATTTTCTTTATCAATTTATATTATGTAGAGTTTATTACTCAAAAATTAGGAAGTCAAAGTTAGGTAGACTCCTGGTGAAAAGATGTTCTAAATGTCATTGCTGGAAAGAAGATGGGGGGAGTTTGGTAGCGGAACCAGATATAGCTAGTTCCTGAGTCCACCAACGGTGTCAAGTCAGCAGTAAGATTGCCAGTTGTTGTTGGGGTATGGAGATATGTACATAGGAAGTGGTTGAAGTAACGGGATTCTAACAGTATGCAACAAGGAACCGTTATTCTGAAGCCATCTAATATTAGCAATGGTGCAATGTTCAAAGAAGTGGTAGCAGGAGAGTTTTGGAAAGAGCGTGTCCAGAAAGTGAGCTCTGAATTATGAGTGGGCAGGTCACGAATGTAGTCATTGGAGGTGTCCCTGTTTGTAGGAATATTTAGTATCACGTTATTAAATATCATCAGCTACCAAGAACGAAGGACAGGGCTTAGGAGACAGGTACAAAGTGGTGTAACAAAGCATTTGGCAGATTTGGCGGTAGGGGCAGACCCATAATTGGCTCTTTAAGTTCGCACCGCTAACTCATTGTGTAGACATGTGGATAGCCTCGGCATATGACCTACTGAAATATCAGACCATATGTGAAGCTAATTCTTGCCCACAATCGTCTCCAGCTAAGACTGATCTACTGATTCTAGAGAGTATTTGTTGGACAGTCAATGTGCCTCTAGCCCAAGGGTGGTACATGTCAGAAACGTGTTAGCAAAACACTAGGGACCGTTTCCCTGTGAGAGAATAGTTTTTGCAAAACACTAGGGGCCGCTTAACCGAGTACACATTCGAGACGTCTTTTTATTCAATTTTGAAACCTGAACGAACGAAGAAGTCAGAAAGTAAGACGTCAGAAACCAGAAACAAGGACATAGTTACAAACTAGATTATGTTGCTAGAGAGAGAAATAAACCGAATTGACCAAGAGATTACGGCTCTGGGGATACATTCAAGCACAGGAACATCTTGCTTTCTGCAAATAACGTCTGAGTTATGCTTTAATGGTGATATCCTAATATTGTATTGGTATAATCCTATCAAACTATGCAAATAAATGAATTACTTAGTTTTATTTTCTGCTCGTGTCAAATATTTTTGAAAAAAACAGTCAGGGAAGTAATTCAGAGATAATAACTTTTTCTAGGGGATATTACTTGCCCTTGTCCAAGATGAAGGCTTTTTGATCGTAACGCAGGTTTCGTTTCTGTTTCTGTTGTGACGCAGTATCTGAGCCATACTTGTAAATGTTGCTTTGCTTCTGATACATGTATAAGAAGCTTTCACTAAAGCTCTATTGTAATGCTTTCTTTTATACATTTGTTTCCGACGAGAGTGGGTTGTTAGCTATGTCCAAGGCAAGGTTAATTACTCGAATTTAAAAATAAATGACGAATGACATGTCACACAACGTAGCATGTTCAAATGAACACATACAATGTGTCTATTAAGAAAGATCATACTTTTTTCTTTCCTAAGCAAAATATCAACCCGTTTCACAAATTGATTTAACGCAACCTTTTTGAAAAAGAAAAACACCCAAACAAACTAGAATTTACCAATTTTGCCTAACACTTCCTAATGAATGGTATTCTATTTGATTGGTATGGTGTTTTCCTTCAAATAAATATAAATACAAACTTCTTCCTTTTCTACCACACTGTGTAAAGATCTTATTGCATTTTATTTGGACTCATAGTTTTTACAGGATCAGATGTCAGTGTGACAGTGTCAGTTTTGTGACAGAAGTGTGTGATTCAGGGATTCCATCAGAAGTGAGATTCAGGGATCGACTTGTCATTGTAGGCTAAAGGTAACTTTGAAACCTGGTAGCTAATTTTAAATTGACTGTAGACAGGCAGATGAGAGAGCCATTACATTTCGAAGAGTCAGTCAGAGGGTAGATACATTGGGCATTTTTAACAAAGTCATCCTGGATTTCATTGTCCGAAAATTGCGTCATGGGAAAGTTGGATGGTAAGAATTTACTTCCGATATTATCAGGAGGTTGTTGTTTAAACTTAGGTTGTCCGATAACACGTGACCATCATATGTTAAATCTGGGAATCGTTATAGGGCGACTAGTTAGATTGATAGTTTGTTTAGTTTAAGAGGAAAATGGGGAGGGGGGGGGGGCGGTTAGACAATGAACTGACCCCAGCAAGTGTGAGAGATTCGGGTGAGAGGTGGTAGAAATACAGTTGTGGATTCCATAGGTCTTGCTCCCGGGCCTGCTGGAAAGGACAGCAAAATGATCAGTTTCGGTAGAAAAGTTTTCAGAAATGTAACTGGATTTCACAGGTCTGCTGGTAATGACAGTAAATTTATATGTAAGAGAGGCACTGAAAGAACTGGCTGGTACAATGTCTCCAACGTTGTCTGTGCCAGATTAATCAGGTGTGTCGGTCATTGCCCCCTCATAGAAAGTAAGGTGTGTCGAGGGCACCAGGGATTACATCCCGAGAACCAGTCAGTAAGGTGTGTCGAGGGCACCAGGAATCATATCCCGAGAACCAGTCAGTAAGGTGTGTCGAGGGCACCAGGAATCATATCCCGAGAACCAGTCAGTAAGGTGTGTCGAGGGCACCAGGAATCATATCCCGAGAACCAGTCAGTAAGGTGTGTCGACGGCACCAGGGATCACATCCCGAGAACCAGTCAGTAAGGTGTGTCGAGGGCACCAGGGATCGCATCCCGAGAACCAGCCAGCAAGGTGTGTCGAGGGCACCAGCTCTGGAAGCTAGCAACACTGGTGAGAAATGCCGAATACATGCAATAAAATACAATCAACCAACACCTTCCATGCGCAGCACCGGTCTTCAACAAGTAGTAGACAGGTGCGTTTAACAGATAACACCTGTTCCAACATTGTCCACGACTGTCTGTACACCTTCCAGTAAGTCTCCATTCCTCGCCCCCAGGTGCCTTTGTTTGCCCCGATGCCTCTTTCCCACTTTGTTACAATACTTATTTCCCCCTGTCCCAGGCACTACGTCACACATCATTCTTCCAGTATTCTGCCACAGGAATTGCATTACTGTTGTCACTCAGCAGGTCGTCCATACTGCAAGCCTCCCAGGAGGCTTATGCAGATCATCAGGTGCTCTTGTGTTGCTCCACATTCGCAAGTTTCTTCCTACCTGAATCCCCATCCCTGTATCCCCAGCCCTATATCCCCATCCCTGTATCCCCAGCCCTATATCCCCAGCCCTATATCCCCATCCCTGTATCCCCATCCCTGTATCCCCATCCATGTATCCCCATGCCTGTATCCCCATCCCTGTATCCCCAGCCCTATATCCCCAGCCATATATCCCCAGCCCTGTATCCCCAGCCCTATTTCCCCATCCCTGTATCCCCAGCCCTATTTCCCCACCCCTGTATCCCCATCCCTATTTCCCCATCCCTGTATCCCCAGCGCTATTTCCCTATCCCTGTATCCCCAGCCCTATTTCCCTATCCCTATATCCCCAGCCCTATTTCCCCATCCCTGTATCCCCAGCCCTATTTCCCCATCCCCGTATCCCCAGCCCTATTTTCCCATCCCTGTATCCCCAGCCCTATTTCCCCATCCCTGTATCCCCAGCCCTATTTCCCCATCCCTGTATCCCCAGCCCTATTTCCCCATCCCTGTATCCCCAGCCCTATTTCCCCATACCTGAATCCCCAGCCCTATTTCCCCATCCATGTATCCCCAGCCCTATTTCCCCATCCCTGTATCCCCAGCCCTATTTCCCCATCCCTGTATCCCCATCCATGTATCCCCAGCCCTATTTCCCCATCCCTGTATCCCCATCCCTGCATCCCCTGCCCTGTATCCCCAGCCCTGTATCCCCAGCCCTGTATCCCCATCCCTGTATCCCCAGCCCTGTATCGCCATCTTTTCAGGTTTTTCCTGCATCGTGATACACCAGTTCGAAATCTATTTAGTGACTTCCATATTGCGTAAAGCAGGTGATGTCTAGGCGCAGGTTCCTCCCGTAACTCGATCCAGATGGCCTACGTCTGCTCTTTCCATTTTTCTATGCTGCATTTTCTTGGACTAGTCTGCAGGGTCTGGGTTGATTGCATGAAACGTTGTGTGAAATTACACGATTAAATTAATTTACTCATTTCTCCTGTCTGCAGCGAGCCCGTATATAAGCTTCTGAGTGCCCATGGCCCCAAGAGCAAGTCGACGATTGTTTGCCTGACCCTAGGATCTCTCAAGCCTGACTGGTCGAAGAGAGGGGGCCAGGTTTGGCTTTGCGCAAACTTGCACCCCTGCAAGCAGCTGGAGACAGCCTAAGTCTATGACTAGTCCGACAAAATCGTTTGTTGGAATCAAATGCCGGGGCAACAACGCTACAGTGCAACATAATTTCGATCGATTAAATGAAGCAGTTCCCGTGGGGATTTTCATTTCTTATATTGGCGAGGTAATTGTGTGGCCACAGAAAACTAATAAAAATGACGACAAAGCAAGAGTTGTTTATGGGCCTAGCAACCTCATCATGGAAAACAAAGTACCAATGTAAGAGACTAGTAAGAGCAAACACATATTTTATATAGGATTCCTGGAAAGAGGTCATCTGTTGTGGAACCCACTGCTTGTACTGAATTGAACAAATTAAGACTATGACAAAAACAAACTTACTAAGAAATAGCAGCAGTGGTATTAATAGTAATCGTAGTAGTGGTAGTAATAGTGGTAGTAATAGTGGTAGTAGTAGTAGCCATAGTTGTAATAGTAGTGGTGGTAGTAGTGATAGTAGTAGTAGTAGTAGTACTAGTGACAGTAGTAGTAGGGGCAATTGTAGTAGTAGTAGTGGTAGTAGTAGTATCGGTCCCTGAAATAGTAGTAGTAGTAGTAGTATTGGTAGATCTAGTGGTAGGTGTAGTAGTAGTAGTAGTAGTAGTAGTAGTAGTAGTAGTAGTAGTGACAGTAGTAGTAGTGGCAGTAGTAGTTGTAGTTGTGGCAATTGTAGTAGTAGTAGTCGTAGTAGTAGTATTGGTCCCTGTAGTAGTAGTATTGGTAGATCTAGTTATAGTAGTGGTAGTAGTAGTAGTAGTAGTAGTGATAGTACTGGTAGTGGTAGCTGTAGTAGTATTAGTGGTAGTACAAGTAGTAGTATTAGGGGTAGTTGTAGTAAGATGGGTAGTAGTAGTAGTGGTAGTAGTAGTAGTATTGGTCCCTGTAGTAGTAGTATTGGTAGATCTAGTTATAGTAGTAGTAGTAGTAGTAGTAGTAGTAGTAGTGATAGTACTGGTAGTGGTAGCTGTAGTAGTATTAGTGGTAGTACTAGTAGTAGTATTAGGGGTAGTTGTAGTAAGATGGGTAGTAGTAGTAGTGGTAGTTGTAGTAGTGGTAGTAGTAGTATTGGTGGTTGCAGTAATAGTAGTAGTAGTAGTAGTAGTGGTGGTAGTAATCGTAGTAGTATTAGTTGTGGTAGTAGTAGTAATATCGGTATTAGAAATAGTTGTAGTATGAAGACGATGCTAAAACACAATCATAACAAGAACACAATTACCACTACAATTCAATCCATTAGAAGCAAGTGTGTACCCAGGCATTGTACAGCTACAATGATAGGAGCCAACAGTGTTGGTGCATGTATCTTCACAGATGTCAATTCTTTCCGAACATTCGTCAATTTCTGATCAAATAAAATGAACAGGTCAATTCATTTCTTTCAAGATATATCTTTAAGTAGATTATCAAGGAAAAACGTGTGTTGATAACTTGGTGTTTGAATGGTATCTATAGGATGAAGAAACACCGTGGTGTTATAGGACTAGATATTTTAGAATGCGTAGCATCTGATTAATGGGAATACATCGAAATATGTGCAGTACCGGTGGTTGTCGCAGTAGTGAATGGGACAGTATTAATAGTAGCGTTAATATTAGTTAATAGTAATATTGTTATTATTATTAATAGTAGTAGTAGTAATAGTAGTAGTAGTAGTAGTAGTAGTAATAGTAGTAGTTGTAGTAATAGGAGGAGGATGAGTAGTACTAGTTGTAGTAGTTGTGTATTTAGTGGTTGTACTAGAGCTATGCGCAATAAATGTAGTGGTTGTTGTAGTTTATCGTAGCAGTAATATTAATAGTCGTTGAAATATTATTCTAGCTGTAGTATTAAGTAGCAAGATGTTATTACCAGCGCTTTTGGTGTACGATTAGTTATATAAGTATTTTTAGTAGTAAAAGATCTTGTAGTGGTAGCTTTAGTTATCGTGGTACTAGTAGCAGTATTTGTAGTAGTGCTATTGTTAATGCCGTTTGTAGCAGAAATAGTAAAATAATTGCTGCCCCCAGTAGCACGTAGTAAGAAGAATTTTAGCGGTATTTGATGCAATAGTAATGTTGCTAGGAACACCGCCTACATTAGTAGTAATACAATTTGACATAAGCAGTAGTAGTTGTAGTAGTAGTAGTAGTGGAAGTAGTAGTAATACTATTAGTAGTGGTGGTAATAGTGGTGGTAGTGGTAATAGTAGTAGTGGTAGTAGCAGTGGTAGTAGTACTGGAAGGGGTGGTGATGTTTTGGTGGTGGTAGTAGTAGTACTTATCGCAGTAGCATGTAGCAGTACCAGTAGTTGTTGTTGTAGTTGAAGTAGTTTTTGTAGTAGTAGTAGCAATAGTAGAAGTAATGTTTGTTGTGGTGGAAGAGGTAGAGCTGGTAGCAATAGTAGTTGTAGTCATGTTTGTGGTGTTGGAGGACGTGGAGGTGGTGGTAGTAGTAGTACTGCTAGGGTTAGTGATGGTGTTGGAGGGTGAAAGTAGAAATAGTAGTAGTAGTAGTAGTAGCAGTAGTTGTAGTAGTAGTAGTAGTAGTAGTAGTTATAGTAGTAGTAGTAGTAGTAGTAGTAGTAGTAGAGGTAATACTACTGTTGGTGATGGTTGTGGAGGTAATAGTTGGGGAGGTGGTAGTAGTAGTAGCAGTAGTAGTAGTATTTCTGGTGCTTGGGGCAGTTGTTGATGATGATTATGGCGTGGGAGGTGTAGTAGTAGCATTAATAGTAGTAGGAGCAGTAGTAATAGCAATAGTAGTAGTATTTGTAGTAGCAGTGGTAGTTAATATGGATGGATTTTGACATATCATGGCTAAGTTTGGCCGTCCCTACAGATTCATTGCGGTTGTCCGCCCGTTTCATAATGGAATGATGGCTTGTGTACTGTAGGAGGGAGAATTGTCTGTAGTATTCCAATTCACAAGCGGTGTCAAACAGGGTTGAGTGCAGGCTCCGACAGTCGTTATCGTGGTCTTTCCAGCACTGCTCACTGATTCTGTACATGACCAAGCTACTGGCTTGCATATCAGATACAGGAAGCAGGGTCAGCTGTTCATCCCGAAGTCATTCTGAAATCCTACACCTAGGTACCAGAGGCTACGACCCTAGATCTCCTATTCTCGGACGAATGCGCCTCGAACACTTGCTAAAAAAAAATTAATTCAGTCCACCAAGACGGAGTTTTCTGAGACATGTAATAACTATGGATCTCGCGATCAACACTAGGAAAACGGAGGCTAGACAGCCTGCCCACGGTTGATAGGGGAGTCGGTCGGGGGGAGGGGGGAGTATATAAAACCAAACACTACTACACAGAATCAACGTCCCCAGATAGTCGCTAGCCTCACCTACCTAGCCAGTAGCTTCACTAGAGAGGCGAATATCGACAGCGAGGTAAACAACAGGATTGCTAAAGTGAGCTCGGTGTTTGGCAGGCTCTTTCAAACGTCTGAAACGGACAAGGTAATAGAGTTGCCACAGAGATAAAAGTGTATCCTGCTGGGGTATTATTCATTCTGATGCATGTCTGTGAGACATGGACAGTGTATATTGGACATACCACACAGCTCAATCGTTTTCACCTGTTTGCATAGGCTGCTCGAGATCCAGTGGCAGGACAAAGTTTCTAGCTTTGACATTCTTAACAATACTAACATGTTCAGCATCCACACACTT
The DNA here is from genome assembly GCA_036924085.1 of Ariolimax columbianus. Taxonomy (NCBI): domain Eukaryota; kingdom Metazoa; phylum Mollusca; class Gastropoda; order Stylommatophora; family Arionidae; genus Ariolimax; species Ariolimax columbianus. The sequence continues at coordinate 148,785,702 of JAVGWX010000002.1, read as the reverse complement.
CTGAAATTGGGTCAGCTATGATGGACGGGGCATGTTGTTCACATGCCAGATAAGAGCATCCCAAAGCAGCTGTTGATCGGTGAGTTTAAAACAGACAGACGCTCATTAGGAGGGCAGGAAAAACGCTACAGATGCGTCTTGAAAGGGTCTCTGAAATGCTTCAATATTAATGTCATCTCCTGTGAGATGACATCAGAAGACTGCACCACCTTGTGAGCTAGTATCACCGAAGGTGTTCAGGATTGGTCTTTACAGCTATCAAGAACACATTTCACAGAAATAGCCTGATGCTGAAGCCATCTTCTCTTTCGATGGAATGTTATCTGTAATAGGATTAGTAGTGAAACTCGTGATTTAGTAGCGGAAGTAGTAGTAGCAGTAGCTGTAGTAGTGGCATTAGTAGCGGTAGTATTAGTAGTAGTGGTTGCGGAAGCAGTTGTCGTGGAAGAAGTAGCAGTAGTAGTAGTAGCAGTAGTAGCACCAGTAGTAGTAGTAGTAGTAGTATTAGTAATAGTAGTAGTATTAGTAGTAGTAACAGAAGTAGCAGTTGCAGTATAAGTATTAGTACTAGCAGCGACTACGTTTGCAGTATCTTTTGTAGTACTATCACCAGTGTTTATTGTAGTACTATCACCAGTGTTTATTGTAGTACTATCACCAGTGTTTATTGTAGTACTATCACCAGTAAAATTTACCATGCTGGTTATAATGCAATCAGCATTAAGAATTATAGTCTGGCCACAACAGAAATGCTGTGATTATCAGAAAGAATGAAACGATGAATAAATGTTGTGGTTTATATTACCTTCACATTGCCCAGAAGAATTTGTACGGTATCCAGACTCACACACACATTGAAAGCTTCCAAGTGTATTGTTGCATATCTTCATGCTCAGGTCACAGTTAGTGGGATATGACTTGTCTGCGCATTCGTTAATATCTATCACACATAAACATTGATAATCATAAATTACAAAATGTAATTTCATAGAGAACTACAGAGTTTTAGTAATTGTTTCCTATAGCAGTCTTATATCATTTACAGCTGAGTTGACTGGAGGAGTTCGAGACCAAGTTACATGTCCTAATAGTTGTTCAATGGGGAGTAGCGAGGTTGGACATCACGCTCGCTAAAAGAAAGTAAAGCGTCTGTTAAAGCCTATGCTTTCCAAGTGTAGAGATCGAATCTGGATTTACTGTTGGACTTGCCGCTCAGGAGTAACCTTGCCAATGGCCTATTCTACATTATTGTGGTGCCATCAGCATATTCATGAGGGCGTCCTGTTTCTTACAGAGTCTCCTGTAGGACGCGACCGAGTACCCGGCGGAATAACTGGACGGGCAGAATGGGCTCATTAGCTTTGGTTGACAGCCAATCTAAAAGAAGATAAATTGACTCTAAACCCGGGTAGACAAAGCTCTTAAGCCTGTTCAGGCAGTTCGCCTAGGAGAGGGGGGACTCTGATTTTAACCCCACAAGTGCCAGTGAGTGATGGCTAGTCCAGGGACGCTGAGAGTATCGTCGGATGTCTTAAGTATCTAACATCCCAGGGCAACGACTTCACAGCCTTGTGGAAAACCTAGTTAAGAGGGTAGGTCTGCAGGAAAAAAAACCAAACAGAAAATTCGGAATGGTAGCACCTAAGACGGATGGTTTCAAAACTGCCAACTCATTTCGGCAGCTCTTGCAACTGAGCTGGTGCAAAATTATTATGCTTTGGATTACACCAGTGAGGCCGAGAGGAAAACCCTGCAGTTTGGGAATCTCAAAGTCTTTAAATTCAGTTCCCAGACTTGCGTCATGGAGAGGTCAATCCAGCCTGGCTCTTGAGTGAGGATACAACACGGAAACTGGCTCTACGAGTTATAAGACCCACTGTTTAGCTTCGCGTTCCATTGGTCGACTATCGCCCACTTCAGCCGGGCAGCTCCCAGTCAGTAGGGAGTCGCTAACATTTGCCTGCCCCAGTGCCTGGAGCTTAGTGCATGACAAGCGGATGTTAAATTTGAACCAGATAAACCAGAAACAATAAAATAAAGACCCCCAGCTCTTCGATTTGCAAGCTGGAACGTACGTAATACGTATACATATATTTCCGATGATCTTCGAGAGATCAGGGATTCAAAGAAAAAGACAGCCATCACTGATTGGGAGCTCTCTCGATTGAATGTGGACATAGCTGCCCTGTAGGAGACCAGACTTGCTTATAGTGGCTCACTTAAGGAGACAAACTAATTTTTCTTCTTGAAGAGTCCTGAACTTAAAGATTCTCGGCAGCATGGTGTTGGCTTTGTTATTAACACCCCGTTTTGACCTCGACGATCCTCATTCGGAGAGCTTTGAGAGGTTACTGGCCATTCGCCTCTTCACCGATACAGGTTCTGTTAATATCCTTAGCGTCTATGCTCAATTCCTGACATCTCCGGAGGAAGCGAAGGATACATTCTATGAACAGCTGGAGGAAATGACCAAGAACAGCTACAGGGACGAAGCACTCTTTTTATTGTCGGTGCCTTTAATGCTAGAGTAGGTGTGGACCACATAGCTTGATCTAGCTGCCCCTCACATCATGTTATTGACAGGATAAACGACAACGATCAGAGGTTGATGGAGCTGTGCTCTCAACAAGACCTGTGTATTACAAATTCTTTCTTCAGAAGCAAGGCCCAACATAAAGTTTAATGGAAACAGTCTAGGTCACATCGATAGCATAAGATCGATTTGATTGTCACCAGACGCTCAGATCTAAACATGGTCCTCTCCACTAAAAGCTATCATAGTGCAGACTGAGACTCCGACTAGGCTCTATCATGCAGTAGGGAACGCTTGCAACGTCACACAATACGCCGATCTATACAAAGAAGGTATCCCGCATCAACACTGCTCAGATGGTGAATCTTTCCAAGACGGAGATGTTTGTGTCTGATCTAGATCTTGCTCGTCAAAAAGGACCTGAGTGTGACGCTACATATAAGTGGAACGTTATGAAAGGTGCCATTTATAATACAGCATTAGCTAAGTGACAAATAGGGAGAAGTAAGACGGCCTCGCCTGACTGTCTACGCTCTCTACTCGCACCGGTGTTTGTGTCCTTTTCTGCTGTTTCCTAGTTCCCTGTTTCGGATTATAACTGACAACTCCTTCACCAGGTAGTATAAAATACTTTATTCTGTGGAATTGATGTGTTTTTGATGGGTTATTCTGTTTGTTATGCTTCATCTTGCAACGGTTGTGCTTGACTTAAACCGAGGGAAACCAGTCCAAGAATTCAGCCAGGTTATCACACCTAAATTACAGGGAGTCAGACACGGACAGACACAGAAAGCTTGACACAAACATTGGTTCAATACACACTCCTCGTGGCCATTATCGCGAGGCAGCGGAGTACTCAGCTCTACCTGGGGGTCTGTAGGGATTTCGGTCAACACATTACGCATGAACAAGCTCCATCAGCTGGTCGATCGACGCAACAGGCCTTTGATGCCTAAACTAACATTATTATTATTAGTAGTAGCTACGTTTGGCATTAAGACAAGAGCAGATCAATACTGGTTCAATGCACATTTCGCAAGTAATTGAGGCCAAATGAGAATCTTTATCACTTATAAAAAAAATGCCCAAATGAAAAGACGCTTGCTGACATCAGGTGGGCTCGAGGCACAAATCAACGAACCGTTAGACAATGCGCGAACAAGTAATGGCATATACTGTGTGAAGAAATTCAGTTAAATGAAGAGACGGGAAATATCATGTGCATGTATAGAGGCATGATCACTGACGAGGCCTTGTGTGGGCTACAGGCCATGCCCATTATGGAGGAACGTGACAGACAGCTTAATCTGGATGAGTTTGGCAAGGCTATCGACTACCTCTCAAACAGCAAAGCGAACCATCAAATGCGGGAAATTGGTACTAGATGAGCCTATGTTGATCCCCTATGCATCTGCTGGGAGAACGGTGCAGTTCCCCCCCCCCCCAAGATATGCATGACGCCCTCGTTGTGACGATTTAAAAGGTGACCACGGGACTTCAATAATTATAGAGGGATCTCGCTCCTGTGCGTTGTAGGAAAAGTATACAGGATCCAGGAGAAGTACAAAGAACAGGATCAGGTGCTCTCTATAAAGTTTCTAGACCTGACTAAGGCGTTCGGCTTGGTTTGTAGAAACAGTCTATTCGATCTCCTCGAGACCCGGCTGCCCCCCCCCCCCCCCCCAAAAAAAAATAACTGCGTAGCACGATAATTTCTTTCCACGTTGATATGAAAGGCTTATAGAAATACGAAGGATCATCTTCAACCACTGTCCCCAGCAAGAGTGGAGTGAAACAGAGATGTGTGCTCGCGGCAACCCCTCTTTGGGAGCTTCTTCTCCATGCTTCTATCGTACGCTTATGGCACGTCTGGGGGCGGTGTTTATCTGCACACCAGGTCAAATGGACGGCATTTCATCTGTCCCGTCTGCGCGCGAAGAGGAGCAAGGTGAGGACTGTGCTGATTAGGGAGATGCTATTTGCGGATGACGCTGTTCTAGTAACCAATAGTGAGGAGAACCTACAGAGATTGGAAGACAAATTCCAAAAGGGGTGAAAACAGTTTGGGCTACCAAAACCAGGCAAAAAAGAAAGGTCTGCGCACAAGGTATTATCACACACCCCCCCCCCCCCAACCATACAAATTGCTGGCGTTACTCTGGGGGTCGTCAACAGCTTCACTTATCTGGTATCTACCTGCAGCAACTCCCTCTCGCTCGAGCAGGAGATATACAGTAGACTTGGCAAGGCAAGTACCGCTATGGCGGTACGAAAAGAGTCTGGGAGAACACTGCGCTGTCTCACTACACCAAGGTTCGGATCTATCAGACCTGCGTTCTTGGCACTGTCATGTATGGAAGCGAGACTTAGAGCACTGACACTAAGCAGGAGCGGCCGCTGAACACCTATCACATGAGGTGTCTACGGTGTATTTATGGGGATTGGGTGGCAAGAGCGAGTGCCACATAATGTGGTCTTACAGCAACAGACACTCACATCATGTACTCGATGTCTTCAATGGTCGGGATATGGTTTACCGCATGGATGATTAAAGGCTGCCAAAGAACATCCTCTATGGAAAGCTGCCCATTGAAATGAGAAATTCGGCCATTGAGCACTGCCATTCCATGACGTTTCCAAGAGAGACATGAAGTCAAGCGACATCCCATCTGAGGGCTGAGAAAACAATTGCTTAGGATTGAACTGTTTGGAAACAATCCACTGTTAAGGGCATAGTGGCTGCTGACGCCAGAAGAGATCCTCTGGTTGCAGAGAAAAGAGAAAGACTGAAGATATCAAGGAACACCCCGACACCCTGACACCCCGACACCCTGACACCCCGACACCCTGATTGAATAATCTGTGACAGGGATTGTCTCTCGCTGATTAACCTTTACGGTCATAGCAAACTGTGTCGTAATAAAGTTGATAGAGCTGGACACAACTCACAGGGCGCCACACGCATGGTATACAAAGACGGAGACGCCAATAATGAAGCTGCTCGTTGAGCGCCCTTTGATGACCATTTCAATCATTAATTCTTGTTTACCTTGTGTACTTCCGTACGCCCCGAATAGTTAGTCAGCAAAAGGAAGGTACACGAACAAATTCTCGTCTTTCCCCACAACATGTTTGTCCAACACATTTTCTGTCTAAACACCATGACCAACAAACGGCTGCATATCAGAAGCAACCACGAAGACATGCACATCATAACAGCTGATTGACGTTGTAATTAGATCCGGTATAATCTCATGTAAGTCCCAATGCTACTACAAGAACTGAAATGCAATGGACCCCAACAGGAAGACCGACAAATTTAAAACCAAACCAAATTTGAGGAGAACTAGAATCTGAATATCCAGAACCAGTGCCGGGGTAGCAATGTTTTCCCCAGACCGAGAGAAGTAGTTAGTCAAATAACGGTTTAAAGATGTCATAGTCTCTGGTGTTCATAGATAAAGTGAGTCAGGGGAGCTGCTCAGACAATGAACTCTGAAATGGCACAGGATAAACTCTACGAGATTCTCCATACTCTCCTCCTGTCCCTCTCCTAGTCCGACATGCTTGTGATCCTTGTCGACTATAATGCTAGAGACTGACCACACGTTCTAGCAGGGAGTACCTGGTACAAGCAGCACAGGAAATGGCAACAGCAATAGCCAACTATTGCTGAACCTCTGTGGCTTTCATGACAACTCCATCGCCAACAACATGTTTCGTCTGCGCACCCCAAACAAAACATGGTGAATACACCCTCGGCCTAAGCAATACCCTCTAATCCAATATGTTATCAATAGAAGGAACAACAGATGGGACGTGCGTGTGACTATGACCATGTATGGCGCTGAGTGCTGCACAAATCATTGTCTCCAAGTGTAATATTCATGAAGAGCATACACGTCGTTATCGGGGACCTGTGAATAGGCTCAACGTCTCTGAACTACAACGCGTGGCACATAAGGAGACCTTCACCCAGAACCTGAACAGACAGCTGACGAGAAACCAGTCCCCACTGAATACTTTGTGAGATAGATGACATTCCAGCCAGCCTCACTAACCAGAAGGAATGCATTCAACTTGATGTGCACAATTTGGTAAGGAAGGCTCAGATACATCACTGATCTCCTATCCGTAGTGCTGCGGGAACGGCTTTATTGAATGAATAAGTTGAGATTTTGGAGCACTTAGCAATGGAGCACGCTGGCACCATCCTCAACTGTCCATCCATCCATCCTCAACTGTCCGTCCATCCATCCTCAACTGTCCGTCCATCACCAAAGAACAAGCCAAAACTCGAATGCCTCGTCTTGTTAAATCAGGTCCTTGACCTCGACTCCACTGAGGCTGAGGTCAAAAATTAAATCAGTTCGATATCCAGAGGTAAAGCTCCTAGATTAGATTCCCTCTCTGAGATATGCCAAGCAGGAAACATTGTGCTTCTCCAAGCGCTGACTAAACTCATGTGTGGCCTATGGGAAGCGAGACACGCTACACTGGAGATGAATGATGCTACCATTGAACATCTGTATAAGCTAAAGGGTAACCGACATTCACGCGATGATCACAGGGGCATCTCCGTATTATTTATTGCAGGTATAGTTATGGCCCGTCTTACTAAACAGTTTAATGGAGCACATGTAGCGTGACTTACTCCAAGATATCCAGAGTTTATTACGGATGGATCGTAGACCAATCGATACGATATTTGCATGTCAGCTCTAGGAGACATGTCAAGAGCAGCACTGTGATCTGTGCACAGTTTTTGTGTCGTCCTGACCATGACCTTTGACACCGTCAATAGGGAAGGACTCTGGCAAATCGTGGCGAAGTCGGGTTGTCCTAGCAGATTAATGGCCATGTGGATCGAGTAATACACGAAGAATTGTCTTTAGCGTTACCAGTCACCAACAGTTAAAAAACTGGGATGTGTGCTGACACTGGCACTCTTAAGCTGGTCCAGCAAATCTCTCCGTTGCTGAATTGAGAGGACGGCCAAGTCATGTACGTCCGTGTATGCGATCTCTCTGTTAGAGTGAGAAGTGTTGTCGTTGCATAGCAGAGGGGGGTGAGGTATGTCCCGTTGGTGTTTTGTGATGTCTAGTTGATGGGCTTACCTTACTCATGTCACGTGGTGTTTTATGATGTCTAGTTGATGGACTTACTTATCTCATAGAACGTTGATCTTTGTGATATCTAGTTGATTTTGTAGCCCAACTCACGTTTGTCTGCGTGATCTCATTTTGTTCGGATTACCTAACTCATGCCACGTTTGTATTTGGGGCTGATGTCGTAATTTTATTTACTTTCTAACTCAGTGCTTATCTTGGATTGGTTAATTATTAAGCAATTGTAGCTGTTGTTTTCTTTGTTCATTTATTTTACATAATGATAAACGCTGCGCCGAGTAAATCTTAATTATTTATTTTCTCACCCCCATCAACCCCCATCACTACCACCACCATCATCTCCATTACCATTTACACCACAATCACCACCCTAATACCATCATCACATTCATCATAACCAGCATCACCATCATAATACCACCATCACTATTTCTATTATCTTCACCACCATCCCCACTACCACAATCATTTGTATCATAACCAACATAACCACCATCCCCACTACCACAATCATTTGTATCATCACCAACATAACCACCATCCCCACTACCACAATCATTTGTATCATCACCAACATAACCACCATTCCCATTTCTGTTATAATGAAAACTGTTCATCTCCCTGTGGAGCACAGGTGTTCAACAACTATTAGTATCGTTCTCCTGTCCTGTGACATCCCTTCCAGTTCTCTCCAGGTCTTCCCCATGTACTTTTCCATCTCCGAGCTCTCTTATCTTTGTGCCATAAAGTCTTTCTCTATCCAAATTTATTTCTATATAATTCTGGCGAGCCGCGAATAGAAACTACATTGTAGTATATCATTTCTTCTGTCATTTATGCAATCTTTCTTTGTTTGTTCAATTGACGAACATTCGAGGTACGAATTTTTTAGATGTTCGTAGACAAATATGTTTAGTCAGCAGCTGGCAAGGATTCAACACGCCTTTCTCAGTAACACGTCTTTAGCCCTCTCCACTCAGGACCTTCTAGTCTTCTTTAGGCTGATACAAATACATTGTAAATTTCCCCAGTTCATGTATGTTACAGTTTTAGTGGCTTGCAGTTTTCACACAGTTGGGTTGCTCACCTCATGTTCAACTTTGTATAGTTTTGTGTGTGTGTGTGCAATGCTTGGAAATTTACAGTTCTGCTATTCTTTGCTCCACTTTCAGGCCCAGACAACACACGAACGATGTATTTAAGGACGAACTTCTATCTTTGGACTTAAGTCAAACTGTTTGAACGTTGGTACTCAAAAATCCAGATCACCTCATGCCTGTTGTAGGTAGTCAAACTAACTTAGTAAGTTCGTCCAAGTTTAAAATGCATGCATCATATTATCCTAGATTCAACTTCCGGACTCGCATTTTGCTATTCATTGCAAATTTGCGGGTGGCTTCTTTCTTGCGATTCCCAACCACTGGGTAAGGTGCAGCTCTGACGTGTCGGAATATCATGGTTTTCCTAATTGACCTTTAGCCTACTGAGAAGTAGGGGAACTACACCCCGGCTTTGACGATGTAGATAGTAGTGACATGTTTATTGTGTGAAGTATAACTACAAGGTATGCAACATGTTCAGCAAATGCTCACATAATTTCTCAAACTGAGTTCTCTTTGCTTAATCTTAGAATTGTTTTGAAAATTGACCCTATCCTCAAGTTTACATCAGTAAACAAGAGGAATATTTGACATACCCAAGATGAGGCGAATGCTTCATTGGTATACTACTATTGTAATGCTAACAACAAAATAGCACACTAAATGCATCAATAACATTATGTAATACCTTCACAGTACCCCTCATCAAGTGGGTCCTGCACGAATCCAGTACTACAGGTGCAGGTCATTTTCCCACCGTTGTTTACAGCACAAATTGCTGAGACGCCAGGTTTTGTTCTGGCTGAAACAGAATAACATTAAAAAAAAGATAAAGAAAATAATGAACCAAAGAAGAAAATATCGAAAATGTAATTAATTAAATACAACGCGTAATACAATAAGTATGTGTTTAAATGGAAGACTACTACTTTCTGCTTCTGTAAGTCACATGCGGAAAGCAAAACAGGTTAGTTTGCTTTAAATATGCAAAACTTTGTACTTTTTGGATCATTTCTCCACTGATGATTATTTCTCTTTTAGATAACTTTTACTGTCCTCGAACGTCCAAAACGTGTCTACCCGAATTTAAGCCTTCGTCAAAGAAAACAGTGTTGGTCGGAGATTTCAATGCCCATATGCCAAATCTTGGATACCGGCATTTTAATAACAGAGGCCTAGAGATTTTGGTAGCTAGAGATTGTCTCTAAGGCACATGTCTTCAGGATATTAGGTTTAGTGACCTTGGTAGCTTTTCTGTGTTTTTATGACTGGCAGGCAAAGGTTTTCCCAAAAGGTTGGTGCAAAAAAATCTATTTTTCATTTCTCTTTCCTCTGGCAAATGGCGAATATGGCTTTCCTCCTCCACCACATCCAGTGTGGACAATTGCTTCAATCCTCTCTCCTGCTTCCAAGTGTCTATCTGCGCCCTAACTGGATGGTCATCTTCCCGTCTCCCGTATCTCTCCACCGCCTCAACAAGCGCCCCCTTCTTTTTCCTTACATCCAGCGGCTCCACGTTGGCCTCCACCTCGCACGCCGCTGTAGGTGTTGATCTCATCCCTCACAAATTAGTCTGAGAACCGGATTCAGCGCTCGGTCAACAGATGAGATGCCATCTGTATTGACAGTAGTCCGCACGGGCAGGCCGCAGTTCATCACCGTTCGTACACAACCAAAACACAGCTGCGGAAGAGTTTGTTTATCAGCTCCCAAATGTGTACTAGCAAGTCCCTTGATCAAGCTCAAACGTTTGGCTGCCCCACTTCTGACGCTCTAGATGCGGCTGCCAAATTTCAACTGTCTGTCCAGTGTTATTCCCAGATAAACTGGGGTATCCTCTTTTACCAGTAATTCTCCATTTATCTTGATTCCAATGAATCTCCCTGCTTTCCTTTGACCGCGGGAGAAGATGGTGCACATGGCCCACTGTGCATTTATCTTGAACCTCCACAGCACGCAGTAAACTGAAATTGCCAGCAGCGCTCCGCCGATCCCGGACCTTGCCAAACTGGGACAACTCTCGGTGGACCATAAGCAAACAATGCTCTTGACACGTCCAGCTGTCCAGTGAGGACATCTATATAGACGATGAAAAAAGTGCAGCCTAGAGGAGAGCCCTGTGTCAGTCCCTCTTCTAAATTTCTTTTACTTGATGTTGCCACTGTAAAGTTGGTTTCTATAGTTCAGCCGATCAGGAAGGCCTGTAATCCGTCTTGTCACCTTTATTACAATTTCCCCATTTTCATCAAAAAGCCATTTCTCTGTCACATGCTGCTGTAGATCAATAAACCCTGGTAGTGTGCTTTTTCTATCTTGGAATCCATCCATCACATGCTGTGTAAACCCAAATATAGGATCATCCATGCGGCGTCTATTCCCGAACCCTGTCGGGCCTCTATCAAGAAGGTTTTTGTTTTCCAGCCACCAACACAGTCTGCTGTTTACCATTTCTTCATCCACCCCACCTAAACATGAGGCACTCCCAGCCGCCTCTCCTTCCCCAGCTTTGGTCCGACTGCCATACTGACGCCAACTGATCCTCGTTCCACGCTCCGTCGACAAACCATAAAAGCACCTCTCTCGCCCTTTCCCAATTAACTCATCATCCCATTCATAACCCTATAAAGCCCTGGTGCCCCATTCTTTGCCAGTTTCCACATCGTCATGCTCATCTCCCGTGAAGCGAAGTGGTTTCTAAAGGCAACTACACTGGTGGATCCACGCTAAAGGAGTCCCATAAAAGTGCCATATCGAGGAGCTGTCCTGGCTGCGCTCTATTTATTCTAGCGTAATAATTGTCAACGATCTCAGGCCTCTTGGCGCCCGATACCACCTCGTCCCCAGACTCTTCGGTCAGGGGTGCTGGATCCGATCCTCTCTTGTTCCTCTTAAGGTTGCTCAGTAATCCCCACGCCTTGTTGCTCTCGCTTCTCAGATCCAGCCTGTCAACACATGTGTGAAGTGCGATGCGACATCTTCTTACTGACGCGTCAACTGTTTCCTTTTCTATGTCATTCCGTGCTTTATTAAACCTCTCCCTTACCTTATCCACGTTGTCATCATTCTCTTACAATGCGCACCAGATCCCATAACTCATAGGTTTAAGATCTGGTCTACTTGGTGGTCACACATTCTGTTCGGTGAATTCAGGTATTGCTTGAGGGACCTGTGCAGCTTTCCATAGCACGATAAGCAGAGGCGACGTTTGCTGGAAGATGAAGAGTTCTAACATTTCCATCTTGTTGAGAAGAAGACACTTCATGAACAGCCCGTTGTGATAGTAATCGCCATTTGGTTTGATTCCAGGTTGAACGATTTCCAGTGTGGCCCGCTATTAATCGGTTTGCTGCGGACAAAGCCAGCGTTCATCAAACACGTAAAATGGTTTCTGTATCGTCACTGGGTTGCACTAAAATTCATTTTCTTATGTATCTATCAGCCTCATACTGTATAATAGATTCAAAAATAATTGTCAACTGCTTGTCTTTAATTTTGTGTACAATATACAATTTTTCTGATAATGTGGAATAGAAGAGTTACTCAAAACCGTACGTGAAAACGGAGTGACTACCAAATACAGTACAATTAACTGAACACTGACCTATAAGGCAACTCGACCTCTGTCCACAGATAGGAGCAAGGCTAGAAAGTAAATCTTTATTGTATTTGATCAAAATCTTTCCCGGATCCCTGGACACCTTACACCGAACACGAGGTTTCTACAAAACACATTATGGGATAAACCTCTCTACGCAGTTTTCTATCAACACAAGCCTCAAAGAGATTTTGGCTATGTTTTGGTCCTTTGAACAAAGTAAATAAAACTAATGTCACCTACTTGAGATACACCTAAATCCACCCGAATCGAGGTGATAACCCTCATAACAGACACATGAATAATTTCCAGGTTGATTGATGCATGTCTGGCTACAGTTGTGTTTGACTAGTTGTGTAGAGCTGCACTCATCTATATCTGAGGAATATTAGAGAACACATTTATAATTACTGCCACGTCTCACACATAACCACAAAATAACGATATCATTTGTTGAACTTATTTCAGTTCCATCATCACTGTGTTCTTACATTTGCAAAATGACAATTACAGATGGCTCAGCCATCAACTTCGTCAGCATCATTCTACAGTTGTGCTTTCAATATCGACACAAATATTTTTCTGGATTACTGCTGTTCTTCTTTCTTCTTCTTCTTCGTACGCAGTCAGACAGTAACCATTATTTTTTGGAAAAAAGCGGCGGTCATCCTGAGGCTGTCGCCACTGCCATAGAGCTTGTCTTGCAGTTCCACTTGTGATGGCCACATCTGCTCTCTCTGATCCTCGTATGTCGGGCAGTTCTGCAGCAAATGTTCAGCGGTCATTTTACCAGTACCGCACGGGCATTCGTCGGTACCACCTATCTTCAATTTGTTGAATAGGTGGTACCTCAGTCTATTGTGGCCAGTGCGAAGTCTGAAGACAACGACCTGCTCTCTTCGGTTCAACTGGTAATAGGTATCGATTTTGGTGTAACCAGTATGTTCGGTTTCCCATTTGGTCATGTATCTGGCTTTGATAAGCCGTTTTGACTCTTCGTACGTCATACTAGTATCTGTTTGTGGTAGTCTTGCACCTTCTTTTGCCAGTCTGTCTGCCTCCTCGTTGCCTTGGATGTTGCAGTGTGATGGGACCCACTGTACCACTACCTTTTTTGGTGCGGACTGCTGGCACAGTTTGCAGAGTGCTGCTCTTAAGTCATTAAGCTCAGTGTTTTTCTGGCTTTTTAGCGCTGTGACTACGGCCAGAGCATCTGTAAGCAGGACTATATGGCTTTCATTTTCATTGTGTCACCATTTCTTCCACTGCCGCTCTCCGTGCCTCTGCCTCCGCTCTGAAATTGCTTGTGTACTTACCAGTAGCGAATGACAGTGTTATTTGTTTGCCATTTGGTAGGTTCAGGAATGCTCCTGCCCCTCCGTTCTGTGTATTGTTTGTTACAGAACCGTCGGTGTATGCATGGGTCCAGTCCATGCTTGGGTAGCTTTTCGATATGAAGCTTAGGGTAGTATCTCTCCTTTCTTTTTCAGTCTGGCAGTTTTTTGTTTCCAATACCTGGTATATTTTCTACCACCTCTGGAAATATATCCTGCCTCCAGGTAGGTTTTCGTACAGTAGTGATAGGCTTTGGTGTTGTTAGTGCGTTTATGGGATCTTCGTGCATCTTTGCTTTGGCTATTTCTGTAAAGTTTCTCCGCTTTAGTTTCCCAAATTGTTTAGTCTCTGGTGCATTGGATGGTCAGTCAGTCTTCGGAGTTTCTCTGACTGCAGCTGGGCTCTGCAGTCTCTTCTATCGGTCATGGATTGCAGTTTTGTAATCTTTTCAAGTTCTATAATTGGCGTTGACTTCATGCCTCCTGTTATAATTCTCATGGCTTGGTTTTGAAGTTTGTTAACTTTATCGAAGTTCGCCTTTGCTGCTGTTATCCATGCCTCAATGCCATACTCGAGCACTGGTCTCACTCTTCCAGTGTACAGTTTCTTTAGTATGCCTTCGTCTGCTCCCCAGCTTGTGCCAGCAAGTTTCATCATGATTGCCATTCTTTCTCTGGCTCTCTTTTCAGAGGTCCACATAGCCAGATCGTCTGCAAACATTGAGCTATGGACTCTCCTTGGTATATTCTCTGTAATGTCGTTTATATATACCAGGATGAGTGTGGGTGACAGTACTCCCCCTTGGGGTACTCCCTGCTCGAGTGTCACCTTTTTTGCTCATCTGCCCTTGTACTTGGACTCTGGCCGTTCTTTGTTTGAGGTAGTGGTTGATCCACTTGTACATTTTCCCACAAACATCACTTCTTCTTAGCTTGACTCTAAGTCCGTCTTTCCAGACTTTGTCAAATGCCTTTTCCAGATCCACCCAAACATCTACTGTGTGTTTCTGTGCCTGGTAGGCATCTTCTATTTCCTGGGCTATGAGGATGACCTGGTCCTCAGTGGATCTGTGCTGTCTAAAGCCGGCTTGCTGTGGAATTAGTATTCGTTTTTCTTCCAGATGCCACATCAGTCTGGTGTTTATCATACGTTCCATCAGCTTGCCGACACAGCTCAGTAGGCTTATGGGCCTGTATCCATTTGGATCTGTTTTGTCTTTTCCTGTTTTTGGTACTGGTACCAGTATTGCGTCTTTCCATGCCTGAGGTACAATTCCCCTTTTCCAGCTTTGGTTCAGGACCGATAGCAGTTTCCTCTTCGCTGTTTGGCCCAGCCCCATCAGCATTTCGTTTGTTATCCCATCTTTTCCGGGAGATTTCCTTTTCTTTAATGTTCTCATAGCCTCTTCCATTTCGCTCATTGTTAATTTGGCCATCATGTGCTCTTCAGGTGCCGTATTCATGTTGTCGTGCCCCTTTAGCTCTTCGCTAATGTCTGTATGCTTATCTGCAGGGACCTCGATGTGGTTTGCTCTGGCATAGTGATCGACAAAAGCGTTTGCGGCTTTCTTACTTGTGAGCAAGTTTTCGCCCTGCTTGATGGTAATTTGTTTGTTTGACGGGGTTTCGTCGTTCATGGCTCTGACTAGCTTCCATAGCTTGTTCCCGTCTTTGTCCAGGTTTAGGCTTTCCGTTTTATTTTTCCAGCTTTCTCTTGCTGTTTGCTTGAGAGTGTATTTGTATTTCGCCGTGGCGGCTTTGAGGGCGATGTTTGCCTCCATGGATTGTTCTCGCTCTGCCATGTTCCAAGCATTTGTTACTGCATCTTCCGCTTTCTGCAACTCACCATTCCAGTAGGGCTTATAGTTTTTCCTAGCTCCTCTTGGGATGGTTTCAGTGGCGGCTTGCATTATTGCCTTGCTTAGGCTTTCCACCATGGGCTTCATTTACTGCTGTTCAAAATTCCTACGCCTTGTTCATGTGTCTCTCCTCTTAAATGTCTCAACGTCTATTGGTCCTTCTTCTTCGTGTATCAGCTCCTGCAAGTCTTGGCTCTGCGACACCAAATATATCAAGCTGTATAGCACTGGGTTTTGCTACATTAAATTAAATTCACCTCTAAAAACGCATATATTTTGAGAACTTGACAAGAGACCCTCAAACCAACCAGAATCTACTAACGAACTACAAAATAGAAAGATGAAAATATAAGAATATTGTGACGCAATTTGGATTGGTAAAAGACACGACAAATGGAGTTTGTGTAACATATTTCTGACCCAATATCTAGCTAAGATAGGTAGTGCACAATTATTTTGGTCTTCAACGAAAAAGAGAGAGTGCCAATTGTTACCATTGCATCGTTCGATCTTTGAAGATCTACATCACCACAAGTATTTTTCATCCGTCAACTAGACAAATTGTGTGATGTTACGCCGAGCAGTTTAGGACAGGTAGAATAAAGTTAAAAGCAGCATAAGTATCTAGAGGTGTCCGGGTACTGACGAAGAGAAAGAATTGTGAAACATTTAGCGATACCAACATATGTGCTTTTCCCCCAAACGTATCAATGCTAGGAGTAGGCATGGGGAAGTCTTAGGGCAGTGTGAGAGCTACGTGTATAAATGAGATATACAGCGCAAAGGAAAAAGAGAGTGTGAAGAAGTAAATAATAGTATGTTTTAGCTTTTGTTTCCATATCAATCTGTGTTTCTGTTATGAACAGTTATTGTAAGTGTGCTACGGTTGTGTAGAAGGATAGATCGTGAAGTGTGTTATAAAATAGCAGGTGTAGAAGTGATCGAGGATTCAACAGACAGCGTGTATCTCTGTTACATCATTAATAGTGTCAGTAAACAGAACAATAACAGTGTGTTAGTAACAGGTGGTTGAATCAAAATACAGAATGGGACAGTGAGTTAGACACAAGTGTTACAGAGTTTTCCCCTCGGTTATTTGGTTATTTATATAGGGGGATATGGGCCATTTGGCTAAATGTCTTATAGTGGTATTTGTTAGTGTCTGTGAGATGTTGTTCAGTTCCGTACAAAGTGTTCCATTTATCTCGTCTCGGATCAAGAAGTTCATTCCAAACACGGGCAAGCGCCGGATATTCACTAAGTTGGTGCTCAACGACTTCAAAGAGATGTGTGCGCAGCCGGCAGGTCCCCGGCCCCCCTCCCCTCAACCTTGAGTATGTTCTGGTTGGATTCTGTTCTAGAGACTGTTGAGTTGTTTGTGTTGAGTGAGAAGTCGGAAAATGTTGCTTTGATCTCTACTTTTAAGGATATTGATGTTGTCTTTGGGATTTGGGATGTCCATATGTTTGTAGATTTCTCTCGTAATAGTTCCCCATTTAGCCAAGTCTTTTCGTTTGCAGTCTACAGTAGTTTTTTTGGCTGTCGATAAGGTTGTTGGTGTGAATTGTTGTTCTTGACTTCTTAGCCAGTCTGTCTGCCTTGTCATTGCCAGGTGTATTTGAGTGACCAGAGATCCATTGTTTACCTATTCTGACATCATGGGATGTGATAAGTTTGTTGACATCTAAGGGTATTTGGGTAAGGTCTGGCTTACAATTAGGACCATTTTTCAGAGCATGAAGGGCAGATAACGAGTCTGTAAATATTACAATGTTTTGGGCTTTTGGTGGGAATGGATCAAATACAGTCCTCAAGTGATACAAAGCTACTTCTAGTTCTGTTATATCTTCATCAAGGCTGGACAAAATTACCTCACAGGCTTCAAATAGTTCATCAGATAGTCTGTCCGGATATTCTATGTAGACTTCACATACCGCTTTTGAAAGTGGTCTTAAAAGCAGACCCATCAGTGTAGCCATGTATCCATTCTTCTAGTAAAGTAAAGTAACCCATAGCATTATTGCCGTAGGGGTGTGAGGTGTTAGCGATCTCACATTTCAAAGGCTCGGCTATATGAGGACGGTAGCCATCTCCTCTACCTCGCCGCTTTTACTTCCCGGACTGAACCGGTACTCATTTAAGGCTGGGTCGACCCGGGAGCCGTTGCGGTCTGAAAAAACATTTCCGCCTCAACTGGGGAATGAACTCAGGACCACTCAGATGCGAAGCAAGCCAGCGCGCTAACCACTGCGCTACGCGGCCCATTCTTCTGGGTAGGGGTAAATAGTTAACTATAATGCTCTCATAAGACTAACTGGATTAGAACTTCTTGTTGTATTATCTGTACGTTTTGTTAGAATTTCTTGCATTTTTAGACATGTATGTGGTGGTAAAGTTATTGTTACTCTCTGTGTTTCTTGTCTTTTACCTGAGAGGTGATGCATGTCTTTAATCTCATTAACATAGGGGAGGACTGCCTATTCTTTTATTCTGTCTTTGTTGCAATTTTTCTTCTACAAATGTTTATTGGAGTGGTCTTTGGTCAACCTTTTGCTCCTGTCATAACATCCCATGGCAGCCACGTCTCTCCGTTTATCAAGGGGTTATACATTCAAATAAATTGTACATGCAGCCAGTGCGAACACCTCATTGCTCTACTAAAAAGAAGCAGGGCATTGATCTACACTCTGTCTAGGGACTCTACATTAGTCCGTGCAGATATTGTAAGGATTACACTGCTGTATTTTAAAGCAAATCGTACATATCAAAAATACAAGGCCTTTTAGAGTGTCCTTGTCTGATCCCCAAGTTGTGCCAGCGAGCCTCTTCAATAAATGTAGCCTAGTGAACGCTTTATTTTTAACATTTCGAACATATTTCTTGAGGCTGAGCTGTCGGTCGAGAGTGACTCCAAGATATGTAGGCTCTTTTTCTCTGGGCAATTTCTCTTTGTTGAATCTCAGACTGATATTTTACTTGGCTACTTTGTAGTTCTTGGTAAAGATAGTGTAAGCGGTCTTGTCACAGTTTCTCTTCAGTTTTCACATTTTTCAAGGGGTCGATGTAGGGTCTCGGCACAATGTCCCGCCTACATCAAATGTATGATGATGTGAATCTACAGCCTCTCACATCCAGGGTGCAGTGATCGCCGCGGAAGCTGCTGTCCGGTGAACAGCAAGCCTCTGGCATAGGGCATCTCCTGCACAGGAGTGTCCATAGCAACACCTTCTCGTGGGTGGCCCTGTTGTTTACTTAGTTTGCTATGGGGGCGACTGAGTAAACCAGGCGGGAAGCAGTTTGGGGACCCTTAAGGTAAAAACGTAGTAGCGAGTGGAATATGCTCTGACTGTTGCCAACCCAAACTCCACCCACGGGTTAAATGATCTTCTCATCTGTCGTCTGTCTTTCTACACAACTTTTCTTTGTCCAACCTACGAGACCTCTACCAAGGATCCAATAATCGTAGAGGCACCCAGAGAGGACCCGGGCCTAGCCCAACATCCATGCTGCAGCGAGAGCATCTGGTGATCTGACATTGCACTACTGTCGGACTAAGCTCTGACTATAAGGGTGGAGAGGTGGCGCGGAGCCATTGGATCTCATTTCATTGGAAAGTAAGAGCTGTCGTGGCGTGGGAGGGTGTGGGGGAGATCGTGAAGGCATAGTGGTCAAGATGGGACACAGCCACGGAAAAAAGGCCTAAATACAGAATAAAGAAGTGTGATCTACAATGAGAGCACACGTAGCGAGCGGGAAATGCACTCTGTGAACCCCATCTGACACCCCACCTCACCCCCATCGATGCAGCAAACCTCCAAATGACCAAGCAAGGAAATGGCATAGCCAAATGCATCTATCGCTCATGGAAAAAGGCGCACCTAGCGTACTCTTTGGGAGGTAGAAAACTGCAGCAAAACAAAAAATACTCCAATACCAGAAAACAATAAATATTGTTCAAACGAGCTCGGGCGTCGCATCGGTTACCAAGGCCCGCTCAACATACTACAGATTACCATTGCCGGATTACAAAACAAGACAACTGAGCAGACCAAAACACTACAAGACCATCAAATTCACACAGCTCAACTCCAGGAAACAATACCGCCACAAAGACAAATTAACATCACCGGCGATACACAGTATAAGTGCGAATGCAACAAGTGCCAAGGCATGATACACAAGACATTGTAACAAACAATCCTGTGGATGATATTGACCATCAAACAATAAAGTTATGGAGCAAAGATAACATAAAATATATACTACATAACTTTTATTGTTCTCCAACGTCCAAAACGTGTCTACCTGAATTTGAGCCTTCGTCAAATAAAACAGCGTTGTAGGAGATTTCAATGCCCATATACCAAATCTTGGATACCGTCAGTTTAATAATAGAGGCGTGAATATTGAAGAGCTGTGTAATGGTACTAATCTTACACTGCTCCAGAGTCTGCCAACTCTTTTGCACAAAGTACACGGTACAACCAGCTGGCCCTATCTGACACTTGTATCGGCTGACTTGGTAGATAACACTACCACTAAAGTCCTGTACGATGTTTGAAGCAATCATCGTCCTATCCTAACAATTATTGAAACACTGCAGAGAGATAGGATGGTTTGGAGAAAACCATCATGGAGTTTCAGAAAGGCTAACTGGGACCGTTATGGCCGGGAAACTGATGTTAAGTTTAGCCAAATAAGTAAAAATGATGACATCAATACAACTTTCAAACATGTATGTGCCACCATCTCAACAGATCCAAGGAAATGCATCCAACAGGGGACGTACAGAAAATATAAACCGTACTGTAGCCCAGAGCTGGAGGCAGCCGCCAAAGAGAGGAGAGAGGCCAGGAAGAAGGTCGAAGAATCTCAAATACCCTAAATAAAGAAGAGTATAATAGATGGACAGCAAAAGTATCACTAAACATAACAAGCGGGAGACTTGGACAAAGAAATTGTACCAAACTGGATCTAAAAAGAGAAGGGAGCAAGGCGTGTAGATTACTGAGTAACCTTGAAAAGAACAAGAGAAAGTCAAACCAAACACCTCTGGCCGGAGAATCTGGGGACGAAATAGTATCAAACACCAAGAAAGGTGAGATCTTTAACAAATTTTACGCTAGGGTAAATAAAGCGCAACCAAGAAAACTGCTAGATAAAGCACTTTTAAATGATTCCTTTAACATCGACTCCACCAATATAGTTACCTTTAAAAATCACTCCACTTCACAAGAACTAAGCATTTCGGTGAGGAAACTGACAAAAAATAAAGCACCAGAATCAGAAAAGGTTAAAATTGAGATTATAAGTAAATTAGTACCAATGGCGAAAGAGGTACTTTCATGGTTTATCAACAGAACATGGGACGAAGAACAGTTGCCATCAATATCGCTACCAGCAACTATCAAACCCATACTGAAGAATGAGAGACAACCAGGAACACCTGGAAGCTATAGACCTGGTTCGCTCACCTCATGTTTATGTAAAGTGGTTGAAAGAATGGTAAACAACATACTATATTGGTGGCTGGAAAGCAAAAACCTCCTTGATAGAAACCAGGCAGGGTTCAATCATGGACACCAAACGGATGATCCCCTCTCTACGTTTACACAGCATGTGATGGATGGATTCCACGATGGAAAAAGCACACTAACAGTATTTATTGATCTACAGCAGGCATATGACAGAATATTGTTTGAATGGCCTTTTGATAAAAATGAGGAAAATGGGAATAGAAGGAAAGATAATCAAATGGATACAGGCCTTCATGGCCAACAGCACCATAAAAACCAAATTTGCAGGTGCAATATCAAATAAAAGAACGTAAGAGGAAGGACTGCCAAAGGGCTCTCCTCTAAGCTGCACCCTTTTCCTTATCTATATAAATAACCTCACTAAACATCTGAACGTGTCAAAAGCATTGTTCGATGATGATCTCGCCATTTAGGAAACGCACCTCAACAATAACAATAAATTCTCAATCAGAGGATACCAGACCTTCCGTCTCGATAGAGAAGGTCACAAAGGAGGGGTCCTGATACTGACCCGAAACTGCATACCGAGTAGCGCGGTATCTGTCAATCACACCGGACAAGCAGAAATTGTAGGAGTTGACATAATGGCTCAAGAGACGAAGCTCCGCATTTTCAATCTGTACGGACCACCAAATAAAGACCTATCGCTCTCGAGTATGGACGTCAAAGACTCCAACTGCATAGTAGTTGGAGACTTCAACAGCCACTCGGAGAAATAGAGATACTCGGACACAGACAGCAGAGGTGACGAAGTGGAAGATTGGGAGATAGACACAAATCTCTCCCTAATCAATATGCTGGAGGATAGCCCTAGTTTCTATTCTAGAACATGGCATACCACCTCGACTCCAGATTTGGCCTTCTCCACACAGGACATACACCATAAAATAGACCGCCAGGTGCTAAACCAACTGGCAGGTAGCGACCACAGGTCGATCACGCTAGACATTGATATGGAAGTAGGCCCACAGGAAACAAAACCGCTCCCACGTTGGAATTTCAAACGAGCCGACTGGGACAGATTTGCAATCCTAACTGATTGGCTGTGTGAAAGCATCAACACACGAAACAACTAAATTAAGCCCATGGTGGAAAGCCTAAGCAAGGCAATAATGCAAGCCGCCCCTGAAAACATCCCAAGAGGGACTAGGAAAAACTATAAGCCCTATTGGAATGATGAGTTGCAGAAAGCGGAAGATGCAGTCACAAATGCTAGGAACATGGCAGAGCGAGAACAATCTATGGAAGCAAATATCGCCCTCAAAGCCGCCACAGCGAAATACAAATACACTCTAAACGAAACAGCAAGAGAGAGCTGGAAAAACAAATACAGGCCTTTCCGCCTACTGAGCTGTGTCGGCAAACTGATGGAACGTATGATAAACACCAGACTGATGTGGCATCTGGAAGAAAAACGAATACTAATTCCACAGCAAGCCGGCTTTAGACAGCACATATCCACTGAGGACCAGGTCATCCTCATAGTCCAGGAAATAGAAGATGCCTACCAGGCACAGAAACACACAGTAGCGGTTTGGGTGGACCTGGAACAGGCATTTGACAAAGTCTGGAAAGACGGACAGAGTCAAGCTAAGGAGAAGTGAAGTTTGTGGGAGAATGTACAAGGGGATCAACCACTACCTCAAACAAAGAACGGCTAGAGTCCAAGTACAAGGGCAGATGAGCAAAAAGGTGACACTTGAGCAGGGAGTACCCCAAGGGGGAGTACTGTCACCCACACACTTTCTGGTGTATATAAACGACATTACAGAGAATATACCAAGAAGAGTCATAAGCTCAATGTTTGCAGACGATCTGGCTATGTGGACCTCTGAAAAGAATCTCACCATAGCAATAAATCGGATGCAGCAGGCCCTAACATCGCTGGAAGAGTGGGCGAACTCATGGCTGATCAAAATAAACGAGGAGAAAACAACATGTTCAATATTCTCGCTTTCAATCAAACCCCAAAACACCAAATTAAGTCTAAATGGCAAATTCCTGCAACCAAACGACAACCCAAACTATCTGGGAGTCACATTTGATCGGCACATGACATGGAAAAGTCAGATCGAGATAAACCGAATGAGAGCCAGATAAAGAATGGCAATCATGAGGAAACTTACTGGCACAAGCTGGGAAGCAGACGAAAGCATACTAAAGAAACTGTACACTGGAAGAGTGAGACCAGTTCTCGAGTATGGCATTGCAGCATGGACAACAGCAGCAAAGGCGAACTTCGATAAAGTTAGCAAACTTCAAAACCCAGCCATGAGAGTTATAACAGGAGGCATGAAGTCAACGCCAATTGTAGAACTTGAAAAGATT
Source organism: Ariolimax columbianus (assembly GCA_036924085.1). Lineage (NCBI taxonomy): Eukaryota > Metazoa > Mollusca > Gastropoda > Stylommatophora > Arionidae > Ariolimax > Ariolimax columbianus. The sequence continues at coordinate 148,762,287 of JAVGWX010000002.1, read as the reverse complement.
ACAAAACTGCAATCCATGACCGATAGAAGAGACTGCAGAGCACAGCTGCAGTCAGAGAAACTCCGAAGACTGACTGACCATCCAATGCACCAGAGACTAAACAATTTGGGAAACTAAAGCGGAGAAACTTTGCAGAAATAGCCAAAGCAAAGATGCACGAAGATCCCATAAATGCACTAACAACACCAAAGCCCATCACTACTGTACGAAAACCTACCTGGAGGCAGGATATATTTCCAGAGGTGGTAGAAAATATACCAGGTATTGGAAACAAAAACTGCCAGACTGAAAAAGAAAGGAGAGATACTACCCTAAGCTTCATATCGAAAAGCTACCCAAGTATGGACTGGACCCATGCATACACTGACGGTTCTGTAACAAACAACACACAGAACGGAGGGGCAGGAGCATTCCTGAACCTACCAAATGGCAAACAAATAACACTGTCATTCGCTACTGGTAAGTACACAAGCAATTTCAGAGCGGAGGCAGAGGCACTGAGGGCGGCAGTGGAAGAAATGGTGACACAATGAAAATGAAAGCCATATAGTCCTGCTTACAGATACTCTGGCCGTAGTCACAGCGCCAAAAAGCCAGAAAAACACTGAGCTTAATGACTTAAGAGCAGCACTCTGCAAACTGTGCCAGCAGTCCGCACCAAAAAGGGTAGTGGTACAGTGGGTCCCATCACACTGCAACATCCAAGGCAACGAGGAGGCAGACAGACTGGCAAAAGAAGGTGCAAGACTACCACAAACAGATACTAGTATGACGTACGAAGAGTCAAAACGGCTTATCAAAGCCAGATACATGACCAAATGGGAAACCGAACATACTGGTTACACCAAAAACGATGCCTATTACCAGTTGAACCGAAGAGAGCAGGTCGTTGTCTTCAGACTTCGCACTGGCCACAATAGACTGAGGTACCACCTATTCAACAAATTGAAGATAGGTGGTACCGACGAATGCCCGTGCGGTACTGGTAAAATGACCGCTGAACATTTGCTGCAGAACTGCCCGACATACGAGGATCAGAGAGAGCAGATGTGGCCATCACAAGTGGAACTGCAAGACAAGCTCTATGGCAGTGTCGACAGCCTCAAGATGACCGCTGCTTTTTTCGAAAAAATAATGGTTACTGTCTGACTGCGTACGACGAAGAAGAAGAAGAAGAAGATCTCGCCATTTGGACCACCGAAAAATATCCTATTTTAGCAAAAGCCACAATCAATAAAGCGCTACTAACAATTTCAGTATACTGCGAACTGTGAAAACTAAAGATAAATACACAAAAAAACCATATACACCATCTTCTAACGCAGTCAAAAAGAAGCAAAGAGATCCATTAACATCAAAATGAATGTGGAATTACTAGTAACAGGATAAACCAGTTTATCTAGGAGTAACACTCTACAGACAGTTCAAATTTGGCAGCCACATCTGCAACGTCAGAAGTAAAGCGACCAAGCGTTTGAACTTAATCAAAAGACTTGCTAGTACAAATGTGGGAGCTGATAAACAAACTCATCGGCAACTATACCTTGGTTGTGTACGACGGGCGAGGGACTACAGCATACCCATACAAACGACTGTGAGTACAAATAACATCTCATCTATTGACAGGGTGCAAGAAACAAGCTCACAGACTAATGTGTGGGAGGGGTGGGGGGGGGGGGAATGATATCAACACCTACAGCGCGTGCAAGATAGACGTCAATATAGAACAGCTAGATATCAGGAAAAAGGGCCACTGATTGGAAGGGAAGAGAGAAAATGACCATCCAAATAGGGTACAAATGGACACTTAGAATCAAAAGAGAAGACTGAATCAATTGCCCCCATTGGATGTAGTAGAAGAGGAAAACCATATTCACCATCTGTCAGAGGAGAGAGAAATGGAAAATAGGTTTTTTGGACCAACCCCTTGGGAAAATCTTTGCCTGCCAGTCATAAAAACACACCGGACAGAAAAGGCAGCCCCCAATGAGACTACACCTAATATCATGAAGACATATGCCGTGGAGACAGTATCTAGCTACCCAAAATCGGCAGTCCTGGTCTATATGGATGGATCAGCATTCAAATCTATCTTTTTGCAAGGTATGGTATCCATATGAAATACACGGATGGGTCCAGATACGAGTTTTGTGATTCATGCGACGAAAACCGTTCAAACTATGAAGCGGATGAACAATCAGCAGTTGAAAATTTGCAACAACAGTTTGACTTGGGCAAATTGTTGCCGATGGATTGGGTAATTTTTAGTGACTCCTAGTCGGTTCTTGAGGCGCTGAAGAACACCCCATACAAAGAAAATGAGATATTCTTGGTGGGGAGGGCAACTAACAAATATCACCTTGCAATGGATCTCTGGATAAAGTGGGCTACTAGGGAACGCGATGGCCGACAGATTGACAAAAACAGGAGTCTCGAAACAAGAATTGGATAGACCCTGCAATAACCACACAATAAAACAAATTATTAAGAATAATACTCGGTAAATCTGGATGAACAGGTGGGCGATGGGAACAACAGGTCGCAGTGTATTTAACAAAATATCACGGCAAAAATGTAACGATGACAAATCAACTACACAGAAGAGATCGACGTCTCATTTTTCAGTTCCGAACAGGACATATCAGAGTCAATAGTCACTTAAACAGCTTCAATCCCTTGCGCAGACATTGCTCTCATCCTGATGAAATAGTTCGACATCTACTCATTGGGTGCAAGGCGCTTGCGGATACGAGGAAAAGATTCTTACAAGCACTGCCGACAATTACCAACACACTGTACAGAGCAGTGACACAACTGAAGAAAACCCGTATATATATTAGAATGGCATTGGGCTGGCAAGAGCAGGCTTGTTCATCAGCTATGGGATAACAACAACAACATCAACAACCACATTTATAATCATGCGGTCTTTTCAGGTCTCCATTTAGTCTTTCGCGGCTTTGCTATATTGTCAGATTATGAGCTGCTTGATTTCTTTTAGCTTTGATGAGCTTGGCCAGGTCATTGATGTAGATGAGAAAAAAAGTGCAGCCCAAAGGAATTCCTGTGGTAAGTTGTTCTCTAAAACGTCTTAAGAAAAGACTGCCTTGTTTATACGTTACAACATTACAAAAGATTAAGTATACAACAAAGATAGCCGTCATAGGCTCTGGAAACAAAGTGTATGAATCAGAGAGTTTCTGTGTGCAGAAATCGCTGTTGTGATTATTTGTTTGTTCTTGCTTAGATGTTTGCCTCACTAGTTTCTACTGGCGGAGGCGCGCCATTTTCCACCCCAGACCGTAGTCCATTGGGCGATATCAGGACGCCTAAACCATTGCTTGGATGCATGTGTGCGTCTGTATGTACCTACGCTAGGTTTGTGCCTCCTCAGAAGCTAGCCCAACCAAAGTGCAATGGAAGGGCCCCACCATGAGGGTGCGTGTAAAAGTTGTGCAAGGGTGTAGGACTGTAGGACAGAGTCAAATGAAACAGAGTGAGGTGAGAGGGGAGAGAAGGGGAAGAGTGGCCCCCAGGGTGACTGATGTTGTGATTATACTAATTATAAGCTATATTATATGTGTTGGAATAAGTGTGTCTTAGTGGTTTAACAAATCATTGTTGTGAAGCATAAGAACCTAGAACTCCACCACATACACACGCACGCGCGCGCGCACGCACGCACGCACGCACGCACGTACAAACACACACACACACATATATATATATACATATATATATATATATATTTATATAATTACTTGGAGTTCGTTACAAAGATCAAATGTAGAACTCCGCCATAACAACAAACACAACAACAATAACAAAACAAAAAACAACTCATCTGTAAACAGGACTATATGGCTTTCATTTCTTTGGCCTGTCAACATTACTTCTACTGCAACTCTCAGTGCCTCTGCCTCCGCTCTGATATTGCTTGAGTATTTTCCAGTTGCCACTGACAGTGTTATTTTTCTACCATTTGGTAGGCTCAGGAACACCCCTGCCCCTCCGTTCTGTGTTGTGTTTGTTACAGAACCGTCGGTGTATGCATGGGTACAGTCCATGTTTGGGTAGTTTTTCGTTATGTACCTCAGGGTTATGTCTCTTCTTTCTTTTTCAGTCTGGCTGTTCTTGTTTCCAATACCTGGTATATTTTCCACCACCTCTGGAAATATATGCTGCTTCCAGGTAGGTTTGCGTACAGTAGGGATGGGCTTTGGTGTTGTTAATGTGTTCATAGGGTCTTCGCTCATCTTTGCTTTGGCTATTTCTGCAAAGTTTCTCCGCTTTAGTTTCCAATTTCTAAAATTGTTTAGTCTCTGATGCATTGGATGGTCTGTCAGTCTTCTGAGTTTCTCTACTTACTGCTGGTCTCTGCAGTCTCTTCTGTCGGCCATGGATTGCAGTTTTGTAATCTTTTCAAGTTCTACAATTGGCGTTGACTTCATGCCTCCTGTTATCTCTCTCATGGCTTGGTTTTGAAGTTTGCTAATTTTATCGAAGTTCGCCTTTGCTACTGTTGCCCATGCCGCAATGCCATACTCGAGAACTGGTCTCATTCTTTCAGTGTACAGTTTCTTTAGTATACTTTCGTCTGCTTCCCAGCTTGTGCCAGCAAGTTTCCTCATGATTGCCATTCTTTGTCTGGCTCTCATTCGGTTTCTCTCGATCTGACTTTTCCATGTCATGCGCCGATCAAATGTGACTCCCAGGTAGTTTGGGTTACGTTTGGCAGCAGATATTTGCCGCTAAGACTTATTTTGGTGTTCTGGGGTTTGTTTGAAAGCGAGAATATCGTACATGTTGTTTTCTCCTCATTTATTTTGACCAGCCATGAGTTCGCCCACTCCTCCAACGATGTTAGGGCCTGCTGCATCCGATTGCTTGCTATGGTGAGATTTTGTTCAGAGGGCCATATAGCCAGATCGTCTGCAAACATGGAGCTGTAAACGCTTGGTATATTCTCTGTGATGTTGTTTATATACACCAGGAAAAGTGTGGGTGACAGTACTGCCCCTTTGGGTACTCCCTGTTCAAGTGTCACCTTTTTGCTCATCTGCCCTTGTACTTGAACTCTGGCTGTTCTGTTTTCGAGGTAGTGGCTGATCCATCTGTTCATTTTCCCACAATCTTCGCTTCTTCGAAGCTTGACTTTAAGTCCCTCTTTCCATACCTTGTCAAATGCCTTCTCTAAATCAACCCAGACCGCTACTGTGTGTTTTTATCCTGGTAAGCATCCTCTATGGCCCAACGGCTATGAGAGTGATCTGGTCCTCGGTGGATCTGTGCTGTCTAAAGCCTGCTTGCTGTGAAATTAGTATTTGTTTTTCTTCCAGATGCCACATCAGTCTGGCGTTTATCATACGCTCCATCAGTTTCCCTACACAGCTCAGTAGACTGATAGGCTTGTATCCATTTGGATCTGTTCTATCTGTTTCTTTCTTTGGTACTGGTACAAGTACAGCATCTTTCCATGCCTGCGATACAATTCCCCTTTTCCAGCTTTGGTTCAGGACTGATAGTAGCTTCCTCTTTGCTATTTGGCCCAACCCCATCAGCATTTCGTTTGTTACCCCTTCTTTTCGGGGTGATTTCTTTTCTTTAAAGTTCTCATGGCCTCTTCCATTTCATTCATTGTTAGTTTTGCCATGATGTGCTCCTCTGGTGCCATATTGATGTTGCCGTAACTCTTTTGGTCTTCATTAATGTCTGTATGGCTATCTGTAGGGACATCAATGTGGTTTGCTCTGGCATAATGTTCTATAAAGGCGTTTGCTGCTTTATTTCAAGTAAGCATGTTGTCGCCCTGCTTGATGGTAATTTGTTTATTTGATGGAGTTTCGTCGTTCATTGCTCTGACTAACTTTCATAGTTTGTTCCCTTCTTTATCTAAATTGAGGCTTTCTGTTTTGTTTTTCCAGCTGTCTCTTGTTATTTGGTTTAGTGTTCTTTTGTATTTCGCCGTGCTGGCTTTGAGGGCGATATTTTCCTCCATAGATTGTTCTCTGTCTGCCATGTTCCCAGCATTTGAGACTTCGTCTTCCTCTTTCTGCAATTCATCTTTCCAATTTGGCTTGTAGTTTTCCCTTGCCCCTCTTGGGATGGTTTTGGTGGCTGTTTGCATTATTGCTTTGCTTAGGCTTTCCACCATGGGTTTCATATTGTTATTCCGTGTGTTGATGGTTTCACACAGCCCATCTGTCAGGATTGCAAATCTGTCCCAGTCGGCTCGTTTATAGTTCCAACGTGGGAGCGGTTTTGTTTCCTGTGGGTCTACTTCCATATCAACTTCTAGCCTAATTGGCCTGTGGTCGCTACCAGCCAATTGATTGAGCACCTGGCGGTCTATTTTGTGGTGAATATCCACCGTGGAAAAGGCGAAGTCTGGATTAGAGGTGGTATGCCATGTTCTAGAATAGAAGCTTGGGCTGTCCTCTGGCCTATTGATAAGATAGAGATTTGTGTCTATTTCCCAGTCTTCCACTTCATCACCTCTGTTGTCTGTGTCCGAATATCCCCATCTCTCCGAGTGGCTGTTGAAGTCTCCAGCTACTATGCAGCTGGAGTCCTTGATTTCCATACTCGAGAGTGAGAGGTCTTTGTTGGGTGGGCCATACAGGTTGAAGATGCGGATCTTCGTTTCTTGTGTCATTATGTCGACTCCTACAATTTCTGCTTGTCTGGTGTGATTGACAGCTACCGCGCTATTGGGTATGCAGTTACATGTCAGTATCAGAACCCTTCCTTTGTAACCTTCTCTATCCAGACGGAAGGTCTGGTATCCTCTGATTGAGAATTTACGGTTGTTGTTAAGGTGCGTTTCTTGGATACATGCCACGTCAGTTTTACCTGCATGCAGGTGCTGTGTTAGGGAAAGCTTTTTTGTTAATGACTCCCTCCGCATTCCACTGTAGTATTCTGAGGGTCTTGGGTTTTTGGTCAATAGTTTTTGCCCCATCACATTGTGCCTTGACTCCACAGCACATGGGTGGGTGACCACCAGTAGCATTGGGTGGGCCCCTTCGAGGCGTGGGGCCCGGCACTCTCGCTGCTGGCGGGACTCCACAAGATGAGCACCACACATTTTTCTATTAGGTTGTACCGTCATCATACAGCGATATACGTTGCACTGTTTCGTTAAGCCTGTGGCCCAGTGCATCCGATTTCAATAGGCGTTTCTGTAGGAATGCCCTCCTTAGCCTTTGGCTGTCCCCAGCCTATCTGCAAGGCAGCAGTTGTTTGTGATCAGAGTTGTCTCTCTTAGGGAAGTTGTTTTGCAGGACTAACGAGTCTTCACTAATCGTTTCTACAGGGTGTAGTGATGATATAATATGATATATGATATGATGGACTATGTACTACTTTGTAGTATCCCGGAAGAGAGACAGTCCAGTGTGTCTGTGTCCCAGGATCGTCACGTCCTGCCAGAAACGTAGCATGTGCATGTGAGTGGGGTATCTCCTTGCTCTCTTTATTCTCTCGGCTCATCTGCAGTGATGGTACGCCAGCATTCCTTGCCACCTGGGAGGTTGTCACAATAGGGCAGAGGTGCAATGTCCGCTGGCCTGCATCTCTTTTGTGTCCATTGGGATGACTGATAGCAGACAGAAGTAAAGAGCGAGGCAGAGGTGCATTTAACCAGGGGACAAGCCTGGTCATGGCACGGAGATGTTGATCGCCTGGTGTGTGGCCATATCTCATGATCAAGGGCTGAGTCTCAACAGTTTGCAGTGAGGTGGCTGCTTTACTGCTTACGACACCCCGACCCAGAACTAAGTGTTCTACTAGTGGTTTGACACCTCAACGCCGTATGGGGTGAATATCGAGCAGCTCCCCGCCCGCTTTGATCGGCAGGACGGCAGAGACCTCTTTCTGCGGTACGACCGGGTCGGGCTGAGACGGGAGCCCCAGGTCCCAACCATTTCGTTGCCTCCCGTTGCAGTGGTGCTGAGATTCATGGCGGGATTCCGGCTTAGAGGCGTTCGGCCGAAATCCCTCAGATGGTAGTCTCGCACCATTAGCTTATCAGCCAGGCACGTGGACCAAGTGTCTGAGATCTGCGATTCCTCTCGGATTGAGCAGGATTACCATAGCAACGCCCTAATTGTAGGGTAAAACTGACCTGTCTTCCGAGGGTCTAATAACAGCACCCGTTCACTATTAGACCCATCGAATCAAGAGAGAGCTAATTGTCAGTCAATAACCAAGTGTCTGAAACCAGCGATTCCTCTCGGATTGAGCAGGATTACCATAGCAACGCCCTGTCATTTATAGGGTAAACTGACCTGTCTTCCGAGGGTCTAATTCCAGAAAACGTTCCCTATTAGACCCAACGAAAATGCTCTCGGCCTGTCAGTCATTACAGTGTTTGCGTGTTGAGTCAAATTAAGCCGCAGGCTCCACTCCTAGTGGTGCCCTTCCGTCAATTCCTTTAACGGAATTACCTCGGCTGCTGGTACCAGACTTGCCCTCCAATAGATCCTCGTTAAAGGGTTTAAAGTGTACTCATTCCAATTAGGGGGCCTCGAAAGAGTCCCGTATTGTTATTTTACGGCACTACCTCCCCGTACCGGGAGTGGGTAAGTTGAGCGCCTGTTGCCTTCCTTGGATGTGATAGCCGTTTCTCATGCTCCCTCTCCGGAATCGAACGCTGATTCCCCGTTACCCGTACAAACATGGTAGGCATGTCACGTACCATCGACATTTGATAGGGCAGACATTTGAAAGATGCGTCGCCGGCACACGAGGCCATGCGATCAGCACAAAGTTATCCAGAGTCACCAGTGGGGACGCCGCAACCCCGCGAGGGGAAACGGCGATTAGTTTTGAACTAACTAAAGCGCTCTTTCCGCGAGGGTCGGAGCTTGGCGAGCATGTATTAGCTCTAGAATTGCCACATTTATCCAAGTAGGATCGTGTCATCTAAGGAACCTCGACTGATTTAATGAGCCATTCGCGGTTTCACCGTGAGACAGTGTGAACTTAGACATGCACGGCTTAACCTTTGAGACAAGCATATGACTACTGGCAGGATCAACCAGATATCTGTCGGAGACGGACGAACCACACACACCGGTCGGCGATGGATGGATGTGTAAAAAAAGCCTCACCAGGACGGCCGCAGGGACCGACTGACAGACGGACGGTTGTTCCGTCCCTCAATCGTCTACCTAGGACCGCCTGGCAGGGGCCCGTACACACACCAACCGACCTACCGGGCTCGCTCGGGGAGGGATGGCAGGGCTCTATGCAGAACGGATCCCAACGGCCCAGGCGATGTTTTTCACTCGGACTGGAGACGATTTTTGCATGCCGGCCTGCCATTTTCCGACCGGTTGGTTGGGCGAGGACAGGGCCTTTAGACACGATTGATGCTTTCCATTTGCCGGTCACAAGCTCATTGCGAGAGAAGGACCACAAGGGAGACGAACTGTCGACATTGGCTATACGCGCTAGCCTTCGACGAACCACACGGACTAACAAAGCTTCTCAATACGGACTACAGTAACGCACCCTTACCAGCGGTACGACTCCCCCAAATTGGTCCTGCTACAGTGCCGGGAAGAGGCGGGCGAGCTGGTTAGGCAAGCCCGCGCTCTCGCTCCGCCTGGCGGGATGAGATCGCTGTACGAACACTGGATGCGAGTCAATCGTGCCACCGAGAGACTAGCCCCAGATGAACATTCTGATCAAGAATTCCTGGGTGCCAGGGTTAGGAGACGGTCGGAGTTCGATTTTGAGCTGCGACTGTCGGTCCATGATGTCAATATTTTCCGGAGATCCCTGGGTTCATCGCTGGAGCTATGTTGGTTGTGCTTTGTACAATGCTCTCGACAGATGGGGCACCAGGATCAGGAGGGACATTTTGATCAAGAATTCCTTGCATGTCAGTGTTAGGAGAGATATTCTTATCAAGAATTCTCCTCACGTCAGGCCCAGGAGGGACATTATCTCAAGAATTCCCTGCATATCAGGATCAGAAGGGACATTCTGGTCATGAATTCTCTGCATGTAAGAGTCAAGAGGGATATTCTGATCAAGAATTCTCCTTACGTCTAATAAGTGTTTATTCCAGCCATTATTTATGTGTAAAGTTTTCATGAATTAAAAAAAGTATGGCAATAACTTCCTGACGCTCAGCTATTGTTATCTTGAGATAATGATGACTGACCCGAAATATATTATTGGCTTGCACGACTTAATTCAATTATGGTTTTTTTCTTCTTCTTCTTCTTTTTCTTCATCTTTTTCTTCTACTTCTTCGGCGTTCGTCCTAAAGTAGACTTTATGACGTTCTGTCGCAGTTTACAATGAGGTGGCGATTTCGTATTTGAGCTTGACATCCCAAGTGATCTTTATGTATGACCAGGACAAGGATAGCACCACTGCCCCACAGAAAGCATGTCGCAATAGGCGACTGCATTACTGTGTCACAGGACATAACACCGGCCATGATTAGGTGGTTCGTTTAGAGCAGCATGTCATAAGAGGCGACTAACTGTGTGACGGGGTATAACGCTGGATATGGTTAGGTGGTTTGTTAAGAGCAGTATAGATGGTGCCTAACAGGCTGCGGGACTACTTTGCTCTAGTGTTTGAGTCTATTGAGATGGATTCGCACATGAGTTAACCACCCAACGCATCGTAGTATCTCCAGTGCATGATGCCAGAGCTGCTCTCAATGTCCTCGTTGTAGATTCTCTCAAATCTATCTATGCCTGCTTCACTCAACTCTTGATGGGATAAGAGTATGAAGATGATCCGTAGTATAGAACTGCATCCGTCATATCAGTGAAAATAAATTATCATGCAACAGTTTTTTTTTCTACCTACTCTAACGCCCTACTGGAATTCTGGCTACACCCTGTCCTCGAGCAGTCTCAACCCGTTTAGCAGCATGCAGGCGGAAACTGTGCCTACAACGCTAAAGAGCGAGATCCCTCTATAATTATTGCAGTCTCCACAGTCACCTTTGTTTTTGTAAATACTCACAATAGAAGGCATAGAAGATCAAACATCGGCTGAGCTATTGCTGATTTCCCGCATTTGATGGCCATTTGGAAGGTAGTTGATAGCCTTATCAAGCTCATCCAGAGTAAGTGTTCTGTTAAGTTCCTTTATAATGGGCAGGACCTGTAGTCTGCACAAGGCCTCATCAGTAACCACCGTTTCCTGAGAGTAGAGCTCAGAGTAGTGCTCCACCCATCTAGCCATCTACTGGTCACGGTCCATGATTCTCGAACCCGTCAGAAATTTCAGGAGGTAGCACCTCTCGCAGTAGGGCCCAGTGCCATCTTTATGCCTCTATACATGCCCTAGATATTTCCCGTTTCTGCATTTAGTTGAATTTCGTCAAACAATTTTTGCCAGTACACATTCGCGCATTGTCTTGCTGTTCGTTGATTAGTGTCTCGGGTCATCCTGAGTGCAGGAAGCGTCCTCTCATTTAGAATTTTTGTATAATTGATGAAAGCTTCTCGCTTGGCCTCAATTACTGGTTCCATTCTTGCGAGATGTGCATTGAACCAGTCGGGATTGACCCGTTCCCTCATGCCAAACGTAGCTAATGCTGTATTATAGATGGCACCTATCATAACGTCCCACTTTGCTGTGGCGTCACAATCAGATCCTCACTGAAGAGCAAGATTCTGGTCAGACACAAACCTCTCCGCCTTGAAAGGAATCACTATCTGCGCAGTGTTGATGTGGGAATGTCCCATCTGTTTGATGTGGCATATTTTATGAAGCTGCAAGCGTACCCTGCTACATACAAGAGCATGGTCACAGTCTGCACTATGATATCTCCTAGTGGAGAGTACCATGTTTATAGCTGAACGTATGGTGAAAATTAAGACGATTTGATGACACCGCTGTGACCCGGGTATTTTCAGGATACTTTATGTTGCGGCCTACCCTTTAAGAAAGTATTTGTGATACATAAGCCTTGTTGAGTGCAACCTTTCGCCATTTTCGTCTATCCTGCCAACACCATGATGTCCAAGGTAGGCGGGCCATGCTATGTGATCCCCTCCTACTCTAGAATTAGTGCCGAAAAGGATGAGTGCTTCTTCCCTGAGTCTTCTTCTTCTTCTTCTTCTGCGTACACAGTCAGACAGTAACCATTATTTTCTCGAAAAAAGCGGCGGTCATCCTGAGACTCTCGCCACTACCATACAGCTTGTCTTGCAGTTCCACTGGCAATGGCCACATCTGCTCTCTCTGATCCTCGTATGTCGGGCAGTTCTGCAGCAGATGTTCAGTGGTCATTTTACCAGTACCGCACGGGCATTCGTTGGTACACCCTATCTTCAGTTTGTTGAATAGGTGGTACCTCAGTCTGTTGTGGTCAGTGCGAAGTCTGAAGACAACGACCTGCTCTCTTCGGTTCAACTGGTAATAGGCATCGTTTTTGGTGTAACCAGTATGTTCGGTTTTCCATTTGGACATGTATCTGGCTTTGATAAGCCGTTCTGACTCTTCGTACGTCATACTGGTATCTGTTTGTGGTAGCCTTGCACCTTCTTTTGCCAGTCTGTCTGCCTCCTCGTTGCCTAGGATGTTGCAGTGTGACGGAACCCACTGTACCACCACCCTTTTTGGTGCGGACTGCTGGCACAGTTTGCAGAGTGCTGCTCTTAAGTCATTAAGCTCAGTGTTCTTCTGGCTTTTTAGCGCTGTGACTACTTCGAGAGCATCTGTCAGCAAGACTATATGGCTCTCATTTTCACTGTGTGTCACCATTTCTTCCACTGCCGCCCTCAGTGCCTCTGCCTCTGCTCTGAAATTGCTTGTGTACTTACCAGTAGCGAATGACAGTGTTATATTTCTGCCATTTGGTAGGTTCAGGAATGCTCCTGCCCCTCCGTTCTGTGTAGTGTTTGTTACAGAACCGTCGGTGTATGCATGGGTCCAGTCCATGCTTGGGTAGCTTTTCGTTATGAAGCTTAGGGTAGTGTCTCTCCTTTCTTTTTCACTCTGGCAGTTTTTGTTTGCAATACCTGGTATATTTTCTACCACCTCTGGAAATATATCCTGCCTCCAAGTAGGTTTTCGTACAGTAGTGATGGGTTTTGGTGTTGTTAGTGCGTTTATGGGATCTTCGTGCATCTTTGCTTTGGCTATTTCTGCAAAGTTTCTCCGCTTTAGTTTCCCATTTCCCAAATTGTTTAGTCTCTGGTACATTGGATGGTCCGTCAGTCTTCGCAGTTTCTCTGACTGCAGCTGGGCTCTGCAGTCTCTTCTATCGGTCATGGATTGCAGTTTTGTAATCTTTTCAAGTTCTACAATTGGCGTCGACTTCATGCCACCTGTTATAATTCTCATGGCTTGGTTTTGAAGTTTGTTAACTTTATCGAAGTTCGCCTTCGCTGCTGTTGTCCATGCCGCAATGCCATACTCGAGAACTGGTCTCACTCTTCCAGTGTACAGTTTCTTTAGTATGCCTTCGTCTGCTCCCCAGCTTGTGCCAGCAAGTTTCCTCATGATCGCCATTCTTTCTCTGGCTTTCATTCGGTTTCTCTCAATCTGACTTTTCCATGTCATGCGCCGATCAAATGTGACTCCCAGATAGGTTGGGTTGTCTTTTGGCTGCAGGATTTTGCCATTTAGGCTTAATTTGGTACTTTGGGGTTTTAATGAGAGCGAGAATATTGTGCACGTGGTTTTCTCCTCGTTTATTTTGACCAGCCATGAGTTCGCCCACTCTTACAGCGATGTTAAGGCCGTTTGCATCCGATTTCTTGCTATGGTGAGATTCTTTTCAGAGGTCCACATAGCCAGATCGTCTGCAAACATTGAGCTATGGACTCTTCTTGGTATATTCTCTGTAATATCGTTTATATATACCAGGAAGAGTGTGGGTGACAATACTCCCCCTTGGGGTACTCCCTGCTCGAGTGTCACCTTTTTGCTCATCTGCCCTTGTACTTGGACTCTGGCCGTTCTTTGTTTGAGGTAGTGGTTGATCCACTTGTACATCTTCCCACAGACATCACTTCTTCTTAGCTTGACTCTAAGTCCATCCTTCCAGACTTTGTCAAATGCCTTTTCCAGATCCACCCAAACAGCTACTGTGTGTTTCTGTGCCTGGTAGGCATCTTCTATCTCCTGGGCTATGAGGATGACCTGGTCCTCAGTGGATCTGTGCTGTCTAAAGCCGGCTTGCTGTGGAATTAGTATTCGTTTTTCTTCCAGATGCCACATCAGTCTGGTGTTTATCATCCGTTCCATCAGCTTGCCGACACAGCTCAGTAGGCTTATGGGCCTGTATCCATTCGGATCTGTTTTGTCCTTTCCTGTTTTTGGTACTGGTACCAGTATTGCATCTTTCCATGCCTGGGGTACAATACCCCTTTTCCAGCTTTGGTTCAGAACTGATAGTAGTTTTTTCTTCGCTGTTTGGCCCAGCCCCATCAGCATTTCGTTTGTTATCCCGTCTTTTCCGGGAGATTTCCTTTTCTTTAGTGTTCTCATAGCCTCTTCCATTTCGCGCATGGTTAGTTTGGCCATCATGTGCTCTTCAGGAGCCGTATTTATGTTTTCGTGTCCCTTTAGCTCTTCGCTAATGTCTGTATGCTTATCTGCAGGGACCTCGATGTGGTTTGCTCTGGCATAGTGATCGACAAAGGCGTTTTCGGCTTTCTTACCTGTGATCAAGTTCTCGCCCTGCTTGATAGTAATTTGTTTATTTGACGGGGTTTCGTCATTCATGGCTCTGACTAGCTTCCATAGCTTGTTCCCTTCTTTGTCCAGGTTTAAACTTTCCGTTTTATTTTTCCAACTTTCTCTTGCTGTTTGCTTGAGAGTGTGTTTGTACTTCGCCGTGGCGGCTTTGAGGGCGATGTTTGCCTCCATGGATTTTTCTCGTTCTGCCACGTTCCTAGCATTTGTTACTGCATCTTCCACTTTCTGTAACTCATCATTCCAGTAGGGCTTATAGTTTTTCCTAGCTCCTCTTGGGATGGTTTCAGTGGCGGCTTGCATTATTGCCTTGCTTAGGCTCTCTACCATGGGCTTCATTTTGGTGTTTCGTGTGTTGATGGTTTCACACAGCCCATCTGTCAGGATTGCAAATCTGTCCCAGTCGGCTCGTTTGTAATTCCAACGTGGGAGCGGTTTTGTTTCCTGTGGGCCTACTTCCATGTCAATGGTTAGCCTGATCGGCCTGTGGTCGCTACCTGCCAGTTGGTTTAGCACCTGGCGGTCTATTTTATAGTGTATGTCCTGTGTGGAGAAGGCCAAATCTGGAGTCGAGGTGGTATGCCATGTTCTTGAATAGAAGCTAGGGCTATCCTCCGGCCTATTGATTAGGGAGAGATTTGCATCTATCTCCCAATCTTCCACTTCGTCACCTCTGCTGTCTGTGTCAGAGTAACCCCATCTCTCCGAGTGGCTGTTGAAATCTCCAACTACTATGCAGTTGGAGTCTCTGACCTCCATACTCGAGAGCGATAGGTCTCTGTTTGGTGGTCCGTACAGATTGAAAATGCGGAGCTTCGTCTCTTGAGCCATTATGTCAACTCTTCCCTGAGTCTGTATTTGATTATTTCCTCCAGCTGTCCACAGAATTGATCCTGCGCTTCCTCCGGAGAAGCCAGGATTTGGGCAAAGACGCTGAGGATATTAACATGACTGTAGCGGTGATGAGGCGAATGGCAACTAACCTCTCAGATCCCTCCGAAGGTGTATCGACTGAGGACATAAGTGTGTTTTAATAGCAAAACCAACACCATGATGTCGAGATTCCTCAGGTTCACGACCCTTCCAGAAGAAAGTGTAGTTTTTCTCTTAGTCAGCCACTAGAGGCAGTCTGGTCTCATGTAGGGCTGCTATGTCCACATTCAAACGAGAGAGCTTCCTATCAAGGATGGCTGAATTTCTGGTATAATCAACCACTCGAAGATCATCGGAGAAGCCTGTACACATGGTACGCACCTTCCAGCTTCCAAATCGAAGAGCTGGAGTCTTCTTTTTAATTTTGGTTTTGTTTGGTGCTACCTTAACATCGCTTGTCATGCATGCACTGGAGAAGGTAGATGCTGGCGAGTCGACACCCACTAACGGGGGGCTGCCCGGATGGCGAGTCGACACCAAACTGACCGAGGGCTGCCCAGCTGGTGAGTCGACACCCACTGACCGGGGGCTGCCCGGCTGAGGTGGGCGGTAGTCAACCAATGGGATGCGATGATCTCTCCCACCGTCGAAGCTGACCCATGGCACCCCTTCCCGCGCCAATCGGGTGGGACTTATAACCAGTAAACTGCCATCTTTCGTGTTGTGTCCTCACTCAAGAGCGAGCCTGGAGTAGACTCCGGGGCGCAAGCCTGGACGCTAAATATGGAGACCGTGGGCTGTCCAAACTGCAGCATGAAGCATCCCCCTCTTGTCCTCACTACCGTAATCCAAATGAATGCAAAGAATGACACTTTGGCACCAGCTCAGATGCAGGAGCTGTCGGAATGAGTTCGCAATTTTGAAACCATACGCCTTAGGCACTACCATTCCGAATTTTGTTTGGGTTTATTCCCGTAGCCCTACCCTCTCCCGAGGTTTCCACAAGGTAGTGGAGTCGTTGTCCGCAGATGCTAGTTACTCGAGACATTCGATGATACTCTCATCGTCACAAGACTAGCCAGCACTCCCTGGCACTTCTGGGTTTGAAATCAGAGTTCCCCCTCTCATAGGAGAACTGCCTGAACAGACAAAGGAGCTTTGTCCATCCGGGTTTAGACTCAGAGTTTACCTTCTCTTAGATTGGTTGCGAACCAAGGCTAATGAGCCCAATCTGCCCGCCCAGTTAAACCGCCGGGTACTCGGTCACGCCCCCCATAGCAGACTCTGTAAAAGACAGGGGGCCCCTCATGAAGGTGCTGCTAGGGACACAATAATTTAGGAGAGACCATTGGCATGGAAACTCCTGCATGACAAGCGACACAGTGAATCAAGAGGCGATCTCTACACCTGCAAAGGAGAGGCTATAACAGACGCTTCACTTTCCTTTAGCGAGCGGAACGTCCAGCCCAGACCTCGCTACCCCCCAATGTAGTAATAGTCAAACTGTATAAAATATTAGTTAGACCCAGATTTGTGTACTGTGCACAGGTGTGGAGTCCGTATCGTACAGGAGATGTAAACATGCTGGAAAAGATTTTTTTTAAAGGGCGACAAAGCTGATAGTGGGATTCCAGAATTACAGTTAAAACCGGCCTTCGGTATCCAAAAAATAGAAGAATTAGAAGTGACGCAATCCAGGTTTGTAAGACAATCAAGGAATAAATTAGACTTTAACAAGTTTTGCAAAATACAACCACCTAAAAGAATAAAATGGCACAGCTACAAATTAACTAAAGAAATATCCAGATCATATAAGAAAATATTCTGTTAGTCATAGAGTGGTTATTTCTTTGAATGCATTGCCACAGGAAGTAGTAGTGGCAGGGACAGTTAATGCATTTAAGAATAGATTGGATGCGCATAGTTTTTAGAGCAAGGAAATGTAAATGAAAGTGGTTGTATACAAACTCTGCAAAGTCTTCTAAACCATTTTAAAGTCGTTAAGTTAAAAAAGAATGTGAAATAAATCACTATTAATAAAATAAGCTTCAAAGACAAATAGCACAGAGGACACCAGGAATCTGATTCACCAGAAGCCTACAACAATCAGACTGCAAACAGGACACTGCAGACTGAAAAATAATTTTTTAAACAAATAAAAACAATCGTGACACAGACATATGTCCATATTGAGAGAACACACATAACGTGAAACATGTTCCCACAGATCTGTCGCCAGCATGAGAGGAACATAATGACAGCATAACTCCCCCAACCAAATTAAGAGATAAATTGTATGACATCGAGAGAAGCCTGAGAATCGTTCAGTTTATGAGAGAAATAGAGATTATATTTAAACCAAACGATTAAAAGAAGAACAAACCTATTAGCTAAAATTTAAAAAAATGCAAGTCTGGGAAACATTGCGGCCATGTGCAATTTAAACGACAAGGGGGGGGGGGGGGGGGAGGCAAAGGAAGACAAAGAAACATTATTAAGCTGTAAGTGAAAGGACAACATGAAGAAAAGTGGCCAGTTAACAGCGCTGAACGTGCAATCATAATATCAAACTACAGAAGTACAGGGCTAACAACGATGTCAGTAGAAGGACAACAATGAAAACAACGGTAAAAACACGATGTTTTTGGAGGCATATCATCAAGACGATAGACACTGTTGTTAAGTGCAGGCTTAACATCAAGAAAAGTACAAGCTAAATAACGCAGTGAGTGGAGGTCTAACATTAGAAGGACAAAGAGCGCTTCAAGTGAAGGCATAACATAAAAAAGTTCAGGTAAACAACACTGTAAGTGGAGGAATAACATCAAGAGAGTAAACAAAACACTGTACATGGAGGGATATTATAAACCAATTGATATTCTTGGCATTGTCTGTATCTCTCTCTAGATAAAATTGCTGAAAAGAGAGGGACCAGGTCAGGGAATAGAACACAACCTTGCGTCACTTCCCTTTTTAATCTGTTTATATACTCTCACTTGTTTCTCAATTCTTATAGCCGCAGTACATATTTTGAATGATCCTGAGGTCTTTGCCACCGATATGCAAACTTTTCAGCATTTAGGTAGTTTCCATATTTTTCACCCTATCAAACGCTTTAACATAAGTCTATGAAATCCAGATAAATGTCAACTTTAATCTCAATGGCTCTCTCGTTTATCGTTGTTAAAATGTTGTTTGTGGTCCTACCTTTAGTGAACCTGCACTGCTCATCGCCAACTTCTCATTTTATTCTACTCCTCATAATGATATACGCGTATATATTATATTCATGTGCTCAATAGAGATCGCAGGTACTAGAATCTGTTTACATAGATCAAGACATCAAAGGGCTTATGCTGATTGTTACCATTTCCAGCTCTCGTACACGTAGCCTGAACCATTTAAACTAACATAAATCAGAACATCTAATTCTCACGTTAGCCTCTATCATCGACAAGGGATTTAAGAAGAACATGTATCTGAATCTGTTATAACGTTTACACTAACAACATGAGGAAATACTTACCCGTGCAGTTGTTTGTCTTAACGTGCCATATGTATCCACTATAACATCCACACTTGTAAGAACCGACAGTGTTGGTACATACTTGGTCGCAGTTATGGGTTCCGTTCAAACACTCGTCAATGTCTGGAGACGGTAAAAATACATGAGCAATTTTTAATTTGCTTTTGTGATCACCGTATGTTGTCGGGGTCTGAGTGAGAAACATATATAATATAACATTATAACATATTAATCTGTTAGGCTTGTCGGAAGTTGTGACTTTATAGGGTTGAGCAAGGAACTTTTAAGTAACACGATACAAAGAAACGAGTACTTCTGGTCCACATGGCTAAACGGGAGCGACTTTGTCAAGATTAGTCAGGTCAAGTGTGTCAATGTCCTAGTTGTGGTACTTCAAGTTCAAATGACGATTTTCGTAAACTTTAGAGGGAGTTGGCAGTAGCAAGAGCAAGAGTTATTGTGGTCGTACAAATCCCAATGCTGTTCAAGTGAAACATGCGGGATGCAGAATTAGTTACAGTAAAATTAAAAGCATAAGCACAACACCACGAAAAGTTGAAAAAAAAGCACAAAAAAAGCATCGCAAGCAATACAACAACACAATAGAAACGATGTGAAGGAAGAAATGAGGAACAACAACTTGCAACTGGCTTATTGTACAATCAAAAATCCTAGGAGCTGATTTCTAATATAGATCTAAATGCATCCTAAAATATATTATTAAATCAAATGGCACCTCGTGTTGGCACCTTACTCTTTCATAGTCACCTGAATCAGCTGTTGGCAACCGTTTCATCAGCCTGACAGGTTTATTTCTGCTGCCTTGTGGTGCGGAATCATCATCTCTCTTTCCAAATGAAACCTCGTTCTGAATGAAGCAGGTACAGGCCAATCACATTACTGTTTGTCCTTGGATAAAGCAGGTACAGGCCAATCACATTACTGTTTGTCCATGGATAAAGCAGGTACAGGCAAATCACATTACTGTTTGTCCATGAATGAAGCTGGTACAGGCCAATCACATTACTGTCTGTACATGGATGAAGCAGGTACAGGCCAATCACATTACTGTCTGTCCATGGATGAAGCAGGTACAGGCCAATCACATTACTGTCAGTCCCTGGATGAAGCAGGTACAGACCAATCACATTACTGTCTGTCCATGGATGAAGCAGGTACAGGTCAATCACATTACTGTCTGGCCATGGATGAAGCAGGTACAGGCCAATCACATTACTGTCGGTCCATGGATGAAGCAGGTACAGACCAATCACATCACTGGCTGTCCATGGATGAAGAAGGTACAGGCCAATCACATTACTGTCTGTCCATGGCAAAGCGTTTGCCCACACACTTCTTTCACGTATCCAGCCTTTGTTTGAAAAGACATCAATGACCTCAACAGTCTGACGTCACTATCTGTAGTTTCAAACTATCCTTTCGTCTCTCACGTTGATCTCAAAGCTGTCTTCTACTCCGTTGACAGATCTTCCTTGTGGAATACACTAAACCAAAATGGAGTTCCGAGCACATTGCCACGAATAATTAAACAGTTATACTTCAACACTGGCGCAAGACTCCGTCTGGGTCACATTCTTTCTCGCGTGTTCTTCACATTAACCTGTGCCAAGTAAGGATGTGTCCTCGCCCCGGAATTGTTCTACCGCGTCATGGACTTGATCCTCAATCAGCTGGATGCGCACAATCAAGAAGTCGCCATTGGACAGCTGCAAGTTGTCGATCTTGACTTAGCAGACGACATAGTTATACCAGAATCGCACTCTTAAGCAAGAATAAAACCGCTTGAGCATTTACAATAATTTGCATCAAGATTGATGGGCAAAATCCAACATCAGAAAATGTAGTCGCAATTCCACAACGTCATGAATCATTTTTGGTGGCAAATATGTCAATTCCACCGAGGATCTTAATTACCTTAGCAGCAAACAAAACTTCGATGCACGTAGCTACTTGAACATTTTTCGAAGAGTCTGTCTGGCTCGCCCATCTATGAACACATTGCATACAATCTGGAGCCAGCATCGATTTTTAATGAAAACCAAGATACGAATTAAATAACCTGTTTCGTCTCTCATCTACTGTTTCGAAACCTACGAGATTATTCGTACTGAGGTGTCTCTTGAATACATGCCACATCTATCTTGTCTTCATACAGGCGGTTCGTTAGGTGAACCTGCATGCCACATCTATCTTGTCTTCATACAGGCAGTTCGTTAGGTGAACCTGCATGCCACATCTATCTTGTCTTCATACAGGCGATTCGTTAGGTGAACCTGCATGCCACATATATATTGTCTTTATTCAAGAGTTTTGTTAGAGGAACCTTATTGTTAAGCAGCTCGGGTGTATTGCCATCATGTCCTATGGTTTGGCGCTCTTTCATCGTCTGTAGAGCGACGCGGAATGTTTTAATGGAAAAGGTGTCGAAATCCATATCGGTTACAGGTATTTGTGAGATAGGCACGCTCATTCATTCAAGGGATGAAATACCTGTTGTACAGTCTTTGTAGTGATCGGTTCGCCTCTTTGTTATCTTTTCTTCTGAACAACACGAGGTACCGTATGATTTAATAATCCGGTTTAGGATTATTCGTAGATTATTCTGCAGAGTGATCAGAAGGGAATCGAAACCTTTTCCATATGCAGGCAAAGGCGCATTCTTGCGATCATACTAGTAGGTCCGAGGCACATGTCAAACCCCTTCACTATGTCAAACCCTCACGTCAGCCCCTGTCAGAACAGATGGCCGACTTTGCTGAAGTCATCGCCGCCTATCAGCTCTTAAAACAATCCATGGACATAAAGGATGAAAAACTACCTATCATTATCTGCCATGGACCCTCCCCCACGATCGTACACCACGCCTGGATGGGTCAAATCGCATAGACATCTTCTGAAAGAAACCCGGGTGGGGAGTCCCGCCAGGCAGAGAGCGCTAAACAAAGAGGTTCCTCTAACAAACCGCCTGTATAAAGAAAAGATAGATGTGGCATGTATACAAGAAATACCTCAATAGTAACTACAGATTCTCAATCAGAGGACCCCAGATCCTCTGACTCGATAGAGAAAGTCACAAACAAGGTGTTGTGATACTGACGTGAAACGCAGAACAGTATCCATAAACCATATCGGTCAAGCGGAAATTGTAGGAGTCGACATAATGACACAATAAACGAATTTCCGTATCTTCAGCCTGTATGGCCCACCTAAAAAAGACCTGACGCTCTATGGAAATCAGGGACTGTAGCTGCCTAGTGATTGGAGACTAATAGCCACTCCTAGAGAGGGGGATTTCCAGACACAGACAGCTTAAGAGTCGAAGTGGAAGACTGGGAGATATACACAGGTCTCTATTTAACCAACAGGCCAGACTCTATTCCACAAGATGTCATACTATCTCCGCTCCAGACATGGTTTTCTCCAAGGGGGACATCCATCACAAACTAGACTCTCACGTGCTTAACCCACTGACAGGAAGCAACCCCAGGCCAATTAAGATGGAAATGAAATTAATATTGAAGGGGGTCCCCAGGAAATAAAACCTCTGCCACAACAAACAAGCAGGTTTGCATTGCTGTGAGATGGACTGTGTGAAACTATCAACACATGAAATAACAAAATGAAACTTGTGGTGAAAAGCCTAATCAAAGCAGCCACCGAGACCATCCCAAGATGGACAAGAAAGAATTATAAGCCATGTTGGAATCAAGAATTGTAGAGACTCGAGTATGAAGTTACAGACGCCTGGAACACGGCAGAGAGCGAAAAGGAAAATGAAATACGGAGGAAATGTTTCTATATGCGTCCGGGGAGCGCTACCACGAACCAAACATCCCTGCATAGCACCAACGTCTACAAGCAACTGATAGCATTACTTGCCTTGGTAGTACACCATCACCAGAGAAGAGAATATTGACTCTGAGGTCCCCAACAGAATTTCCAAGGCGAGTGCTGCTTTTGGAAGAATGTGAGAAAGCGTTTGGGATGGTTAAGGAATCAGTGTTGCCACCAGGATAAGTGTGTATCGTGCTGTTGTGCTAATCACTTTTCTGTAAGGTAAAGGAAGTTCTTCAGTAGAATTAACCGCTGGTCAGTAATGAAGTAAGACTTCAGTATACTAAACCTTAGCTTGTGAGGTGAGGTGGCCAGTTCCCTTTCTCGCTGAATTTTCCTTCCCTAACCGTAAGTCAGGTACCCATTTACGGCTGGGTTGACTGGAGCTGGCGAAAGTTGGAGATGAACTTCGTACTTTTGCAATGAAAACCACTGTGCCTCTCAGTCGCTCTCTGTACGCAAGCAAAACATGGACAGTCTAAAGCATGTCAGGAAACTTAATCATGTCCATGTAAGCTGTCTCCGCAGTCTGCTCACGATCGGCTGCTGAATAAAGTGCCAAACTGTGTGGTCCTCAGCAGCCACAGCCTCTCTGGCATATATGCCCTGCAGTAGAGAGCTCAGATCAGGTGACTGGGCATGTTGTTCGCATGCCAGATTAGCGTGTCCCTAAACAACTGTTGTACGGTGAGCTCAGGACAGGACAGTGCTCAAGGGGGGACAGAAGAGACGATACAAAGACACTTTTAAAGTTTATATGGTCTAGTTAAAAAAAATGATTAACGTATGAGTTTGTGGTACAAGGCAGAGCAGTAAAGATGGCGCCTAACTGGTTGCGGGTATGTTCTACTCTTGTGTTTGAGTCTATCATGGATGCCACCAGACAGTGGATTTGACTGAAATTCACACAAATCGACGTCTTACGCTTGTGAAGACGGAAACGCGATGTGGTTTTACAAAAAAAGTTTTTCATTATTTTTTTTTCTTTGTAGTGTTTTTCTCTACGACAATCCTGGCATAGACATTGACTACTTCAGTTACCCTGTGTCGTATTTCCACCGTTCAGTGTATACGGCTGAACTTACCGAGAATGACGTAATGTACATTGTTTGCTGACAGTGTTAATTTTGGTGTCTTCTTCTTCTTCTTTTGTTATCTTACTTTCTACCTGGTTGTAGCCCAGTGTCGTGTTATGTATTTGTCTTTCGCCTCTCTCACGGCTCGAGAAACATTTTTACCCGTTTTACTGTAGGTCTCGTTTGTGCTGTCCATTCACCTTGTTAACGGTCTACCTCTCGCCCTTCTTACTGATGTTCTCCTGTAGAAGGTTGCATTAACAATGTGGTCTGAACAATTTTGGTATCGCAAGGAAATATTCACAGGCCAACTATGGACTCATACATCTCGCTGGGAGATGATTGGGTCCCACACGGTAAGAAACATGTCCAAGACACATCACTCACACACTGAGCAATGAAACAGTAATGCGATTTAATACGCTACGTCCTCTTAGGGCTACGAGAAAGACGAAACGAGAGATGTACAAGGAAGAGATATTAAAACTAGAAAACATTCAACGTAAAAGACAATGCAAACTGTACACTATATATCTAGAACAAGAATCCACATGCCAAACCAGGAAAAGGCTATACACGTAGTACAGAACAAGTAGCTGTTACTTATAATCAGAAGATGCGTCTGTCAGTGTAGTGTGCCAGCAGCGCCATGGGTAGGAATCGTGAGCACTGGATTCAAACAAGAGCAACATGAAACGCAAATCTCAGTCGTTAACTACAATTATTGGAGTATTACACAAGTTATTATTGTCTTTGTTGTTTTAATCTGCAATCTATAATAACCTTGACACCCCCCCCCCCCCAATGAGATACACTGCTAGGATTTGTAAAACTGAGAAAAAAAGCCGTTTGCCCCTCGCAGTCGAAGCGAAGTGTGCACAGTATGCTTTTACTTTACCTCTGACGGAAGAACCCATGACTTGCCAATGTTTTAAAACCTTGTCCCCTTTGGCGGAAGCTCGCTATCCACACCATTCGGCTCCCTGCTCCTCTTTCATCATTATTTATTATCATCATCATTATTCATTATTATCATCATATTCCTGCCACTCTAGATGGTTGAGTGTAGGTCAGACCCCGTATTTGGTTAACCCTAACCCTTTTTAGGAAACAATGGATGCAGTTATTTTCAGTGTGGTTTCAATGGACGTTGTTTTCTGTATTGTTCCTCTTTGCCTTAATAAAATATGGTATCATTTCAAATCTGATAATTCTTACTTACTTCTAGACAAATCTACATCAAAACGTGGGCTCCATATAGTCCTAGAATTTACTGGAAGCACCAAATATCATGTTGGCATTTTTCAAATTACTTATGCTCAGTATTTCTGTTATGTGCTTGCTAATTCTAGTTCTTGCAAACATTTTAAGAAAAAAGACAAGACAGGCGGTATTGTGGATTAAAATAAAAAAAGTTATTGAAACACGGAAAAGCGTGATTCAAATACTGAGTTGCAACAGAAACAAAAACGAAATCTAGATTGCGGTCAACAGGTCTTCGTCGTGTGTTAGTTCTGACGTGGATTGTCCGTTGTTATTAATCAAGGCCTTCGGTCTCAAAGTAGGTTCTGTCCTTGTTTCCATTCCGGCGCGGTAACTAGACACACGTATCTATGTTGTTATAATAGTTCTTGCAAATCGTTATCCTTTCCGTCAATTGATTCGTCTTTTCTCCAAGTGAAGCATGAGGCCATTATTACAACTGGTGGAGGAAGCATTTATTTAATCGTAATAGTCGCGGTTTCAGAAAAATAGTTCTACACGATGAAGCTGCTAGCCCATACATAACCTTCATCAGTCGTCTTTTATGACAAGTTTGAAAGATTACAGAATTCTTAATTGTCGTTTGCTGTCAAATAATGACCTTTTCCCCCCTCATTACCCTGACTTTTTTCGTCTTTACAAAGTTTATCCGGTAATTTGGTTGAGGAGAGTCATGTTGTCACTGTGATCTTCTCATGGAGCTGACAGACTGAGAGACAATGTTCTACTCCTTGTATCCTCTTCTTGCGTGGGCAAACATCTGTCTGGTAAATTCTAAATGTGTTGAAGAGATGATTTATGGTCTGTTTGTAGTTTTAATATTGTAACTGGATCTCTTCTTGGTAAGGAATCGCATACTTCAGCCTGACCAGGCTCTTAATATTATGTGTGCTATGTGTCTTTGAAGTTCCATTTTTCCCATGCATCCCTGCATTGATTTTAAGTTTGTCTTTGTCCCTCTTTGGCAAGCATACATACCGTCTCATTTCCTTGTGATGGTTACATTGTTGATATCAATTTAAAGCTTGGTACCTCACTGGTACCTATCTGTCGTTGATGTGTTTTACAATTTATATTTGTGCGTTACGTGCAGACGAAGATTGTTATAGGTTCATCTTCATTTCCACCCCAGACTAATCCAACACTAACCAAATCGGAACGCTAGAGTGGTCAGCACCTAGCACCTATCTGTACTAGACACATTCATTCCTATAACCCCCTGTTCCATTTTGTTGACTCAGTATCGAGACGGTGAGTGACCTTGGCTTAGTGTCGAGGCGGAGAGTGACCGTGGCACACATTCAGGTACCTTTGTTCTCAGAGTCGCCGACCACATTACCCCTGCCCTAAACGCTCATGCTCAGGCTGGAACTGTTACATATGTTCTCTGTTGTTCGCTCTCATGCAATTGTTGGTTTTTTTTTCCTCATTAACGAAAAGGTCTATTTCAGTATTCTTCCGTCACTATGCAGTGTATCTTCTAACTAATCACTTCTTTTTCCCAAATAAAATACGTGGTTGTATTAAAGCATATTCTATATTTCTACCGGAGAGGAGACCTCTGTTACTCTACCCTTCTGATGTGGTCGACAGACTTGGAGAACATATTCTAATGTTTCTCCGTTCTCTCCTCTGCATCTAGCATGCCTAGCATTCATGCGCTTTTGCAGAAAGATCACTTGAGATGGGCTGGTCTCCCTGCTCAAGTGTCACGTGAAACGATCCCAAAGGAACATGCATGGTGAGCTGATTGCTACCTTACTAGATGATCACGAGAACGTTAAAAATTCAAGGAGAGAGACATTGATGTCAAGCAGACACTCCCACCTTGGAAAACCTGGCCCAAATTTGTACATCTTGGAAAGGCTCATAAAGAGCATTACAGTCTCCGAGTGTCTCCATGTTATCTGTACGAAGACAGCCCAGGATTGACGCACGATCACAAAAGTAAGAGCAGAGAGGATACCAGGGACAGTTGCAGACATTTTGGCCAGTCATGCAATTTAACGTTGCGGTCTTGTATTGGCTTAACCAGTCAAATTTGTTTTTAAAAGGCGAAGATGTGGTAGTACTGTGAATTGAAATAAAATCTTAGAAACATTAATAGTTATGACCAGATAACGGCTAAGAAGGAAACGGAAACAGAACCTACGTTACAATTATAGGACTTTCATCAGGGACAACAAACACAAATATGAACCTACAGATCATAGAGGAAGGGGTGGATATATAAGACAGAGATAGCTGACGTGGAGATTGAGATGTGTGTTCTCTGGTCGAAAAAGAAACGGAGTATTGATAAGCCGCCCGAATGGTGTATGGAGGTGGAGAGGGAAAAAGTGGTAGGTTATGTCAGAGAGTGTACATGGGAAGAGAGGGTAGTCATGATGTAGTTGGTATCCAGACGGATTGTGGGAAGATTTTTCAACTACAGTCTGGAACATACTGACGAGAAAGTCAGACACAAGTTCAGTGACACAGGAACAAGCCGAGACAGACTCGGCAGACCTGTTGTCTCGTCTAGTTAGGAGTGGTGATGAAATATCAGAATGGTTTGATGTACAAATGAGTGTTAGACACGGGTGCATCCTCTCCTCGTGTTTATTCAACATGTATGCAGAAAATATGATAAGAAAAGTAAAAACCTACAACAACTTTGACCCATTCACTTTTGGTCGAAATGAAATTCTGGAGATCCGCTAGACAGACGACACAGATGTTCTCTCAAACAAGCGTCAAGGGACTGAGACAGTTACTCCTGTCTGTAATCAGGTGTGGTAAAGTTCACATCCTTCGTTTGAATATCAACAAAACAAAAGTCGTGTCTGCAGCTAAACCATTAGGCCAAACCACGATTGTCTTCCAAGGTGATGTGATTGAAAAAGTAAATAGTTTTGAATAAATTGTCTCCATAAATAATTGACGATATAGACTACTCGAGAAAGGTTAGAAGGAGACTTGCTATAACACTGCAAATGGTGAACAATTTGACGAATTTGGGTATGACGTCAACAGATCAAGAAAAGTATTACTCCCTAGAACTTGTCTTTTCCCCATGACAACATATGAGTGTGAATCATAGACACTATCGCAATCCTTCTACTAAAATTATTTTTTAGAAAAGATGGCATCCTTCATTCTCGTATGGATCGTCCATTCGGTTTGGAAGTACTTTACCCAGTTGAAAAGCTTGCAGTGAATTCCACTGTTAAATATCTTTCATTAGATATCTTGATACCATTTAAAACGAAATGATATGGAGTGTGACCTATTTGTCGTTAGAAAAACAAATATAGCTGCTCATCGGAGAAAACCAATGTTCAGCAAACAAGTACTGGTTTCTGTTTCATGACTGGTCACACTGAAATTCATGCTGGAATGGATTTATCGGTCTAATTCTGTATAATAAATCCAATAATATTTGTTAATTGCTTGTGTTTCCTTTTTGAATACAAAATAACTGTTTTCTGGACAATGTTGAATAGAAGAACTACTCAAAATTATATGTGACAAGAGTGTGACTATCAAATACAGCATATTTTTAGAGAACTGATCTACGGGGCTGCTTTGCTTCGTTCCACAACAACAAGCAAAATGTAAAAGAAACTACTTTTATTGTATTTGAACAAGATCTTTGACGGAACCCTTGAAGATCTTTCATGAAACACGAGGGTTCTACAAATCACAGAATGAGAAGCCTTGCTCTACAGAGTTTCCTATCCCTAGAAGTACAACAGAGATTTTGGCTTTGTCTAAGGTTCTGTGAGCAAAGTTTTAAAATTTACTTCACCTACTTGAGCTACACGTAAATCCATCGGGATTGAGTTGATATTCCTGATAACAGCCACATGAATAATTTCCAGGTTGATTGATACATATCTGGCTACAGTTGTGTTTGACTAGTTGTATAGGGCTAAATTCATCTATATCTCAGGAATATCGGAAAACAAAATTCGTAATTATTGTCACGTCACACACACTACTACAAAATTGCGATATAATGTGTTGAACCTATTTGAGTTTCTTCATCACTGTCTTCTTGAGTTGGTAAATACATCGGCATCATCATTCGACCGTTGTGTCTCAAATATCAACACACATATTTGTGTCCAGATTCTCGTTGAAAAAATTCCTGCACGTCCTAAATGTATTAACGTATATTGGTCGTATAGCCAGCTTCTGTAAGACGTGCCTCTGTCATACCTACTATATAAATCTAATAACACTGGCCTTATAACTTAAATTAAATTCCTCCAAGTACGAGGTTATAAAGAAATGGAAAAGTAGTATTTGAGAACTTACAACAAACCCTCAAACCAACCAAATCTGCTAATGAACTTCAAAAAAGGTTAAAGCAAATATAAGAATTTGGAAAAGCAATTTGAATTGGTAGAAAAAAACAATAAAATAGATAGTCTGGTATAATTTTTCTGAAGAGAACAGCTTAGATATTTGTACTATATTTTTTAAAATATCAAAGAGAAAGCACAAGGAAGAACCCAATCAATATAGTAAAAAATCAGATTCACAAATGCAGCTCCAATGGCGAATACGTTACCAAGTGCAAACATACATTCCAATAACAATCTTGTATTGATTAAATTAGCAATCAGAAACTAAGTACCTAACTTTGACGATTTCCTAATTTTCCTGTAATAACCTCTACATAGTAAAAATTGATAATGGAATACAGTAGTCTCTGTCCTTTACATAGATAACTTTCCCTTGAACTCTTGATTTCGGCCAATGAAAAGTTACCCTTTATGCTTTGTTCTGAATGACTGACATACAGTTACTTTTACTTAACTCTCGGTTAATCACGGTTTCTCATCTCTCTGCTTCCCATCTGCCTAATTTAGAGTGACCTATTTAATATATTTTCGTGTGAACCTGATGAGTGGTCTGAAAATAAAACATCCTAAGAATGTTCATTTTTCAATTGACCGTGAATAGGAATAAAAAATAGTTTCAATTTGCCTTCAATGGCCCCTTAGTTCGGAATTCAAGATAGGGATCCCAGTGGCCTTATTAAATTATCCTGGCACGTTAAGCGGTGTTTACCTCTGGCCCGTTTTCTCTCCACATTTTCTTCCACTATTGCTTTCTGCAAGATGTTACATCTCTTTTATGAGGACGTGTCCAACGGACTGGTAGTAGGACCGTTTTGGTCGGATCGGTGAATCCAGAAAACGGGCTTTGGTATGAGTGAACAGGTCATAAAAACAGTCGCACGAATTGTCCATGCAGTAAGAACATTTGTAATCACGTGATTAGCTGTCCTCAGAACCAAGAAAGGCGGGCGAAGCTAAGCAAGCACATAAAAAAGTGACCAATGCTTCCTGATATAACCCAAAAGTCTACGATCTGGGGTTGAAAGAGGCATGTTTTCTCCCGTAGAAAACAGAAAGGCAAACCTTTAATCAAACAAACAAAATTCGGGAGATTCGCAGCAGAGGCAGGCTCAAACTGGATCCTGCGTTCGCAACGTTAACCCTTGAACGGCCTTTTGGAATCGTCACAGATGACGTTCGGATAGATCAGAACATCGATGAAGCTGAAGCATGCACACAATTACATCCAGCTAACTCTGATTGCCTAATTCCAATGTGTCTCCTCGAGGATGTCACATACTATGGGTTGTCAAGACCAGAAACGTGTTGATGAAGCACTAGAGATCGCTTGCTGGGTATGGTGAAAGAAAAATGTCGAGAAAACACAAGGCACTACATAAGTACGGATTCTAGAAACCTTTTTATTCCACAGTCAAGCCTGAACGAAAGAAACTGTTAGAATGTAAGACACGTCACAAGAGACGAGGAACAATAAACCGGACCATAGTTAACAATTAGATTGTGTTGTTAGAACGAAAAATATGTTATAATTTTTACTAAGAGATATTAACCTGGATATAGATTGCATTAGATAAGACATCTTGCTAGTGCATATAACTTATGAGTTGTGTTTGTGCATCGTATAAAGTTATGTAATACAATTCATTCATTGTTTTTGTATTTTGAATTAAACCTATTCGTTTTCAATAATTAGAGCGGATATAAATCAGGGGCAACTATTTTGTCTAAGGGAGCTAACCTTCAACGATAACATTCTTCAATCAAGGCAAAAGACAGAAGACCTTGGAGACTCTTTTCTGCCAACTTTGTCGGTGGAAATGCCACCTGAACTGAACAAAACTGTATTAAATCCGTTTCTTTTTGCCCGTTCCCTGATAAAGTCATTTTTAAAAGAAAACGTTGGTTAACGTCTGTTACTGTTCTCGAGTGAAACCCCTTCCTTATCTCGTTTGGTATCTCACCTCATCTCATTTCATCTAATTTGATCTCATCTCATTTCATATTTTTTCATCCAAATTTATCTCATCTTGTCCAGTCCCATCTGATATCATCTCAACCCGTCTTATCTTCTGATATCTAATCTCATCTTATCCCATCGAATCGTTTCCTGTCTCGTCGTATCTTATTCCACCTAATCTCATCTTATCTCTTAATTATGTTGTGGAACCATGTTGAAAAGTGCAGTATTGTTTCGTATACGATCTCTGAGGCTGTTGCTAAATTCAATCCATGCCCCTGTATTGCTTGTATAACACCATCAATCTATCTTTTACTTGGTCTTTTCTGATTTTCTGCTGTCTGGTGTTATTGGTTCGAGCGACAGTAAAGTTGGAAGACATTCAATTCTGTCTTGTTACTTATATCACAAATGATGTTGTCCCTATTTTCTGTGGATTTCATTTGTTTTCATCGTGTCAACATTTTAGCCGTATACAACATGGAATAACCAACAGATTTTTATTTGTGGATGAAGGACGCTTTTCTCGGTCATAAGGAGGGAAATAATAATATTGTTCGCGTAGGGTCAAAGGCCCGTTGCGTCGATTGACCACTATCATGTCCAACTGCTGAGGATACGTCTATGAGTAGCGTTCGACCGAAATTACTACAGACTCCTTAGGTGGAGCTGTGTAATCCGCAGCCTTGTGATGAGGGCAGCGAGGAGTGTGTTAGACCAATGTCTGTGTCAAGCTTTCCGTGTTTGTCCGTGTCAAAGTCCCTGTTGTCCACGTGTCCGATGGTTTTGACTTGTGCACTTGTTGGTCAGCGTGACCCTTGCTGTGTTGAGAATACGAGGTTGGGAGAGCTATCGTGTAACATCCGATGTAGGGAGGAGTAGACAGGAGGAAGTCGGCTTCAGTCCGAGCAGAAAAGTCATTGAGTAGTGATAATCCGGACTGAATTCTGGTGTGCAGTTACGCGGAACGTTAAATTCCGTCATGGACTAGTTTCCTACGGATTGAGCCAGGCACAAAATGCAGCATAACAAGCAGGATAACCAATCGAAAGCACATCAGTTTTCCAAAATAAAGTCCTTTATACCACCCGGTGAAGGAGTTGTGAAATATAATCGGAACAGGAAAAACCAAACATCAGAAAACTCGAAACAAACACCGGAGAGAGTCGAAAGCGCGGCCATGTTACTAGGGAGAGTAAGCCTTTAGTAAACAACAATAACATCAACAACATCAGTAAAAACAATAACAAAAGCAGGAAACAAGAACACCAATAACTATAGGAAACATAAGTAACAACAAATGTGGTACCAGATTCTAAAATATGTGCAGCTGGCGACAGAGTCAGAAGAGATATTCTGATCAAGAATTTATTTTCGTTACGGTGTCAATATGAGCATTCTTACCAAGAATTCGCGCCACATCGGGGACAGGAGAGACATTCTGACCAAGAATTCACCCCACGTCAGGGTAAGGAGGGACATTCTGTCCAAAAATGTACGCCACGTTAGGGTCAATATGGGCATTCCGACCAAGATTTCACGTCAGGGTCAATAGGGGAGTTCCGACCAAGATTTCACGTCACGTCAGGGTCAAGAGGGGCATTCCGACCAAGATTTCACGTCATGTCAGGGTCAAGAGGGGCATTCCGACCAAGATTTTACGTCACGTCAGGGTCAAGAGGAGCATTCCGACCAAGATTTCACGTCAGGGTCAAGAGGGACATTCCGACCAAGATTTCACGTCAGGGTCAAGAGGAGCATTCCGACCAAGAATTCACGTCATGTCAGGGTCAAGAGGGGCATTCCGACCAAGATTTCACGTCATGTCAGGGTCAAGAGGGACATTCCGACCAAGATTTCACGCCACGTTAGGGTCAAGAGAGGAATTCCTACCAAGATTTCACGTCAGGGTCAAGAGGGGCATTCGGACCAAGATTTCACGCCACGTTGGGGTCAAGAGGGGAATTCCTACCAAGATTTCACGTCGTGTCAGGGCCAAGAGATTCATTCCTACCAAGACTTCACGCCACGTGAGGGTCATGAGGGGCATTCCGACCAAGATTTCCCGCCACGTGATGGTTAAGAGAGCATTACGACCAAAAAATGTACGTCACGCCAGAGTACAGTAGTTCTTTTCTTTTCAAACCAGACACCACTGGGGTGAACACTGTGTGTACCTTAATAAATACAGTCCTATAGCATACACTGTTGTCGGGGGTTAAGTGTTACAGGCTTCGATGTACAAAGCCACATCTTGTGTGAGGTCTGGTGGACAGTTCCCTTTTCACTATTCCTTTCACTCCCTAACCAGAGGTCAGGTACCCATTTACAGCTGGCTAGAAAGAAACGTGCCGGTAGCGAGAGTTGAACTCTGAGCATCTGCAGTAAAAAGCTGAGTGCTTACTACTACATTAATTTGGCGCGAGTGTACTTTGCAGGGACAAAACTGAAACGCTCGAGTGTACTTTCCATGGACAAAAACTATAATGTGCTAACGTTTGTTGAAAAAAGCAGTCAGAGGAAGTAACTAGGTTGTTGTTTTGTTTTTGGTTTTTGCTGAAAGAGTTTATTTATTGTAAGACCATGTTTCCCTCAGCAAACCCACCACGAACTTCGACCAAACAATTTATGAAACTACATAGTGACGAGGGGTCTCTAAACTATGAGAAAGTGGAATTTAACTTTGGTATTTAGAATAGTCAATATTTAAAAATCTACGTTTGCTGTAAAAACTGTTCATTGACCTCTCCAGACAGATTAACTGGTCGCACTAGTAGAGACAATGACCAACATTTCAGCTCTCTTTGTAATCAGGAAGTTGGATACAATCGGAGAAATAAAAGGCCAGTCAACCCAACAACGGCCATATCAAATAAGATAAAAGCTTCAGAAAAAGACTGTTGATAGTTTCAAACTACATACCTGTCTGTCCGATTGAAAGTTCTGTGTAAGCCAGTAGCAACACAACAGCAGGATACACCCACAGTTTGGACACCATCTTCAGCTGTGTCTGTTCCCGAAGTTACTGACAGTCTTATATGGTAGTAAGAAGAAGTACAGTTAGTCATGTTCGTCTAACTGAGCTCTACCCATAGCGTACAATAAAGAACAATAGTTCATTTCTAACAACACAATGTTAAGTTATGTTTAAGAGAATCGACATCATAGTACTCCAGACACACCCACAGGTGCTCAGTATCTCAGAAAACTGCGATGGGT
The DNA here is from genome assembly GCA_036924085.1 of Ariolimax columbianus. Classification (NCBI taxonomy): domain Eukaryota; kingdom Metazoa; phylum Mollusca; class Gastropoda; order Stylommatophora; family Arionidae; genus Ariolimax; species Ariolimax columbianus. The sequence goes on along the minus strand of JAVGWX010000002.1, from coordinate 148,727,484 downwards.
TTTTATATTGACGGTTCCTGTTTCTCGCTGATTGCAAACACTACTACTCTCTCTGTCGCCTTCTATCACCCATGGGTACATATGACATCAATCAACACTTGCCAAGCAGCACTGTCCTGTGCAATCTTTTCCACTTCCATTTCCCTGTTTTCTTTACTTCCGTCTCCATATCTCGTCTCCATGTATTCCTCGCTCTGCCTATGCCCAAAGGTACTGCTAAACGCTTTAATGTATCGATATCTGATCGATCAACGTCTAATTTAAACTCCTTCAATCTTGTGATTGCTAATGCATTAATTGCATTGTCTTAATCCAACAAACGATCCCTGATTGAATTTTCGTGTGGCCACCTGTTATTTATCTATTGTCCCCACTACATTTGCCTTTTTTAAATTAAATGTTTTGGGGGAACAAGATGAAGAGCAGGGGATGATCTGTAACGATCAGCAACCCAAAGCTGATTGCTAGTGCCAAGGCCAGCGACTCAGAACTGCCAAGACCTTTCTCCACCACCTCCATGTGGTGATCCTGGATAACATGCTGCAACAGGGCTGGATAGACTAAGATGAAAGGAGCGAAGAGGGAAGGCTAGACAGGTACCCACAAATTATTGTTGGGGCTATTATATCATATTTCTCGGCGAACTGGCACAATTGAAGTTAGGTCATTTACTTCCAAACGAAACAATAGTTCTGTCCCTTCTTCTTCTTCTTCTTCTTCTTCTTCTTCTTCTTCTTCTTCTTCTCCTTCTTCTTCTTCTTTTTCTTCTCCTTCTTCTTTTTTGTTCTTCTTTTTCTTCATATTTTTCTTCCTCCCTCTTGGTCGTTGTCGTTTCAATCAATCAAATCAAAACCGTTTATCTTACTGTAGAGTATAGGACCAAAACCAAAAGCTTTCAAGTGTGTCCTTGTCCTGCCGTCTTTACCAACCTAGACCACGTGAGTGCTGTTACCATCGCGTTAGTCTAGTTCTCTTCAAACACATTTTTTTTCTGTCTCTACCCCTCTTACCCCTTGGGTTCCAGAATAGTATAATGCCACAATATCGCTTGAGTCTAGGAATTCCCTATCCTAGCGCCAGCATCTTCTCTTTATGTCCCGTTTCACTGAGATGCGACTAGACCTTTCTAGCAGGTCGACATTTGTGACCTTATAGTTCCATGTCTCATTATTTACTCTGCGCAATCATCTGTTTATGTACGTGTACATGCTGCTAATGGCTTCAGCGCCGTAATAACGTTTTTGAAGTCGTTGTTTAGTCTAAATAAATATCATTTACTGCTCTCATAAACTTGGGGGTTCGTTTCAAGTTTCTCTCGTCGCCACACAGTTTATACAATATGGGAGGGCCATGTTTTCACTCTGGCCCTCACGTAGAGCCCTAGACCCGGTGAACGTGTTCCACCGTTTGTTTTCTCCACACAAACACATGTCTTTGTGCCGCATTTGTTTTTTTTTGTTGAAATTATTATTATTTAATCAGAAGTGTCCTGTTCGCAGTCTGAATATTATCGTTGAATCCCTTCTAGGCAAGGAAACGCATGCTTCTGTTATAACAGCATCTGGGTATTCTCTGTGTGCCTTTGCTTGCTAATAGAATCGTTTTGTATGTCGTCATATGTAGTCCTGTCTCCAAATTTGGGTTTTGCTTGCTCCCTTTGACTAGTCTATTTACCTCTCAATTTGGGTTTTGCTTGCTTCCTTTGACTAGTCTATTTACCTCTCAATTTGGGTTTTGCTTCCTCCCTTTGACTAGTCTATTTACCTCCCAATTTGGGTTTTGCTTCCTCCCTTTTACTAGTCTATTTACCTCCCAATTTGGGTTTTGCTTTCTCCCTTTGACTAGTCTATTTACCTCCCAATTTGGGTTTTGCTTTCTCCCTTTGACTAGTCTATTTACCTCCCAATTTGGGTTTTGCATCCTCCCTTTTACTAGTCTATTTACCTCTCAATATGGGTTTTGCATCCTCCCTTTTACTAGTCTATTTACCTCCCAATTTGGGTTTTGCTTTCTCCCTTTGACTAGTCTATTTACCTCCCAATTTGGGTTTTGCTTTCTCCCTTTGACTAGTCTATTTACCTCCCAATATGGGTTTTGCTTCCTCCCTTTGACTAGTCTATTTACCTCTCAATATGGGTGTTGCACCCTCCCTTTGACTAGTCTATTTACCTCCCAATTTGGGTTTTGCTTCCTCCCTTTGATTAGTCTATTTACCTCCCAATTTGGGTTTTGCTTCCTCCCTTTGACTATTCTATTTACCTCCAAATTTTCACGTGTCTTTCAGTTAGCAGGATACCGGAAAGGGCATATTTTATTATACCCTCAGTCAATTTTGAACGCATCAACTGATTGATCCAAATGAATTAACACAGATATTGGGTCTCATCATCGGTCATAAACGAATACCAAAACAAAGCAAGAATCCACTGAAACACATGTACATGTTCTCCACAAATAAACAAACAAAACAAACAATAATATCAATGTAACTGAAACTTCTTTACATTACTAGTTCACTTTAGGACACTCAAACACATATCCGCTAAACATAAACATTATAAAACTGGAAGATAAACTTACAAGGTAGAATCAACCATGAAACAATGAAACAGTAGGCTATGCAATCGGCTAACTACGGTAACATGTAGATAAGATCACGTAGATGTGTATGTTACTTCGACATATCTGTATTACAGATAACATATCTAACGCTTGTCTAACATTCTGTTTGTTCAAACAATTTGCTCTGTGGTGTCTTGACGCATGTTTTTCGTCCTTTGTTTCTCGTTCTGTTGTACAAGCCAGATGTTAGCGCTTATAGAATGACGAATAACAGCGGATTTGCGGGACCAACACCCATTTGAGACACGCCCAGAAAAAGGCAACATATATTGAATAATTTTTGCTGGTGTTCAAAGTTTTACAAATGTAGAAAACAATATTCGTCAAAAGCATTTGAATGTCATTAACAGAAACATAACATGAATATAAAATCAAACTGAACACACCAAAATGGAAGTAATGACATTAAACAAAGCCAAAAATCCACTTTATATTCAAGTTAAAAACACCGAACATCATACAGTTATAGAATTCAGAAAACTTGGAAGCAAGTTCAAGGCCAACGGCTGAATGTACTGGACGATTGAAGTAAGAACTCAAAAGGTAATGCGGTAACATATCAGTTACTGCTGATACTAAGACATCCAGACATTACAATGGTCATGCAATGCAAACAACAACAACAAAAAATACATTGTGAATTTATACTATTTGTTATCAGTGGCAGACACTAACCATGTCCATAGCACAAGAAGAACAAATACCAGCATGTGATATGAGATGCCTGTGAAAAACTGGCCAAGTTGCAGACCCCACTGTTTGCCCTGGCTGTTATTCTAACATAAAACATTCTGACCATCATCCACATCATCATGACCATACACAGTAAATGACATATCACACAGCAGGTGGCATATTTATTATATCATACTCATATCATAGAATGAGTAGAGAAATTACAAACACAATATAATACATATCTTAACTAAACATTCTACTAAAACAGGAATTGTAAGCATTAGCTCTTGATGGAATTCCCAATTATCTAAAAACCCAGTTCTATTGCCTTGCAATTACATCACACACACATCGCCTTAACTGCGTCTTCAACACACCTTATCAAATACTCTTCCTGACCGAAATCCCCTCAGGCGGGCGATCTCGACATAACTCGTTCACAATGTGTCCTTGCTTACAAACACACGTTCAGATTATCTATTAATGCAAAACTCACACACCTATTTGAGCGATCCTGTTCTATCACTAAACATTCGTCCAACCGTCTATCAATCGCTCCTCTATCTAAGTCGGTTAGTTAAACATACTATCTACATTCAGTTACTCTCTCTCTCTCACTCACTCTCCATCCCACTATCCAGGCTCTCTCTCTCCAGCCTCTCTCTATCCAGCCTCTCCAGCTAAACTTTGTCTCGAGTTATATATCCTCAAGCAAGGCCAGAGCTTGACCAATCGATCTCAGGTGAGGGTCATCTTCAGTCCCATTGGACGAAACACTTTGCACACCTGTCACTCATTCTCTCGCAGCAAGCCCCGCTGCCAATTTCGTCTGTCAATCAATCTCCCCCTACCAAAATCGGAAGGCCAGTGGTCAGTTTCTACCTGTCCACATTCCTTAATCCAACTCTGTTCTCCTTTGCTGAGACGGTGAGTGACCTTGACATGCATTCAGGTAGCTTTAAGCTTTAACATGTTCAGGCATCCTAAACTCCCCTTGCTCCGGCGGGAACTGTTACACCAGGGTAACTAGAGAAGACTCAGTGAGTCACCTTGCAATGGATCCCTGAACATAGTGGGCTACTAGGGAACGAGATGGCAAAACAGGGAGCTGGAAACAGCAATTGGATAGACCTTGCAGTAACCACACAGTAACACGAATTATTCAGAATAATACTCGGGAAATCTGGATGAACAGGTGGGCGACGGGAACAACAGGTCGCAGTGTATTTAGCGAAATATCACAGCCAAAAAGTAAAGATTACATTAAATAAACTAAATAGAAGAGATCAAAGTCTCGTATTTCAGTTCCGAACAGGACATACCAGAGTTAATAGCCACTTGAACCGCATCAATCCCCAGCACCTGCCCTTATGTAAACATTGTCTTCATCCTGATGAAACAGTTCGACACCTACTCATTGACTGCAAGGCGCTCGCGGACACGAGGAAAACATTCTTACAAGCACTGCCGACAATTACCAACACACTGTACGGAGCAGTGATACAACTGAAGAAGATTTGTATATATATTAGAATGGCCAAGAACAGGCTTGTTCAGCAGCTATGGGATAACCACAACATCAGGACTCAGTGAGAATTGATGACATCTGACGGAGTGTGGGAACAGGGGTCATGAGTTATTTATATTGGCTGACAGAGAATCAACAGATTTTGCCATGTGACAGGAATGTCCTCAAAGGTGCCCGTCGCGTTTAGCGAAAAGAGACTTATTTCAAGTCAGACATACAGATCGGATATGTTAGTCAGGGTCAGGTAACATATACTGGCTAAGACCGTCACTTCATTTCCACCTAGATCTCCCTGGAAACGGGATGTTTTGGGAAGCTGGTTAACGAGGTGGAGGGATCGACGTGATCCTTGTAATAGTGAGCGACGCGCAGATGAAACTTATCATAGCACAAGTGTCTGGGGGATTTCGATCCACCTTTTTCAGCAAGCTCGGAATGTGAGGAAAACCACCGTAACCCGCCGCTTAACCCTCTTTTCAAAGCACGCAAATGAATAATCTTACCCATTGTGGGAATTCAACAACAACAACCCGTCGCTTCCAGTATTGATGTGGACCTATGCTTCATAAGGAGCCAATTGGAGAAGGAGAACAATGAGGGGAAGAAAAATACGAGGAAGAAGACGTAGAAGAAAACAGATTAGAGAAAGAAGAAGACGACGAAGAAGAAGAAAAAAATAATTATGAAAAGGAGAAGAAGAAGAAGAAGAAGAAGAAGAGGAAGAAGAAGAGGGAAAAGAAGAAGAAGAAGAAGAAGTAGAAGCAGATAAAGAATAAAAAGAAAAAAGAGGAAAAGGGCAGTTAGAAAAAGAAAAAGAAACTACAGAAGAAGTAGATGAATAGTTATTACAAAAAACATTTTCCCACTAACAATATCAAACAGATATAAATCCCACAAGTCCATAGTTCATCCCAATGACAAAATCCATTTCATCTCACAGGAAGTGACGTCTAAATATGTTACCATCAATGTGTTTTTTAAAGGCATTGAATAAAATAATACAATACTCGCAAATTTCAGTGATCCCATGTCTTTCTTCTCAAAATGTGGTTCCGGTACTTGTTACGGTTAGTTGCTGTTAATAAACACGGAAATGAGATGGAATCAGAACGGAAAATTTCCAACAAAATAATAATAATGTTCGCCTAGAAATCTGAGGCCCGTTGCGTCGGTCGAACTCCACCATGACCAGTCGAACGCCACCATGATCAGTCGAACGCCACCATGACCAGTCGAACGCCACCATGACCAGTCGAACGCCACCATGACCAGTCGAGCGCCACCATGACTAGTCGAACGCCACCATGACCAGTCGAACGCCACCATGATCAGTCGAACGCCACCATGACCAGTCGAATGCCACCATGGCCAGTCGAAACGGCGCTCTGACAGAGCTCGTCTATTGCAGAGAAGGTAAGGAGGGGGGGGGGGGGGGGGTTTGCTATTTATTGAAGCCACGTGTTTTGGGGACGGCCTCTCCTGCGCTTCCAGCCAGCTGGTTGGATACCATTAGCACTTTGAACTGCCTTGAGAAGGATCTGGTGAGCTGAAACTTCCTGATCCAGTCGGACAACATGTCCAAACAGGGAATGGCGGCGACCAGTCTAGGACTTCTGATACAGCTGGGAGGTTAGTCATAGTAGAGACCTCGACATTTTGTACGAAATCGTACCAACCAATTCCAAGAATACGCCGCTGATTGGGCATATGAAAGGACTCAAGTTTGAGATGTCCTTTTTCAGCAGGGTCCAGGTTTCGGCGCATACATTAGCACTGAAATCACCCACAACTGGTAAATACGCAGCTTTGAACTCGGGGATAACCTACTATTGTTCCACACGCTGCTGAGAATGTTCATCACTGAAGCAGCGAAGCCAGTCCATCAAGACATATCTGTACTACTGCGTCAATCAGAAGACATTGTGCTTCCGAGATAAGAAAGTTCATTTACGCTCTACCCTGTGTGACCGCGAACTACTATGTTCTGGGACCTTGTAGCAGAGCCAAGATACGGAATTTTGGTCTTCGCTCATGAGATTGATAGTCCCATATTTTGAGCTGTCCTATCCAGATACTCAAGAGACTGTTGGGGCGCTGTACTATCCAGATACACAAGAAACTGTTGGGGCGCTGTACTATCCAGATACTCAAGAGACTACTGGGGCGCTGTACTATCCAGATACTCAAGAGACTGCTGGGGCGCTGTACTATCCAGATTCTCAAGAGACTACTGGGGCGCTGTGCTATCCAGATACTCAAGAGACTACTGGGGCGCTGTGCTATCCAGATACTCAAAAGACTACTGGGGCACTGTGCTATCCAGATACTCAAGAGACTACTGGGGCGCTGTGCTATTCGGGTTTATCAAGACTATGTCATCCGCGTAGACGAGGTCAATGATACACGTTTGGTCAATAGTGAGTTCATGGTGCTAAGAGCTGAGGCGGTCCAGGAGCCAGTCGACAGCCCGACAGAAGAGATCGACAGCAAGGATGCAGCCCTGTCTGACCCAAGTAGATGTTTCGAATCTTTCAGAGAGAGTAAAATTCCAACATGTGAAACAAATGTTCGAGAAAAGTCAGCAAGTGACAGAGTGAGAAATGATGACATTCGAGACATCTTGTTCGGAATAGTTACCAAACCAGAAAATAGGTCGATTAAAGATCGTACGATCAACTACCACTGCATGCGTATCATACATGGATAACTGGTCACAATGCACAAAGATATTCACGTGGAAGATGAATACATGGCAGAACAGAAATCTCACAGCTACAACTGACGCAAACCACTCGGATCAAGAAACATAATCTCAACTCCCTATGCCGTTTGACAAGACTACTTAATTAATGTAGGTAGCGCTTACGATGGGTCTATGGGTCTCTGGAAAGTGAATCAACCATAGAATTTCTTCTTCTTTGCGTTCGGTTTCTTATGCCCGTTTTATTCCATCAGATGGGCTGCCTCCATGATGTTACACGTCAGTCGCAGGTCCTCAATGGTTCCCCACAGTTTGTCTTGTATGTTTCTTTCCTCGGGCCAGGTCATTTCGCGGGAATCTTGGTGAAGTGGACATGTTTGCAGGATGTGTTCTGGAGTCTGGGGTCCTCTCTCACATGTGCATCGTGCAGTCTTTTCTGCTTTCATTTTATGCATGTGTGCATTTAGTCTGCAATGACCTGTTCTGAGGCGAAAAATTGTGGTATACTGTTTCCTAGTCAGTCTATTGAATAGTTCCTGTAGATATTTGCTGTTTATTCTTTTTATCCACTGTTGTTTATATTTTTTTGAATGTGTGCGTTGACTTCGGGCAGTAACACTGGGTGGGTGAAATGTTCTCTTTGTATTCCCTTCCTGGCCAGTCTGTCCGCCCATTCATTCCCAGGTATGCTGCAGTGAGCTGGAATCAACTGGAGGGTGATTTTATTGTGGTCTGAGAGTTTGTTTAGCTGGAATATCAGTTCCTTTTCCATACTATTTCGTGGTTCTCTTTGTGTGGCTGGCAAAATGTCCACGCAGTCACACAAAAACGCTATTCTGTTATCCTGTAACCCCCTTTTCATCCAATAGTTTAACTGCTTCAATTATTGCCTGCTGCTCTGTTCTTAGATTTGTCGAGGGCTCCCCGGCAGCACTTGCTTTTTCTATAACGGATCCATCCTGTAGAAGTATGACGAGTTCCCCCCCCCCTCTTTTCCTCAATGCTTCCTCTGATGATCCATCTGTGTAGACGTGCATCCACGTGTGTTGAGGATAAGCGTCTCCAATATCTTTTAGAGTTTTTTTCTCTCAACAGAAATGGAACAGAAATTATATTACCCTCAATGGGTACACATTATGTGGCTCGGTAGTGGAAACTAAAACAACACACCAAGATGACAGCGCCAAGTATAACGAAGCAATGCCTCCGAAAACCCATTCCCTGATTCAAGTCGTAGCAGGTGGAAACAGGGTGAAGTAAAGGATTGCCTAGACAAAATGCTGGTGAATCGAGACATAGAACTGATGTGACTGGTCTAGCAAGATCACGTGCAGTCAACTATAACTATGAATACATTAAAGAAGTTTGAACGGTCTGATTTCATCGAATTAAAAACTGGAAACGCTGTATAAGGACTATGTAATCCGCATGAGACTAAAATAGTTACATTAAATGTTAGTGACCTTGCTGTGAAGAAACCAAACGTATTAAAATGTATGGATAAACCAAGATATGATGTATAAGGCTTGTAGATGTAAGAACAAACGGACAGAATATCAAAGAGATCATTCGTACTTGGTACTGGTGTGGAGCAATGTCCATGCACAATAAAGAGTCAAATATGGTGTAGATTGTCTTGTGCATCCAGGGATAGCAAAGGCTACTGTATAAACAGAATACATCAGTGAATGATCAACACTTTTACAAGAAGTTAAAAGTGGAAAAACAGTAACATTAATCCAGGTCTACTTCCCATGAAATGGCAACATCAATGAGAAAGACATGAGAGATTTCGTGCAATTTATTTCAGAAGTTATCAGTAGTGTCAATGAGAAGGAAGATCTGCTTGTAACGGGTGATTTAAATGGAAGAACTTGGAAAAATGGACTCTCACACGAATAACAATTGAAAACGTTTTGGTGACAATTCTTTAGAGCGGAACAGTAATGTGGAAGTCGTTTCAAACATGGTACAGTGAAACAACCCATATTTAATATCGCAAATTGATTACATATTTATTATTAGTCAAAAGAAAAGATAAAATATGACAGCTTCAAAAGCAATTCTCAACATCTGTACATATACTGATAATTGTCAAGCAGTAATGACACAAAGAACATTGCTTGGAAAATAAACACAAATAAAAATCCAATAATTGTTACAAATATGGTAAGATTAGAAGAATAAGCTATTAAAGAGGAAATATGTCGCAAAATGACAAGCAAATGTAAATCATTGAAAAGTAAGTGAAACTGAAGACATTAACAGTGAATAGAGGATCGTCTTTAAAGCGACCATGACGTAAACAATAACTTGTGAGACAACAAACATAAGAAATCACAAAGAAAGAAAAGATCTTGGTCTAATACTGACGTTAAAGAATCAATACAGACTAAAAACAAAAACTCTACACTACGTGGGGGACGTGCAGAATGCAAGAAGATTATGTTATTTATGAAATGGCATACCAAACGCCAAATTATTAATCAAAATCGCTAAGGAAGAATCATAGAAATACAGGGGGTGTGTCATAGATCTTTACCCTGACTATGAAGGAGTAGGAAGAGGAAGTTGATATTTGACACATATGTAGCTCATTCAATTTGTACTGGACTTGAGAAGTAAGAATTTTCCTCCCCGACGGGTTTACCCGGTATGGTGCATGGCGCAACACACCTTATTGACCGGATCTGCTACTCTAACGGTTTGTAAGAACAGTGGAGAAATCAGAGGCCAGAACCGTGAAAAATTATTGATGTTGCAGGGAAAAACACCTATAGAAATACACAGGGAGATGGAACCAGTGTTTGATGAATTATGTCCTTCGTATGCTTCTGTATAAAATTGATGCAGGCAGTTTAATTGTGGCCGATCCCATGTTGCTGATCTTCAAAGATCAGGAAGACCATACTCAGAGTGCAGCGACGAAAATGTTGCAAGAGGGAAGAAAATAATTGACCATGATAGGAAAATGACAATTTCAGAGATATCTAGGTCAGTAAAACTGAATGAAAGTCCAGTTTTTTAAATTTTGCACACAAGACTTAACGTGAGAAAAGTGTGTGTCCACTGGGTCCCGCGTCTGCTAACATGTGAACAGAAACAAACGAGGGTTGGTTGCTGTGGCCAGTTGCTCAAAATGTATCTGTCGAAAAACATGTTGCCGACCATGGTGACAGTAGACTTGGGTTCACCATTATGACCCAGAATAAAAAATTTTTAGCATGTGGTGGAAAACCTCGGGCTCACCAACACATGTCAAGCCAAGGGCACAGAAATCTGCAAGAAAAGTGATGCTGACTGTTTTTTGGGACGTCAAAGGTGACATATTGAAAGATTACCTAGAGGTGGTAGAAAATATACCAGGTATTGGAAACAAAAACTGCCAGACTGAAAAAGAAAGAAGAGATACTTCCCTAAGCTTCATATCGAAAAGCTACCCACGCATGGACTGGACCCATGCATACACCAACGGTTCTGTAACAAACACTACACAGAACGGAGGGGCAGGAGCATTCCTGAACCTACCAAATGGAAGACAATTATCACTGTCATTCGCTACTGGTAAGTACACAAGCAATTTCAGAGCGGAGGCAGAGGCACTGAGGGCGGCAGTGGAAGAAATGGTGACACACAATGAACATGAAAGCCATTTGGTCCTGCTCACAGATGCTCTCGCCGTAGTCACAGCGCTAAAAAGCCAGAAAAACACTGAGCTTAATGACTTAAGAGCAGCACTCTGCAAACTGTGCCAGCAGTCCGCACCAAAAAGGGTAGTGGTACAGTGGGTCCCATCATACTGCAACATCCAAGGCAACGAGGAGAAAGACAGACTGGCAAAAGAAGGTGCAAGACTACCACAAACAGATACTAGCATGACGTACGAAGAGTCAAAACGGCTTATCAAAGCCAGATACATGACCAAATGGGAAACCGAACATACTGGTTACACCAAAAACGATGCCTATTATCAGCTGAACCGAAGAGAGCAGGTCGTTGTCTTCAGACTTCGCACTGGCCACAATAGACTGAGGTACCACCTATTCAACAAATTGAAGATAGGTGGTACCGACGAATGCCCGTGCGGTACTGGTAAAATGACCGCTGAACATTTGTTGCAGAACTGCCCGACATACGAGGATCAGAGAGAGCAGATGTGACCATCACCAGTGGAACTGCAAGACAAGCTGTATGGCAGTGGCGACAGCCTCAGGATGACCGCCGCTTTTTTTGAAAAAATAATGGTTACTGTCTGACTGCGTACGAAGAAGAAGAAGAAGAAGAAGAAAGATTACCTGCCCTGCTTCATGACAACACGGTTAATGGACAATATTATGCATTTGTCCTTACCAAACTAAGAAAGACTGTGACCAGAAAACGAGGGATAGCGCGCACTCAAATTCTGCCTTTGCCTCAAGACAACATGCCCTTCCATAAAGCAAAGCTTGTGCTACAGCAGCCAACGATTTGAATATTGAAATGCTTCCACACCCACCTTATTCTCCGGATTTAGCTCCATCAGACATTTTTCGTTTCCCAAAACTTAAAAACCGCTGGAAAAATGGCGGTGAAAGACGCTGGTATACATACAGTGCTATAATGCTACCAAGTCATACAAGAAAAATATATGTGAAATAACGCGAGCAAAGAATAAGTCCCTTTGTTGAACCTCAGCTGAGCAAAATTATAATTGAATTCTGTAAGTGAATTCTGTAAGTAAATGCCGTAACTGATACCGTTTTCGCATCAAGACAATTATTCAAAATAACAATACAATAGGACAAGTATTTAAACATAACATTTAATGTTTAGAAGAAAGCGTTTGGGAATTGACATGAATAAACTACGGACAATACTAAAGGACTACCGAATACAAAGCCAATTATTAGATAATGTGGAACATATGTATTATATGTATAAAAAATGTATTCACATATGCTTTTGAGACAGCCACAAAAATCCGACAGGAATTTCGTACTTTCAGTATTGATGTTCAACATTTACATAGACAAAATAACAACAGAAGATAGCCAAATTGCAACACCAAAACCTCAGTTCAACACAGGAAGCGCAGATCCCAAATCAATACATGAATTACTATTTACAGATGGCCACAGCCTTATGCATGTCGATGAAGATCGAAGAGAAAATCACGTGAATACGCTTGGTCCGTACCATGAATTATGTGAAGATTAGCGCATAGATGAAAGAAACTGATGATAAGCAGAACTCAAGGTCCAATTAGGATACATGGAACCACTATTCAACTTAAGCATGCCTAGCAGTTATAATACCTGACAAGTGTATTTACGAAAGATTGAAGGCTCGAAAGAGATTTGAAACCACACGCCATATAACGTCTGCTGTGGGGACGGCGTGGGCTAGTGGTTAAGTGACAAGGCTCACAAGCCGAAGGTGCTGGGTTTGATCCCCATCACAGCACCGGCCGTTACCCCGAGTCCGGGGAAGCAAACCCTTAGAAAATGCAGGAGGAAACAGACCCTTACATAAAAATGCATGCCGAAGTCGGATGCACTGGGCCGACAGGCGCAAAATAAATACCGTAGTGCAACACCGCCTTGGGGAATCAAGAAATAAGGTGAACGCAAAAACAAACAAAAAATACTTTTACTGTGATTTTTCAATTGTCACCACTACATGGCAGCAGATCAACAATTGATTAACAGTATATAAATATTTATATATATACACACATACACACACACACATATACACGCCCACACATAAACACACACAAGTACTAAACGCTATCGACGTGAGAAAATGTACCTATAAGTTATATGAAGGACGTGTGGCGAATGACATAACAGATTAACAGATTAACAGATAACAAAACATACATTCTTCATAAACACGGACTTCAAAAATTGTCGCAACGCACTTGGCCCAAGAGAGACAACTTACGCTCCACGCGGAGCTAAACAGCACAAGTGGAGTGGACTGACAGGTAAGACTCCACACGTGGCTAGCTACACAGCACAAGTGGAGTGGACTGACAGGTAAGACTCCACACGGGGCTAGCTAAACAGCACAAGTGGAGTGGTCTGACAGGTAAGACTCCACACGGGGCTAGCTAAACAGCACAAGTGGAGTGGACTGACAGGTAAGACTCCACACGTGGCTAGCTAAACAGCACAAGTGGAGTGGACTGACAGGTAAGACTCCACACATGGCTAGCTAAACAGCACAAGTGGAGTGGACTGACAGGTAAGACTCCACACGGGGCTAGCTAAACAGCACAAGTGGAGTGGACTGACAGGTAAGACTCCCCACATGGCTAGCTAAACAGCACAAGGGTAGTGGACTGACAGGTAAGACTTCACACGTGGCTAGCTAAACAGCACAAATGGAGTGGACTGACAGGTAAGACTCCACACGGGGCTAGCTAAACAGCACAAGTGGAGTGGACTGACAGGTAAGACTCCACACATGGCTAGCTAAACAGCACAAGTGGAGTGGACTGACAGGTAAGACTCCACACATGGCTAGCTAAACAGCACAAATGGAGTGGACTGACAGGTAAGACTCCACACATGGCTAGCTAAACAGCACAAGTGGAGTGGTCTGAAAGATAAGACTATAACTAGTAACAAACACAAATGTATGACCAAAAATACGACAAAAACATATATGGATTGAGAAAGGAAAAGTGAGAGATAAATAGATATGTGCTATCTCTGTCACTAATTTATCCTGGCAGTTTTTGATTATATGGATATTTGTTATTTCCCTGATAAACTAGGATTTATATTTCGTTCAGTTAGTCTTGTAAAGAACATGAATGTGATTCAAGCTTTCATTTGCCGATAGCCCGGACCAACAATGTCAGACAACAAGGTAAATGTGTTGTTGTTATCGTTGTTCAAAGTTACTTGTGCTGAGCTCTTCGCTCAAGACTAATTTTCTCTGGAGTAGCCGGTTTTAATGGCCATTTTGTTGTATTCTGAGCCGGACTGAAGAAGGTTGATTTGGGCCCTCTTGGCTATAGTGCAAAGCTAAGCTTCGCAGTGAGCTCACCACTGTGGGAATAGCAGCGTTGATTCCAATCGTGTTGGCTAGCCTGGTGTAAGACAACCTGTTTCCATGTGCATAGAATGGACACGAATTATAATTTTGGTCAATTTGCTGCGTCTGATCCTCAAGTAGCGTTCTCACTCAAAATGTGCATCTGCATCAAAGTAAACATTAACTAACATTTCAGAAAACTGCTACATGAATTCTACTGGCAAGTTGGAACCATGGAAATATGTTTTGATGTGAAGGACACACTTACTTAAATAGTACGTGACAGCAATGTACAGAACACGTATGTATTCGCCTTTGTGATTATTAGGATTGCAAGCGTAGATGTTCTTACATTTGGAATAACAACGGATACAAGGGCTGTGAAAACGATATGGTAGAACAAGTGTATCAGGATCAACACACCCATTTTATCTGATATGATTTAAGTTGTGTTTGGTAGTTGATTATTTATATATTAGTCGCGAGATAACACCACCACGTATGCCACAATCTTGTCTCATCTCTGTCAGTTACCTAGCAAGCGACTTCCAATGTTGAAATTATTGTGGTCTTCCTGTTGCCACAGACTTTTATCTGTAGATAATGATTGTTGTGTTTACACTGATATCATGTACACGGGTACATTTTACTTTTATTCAGTGGCACTCGGATCTGTTCTAAGCCTTAAATTAGAACTGTGGCACCTCTGAATATATAACACAAATAAAATAAAAAGACATTTTATGCCATCTATAAAAATAAGAAAGGATGTGTGTCTGTGTCTGGAAAGTAAAAGTATGCTGCTCATGTACGCCTGTACTTTTAGTCCTAGATTCAACAAATTTAGCCTATGCGTCAATTTTGATACTTGGATGGTTTGTTGCCTCGTACAATAGGTTGTCAATGTAGCAGTAGTTTTATGAGAAATTTAGTGCATCCAGTCAGACCCAACACTGGGGAAGTTAAGGACGGGTGAAATAACTGAACAGGACTCCTCCTTACGTTTTCGTTGTGGTTCCTGGAAGCAGGATGTGTTACATCAGTCTGACCAGCGAGGGGAGACAGACACTGTCATTCGTATATCGGTGTGCTTACTTAGAAGCATCGCATTGCACTACAGCCAGGAGGATATCGGTCTACCTTATCAAATAGACCTGGCAATACTAGACGAGCCACTGTAACCTGTCACCAAATAAACACCGTCAATAGTTTAAATTAACTCAGCACCAGTGGACAACAACAACAACAGCAACAACAACAACAGCAGCAACAACTTCACAATGCACAAGGCAAGCGACCATTAAAATACAGGAAAATGGCGTGTGTCATCGCTGACACTGTTGTCGGGGATGAAGTTAGAAACGTAGTTGTGTTTGGCCCTAGATTTTTTTATGAGGTTGTGTGACCAGATCCTATCCTCGTTGTCTTATCTTCCCACATAGTGAGCCTGATACTCAATTACATTTGGGTCGACTGCAGCGTGTCGATAAAGGGATTTGTATTTGGTAGCTTATCGTAAGAAATAAGTCATTGTGGCAGTAAAACTGAATGCTCTTTCTGTCTCTTCAACATAAACCCTACAGTTTCTACGTGACAAGTGCTGGAATCATTGAAATACCTCGCTTGTAATCGAGATACGCCCTAACAAACGTGTCAATAAATGTAGCTCTTAGCGCCACTCGGGATTGCCAACAAGGAAGGCAAGGCTTTCACAATTCCACCAAGATAAGCTAATCTTACTGCCATTCTCAATTTCCCTACTCCATAGTTACTAATCTATATTTAAACTTCTGGCAGTCTCACTTTTGTTTGGTATTCCTCCTGTCTTCTAAGCAACATTGTTTTTTTTCCAATCGCTCTACCTTACTCTCTCGCTCTCTCTCTCTCTCTCTCTCCATCTATCTCTCTCTCCGTCAGCCTTCAATAACGTTTCGCTCTATTTTGTATTCTTAATCTTTTTGTCTCTCTGCCTCCTCTTCTCTCGATTCTCTTCTTATTCCCACTCTCCATTTGACAACCTCCATCTCAACTACTCTTGTTATATTTACTTCATCATGCCTAAATTTCGTTCTAGACTCCAGCAGGAGTATAGAGCCATCATAACAGTTGGCCTCCTTCAGGCAAGACGGTGTCAAATAACTGTGTGTCTTTTTAATAGTGCAGCAACTTAGTTTTCCACAATAACGTTAAGAGAGGTGACTAACGTTTTCTCAGGCCAAAATATACTGATCAGAGATGTTAGTCAGGGTCGAGGAGAGAAGACTAACAAAACATACTGATCGGACATGTTTGTCAGGGTCAGGCAAAATATACTTGCCAAGACCCCCACCTCACTTCCACGCGGGTCTCCCTGGAAACATGCTGTTTTCATGTCATTTTGGCTAACGAGGTGGGGGAATTGACGTGATCCCCGTAGTAGTGAGCGACACGCATATAAAGCCAAGCATAGCAGGACAACTGCCTGCAGGTCCCCTTCCACCTTTACCAGCACGCTCGGGATGTGAGGAAAACTACTTTAACCGGCCACTTAAAGGAATTTTCAGGGTGCACAAAAGAGTTGTTTCTTCTTCTTATTCGTTAATTCTCAAACTCTCGCTACCTAGCCCTGAATAGGGCTTTGCAAGTAGCAGTATGTTTTCCAGAGAACGGAATGCGTTGTGTCGTAGCTTACTGTTTGATTGCGATATTTGCAGCTTTCAGTCCGACACATCCGACTTCAGCAGACATTTTTGGGCACCGGGTTATCCTTCCCTCTTCGATCCCTTCTCCTAGCTAGTCTGCTATGTTGCAGCCTCTTATTCAGGATCACCGCGTGGAGGTGTAGAAGGGTCTTGACAGCCCTGGTTCGCTGGTCCTGACGCTAGCAGTAGCTATAGGTCACTGACCGCTGTAGCTCATATACTGCTCCGCATTTGTTTGTTAATTCATTAATTCCTTGCTCGGTCTCTATCCCTCTCATATGCACATACACACGCTCTCACTCACATACATACACACACAACATACAAACACAACACGCGCGACACACATGACATGTGCGCGACATTCAAACAAACAACAAACACGACACACACACGATATACATAGACACGACACACACAACACCCATTCACGACATACTTAGACACAACACGCACACAACCACACAAAACACATACAAGACAAACATAGACACGACACGCATACAACCACACAAAACACATACAAGACATACATAGACACGACACACACACACACGATACATACACGATACATGAACGACACACGCACATACGACAGACACACGATACACACGACACACACACGACACACTCACAGACACACACGACACACACTCACGACACACACACGACACACACACACACGACACACACACGACACACAATACACAAACACGTCCCACACACACACAAACACACGATACACACACGATACATGCACGACACACACACGCAAACACGGCAGACATAGATGACACACACATCCACGACTTACACGCACGACATAAACACAAGGCATGCGCAGTACTGGACACAACACAAACCACATGTCCCATACACGATCCTCTTTAGTCACTTTTAACGACACGCAGGGTGGTGCAACGGTTTTAAAAATTCTTTCTTCGCCGATTATGGAACCCTGGTTCGCCATATAGAATATACTAATTACATAAGAAGGTGGCCAAAAACAAAACAAACGAAAAGCGTTCTGCATTGAGCTAGTAACCCTTTCATATAACATCGCCATTCCAACCTCTATTGCAAATCATGTTTCCTGTAAATGGGTTTGCTGTAGTGCTAACCTCTATGTTTCACGTTGAGCGAGAAGGCGTATCACTCAACCACATTATGATACCCCCCGACACTAGACCCAACAACTTTCATTTCACTTCAGTAATACTAACAATCACAACTACCAAGTTGACCGGTTATCTGTTTGACCTACAATTTGGACAGACAAGTTGGACAGACAAGTTGGACAGACATGTTGGACAGAAATGTTGCACAGGCTTTACTGCTGTTTTCGTTCTTTAGTGCAGTGGTTCTCAAATTTGTTCAGATCAGGGACCCCATTGAGCCAATGATAATTCATTGCGGTCTCCGATCATCTAGTCTTCCTCACTATACGAGACGATCAAGACCCCATTCCTACGTTTAACATTTACCTACGAAAGATAATGGGTATAAAGTGAAAGGATATGGTGAGGAATGAAGACTTATCGGAAAGGAGTCGTCAACAGCAACTGAAACAGCAAATTAAGACAAGAAAATGGGCTTGATTAGGATATACGCTGAGGCATGCGCCGCCCAACATAGTCAGACAAGCTCGCTCGTTGGATCATCAAGTGAAGAGAAAGACGCCGCCCAACATAGTCAGGCAAGCTCGCTCGTTTGATCATAAGTGAAGATAAAGGCGCCGCCCAACATAGTCAAGCAAGCTCGCTCGTTGGATCATCAAGTGAAGAGAAAGGCGCCGCCCAACATAGTCAGGCAAGCTCGTTCGTTGGATCATCAAGTGAAGAGAAAGGCGCCGCCCAACATAGTCAGGCAAGCTCGTTCGTTGGATCATCAAGTGAAGAGAAAGGCGCCGCCCAACATAGTCAGGCAAGCTCGTTCGTTGGATCATCAAGTGAAGAGAAAGAAAGATGGACCTAAAAATGCATGGAGAAGCGAGACGGAAATGGGTGATTACACCTGCAGAGTGACGGAAAGAGTATTCCTGGACCGTTTATCTGGAACAAAGGGAAATACGTTCAGAGGAGCGATATGCTTTGATTGATTGATTTACTGATTGATTAATTGATTGTTTAGACATCTCACTAGTACATGAACATTTTCTGGAACTAGGAACATTGATTGTATTCTACGAAACCTATTTCCTGATGTGGGTAAATATTAACCATATGGTTTGAAAACATTCCATACCTTTACATATAGTCTCTTGTACGTTCCTCTCTTTCCCTTTCTTCTTCCCTCTATTATCTCTTCCTACGTATATATATATATATATATATATATATATATATATATATATATATATTCGCAAGTATGATTAAACCACTGCGGTTTAAACTTCCTCATTTCAGTCTGAATGAGCTGGTTTCAATACCTTGGCTTAGTGTTCAATATGTTTTTCCCTTCCTTTTACGGTACTCGAAATTAGCTGTCACTTTTAAATTTAATCTGAGAACAGTGATAAGAGACTTGAAAAAACATTTACTCTTGAAAATAAGGTATTTCACTTTGTCTGATATCGAAATCAGCTGACACTGAAGTTGCTATAAAATAATTATTTATTCTTTATCAATTGTTTCTTCTTTTTTTTTTTTCTTCATCGCCTTCTGATCCCTGATTACTGACTAATATATTCTCTTGATCATATATGTGATATCGCTTCTAGAACTTTTAGTGGAGCCACAGACAGCTACTCCAAACTCGGCAGGCGTTACACGTTTGTGCAATGCTATGTCTGGAAGTTGTTATTCTACATGGGTTTACCAAAGTTTAGCAGAAATACTTTGTACATCAAATACACCAAACGTCTTTTGTCTGTGATGCCCAAAAAGGAAAGCAAACGGTATACTAAAGTAGCAAGATCAGATACCACTCCCTGCTTCTGGAAGCTTATAATGGACGGCTTCGACTTGAGTAGATGGAAGGCAATTAGGCTTCGGTCAGGCCACGAACTGGTGTGGATCGAATGTTCTGGTTATGTCGATGATTATGTGCAGTCACTGGCATCATCTCTTGCTCAACCGATGACCGACATTCTGTTTGATCTCAAGAACAGATTCAACTTTCTTGTGGAATGCCTTAAACCTCATGGTTCGAATATATTTCCAACCTTTATGTAGACTGCCCTGCACATACCTATTTTTCGCTCTGTCACTGTCTCTCTTTCTCTCTCTTTCTCTCTCTTTCTCTCTCTCTCTTTCTCTCTCTCTCTCTCTTGCTCTTTCACCTTTCTTCTCCTATCTGTCTTTATTTTACATTTCTCTTGTATTTTTCTATTGTGTTTACATTTCTTTCTGTATCCTTTTTCTGTATATGTTTCAGTATTTACTTATAACTTAACTTAGCTTCATTACACTGTTTTAAAAGAGTCTGCATACAACCAGTTTATTTCACTGGATTATTTTCATGTACTAGTGACATGTCAAACAATCAATTAATCAATCAGTAAATCAATCAATCAAAGCATATCGCTCCTCTGAACGTATTTCCCATTGTTCCAGATAAACGGTCTAGTACTACTCTTTCCGTCACTCTGCAGGTGTAATCACCAATGTCACTCTCGCTTCTCAATGTATTTTTAAGTCCATCTTTCTTTCTCTTCACTTGATGATCTAACAAGCGAGCTTGCCTGATTGTAGGTCAAACAGATAACCGGTCAACTTGGTAGTTGTGATTGTTAGTATTACTGAAGTGAAATGAAAGTTGTTGGGTCTAGTGTCGGGGGGTATCATAATGTGGTTGAGTGATACGCCTTCTCGCTCAACGTGAAACATAGAGGTTAGCACTACAGCAAACCCATTTACAGGAAACATGATTTGCAATAGAGGTTGGAATGGCGATGTTATATGAAAGGGTTACTAGCTCAATGCACAACGCTTTTCGTTTGTTTTGTTTTTGTCCACCTTCTTATGTAATTAGTATATTCTATGTGGCGAACCAGGGTTCCATAATCGGCGAAGAAAGAATTTTTAAAACCGTTGCACCACCCTGCGTGTCGTTAAAAGTGACTAAAGAGGATCGTGTATGGGACATGTGGTTTGTGTTGTGTCCAGTATTGCGCATGCCTTGTGTTTATGTCGTGCGTGTATGTTGTGGATGTGTGTGTCGTGTATGTCTGTCATGTGTGCGTTTGTGTGTGTCATATATGTATGTTGTGTGTGTGTCATGTATGTCTGTCGTGTGTGTGCGTGTGTCATGTATGTCTGTCGTGTGTGTGTTTCGTATGTGTGTGTCCTGTGAGTATGTTCTACGTGTGTGTCATGTCCATATATGCATGTTGTGTCTATATATGTCGTGAATGTGTGTCGAGTCTATGTATGTTTTGTATGTTTTTTGTGTTGTTGTGTGCGTATCGTGTCTATGTATGTCTGGAATGTGTATTTTATGTGTCGTGTCTATGTATATCGTGTGTGTGTGTGGTGTTTGTTGTTTGTGTGAATGTCGCGTATATGTCGTGTGTGTCGCGCGTTTTGTGTGTGTGTATGTCATGTGTATGGCGTGTGTGTGTGTGTGAGTGAGAGCGTGGGTATGTGCATATGAGAGGGATGGAGACGGAACAAGGAATTAATGAATTAACTAACAAATGCTGAGCAGTACATGAGCTGCAGCCGTCAGTGACCCATAGCTGACTGCTAGCGTCAAGACCAGCCAACCAGAGCTGTCAAAATACAAAGTAGCAGTATTAATATGATCTACAAAGTAGCAGTAATCACCTGATTTACAAAGTAGCAGTCATTACGTTACTTATAATGTAGTAGTATTTACATTACTTATAAAGTAGCATTACACGTCTAATTTATTCTACATCGAAGTTTTATCAAATGTTTTCATCCAGCACCTGTTTCCACAACAAAATTACATTTGAAACACATCCGCTTCCGTTGTAGTCACCCTAAACACAATATATAAATACATATTTTACAATAAATAACTCAAGATGTCCTGAAAAACATAGACATATATTCCCTTGTGGTAATCGGTCTCAGTAGGTGAGTAAAGAGTAGTTGCACTGCAGCCTGTCAGGAGTGTCGTAAAAGCCGACTAAGAAGGAAATAGAACGGAACAGGCAAAGGCCGCCGTCCTCCGTAGACGATGATGACATAATTTATTTGCTAGCGATATTGTTTAGTAATTATTAACTGCGCTACTTTTTATCCTCACTCTCTCGTCTCGATCCGCACAACACCAGTTGGGAGTCAAGGACAAGACGACTAGGAGGTGACTACGAGATGCAGGGGACTCCACATCAAGCACCCGTGAAAAAAGACGGCGGAGTCGAACCCACACCAAGATTACAAAACTGCAATCCATGACCGATAGAAGAGAATGCAGAGCCCAGCTGCAGTCAGAGAAACTCCGAAGACTGACTGACCATCCAATGCACCAGAGACTAAACAATTTGGGAAATGGGAAACTAAAGCGGAGGAACTTTGCAGAAATAGCCAAAGCAAAGATGCACGAAGATCCCATAAACGCACTAACAACACCAAAGCCCATCACTACTGTACGAAAACCTACCTGGAGGCAGGATATATTTCCAGAGGTGGTAGTAAATATACCAGGTATTGGAAACAAAAACTGCCAGACTGAAAAAGAAAGGAGAGATACTACCCTAAGCTTTATATCGAAAAACTACCCAAGCATGGACTGGACCCATGCATACACCGACGATTCTGTAACAAACACTACACAGAACGGAGGGGCAGGAGCATTCCTGAACCTACCAAATGACAGAAAAATAACACTGTCATTCGCTACTGGTAAGTACACAAGCAATTTCAGAGCGGAGGAAGAGGCACTGAGGGCGGCAGTGGAAGAAATGGTGACACATAAAGAAAATGAAAGCCATATAGTCCTGCTTACAAATGCTCTGGCCGTAGTCACAGCGCTAAAAAGCCAGAAAAACACTGAGCTTAATGACTTAAGAGCAGTACTCTGTCAACTATGCCAGCAGTCCGCACCAAAAAGGGTAGTGGTACAGTGGGTCCCATCACACTGCAACATCCAAGGCAACGAGAAGGCAGACAGACTGGCAAAAGAAGGTGCAAGACTACCACAAACAGATACTAGTATGACGTACAAAGAGTCAAAACGGCTTATTAAAGCCAGATACATGACCAAATGGGAAACTGAACATACCGGCTACACCAAAAACGATGCATATTACCAGTTGAACAGAAGAGAGCAGGTCGTTGTCTTCAGACTTCGCACTGGCCACAATAGACTGAGGTACCACCTATTCAACAAATTGAAGATAGGTATTACCGACGAATGCCCGTGTGGTACCGGGAAAATGACCGCTGAGCATCTGCTGCAGAACTGCCCGACATACGAGGATCAGAGAGAGCAGATGTGGCCATCACCAGAGGAACCACAAGACAAGCTCTATGGCAGTGTCGACAGCCTCAGGATGACCGCGGCTTTTTTCGAAAAAATAATGGTTACTGTCTGACTGCGTACGATGAAGAAGAAGAAGAACCCACACCACCTGATCACGAGGCCGACGGCTTAACCACTTCGCCACGGAATCCACGTAAGATCGACTATCTGAAGAAACTATTGGCCACATGAAAATAGAAACACAACTTTTAGATCCCCATGTGGAAGGGAAGGAGTGACTAAGTCAAGTAAAGTTTGATCAAATGCCGAGGGATTTTTAACCTGCTCGACACTGTACACAGGCGTCCGATCTCTGCTACCCAGTGATTCACTCCTCCGATACTGAAAATACTGTGAGCATCCAATCTAATTTTGAATGCATTAAATGAATTTGCTACCACTACATCCTGCTGCAGTGCATTGAAGAATGCATCACTCTCTGACTAACAAAATATTTCCTTATATCTAATCTGGACCTGTCCTTAAACAATTTGTAGCTGTGCTCTTTTGTTCTTGTAGCCGGTCGTACTTTGAAAGAAACTTGGTATAGTCTAATTTACCTTTTCCGTTTACTAATTTATAAACGTGTATTAAGTCAGCTCAAATTCTTCTCTGTTCGAGACACTGAAGACCAGTTTTTCCTCATAACTATAATTATATGTTGTGTTAAAAAGTTATGTGTGTGTCTCTACATACCTATTTCTGATGTCGTGTGTTGGTGCGCATACCAATTTATTTATGTCTTTTCACTTGTTGTTGGCATTCTTTGTCCTGGGTGACATGTCGTGTTTCATATCTCATGGGCCACTCTCTGGTTTAAATGGCTGTAACGCTGAGTATCGCGCGCTTGCCTTTCTTTCGCGAGTTGTGCATGTGTTCGTCTTAGTCTTTTTGTTTATCCGCTGTTTTCCTCTTTGCGTGTTCACTTTATTATTTGTATTCATTGTACAAGATCTTTTCTTGTTTTAGCAATTGTTTTCATAATTTGTATGCGTGGTTATACGTCCATGACCAGTCACTTCCGGGTAATGGATTCCAACTGAAAGAGTAAATCATGTCTGGTTTTGGGTTGTGATTTGATAGTTGTTTTCGTTTGTTCTTTGTCTCTAGCGAAGGTCCATGTGACCGTAATGTGGGTTTCGTTTTTGTTTTAGGTCTGTTACGGTCGTTGAGCCATTACATATATAAGTTGTTAGTGTATGTTAAAGATTATGACAGAGAAAGAGCTGATAAACTGAATTCTTTGTGGTGATACTACAAATGAGAAATAGGGGCATAATGAAGTGATCGTCTGTTAAAACTGCACAAGGAATTAGCAATACACAGACAGGAGCTATTTTTTTTTTATTTAACTAATTTCTAGCAGAGGCGAGTACCTTCTGGCACGGTCAAAGAGTGGGAACAATCAGCGAGCTAAAGAAACCATTATATCCTTTTCCTGAATCAGACAGCACCTATGAGTCTGCCCATACTTCACATAACATAACAAAAACAGATTCTGAACAAAACAGATTCAAACGCCTAAACCACGCTGTTGCCACAGGGTCATAATTACATAACCCCAATATGATTACAATTACTGATATGTTATCAGCATTTACGAAACGTAAAGTTAACATTATCACAAGCGCACAACTTCCTTATATCAAAAATTGCTGCTCAAATGGGCTTTAGCTCTGTTATGTATACTTTAGTCCATTTTAAAAATTAGTGGTGTTTCATGGTACCTAGGCTCTAAGTTTATGCTCGCGTCTAAGAATTCCTCACACAGTTGGACATCTAGTATTTAAATAAATATATTGTTACCAACTAAACGCATATAAAATGTGTCGCCGTGTATTATATTAATTTACTAGCGTGTAGGACGGTCTACGATATGCAAAGCTGAAACTGTAAATAGTTACAGAAAATTAATCCTTTTTACGTTACATAGTTGCTACTCTTCTAGCAAGAAATAGTGAGGTTTTTTTCTGTGTGATGTGGTTTTATAGTTATGTACAAGAGGAGCTAGCTGATGAATCTTGACATGGCTTAGTCGCTCCTCACCTTCCAAATGGGGTGTAGAAATCTTGTTTTGTGTCCTGTGACTTATAGTTTTTCTACAGGACGAGCTAGCTGACCAAACTTTAAATTAGTCAGTTTTAGTCGAAGAATGAACGTCATTGCACCCGGTTTAACCCATATGTGTTCTTCTCCATAATATTTAGAGAATCTCAGCACAATTCACGAACTCGTAGCACAGGCGCTAATTTTCTAATAGATTTTCTAATAGATGTGACTTTAAACATAATTTGGAATTTTGCCTGGGTTGCTGCTGTTAAGTCTGCTTTTTTCGATTGGGAATTGAGTGGTCTCGAGGTAAGACGTCGGCAACGGGTACTGGAGGTCATATGTTCAAATCGCGATGGAGAACGAGGTTTTTTTCAAGTAGATTTTCTTGTATTTCCCTGAATTTCTGGGTAGCAGAGATCGGACGCCCGTGTTCAGTGTCGCGCACGTTAAAAATCCCCCGGCATTTGATCAAACGTTACTTGACTTAGTCGCTCCTTCCCTTCCACATGTGGATGTAAAAGTTGTGTATCTATTTTCATGTGACCAATAGTTTCTTCAGGTAGTCGTTCTTACGTGGATTCCGTGACGAAGTGGTTAAGCCGTCGGCCTCGTGATCGGGTGGTGTGGGTTCGACTCCGGACTCCGCCGTCTTTTTTCACGGGTGCTTGATGTGCAGTCCCCTGCATCTCGTAGTCGCCCCCTAGTCGTCTTGTCCTTGACTCGCCACTGGGGTCGGGCGGCTCGAGACGAGAGAGAGAGGATAACAAGTAGCGCAGTTAATAATTACTAAATATAGCGTTGCTAATAAATTATGCCATCACCGTCTACGATGGACGGAGGCCTTTGCCTGTGCCGTTTTTACGCTATTTCCTTCCTCGTCGCATTTTACGACAGGCCTGACAGGCTGCTTTGTAACTACTCTTTACTCACCTATTGAGACCGATTACCACAAGGGAATATAATTCTATCAACACAACAAAATCAACATTTATTTTAAAATAAAGCATCAGGTTTAAAATAATTAAGAAAATGTTATACACAGCTTTCACAGTTTTGAGGAAGCTACAAACAGCCTACATACATTATGATTGGCTACAAAATCACCGATTAAAACTAATAATAACTGTTTTGTCTTTGTTTTTCAGGACATCTTGAGTTATTTATTGTAAAATATGTATTTATATTGTTGTGTTTAGGGTGACTACAGCGGAAGCAGATGTTTCAAACGTAATTTTCTTGTGGGAACGAGTGTTGGATACAAATATTTGATAAAACTACGATGTAGAATAAGTTTGATGTGTAATGCTACTTTATAAGTAATGTGAATGCTACTACTTTAAAAGTATTTAAAAGCTGCTACTTTGTAAATCAGGTGATTACTGCTACTTTGTACATCATATTAATACTGCTACCTTGTAAAATGACATTCAGCTGTGACTAAAATACAGGACAGGTGAAAATACAGTTTCACGCAACGTTTCAGCCTAAAATATTTTAGACAAACTAAAACAATAAAACATAAAATAAACAACAAACTAAGTTGCACACGAGTTTTGTTATTGAAGATACATCAAATTGTGGATACCATCAAATTATTATTTAGCATGGGTGCTGCACATGAATAAGTTGTGAGAAAATTCTCTCACATTCGGTTTGCTGTTGTTTTCACGTTTATTATATGCTGACGTACGCTAGACTGACTTTTAGCTCTCTGTAATAAAGGTACGTATACCTACAGTCGCCAGGCCGTGCACAGCTTATATACTTTTTACTCCGATTGGAACTAAACTCCGAGGCTTTGAGCCCGTTTACCCTTGGTCAAGCGTCTGATAATATAACTGCTTAGCACCTGTTCCTACACTCTGGAATGGTACAGCTGAAGATGGTGTCCAAACGGTCGCTATGTTCTCTTGTTGTGTTGTTGTTGGTTTATTCAAGCCATTCTCTTGGACAAACAACAGGTAAGTAGCATTACACGATGTTTTGTCTCTCCTTCACTATTATCTTTTTGGTCATTGTCTGAAGTGGAAAAGTCACTGTCTGGAGAGGAAATATCACTGTTTGGGGTGGAAACGTCACTGTTTGGGGTGGAAATGTCATTGACTGGTGTGGAAATGTAACTGTCTAGAGTGGAAATGTCACTCTGGAGAAGAAATGTCACTGTCTGGGGTGGAAATGTCATTGTCTGGAGTGGAAATATCACTGTTTAGGGTGGAAACGTCACCGTCTGGGGTGGAAATGTCATTGACTGATGGGGAAATGTCACTGTCTGGGGTGGAAATGTCACTGTCTGGGGTGGAAATGTCACTCTGGAGAGGAAATGTCACTGTCTGGGGTGGAAACGTCATTGTCTGGCGTGGAAATGTCATTGACTGATGGGGAAATGTCACTGTCTGGGGTGGAAATGTCACTGTCTGGGGTGGAAATGTCACTCTGGAGAGGAAATGTCACTGTCTGGGGTGGAAACGTCATTGTCTGGCGTGGAAATGTCATTGACTGATGGGGAAATGTCACTGTCTGGGGTGGAAATGTCACTGTCTGGGGTGGAAATGTCATTGTCTGGAGTGGAAATATCACTGTTTAGGGTGGAAACGTCACCGTCTGGGGTGGAAATGTCATTGACTGATGGGGAAATGTCACTGTCTGGGGTGGAAATGTCACTGTCTGGGGTGGAAATGTCACTCTGGAGAGGAAATGTCACTGTCTGGGGTGGAAACGTCATTGTCTGGCGTGGAAATGTCATTGACTGATGGGGAAATGTCACTGTCTGGGGTGGAAATGTCACTGTCTGGGGTGGAAATGTCACTCTGGAGAGGAAATGTCACTGTCTGGGGTGGAAATGTCATTGACTGGTGTGGAAATGTCACTGTCTGGGGTGGAAATGTCACTCTGGAGAGGAAATGTCACTGTGGGGTGGAAATGGCATTGTCTGGAGTAGAAATGTCACTCTGGAGAGGAAATGTCACTGTCTTTAATGGAAATGTCACTCTGGAGAGGAAATGTCACTGTCTGGGGTGGAAATGTCATTGACTGATGTGGAAATGTCACTGTCTGGGGTGAAAATGTCGCTGTCTAGAGTGGAAATGTCACTCTGGAGAGGAAATGTCACTGTCTGCGGTGGAAATGTCACTGTCTAGAGTGGAAATGTCACTGTCTGGGGTGGAAATGTCACTGTCTGGAATGGAAATGTCACTGTCTTGTTGTCTTCAGTGAAAATGTCATTGTCTGGAGTGGAAATGTCACTGTCTTGTTGTCTTAAGTGAAAATGTCACTGTCTGGAGTGGAAATGTCATTGTCTGGAGTGGAAATGTCATTGTCTGGAGTGGAAATGTCATTGTCTGGAGAGGAAATGTCACTGTCTGGAGAGGAAATGTCATTGTCTGGAGGAGAAATGAGGATGAACCTATAACAATCTTCGTCTGCACGTAACGCACAAATATAAATTGTAAAACACATCAAGGACAGATAGGTACCAGTGAGGTAACAAGCTTTAAATTGATATCAACATTGTAACTATCACAAGGAAATGAGACGGTATGTATGCTTGCCAAAGATGGGGGAAGACAAACTTAAAATCAATGCAGGGATGCATGTGAAGAAATAAACTTCAAAAACAAATAGCACAAATAAAATTAAGAGCCTAGTCAAGCTGAAGTATGCAATTCCTTACCAAGAAGAGATCCAGGTACAATATTAAAACTACAAACAGACCAAAAATCATCTCTTCAACAAATGTAGAATCTATCTGACAGATGTTTGCCCACGCAAAGAAGGGGAAACACGGAGTAGAACATTTTCTCTCAGTCTGCGAGCTCCATGAGAGGATCACAGTGACAACATGACTCTCCTCAACCACATTACGGGATAAACTTTGTGAAGACGACAGAAGTCAGGTTTATGAAGGGGAAAAATGTCATTATTTGACAGCAAACGACAATTAAGAAGTCTGTAATCTTTCAAACGTGTCGTGAAAGGCGACTGAAGAAGGTTATGTATGGGCTAGCAGCCTCATCATGTAGAACCGTTTTTTTCTGAAACCGCGACTATTACGATTAAATTAATGCTTCCTCCACCAGGTGTAGTGATGGCCTCATGCTTCACTTGGAGCAAAAACGAATCAATTGACGGAAAGGATAAAGATTTGCAAGAACTGTTATAACAACATAGATACGTGTGGTCTAGTTACCGCGCTGGAATAGAAACAAGTACAGAACCTACTTTGAGACCGAAGGCCTTAATTAATAACAACGGACAATCCACGTCAGAACTAACACACGACGAAGACCTTTTGACCGCAATCTAGATTTCGTTTTTGTTTCTGTTGCAGCTCAGTATTTGAATCACGCTTTTCCATGTATCTATAACTTTTTTAATTTTAATCCACAATACCTCCGCAGTCTTGTATTTTTTCTTAAAATGTTTGCAAGAACTAGAATTAGCAAGCACATGACAGAAATACTGAGCAGCTGGTTTAGCAGGGTATTTCAAAAGTAATTTGAGAAATGCCAACATGATATCTGGTGCTTCCAGTAAATTATAGGACTAAATGGAGCCCACGTTTTGATATAGACATGTCTAGAAGTAAGTAAGAATTATCAGATTTGAAATGATACCATATTTTATTAAGGCAAAGAGGAACAATACAGAAACAACGTCCATTGAAACCACACTGAAAATAACTGCATCCATTGTTTCCTAAAAAGGGTTAGGGTTAACCAAATACGGGGTCTGACCTACACTCAACCATCTAGAGTGGCAGGAATATTATGATGATAATGAATGATGATAATGAATGATGATAATGAATGATGATGATAATGAATGATGATGATAATGAATGATGATAATGAATAATGATGATATTGAATAATGATGATAGTGAATGATGATAATGAATAATGATGATATTGAATGATGATGATAGTGAATGATGATAATGAATGATGATAATGAATCATGATGATAATGAATGATGATAATGAATGATGATAATGAATGATGATAGTGAATGATGATAATGAATGATGATAGTAAATGATGATAGTGAATGATGATAGTGAATGATGATGATAGTGAATGATGATAGTGAATAATGATAATGAATGATGATAATGAATGATGATAGTGAATGATGATAATGAATGATGATAGTGAATGATGATAATGAATGATGATAGTGAATGATGATGATAGTGAATGATGATGATAATGAATGATGATAGTGAATGATGATAGTGAATGATGATGATAATGAATGATGATAGTGAATGATGATAGTGAATGATGATTGTGAATGATGATGATAGTGAATGATGATGATAGTGAATGATGATGAAAGAGGAGCAGGGAGCCGAATGGTGTGGATAGCGAACTTCTGCCCAAGGGGACATGGTTTCAAAATATTGGCAAGGCATGGGTTTTTATGTCGGAGGTAAAGTAACAGCATACTATATACACTTCGCACCGACTGCGACGGCAAACGGCTTTTATTTCTTTACAAATCCTGGCAGTGTACCTCATTAATGGAGTGATCGCGGTTATTATAGATTGCAGATTAAAACAACAAAGACAATAATAATTTGTGTATTACTCCAATAATTTTAGTTAACGACTGAGATTTGCGTTTCATGTTGCTCTTGTTTGAATCAAAAGCTTAGGATTCCTACCCATGGCCCTGCTGGCACACTACACTGACAGACGCATCTTCTGATTATAAGTAACAGCTACTCGTTTATGCCCGACATGTGTAGCCTTTTCTTAGTTCGGCATGTGGATTCTTGTTCTAGATATATGGTGTACCGTTTGCATTGTCTTTTACGTTGAATGTTTTCTAGTTTTAATATTTCTTCCTTGTACAACTCTCGTTTCGTCTTTCTCGTAGCCCTAAGAGGACGTAGCGTATTAAATCGCATTACTGTTTCATTGCTCAGTGTGTGAGTTATGTGTCTTGGACATGTTTCTAACCGCGTGGGACCCAATCCTCTCCCAGCGAGATGTATGAGTCCATAGTTGGCCTGAGTGAATATTTCTTTGCCCCACCAAAATTGTTCAGACCACATTGTTAATGCAACCATCTACAGGAGAACATCAGTAAGAAGGGCGAGAGGTATACCGTTAACAAGGTGAATGGACAGCACAATCGAGACCTGCCGTAAAACAGGGGAAAATGTTTCTCGGGCCGTGAGAGAGGTGAAAGACAAATACATACCACGACACTGGGCTTCAACCAGGTAGAAAGTATGACAACAAAAAGAGGAGAAAAATAAGTTGACACAAAAATTAACACTGTCAGCAAACAATGTACATTACGTCATTCTCGGTAAGTTCAGCCGTATACACTGAACGGTGGAAATACGACACAGGGTAACTGAAGTAGTCAATGTCTATGCCAGGATTGTCGTAGAGAAAAACACTACAAAGCAAACGAACTAATTAAATACATTTTTTGTAAAACTACATCGCGTTTCCGTCTTCACAAGTGTAAGACGTCGACTTGCGTGAATTTCAGTCAAATCCACTGCTTGGCGGGATCCATGACAGACTCAAACACAAGAGTAGAACATACCCGCAACCAGTTAGGCGCCATCTTTACTGCTCTGCCTTGTACCACAGACTCATACGTTAATCATTTGTTCTAACTAGACCATATAAACTTTTAAAATGTTTTCGTATCGTTTCTTCAGCCCCCCCCCCCCCCCCCCCCGATCCTTGAGCACTGTCCTGTCTCGAGCTCATCGTACAACAGTTGTTTAGGGACACGCTAATCTGGCATGCGAACAACATGCCCAGTCACCTGATCTGAACTCTCTACTGCAGGGCATGTATGCCAGAGAGGCTGTGGCTGCTGAGGACCACACAGTTTGGCACTTTATCCAGCAGCCGATCGTGAGCAGCCTCCGGAGACAGCTTACATGGACATGATTAAGTTTCCTGACATGATTGCTTTAGACTGTCCATGATTTGCTTGCGTACAGAGAGCGGCTGAGAAGCACAGTGGTTTTCATTGCAAAAGTACGAAGTTCATCTCCAACTTTCGCCAGCTCCAGTCAACCCAGCCGTAAATGGGTACCTGACTTACGGTTAGGGAAGGAAAATTCACCGAGAAAGGGAACTGGCCATCTCACCTCACAAGCTAAGGTTTATTATACTGAAGTCTTACTTTATTACTGACCAGCGGTTAATTCTACTGAAGAACTTCTTTTACCTTACAGAAAAGTGATTAGCACAACAGCACGATACACACTTATCCTGGTGGCAACACTGATTCCTTAACCATCCCAAAAGTTTTCTCATATTCTTCCAAAAAGCAGCACTCGCCTTGAAAATTCTGTTGGGGACTTCAGAGTCAATATTCTCTTCTCTGGTGATGGTGTACTACCAAGGCAAGTAATGCTATCAGTTGCTTGTAGACGTTGGTCCTATGCAGGGATGTTTGGTTCGTGGTAGCGCTCCCCGGGCGCATATAGAAACATTTCCTCCGTATTTCATTTTCCTTTTCGCTTTCTGCCGTGTTCCAGGCGTCTGTAACTTCATACTCGAGTCTCTACAATTCTTGAATCCAACATGGCTTATAATTCTTTCTTGTCCATCTTGGGATGGTCTCGGTGGCTGCTTTGATTAGGCTTTTCACCACAAGTTTCATTTTGTTATTTCATGTGTTGATAGTTTCACACAGTCCATCTCACAGCAATGCAAACCTGCTTGTTTGTTGTGGCAGAGGTTTTATTTCCTGGGGACCCCCTTCAATATTAATTTCATTTCCATCTTAATTGGCCTGTGGTTGCTTCCTGCCAGTGGGTTAAGCACGTGAGAGTCTAGTTTGTGATGGATGTCCCCCTTGGAGAAAACCATGTCTGGAGCGGAGATAGTATGACATCTTGTGGAATAGAGTCTGGCCTGTTGGTTAAATAGAGACCTGTGTCTATCTCCCAGTCTTCCACTTCGACTCTTAAGCTGTCTGTGTCTGGAAATCCCCCTCTCTAGGAGTGGCTATTAGTCTCCAATCACTAGGCAGCTACAGTCCCTGATTTCCATAGAGCGTCAGGTCTTTTTTAGGTGGGCCATACAGGCTGAAGATACGGAAATTCGTTTATTGTGTCATTATGTCGACTCCTACAATTTCCGCTTGACCGATATGGTTTATGGATACTGTTCTGCGTTTCACGTCAGTATCACAACACCTTGTTTGTGACTTTCTCTATCGAGTCAGAGGATCTGGGGTCCTCTGATTGAGAATCTGTAGTTACTATTGAGGTATTTCTTGTATACATGCCACATCTATCTTTTCTTTATACAAGCGGTTTGTTAGAGGAACCTTTTTGTTAAGCGCTCTCTGCCTGGCGGGACTCCCCACCCGGGTTTCTTTCAGAAGATGTCTATGCGATTTGACCCAACCAGGCGTGGTGTACGATCGTGGGGGAGGGTCCATGGCAGATAATGATAGGTAGTTTTTCATCCTTTATGTCCATGGATTGTTTTAAGAGCTGATAGGCGGCGATGACTTCAGCAAAGTCGGCCATCTGTTCTGACAGGGGCTGATGTGAGGGTTTGACATAGTGAAGGGGTTTGACATGTGCCTCGGACCTACTAGTATGATCGCAAGAATGCGCCTTTGCCTGTATATCTAAAAGGTTTCGATTCCCTTCTGATCACTCTGCAGAATAATCTACGAATAATCCTAAACCGGATTATTAAATCATACGGTACCTCGTGTTGTTCAGAAGAAAAGATAACAAAGAGGCGAACCGATCACTACAAAGACTGTACAACAGGTATTTCATCCCTTGAATGAATGAGCGTGCCTATCTCACAAATACCTGTAACCGACCTGGATTTCGACACCTTTTCCATTAAAACATTCCGCGTCGCTCTACAGACGATGAAAGAGCGCCAAACCATAGGACATGATGGCAATACACCCGAGCTGCTTAACAATAAGGTTCCTCTAACAAAACTCTTGAATAAAGACAATATATATGTGGCATGCAGGTTCACCTAACGAATCGCCTGTATGAAGAAAAGATAGATGTGGCATGCAGGTTCACCTAACGAACTGCCTGTATGAAGACAAGATAGATGTGGCATGCAGGTTCACCTAACGAACCGCCTGTATGAAGACAAGATAGATGTGGCATGTATTCAAGAGACACCTCAGTACGAATAATCTCGTAGGTTTCGAAACAGTAGATGAGAGACGAAACAGGTTATTTAATTCGTATCTTGGTTTTCATAAAAAATCGATGCTGGCTCCAGATTGTATGCAATGTGTTCATAGATGGGCGAGCCAGACAGACTCTTCGAAAAATGTTCAAGTAGCTACGTGCATCGAAGTTTTGTTTGCTGCTAAGGTAATTAAGATCCTCGGTGGAATTGACATATTTGCCACCAAAAATGATTCATGACGTTGTGGAATTGCGACTAAATTTTCTGATGTTGGATTTTGCCCATCAATCTTGATGCAAATTATTGTAAATGCTCAAGCGGTTTTATTCTT
Source organism: Ariolimax columbianus (assembly GCA_036924085.1). NCBI lineage: Eukaryota > Metazoa > Mollusca > Gastropoda > Stylommatophora > Arionidae > Ariolimax > Ariolimax columbianus. Next base: position 148,692,271 of record JAVGWX010000002.1, on the reverse strand, counting down.
GCTTGAGAGTGCGATTCTGGTATAACTATGTCGTCTGCTAAGTCAAGATCGACAACTTGCAGCTGTCCAATGGCGACTTCTTGATTGTGCGCATCCAGCTGATTGAGGATCAAGTCCATGACGCGGTAGAACAATTCCGGGGCGAGGACACATCCTTACTTGGCACAGGTTAATGTGAAGAACACGCGAGAAAGAATGTGACCCAGACGGAGTCTTGCGCCAGTGTTGAAGTATAACTGTTTAATTATTCGTGGCAATGTGCTCGGAACTCCATTTTGGTTTAGTGTATTCCACAAGGAAGATCTGTCAACGGAGTAGAAGACAGCTTTGAGATCAACGTGAGAGACGAAAGGATAGTTTGAAACTACAGATAGTGACGTCAGACTGTTGAGGTCATTGATGTCTTTTCAAACAAAGGCTGGATACGTGAAAGAAGTGTGTGGGCAAACGCTTTGCCATGGACAGACAGTAATGTGATTGGCCTGTACCTTCTTCATCCATGGACAGCCAGTGATGTGATTGGTCTGTACCTGCTTCATCCATGGACCGACAGTAATGTGATTGGCCTGTACCTGCTTCATCCATGGCCAGACAGTAATGTGATTGACCTGTACCTGCTTCATCCATGGACAGACAGTAATGTGATTGGTCTGTACCTGCTTCATCCAGGGACTGACAGTAATGTGATTGGCCTGTACCTGCTTCATCCATGGACAGACAGTAATGTGATTGGCCTGTACCTGCTTCATCCATGTACAGACAGTAATGTGATTGGCCTGTACCAGCTTCATTCATGGACAAACAGTAATGTGATTTGCCTGTACCTGCTTTATCCATGGACAAACAGTAATGTGATTGGCCTGTACCTGCTTTATCCAAGGACAAACAGTAATGTGATTGGCCTGTACCTGCTTCATTCAGAACGAGGTTTCATTTGGAAAGAGAGATGATGATTCCGCACCACAAGGCAGCAGAAATAAACCTGTCAGGCTGATGAAACGGTTGCCAACAGCTGATTCAGGTGACTATGAAAGAGTAAGGTGCCAACACGAGGTGCCATTTGATTTAATAATATATTTTAGGATGCATTTAGATCTATATTAGAAATCAGCTCCTAGGATTTTGATTGTACAATAAGCCAGTTGCAAGTTGTTGTTCCTCATTTCTTCCTTCACATCGTTTCTATTGTGTTGTTGTATTGCTTGCGATGCTTTTTTTGTGCTTTTTTTTCAACTTTTCGTGGTGTTGTGCTTATGCTTTTAATTCTACTGTAACTAATTCTGCATCCCGCATGTTTCACTTGAACAGCATTGGGATTTGTACGACCACAATAACTCTTGCTCTTGCTACTGCCAACTCCCTCTAAAGTTTACGAAAATCGTCATTTGAACTTGAAGTACCACAACTAGGACATTGACACACTTGACCTGACTAATCTTGACAAAGTCGCTCCCGTTTAGCCATGTGGACCAGAAGTACTCGTTTCTTTGTATCGTGTTACTTAAAAGTTCCTTGCTCAACCCTATAAAGTCACAACTTCCGACAAGCCTAACAGATTAATATGTTATAATGTTATATTATATATGTTTCTCACTCAGACCCCGACAACATACGGTGATCACAAAAGCAAATTAAAAATTGCTCATGTATTTTTACCGTCTCCAGACATTGACGAGTGTTTGAACGGAACCCATAACTGCGACCAAGTATGTACCAACACTGTCGGTTCTTACAAGTGTGGATGTTATAGTGGATACATATGGCACGTTAAGACAAACAACTGCACGGGTAAGTATTTCCTCATGTTGTTAGTGTAAACGTTATAACAGATTCAGATACATGTTCTTCTTAAATCCCTTGTCGATGATAGAGGCTAACGTGAGAATTAGATGTTCTGATTTATGTTAGTTTAAATGGTTCAGGCTACGTGTACGAGAGCTGGAAATGGTAACAATCAGCATAAGCCCTTTGATGTCTTGATCTATGTAAACAGATTCTAGTACCTGCGATCTCTATTGAGCACATGAATATAATATATACGCGTATATCATTATGAGGAGTAGAATAAAATGAGAAGTTGGCGATGAGCAGTGCAGGTTCACTAAAGGTAGGACCACAAACAACATTTTAACAACGATAAACGAGAGAGCCATTGAGATTAAAGTTGACATTTATCTGGATTTCATAGACTTATGTTAAAGCGTTTGATAGGGTGAAAAATATGGAAACTACCTAAATGCTGAAAAGTTTGCATATCGGTGGCAAAGACCTCAGGATCATTCAAAATATGTATTGGGGACAGACTGCGGCTATAAGAATTGAGAAACAAGTGAGAGTATATAAACAGATTAAAAAGGGAAGTGACGCAAGGTTGTGTTCTATTCCCTGACCTGGTCCCTCTCTTTTCAGCAATTTTATCTAGAGAGAGATACAGACAATGCCAAGAATATCAATTGGTTTATAATATCCCTCCATGTACAGTGTTTTGTTTACTCTCTTGATGTTATTCCTCCACTTACAGTGTTGTTTACCTGAACTTTTTTATGTTATGCCTTCACTTGAAGCGCTCTTTGTCCTTCTAATGTTATACCTCCACTCACTGCGTTATTTAGCTTGTACTTTTCTTGATGTTAAGCCTGCACTTAACAACAGTGTCTATCGTCTTGATGATATGCCTCCAAAAACATCGTGTTTTTACCGTTGTTTTCATTGTTGTCCTTCTACTGACATCGTTGTTAGCCCTGTACTTCTGTAGTTTGATATTATGATTGCACGTTCAGCGCTGTTAACTGGCCACTTTTCTTCTTGTTGTCCTTTCACTTACAGCTTAATAATGTTTCTTTGTCTTCCTTTGCCTCCCCCCCCCCCCCCCCCCTTGTCGTTTAAATTGCACATGGCCACAATGTTTCCCAGACTTGCATTTTTTTAAATTTTAGCTAATAGGTTTGTTCTTCTTTTAATCGTTTGGTTTAAATATAATCTCTATTTCTCTCATAAACTGGACGATTCTCAGATTCTCTCGCTGTCACACAATTTATCTCTTAATTTGGTTGGGGGAGTTATGCTGTCATTATGTTCCTCTCATGCTGGCGACAGATCTGTGGGAACATGTTTCACGTTATGTGTGTTCTATCAATATGGACATATGTCTGTGTCACGATTGTTTTTATTTGTTTAAAAAATTATTTTTTAGTCTGCAGTGTCCTGTTTGCAGTCTGAATGTTGTAGGCTTCTGGTGCATCAGATTCCTGGTGTCCTCTGTGCTATTTGTCTTTGAAGCTTATTTTATTAACAGTGATTTATTTCACATTCTTTTTTAACTTAATGACTTTAAAATGGTTTAGAAGACTTTGCAGAGTTTGTATACAACCACTTTCATTTACATTTCCTTGCTCTAAAAACTATGCGCATCCAATCTATTCTTAAATGCATTAACTGTCCCTGCCACTACTACTTCCTGTGGCAATGCATTCAAAGAAATAACCACTCTATGACTAAAAGAATATTTTCTTATATGATCTGGATATTTCTTTAGTTAATTTGTAGCTGTGCCATTTTATTCTTTTAGGTGGTTGTATTTTGCAAAACTTGTTAAAGTCTAATTTATTCCTTGATTGTCTTACACACCTGGATTGCGTCACTTCTAATTCTTCTATTTTTTGGATACCGAAGGCCGGTTTTAACTGTAATTCTGGAATCCCACTATCAGCTTTGTCGCCCTTTTAAAAAAATCTTTTCCAGCATGTTTCCATCTCCTGTACGATACGAACTCCACACCTGTGCACAGTACACAAATCTGGGTCTAACTAATATTTTATACAGTTTGACTATTACTACATTGGGGGGTAGCGAGGTCTGGGCTGGACGTTCCGCTCGCTAAAGGAAAGTGAAGCGTCTGTTATAGCCTCTCCTTTGCAGGTGTAGAGATCGCCTCTTGATTCACTGTGTCGCTTGTCATGCAGGAGTTTCCATGCCAATGGTCTCTCCTAAATTATTGTGTCCCTAGCAGCACCTTCATGAGGGGCCCCCTGTCTTTTACAGAGTCTGCTATGGGGGGCGTGACCGAGTACCCGGCGGTTTAACTGGGCGGGCAGATTGGGCTCATTAGCCTTGGTTCGCAACCAATCTAAGAGAAGGTAAACTCTGAGTCTAAACCCGGATGGACAAAGCTCCTTTGTCTGTTCAGGCAGTTCGCCTATGAGAGGGGGAACTCTGATTTCAAACCCAGAAGTGCCAGGGAGTGCTGGCTAGTCTTGTGACGATGAGAGTATCATCGAATGTCTCGAGTAACTAGCATCTGCGGACAACGACTCCACTACCTTGTGGAAACCTCGGGAGAGGGTAGGGCTACGGGAATAAACCCAAACAAAATCCGGAATGGTAGTGCCTAAGGCGTATGGTTTCAAAATTGCGAACTCATTCCGACAGCTCCTGCATCTGAGCTGGTGCCAAAGTGTCATTCTTTGCATTCCTTTGGATTACGGTAGTGAGGACAAGAGGGGGATGCTTCATGCTGCAGTTTGGACAGCCCACGGTCTCCATATTTAGCGTCTAGGCTTGCGCCCCGGAGTCTACTCCAGGCTCGCTCTTGAGTGAGGACACAACACGAAAGATGGCAGTTTACTGGTTATAAGTCCCACCCGATTGACGCGGGAAGGGGTGCCATGGGTCAGCTTCGACGGTGGGAGAGATCATCGCATCCCATTGGTTGACTACCGCCCACCTCAGCCGGGCAGCCCCCGGTCAGTGGGTGTCGACTCACCAGCTGGGCAGCCCTCGGTCAGTTTGGTGTCGACTCGCCATCCGGGCAGCCCCCCGTTAGTGGGTGTCGACTCGCCAGCATCTACCTTCTCCAGTGCATGCATGACAAGCGATGTTAAGGTAGCACCAAACAAAACCAAAATTAAAAAGAAGACTCCAGCTCTTCGATTTGGAAGCTGGAAGGTGCGTACCATGTGTACAGGCTTCTCCGATGATCTTCGAGTGGTTGATTATACCAGAAATTCAGCCATCCTTGATAGGGAGCTTTCTCGTTTGAATGTGGACATAGCAGCCCTACATGAGACCAGACTGCCTCTAGTGGCTGACTAAGAGAAAAACTACACTTTCTTCTGGAAGGGTCGTGAACCTGAGGAATCTCGACATCATGGTGTTGGTTTTGCTATTAAAACACACTTATGTCCTCAGTCGATACACCTTCGGAGGGATCTGAGAGGTTAGTTGTCATTCGCCTCATCACCGCTACAGTCATGTTAATATCCTCAGCGTCTTTGCCCAAATCCTGGCTTTTCCGGAGGAAGCGCAGGATCAATTATGTGGACAGCTGGAGGAAATAATCAAATACAGACTCAGGGAAGAAGCACTCATCCTTTTCGGCACTAATTCTAGAGTAGGAGGGGATTACATAGCATGGCCCGCCTACCTTGGACATCATGGTGTTGGCAGGATAGACGAAAATGGCGAAAGGTTGCACTCAACAAGGCTTATGTATCACAAATACTTTCTTAAAGGGTAGGCCGCAACATTAAGTATCCTGAAAATACCCGGGTCACAGCGGTGTCATCAAATCGTCTTAATTTTCACCATACGATCAGCTATAAACATGGTACTCTCCACTAGGAGATATCATAGTGCAGACTGTGACTCTGACCATGCTCTTGTATGTAGCAGGGTACGCTTGCAGCTTCATAAAATATGCCACATCAAACAGATGGGACATCCCCACATCAACACTGCGCAGATAGTGATTCCTTTCAAGGCGGAGAGGTTTGTGTCTGACCAGAATCTTGCTCTTCAGTGAGGATCTGATTGTGACGCCACAGCAAAGTGGGACGTTATGATAGGTGCCATCTATAATACAGCATTAGCTACGTTTGGCATGAGGGAACGGGTCAATCCCGACTGGTTCAATGCACATCTCGCAAGAATGGAACCAGTAATTGAGGCCAAGCGAGAAGCTTTCATCAATTATACAAAAATTCTAAATGAGAGGACGCTTCCTGCACTCAGGATGACCCGAGACACTAATCAACGAACAGCAAGACAATGCGCGAATGTGTACTGGCAAAAATTGTTTGACGAAATTCAACTAAATGCAGAAACGGGAAATATCTAGGGCATGTATAGAGGCATAAAGATGGCACTGGGCCCTACTGCGAGAGGTGCTACCTCCTGAAATTTCTGACGGGTGCGAGAATCATGGACCGTGACCAGTAGATGGCTAGATGGGTGGAGCACTACTCTGAGCTCTACTCTCAGGAAACGGTGGTTACTGATGAGGCCTTGTGCAGACTACAGGTCCTGCCCATTATAAAGGAACTTAACAGAACACTTACTCTGGATGAGCTTGATAAGGCTATCAACTACCTTCCAAATGGCCATCAAATGCGAGAAATCAGCAATACCTCAGCCGATGTTTGATCTTCTATGCCTTCTATTGTGAGTATTTACAAAAACAAAGGTGACTGTAGAGACTGCAATAATTATAGAGGGATCTCGCTCTTGAGCGTTGTAGGCACAGTTTCCGCCTGCATGCTGCTAAACGGGTTGAGACTGCTCGAGGACAGGGTGTAGCCAGAATTCCAGTAGGGCGTTAGAGTAGGTAGAAAAAAAAAACTGTTGCATGATAATTTATTTTCACTGATATGACGGATGCAGTTCTATACGACGGATCATCTTCAAACTCTTATCCCATCAAGAGTTGAGTGAAGCAGGCATAGATAGATTTGAGAGAATCTACAACGAGGACATTGAGAGCAGCTCTGGCATCATGCACTGGAGATACTACGATGCGTTGGGTGGTTAACTCATGTGCGAATCCATCTCAATAGACTCAAACACTAGAGCAAAGTAGACCCGCAGCCTGTTAGGCACCATCTATACTGCTCTTAACAAACCACCTAACCATATCCAGCGTTATACCCCGTCACACAGTTAGTCGCCTCTTATGACATGCTGCTCTAAACGAACCACCTAATCATGGCCGGTGTTATGTCCTGTGACACAGTAATGCAGTCGCCTATTGCGACATGCTTTCTGTGGGGCAGTGGTGCTATCCTTGTCCTGGTCATACATAAAGATCACTCGGGATGTCAAGCTCAAATACGCAATCGCCACCTCATTGTAAACTGCGACAGAACGTCATAAAGTCTACTTTAGGACGAACGCCGAAGAAGTAGAAGAAAAAGATGAAGAAAAAGAAGAAGAAGAAGAAAAAAACCATAATTGAATCAGGTCGTGCAAGCCAATAATATATTTCGGGTCAGTCATCATTATCTCAAGATAACAATAGCTGAGCGTCAGGAAGTTATTGCCAGACTTTTTTTAATTCATGAAAACTTTACACATAAATAATGGCTGGAATAAACACTTATTAGACGTAAGGAGAATTCTTGATCAGAATATCCCTCTTGACTCTTACATGCAGAGAATTCATGACCAGAATGTCCCTTCTGATCCTGATATGCAGGGAATTAATGAGCAGAATGTCCCTCCTGGGCCTGACGTGAGGAGAATTCTTGATAATAATGTCTCACCTAACACTGACATGCAAGGAATTCTTGATCAAAATGTCCCTCCTGATCCTGGTGCCCCATCTGTCGAGAGCATTGTACAAAACACAACCTCCATAGCTCCAGCGATGAACCCAGGGATCTCCGGAAAATATTGACATCATGGACCGACAGTCGCAGCTCGAAATCGAACTCCGACCGTCTCCTAACCCTGGCACCCAGGAATTCTTGATCAGAATGTTCATCTGGGGCTAGTCTCTCGGTGGCACGATTGACTCGCATCCAGTGTTCGTACAGCGATCTCATCCCGCCAGGCGGAGCGAGAGCGCAGGCTTGCCTAACCAGCTCGCCCGCCTCTCCCCGGCACTGTAGCAGGACCAATTTGGGGGAGTCGTACCACTGGTAAGGGTGCGTTACTGTAGTCCGTATTGAGAAGCTTTGTCAGTCCGTGTGGTTCGTCGAAGGCTAGCGCGTATAGCCAATGTCGACAGTTCGTCTCGCTTGTGGTCCTTCTCTCGCAATGAGCTTGTGACCGGCAAATGGAAAGCATCAATCGTGCCTAAAGGCCCTGTCCTCGCCCAACCAACCGGTCGGAAATGGCAGGCCGGCATGCAAAAATCGTCTCCAGTCCGAGTGAAAAACATCGCCTGGGCCGTTGGGATCCGTTCTGCACAGAGCCCTGCCATCCCTCCCCGAGCGAGCCCGGTAGATCGGTTGGTGTGTGTACGGGCCCCTGCCAGGCGGTCCTAGGTAGACGAGTGAGGGATGGAACAACCGTCCGTCTGTCAGTCGGTCCCTGCGGCCGTCCTGGTGAGGCTTTTTTTACACATCCATCCATCGCCGACCGGTGTGTGTGGTTCGTCCGTCTCCGACAGATATCTGGTTGATCCTGCCAGTAGTCATATGCTTGTCTCAAAGTTTAAGCCGTGCATGTCTAAGTTCACACTGTCTCACGGTGAAACCGCGAATGGCTCATTAAATCAGTCGAGGTTCCTTAGATGACACGATCCTACTTGGATAACTGTGGCAATTCTAGAGCTAATACATGCTCGCCAAGCTCCGACCCTCGCGGAAAGAGCGCTTTAGTTAGTTCAAAACTAATCGCCGTTTCCCCTCGCGGGGTTGCGGCGTCCCCACTGGTGACTCTGGATAACTTTGTGCTGATCGCATGGCCTCGTGTGCCGGCGACGCATCTTTCAAATGTCTGCCCTATCAAATGTCGATGGTACGTGACATGCCTACCATGCTTGTACGGGTAACGGGGAATCAGCGTTCGATTCCGGAGAGGGAGCATGAGAAACGGCTATCACATCCAAGGAAGGCAACAGGCGCTCAACTTACCCACTCCCGGTACGGGGAGGTAGTGCCGAAAAATAACAATACGGGACTCTTTCGAGGCCCCCTAATTGGAATGAGTACACTTTAAACCCTTTAACGAGGATCTATTGGAGGGCAAGTCTGGTACCAGCAGCCGAGGTAATTCCGTTAAAGGAATTGACGGAAGGGCACCACTAGGAGTGGAGCCTGCGGTTTAATTTGACTCAACACGCAAACCCTGTAATGACTGACAGGCCGAGAGCATTTTCGTTGGGTCTAATAGGGAACGTTTTCTGGAATTAGACCCTCGGAAGACAGGTCAGTTTACCCTACAAATGACAGGGCGTTGCTATGGTAATCCTGCTCAATCCGAGAGGAATCGCAGGTTTCAGACACTTGGTTATTGACTGACAATTAGCTCTCTCTTGATTCGATGGGTCTAATAGTGAACGGGTGCTGTTATTAGACCCTCGGAAGACAGGTCAGTTTTACCCTACAATTAGGGCGTTGCTATGGTAATCCTGCTCAATCCGAGAGGAATCGCAGATCTCAGACACTTGGTCCACGTGCCTGGCTGATAAGCTAATGGTGCGAGACTACCATCTGAGGGATTTCGGCCGAACGCCTCTAAGCCGGAATCCCGTCCTGAATCTCAGCACCACTGCAACGGGAGGCAACGAAATGGTTGGGACCTGGGGCTCCCGTCTCAGCCCGACCCGGTCGTGCCGCAGAAAGAGGTCTCTGTCGTCCTGCCGATCAAAGCGGGCGGGGAGCTGCTCGATATTCACCCCATACGGCGTTGAGGTGTCAAACCACTAGTAGAACACTTAGTTCTGGGTCGGGGTGTCGTAAGCAGTAAAGCAGCCACCTCACTGCAAACTGTTGAGACTCAGCCCTTGATCATGAGATATGGCCACACACCAGGCGATCAACATCTCCGTGCCATGACCAGGCTTGTCCCCTGGTTAAATGCACCCCTGCCTCGCTCTTTACTTCTGTCTGCTATCAGTCATCCCAATGGACACAAAAGAGATGCAGGCCAGCGGACATTGCACCTCTGCCCTATTGTGACAACCTCCCAAGTGGCAAGGAATGCTGGCGTACCATCACTGCAGATGAGCCGAGAGAATACAGAGAGCAAGGAGATACCCCACTCACATGCACATGCTACGTTTCTGGCAGGACGTGACGATCCTGGGACACAGACACACTGGACTGTCTCTCTTCCGGGATACTACAAAGTAGTACATAGTCCATCATATCATATATCATATTATATCATCACTACACCCTATAGAAACGAGTAGTGAAGACTCGTTAGTCCTGCAAAACAACTTCCCTAAGAGAGACAACTCTGATCACAAACAACTGCTGCCTTGCAGATAGGCTGGGGACAGCCAAAGGCTAAGGAGGGCATTCCTACAGAAACGCCTATTGAAATCGGATGCACTGGGCCACAGGCTTAACGAAACAGTGCAACGTACATCGCTGTATGATGACGGTACAACCTAATAGAAAAATGTGTGGTGCTCATCCTGTGGAGTCCCGCCAGGCAGCGAGAGTGCCGGGCCCCACGCCTCGAAGGGGCCCACCCAATGCTACTGGTGGTCACCCACCCATGTGCTGTGGAGTCAAGGCACAATGTGATGGGGCAAAAACTATTGACCAAAAACCCAAGACCCTCAGAATACTACAGTGGAATGCGAAGGGAGTCATTAACAAAAAGCTTTCCCTAACACATCACCTGCATGCAGGTAAAACTGACGTGGCATGTATCCAAGAAACGCACCTTAACAACAACCGTAAATTCTCAATCAGAGGATACCAGACCTTCCGTCTGGATAGAGAAGGTTACAAAGGAAGGGTTCTGATACTGACATGTAACTGCATACCCAATAGCGCGGTAGCTGTCAATCACACCGGACAAGCAGAAATTGTAGGAGTCGACATAATGACACAAGAAACGAAGATCCGCATCTTCAACCTGTATGGCCCACCCAACAAAGACCTCTCACTCTCGAGTATGGAAATCAAGGACTCCAGCTGCATAGTAGCTGGAGACTTAAACAGCCACTCGGAGAGATGGGGATATTCGGACACAGACAACAGAGGTGATGAAGTGGAAGACTGGGAAATAGACACAAATCTCTATCTTATCAATAGGCCAGAGGACAGCCCAAGCTTCTATTCTAGAACATGGCATACCACCTCTAATCCAGACTTCGCCTTTTCCACGGTGGATATTCACCACAAAATAGATCGCCGGGTGCTCAATCAATTGGCTGGTAGCGACCACAAGCCAATTAGGCTAGAAGTTGATATGGAAGTAGACCCACAGGAAACAAAACCGCTCCCACGTTGGAACTATAAACGAGCCGACTGGGACAGATTTGCAATCCTGACAGATGGGCTGTGTGAAACCATCAACACACGGAATAACAATATGAAACCCATGGTGGAAAGCCTAAGCAAAGCAATAATGCAATCAGCCACCAAAACCATCCCAAGAGGGGCAAGGGAAAACTACAAGCCAAATTGGAATGATGAATTGCAGAAAGAGGAAGACGAAGTCTCAAATGCTGGGAACATGGCAGACAGAGAACAATCTATGGAGGAAAATATCGCCCTCAAAGCCAGCACGGCGAAATACAAAAGAACACTAAACCAAATAACAAGAGACAGCTGGAAAAACAAAACAGAAAGCCTCAATTTAGATAAAGAAGGGAACAAACTATGAAAGTTAGTCAGAGCAATGAACGACGAAACTCCATCAAATAAACAAATTACCATCAAGCAGGGCGACAACATGCTTACTTGAAAAAAAGCAGCAAACGCCTTTATAGAACATTATGCCAGAGCAAACCACATTGATGTCCCTACAGATAGCCATACAGACATTAATGAAGAACAAAAGAGTTACGGCAACATCAATATGGCACCAGAGGAGCACATGATGGCAAAACTAACAATGAATGAAATGGAAGAGGCCATGAGAACTTTAAAGAAAAGAAATCACCCCGAAAAGAAGGGGTAACAAACGAAATGCTGATGGGGTTGGGCCAAATAGCAAAGAGGAAGTTACTATCAGTCCTGAACCAAAGCTGGAAAAGGGGAATTGTACCGCAGGCATGGAAAGATGCTGTACTTGTACCAGTACCAAAGAAAGAAACAGATAGAACAGATCCAAATGGATACAAGCCTATCAGTCTACTGAGCTGTGTAGGGAAACTGATGGAGCGTATGATAAACGCCAGACTGATGTGGCATCTGGAAGAAAAACAAATACTAATTCCACAGCAAGCAGGCTTTAGACAGCACAGATCCACCGAGGACCAGATCGTTGGGCCATAGAGGATGCTTACCAGGAGAAAAACACACAGTAGCGGTCTGGGTTGATTTAGAGAAGGCATTTGACAAGGTATGGAAAGAGGGACTTAAAGTCAAGCTTCGAAGAAGCGAAGATTGTGGGAAAATGTACAGATGGATCAGCCACTACCTCGAAAACAGAACAGCCAGAGTTCAAGTACAAGGGCAGATGAGCAAAAAGGTGACACTTGAACAGAGAGTACCCCAAGGGGGAGTACTGTCACCCACACATTTCCTGGTGTATATAAACAACATCACAGAGAATATACAAAGAAGAGTCCACAGCTCCATGTTTGCAGACGATCTGGCTATATGGCCCTCTGAACAAAATCTCACCATAGCAAGCAATCGGATGCAGCAGGCCCTAACATCGTTGGAGGAGTGGGCGAACTCATGGCTGGTCAAAATAAATGAGTAGAAAACAACATGTACGATTTTCTCGCTTTCAAACAAACCCCAGAACACCAAAATAAGTCTTAGCGGCAAATATCTGCTGCCAAACGACAACCCAAACTACCTGGGAGTCACATTTGATCGGCGCATGACATGGAAAAGTCAGATCGAGAGAAACCGAATGAGAGCCAGACAAAGAATGGCAATCATGAGGAAACTTGCTGGCACAAGCTGGGAAGCAGACGAAAGTATACTAAAGAAACTGTACACTGAAAGAATGAGACCAGTTCTCGAGTATGGCATTGCGGCATGGGCAACAGTAGCAAAGGCGAACTTTGATAAAATTAGCAAACTTCAAAACCAAGCCATGAGAGAGATAACAGGAGCATGAAGTCAACGCCAATTGTAGAACTTGAAAAGATTACAAAACTGCAATCCATGACCGACAGAAGAGACTGCAGAGACCAGCAGTAAGTAGAGAAACTCAGAAGACTGACAGACCATCCAATGCATCAGAGACTAAACAATTTTAGAAATTGGAAACTAAAGCGGAGAAACTTTGCAGAAATAGCCAAAGCAAAGATGAGCGAAGACCCTATGAACACATTAACAACACCAAAGCCCATCCCTGCTGTACGCAAACCTACCTGGAAGCAGCATATATTTACAGAGGTGGTGGAAAATATACAAGGTATTGGAAACAAGAACAGCCAGACTGAAAAAGAAAGAAGAGACATAACCCTGAGGTACATAACGAAAAACTACCCAAACATGGACTGTACCCATGCATACACCGACGGTTCTGTAACAAACACAACACAGAACGGAGGGGCAGGGGTGTTCCTGAGCCTACCAAATGGTAGAAAAATAACACTGTCAGTGGCAACTGGAAAATACTCAAGCAATATCAGAGCGGAGGCAGAGGCACTGAGAGTTGCAGTAGAAGTAATGTTGACAGGCAAAAGAAATGAAAGCCATATAGTCCTGTTTACAGATGAGTTGTTTTTTGTTTTGTTATTGTTGTTGTGTTTGTTGTTATGGCGGAGTTCTACATTTGATCTTTGTAACGATCTCCAAGTAATTATATAAATATATATATATATATATATATATATGTATATATATATATATATGTGTGTGTGTGTGTGTGTGTTTGTACGTGCGTGCGTGCGTGCGTGCGTGCGTGCGCGCGCGCGTGCGTGTGTATGTGGTGGAGTTCTAGGTTCTTATGCTTCACAACAATGATTTGTTAAACCACTAAGACACACTTATTCCAACACATATAATATAGCTTATAATTAGTATAATCACAACATCACTCACCCTGGGGGCCACTCTTCCCCTTCTCTCCCCTCTCACCTCACTCTGTTTCATTTAACTCTGTCCTACAGTCCTACACCCTTGCACAACTTTTACACGCGCCCTCATTGTGGGGCCCTTCCATTGCACTTTGGTTGGGCTAGCTTCTGAGGAGGCACAAACCTAGCGTAGGTACATACAGACGCACACATGCATCCAAGCACTGGTTTATGCGTCCTGATATCGCCCAATGGACTACGGTCTGGGGTGGAAAATGGCGCGCCTCCGCCAGTAGAAACTAGTGAGGCAAACATCTAAGCAAGAACAAAAAAATAATCACAACAGCGATTTCTGCACACAGAAACTCTCTGATTCATACACTTTGTTTCCACAGCCTATGACGGCTATCTTTGTTGTATACTTAATCTTTTTTAATGTTGTAACGTATAAACAAGGCAGTCTTTTCTTAAGACGTTTTAGAGAACAACTTACCACAGGAATTCCTTTGGGCTGCACTTTTTTTCTCATCTACATCAATGACCTGGCCAAGCTCATCAAAGCTAAAAGAAATCAAGCAGCTCATAATCTGACAATATAGCAAAGCCGCGAAAGACTAAATGGAGACCTGAGAAGACCGCATGATTATAAATGTGGTTGTTGATGTTGTTGTTGTTATCCCATAGCTGATGAACAAGCCTGCTCTTGCCAGCCCAATGCCATTCTAATATATATACGGGTTTTCTTCAGTTGTGTCACTGCTCTGTACAGTGTGTTGGTAATTGTCGGCAGTGCTTGTAAGAATCTTTTCCTCGTATCCGCAAGCGCCTTGCACCCAATGAGTAGATGTCGAACTATTTCATCAGGATGAGAGCAATGTCTGCGCAAGGGATTGAAGCTGTTTAAGTGACTATTGACTCTGATATGTCCTGTTCGGAACTGAAATATGAGACGTCGATCTCTTCTGTGTAGTTGATTTGTCATCGTTACATTTTTGCCGTGATATTTCGTTAAATACACTGCGACCTGTTGTTCCCATCGCCCACCTGTTCATCCAGATTTACCGAGTATTATTCTTAATAATTTGTTTTATTGTGTGGTTATTGCAGGGTCTATCCAATTCTTGTTTCGAGACTCCTGTTTTTGTCAATCTGTCGGCCATTGCGTTCCCTAGTAGCCCACTTTATCCAGAGATCCATTGCAAGGTGATATTTGTTAGTTGCCCTCCCCACCAAGAATATCTCATTTTCTTTGTATGGGATGTTCTTCGGCGCCTCAAGAACCGACTAGGAGTCACTAAAAATTACCCAATCCATCGGCAACAATTTGCCAAAGTCAAACTGTTGTTGCAAATTTTCAACTGCTGATTGTTCATCCGCTTCATAGTTTGAACGGTTTTCGTCGCATGAATCACAAAACTCGTATCTGGACCCATCCGTGTATTTCATATGGATACCATACCTTGCAAAAAGATAGATTTGAATGCTGATCCATCCATATAGACCAGGACTGCCGATTTTGGGTAGCTAGATACTGTCTCCACGGCATATTACTTCATGATATTAGGTGTAGTCTCATTGGGGGCTGCCTTTTCTGTCCGGTGTGTTTTTATGACTGGCAGGCAAAGATTTTCCCAAGGGGTTGGTCCAAAAAACCTATTTTCCATTTCTCTCTCCTCTGACAGATGGTGAATATGGTTTTCCTCTTCTACTACATCCAATGGGGGCAATTGATTCAGTCTTCTCTTTTGATTCTAAGTGTCCATTTGTACCCTATTTGGATGGTCATTTTCTCTCTTCCCTTTCAATCAGTGGCCCTTTTTCCTGATATCTAGCTGTTCTATATGACGTCTATCTTGCACGCGCTGTAGGTGTTGATCTCATTCCCCCCCCCCCTCCCACACATTAGTCTGTGAGCTTGTTTCTTGCACCCTGTCAATAGATGAGATGTTATTTGTACTCACAGTCGTCTGTATGGGTATGCTGTAGTCCCTCGCCCGTCGTACACAACCAAGGTATAGTTGCCGATGAGTTTGTTTATCAGCTCCCACATTTGTACTAGCAAGTCTTTTGATTAAGTTCAAACGCTTGGTCGCTTTACTTCTGACGTTGCAGATGTGGCTGCCAAATTTGAACTGTCTGTAGAGTGTTACTCCTAGATAAACTGGTTTATCCTCTGTTACTAGTAATTCCACATTCATTTTGATGTTAATGGATCTCTTTGCTTCTTTTTGACTGCGTTAGAAGATGGTGTATATGGTTTTTTTGTGTATTTATCTTTAGTTTTCACAGTTCGCAGTATACTGAAATTGTTAGTAGCGCTTTATTGATTGTGGCTTTTGCTAAAATAGGATATTTCTCGGTGGTCCAAATGGCGAGATCTTCTTCTTCTTCTTCTTCCTCGTACGCAGTCAGACAGTAATCATTATTTTTTCGAAAAAAGCGGCGGTCATCCTGAGGCTGTCGCCACTGCCATAGAGCTTGTCTTGCAGTTCCACTTGTGATGGCCACATCTGCTCTCTCTGATCCTCGTATGTCGGGCAGTTCTGCAGCAAATGTTCAGCGGTCATTTTACCAGTACCGCACGGGCATTCGTCGGTACCACCTATCTTCAATTTGTTGAATAGGTGGTACCTCAGTCTATTGTGGCCAGTGCGAAGTCTGAAGACAACGACCTGCTCTCTTCGGTTCAACTGGTAATAGGCATCGTTTTTGGTGTAACCAGTATGTTCGGTTTCCCATTTGGTCATGTATCTGGCTTTGATAAGCCGTTTTGACTCTTCGTACGTCATACTAGTATCTGTTTGTGGTAGTCTTGCACCTTCTTTTGCCAGTCTGTCTGCCTCCTCGTTGCCTTGGATGTTGCAGTGTGATGGGACCCACTGTACCACTACCCTTTTTGGTGCGGACTGCTGGCACAGTTTGCAGAGTGCTGCTCTTAAGTCATTAAGCTCAGTGTTTTTCTGGCTTTTTAGCTCTGTGACTACGGCCAGAGCATCTGTAAGCAGGACTATATGGCTTTCATTTTCATTGTGTCACCATTTCTTCCACTGCCGCCCTCAGTGCCTCTGCCTCCGCTCTGAAATTGCTTGTGTACTTACCAGTAGCGAATGACAGTGTTATTTGTTTGCCATTTGGTAGGTTCAGGAATGCTCCTGCCCCTCCGTTCTGTGTATTGTTTGTTATAGAACCGTCGGTGTATGCATGGGTCCAGTCCATGCTTGGGTAGCTTTTCGATATGAAGCTTAGGGTAGTATCTCTCCTTTCTTTTTCAGTCTGGCAGTTTTTGTTTCCAATACCTGGTATATTTTCTACCACCTCTGGAAATATATCCTGCCTCCAGGTAGGTTTTCGTACAGTAGTGATGGGCTTTGGTGTTGTTAATGCGTTTATGGGATCTTCGTGCATCTTTGCTTTGGCTATTTCTGCAAAGTTTCTCCGCTTTAGTTTCCCATTTCCCAAATTGTTTAGTCTCTGGTGCATTGGATGGTCAGTCAGTCTTCGGAGTTTCTCTGACTGCAGCTGTGCTCTGCAGTCTCTTCTATCGGTCATGGATTGCAGTTTTGTAATCTTTTCAAGTTCTACAATTGGCGTTGACTTCATGCCTCCTGTTATAACTCTCATGGCTGGGTTTTGAAGTTTGCTAACTTTATCGAAGTTCGCCTGTGCTGCTGTTGTCCATGCCGCAATGCCATACTCGAGAACTGGTCTCACTCTTCCAGTGTACAGTTTCTTTAGTATGCTTTCGTCAGCTCCCCAGCTTGTGCCAGTAAGTCTCCTCATGATTGCCATTCTTTATCTGGCTCTCATTCGGTTTATCTCGATCTGACTTTTCCATGTCATGCGCCGATCAAATGTGACTCCCAGATTTTTGGGTTGTCGTTTGGTTGCAGGAATTTGCCATTTAGACTTAATTTGGTGTTTTGGGGTTTGATTGAAAGCGAGAATATTGAACATGTTGTTTCCTCCTCGTTTATTTTGACCAGCCATGAGTTCGCCCACTCTTCCAGCGATTTTAGGGCCTGCTGCATCTGATTTATTGCTATGGTGAGATTCTTTTCAGAGGTCCACATAGCCAGATCGTCTGCAAACATTGAGCTATGGACTCTTCTTGGTATATTCTCTGTAATGTCGTTTATATACACCAGAAAGAGTGTGGGTGACAGTACTCCCCCTTGGGGTACTCCCTGCTCAAGTGTCACCTTTTTGCTCATCTGCCCTTGTACTTGGACTCTGGCCGTTCTTTGTTTGAGGTAGTGGTTGATCCCCTTGTACATTCTCCCACAAACTTCACTTCTCCTTAGCTTGACTCTAAGTCCGTCTTTCCAGACTTTGTCAAATGCCTGTTCCAGGTCCACCCAAACCGCTACTGTGTGTTTCTGTGCCTGGTAGGCATCTTCTATTTCCTGGACTATGAGGATGACCTGGTCCTCAGTGGATATGTGCTGTCTAATTCCTTGCTGTGGAATTAGTATTCGTTTTTCTTCCAGATGCCACATCAGTCTGGTGTTTATCATACGTTCCATCAGTTTGCCGACACAGCTCAGTAGGCTGAAAGGCCTGTATTTGTTTTTCCAGCTCTCTCTTGCTGTTTCGTTTAGAGTGTATTTGTATTTCGCCGTGGCGGCTTTGAGGGCGATATTTGCTTCCATAGATTGTTCTCGCTCTGCCATGTTCCTAGCATTTGTGACTGCATCTTCCGCTTTCTGCAACTCATCGTTCCAATAGGGCTTATAGTTTTTCCTAGCCCCTCTTGGGATGTTTTCAGTGGCGGCTTGCATTATTGCCTTGCTTAGGCTTTCCACCATGGGCTTCATTTTGTTGTTTCGTGTGTTGATGGTTTCACACAGCCCATCTGCCAGGATTGCAAATCTGTCCCAGTCGGCTCGTTTGAAATTCCAACGTGGGAGCGGTTTTGTTTTCTGTGGGCCTACTTCCATATCAATGTCTAGCCTGATCGGCCTGTGGTCGCTACCTGCCAGTTGGTTTAGCACCTGGCGGTCTATTTTATGGTGTATGTCCTGTGTGGAGAAGGCCAAATCTGGAGTCGAGGTGGTATGCCATGTTCTAGAATAGAAACTAGGGCTATCTTCCAGCCTATTGATTATGGAGAGATTTGTGTCTATCTCCCAATCTTCCACTTCGTCACCTCTGCTGTCTGTGTCCGAGTATCTTCATTTCTCCGAGTGGCTGTTGAAGTCTCCAACTACTATGCAGTTGGAGTCTTTGACGTCCATACTCGAGAGCGATAGGTCTTTATTTGGTGGTCCGTACAGATTGAAAATGCGGAGCTTCGTCTCTTGAGCCATTATGTCAACTCCTACAATTTCTGCTTGTCCGGTGTGATTGACAGATACCGCGCTACTCGGTACGCAGTTTCGGGTCAGAATCAGGACCCCTCCTTTGTGACCTTCTCTATCGAGACGGAAGGTCTGGTATCCTCTGATTGAGAATTTATTGTTATTGTTGAGGTGCGTTTCCTAAATGGCGAGATCATCATCGAACAATGCTTTTGACACGTTCAGATGTTTAGTGAGGTTATTTATATAGATAAGGAAAAGGGTGCAGCTTAGAGGAGAGCCCTTTGGCAGTCCTTCCTCTAACGTTCTTTTATTTGATATTGCACCTGCAAATTTGGTTTTTATGGTGCTGTTGGCCATGAAGGCCTGTATCCATTTGATCATCTTTCCTTCTATTCCCATTTTCCTCATTTTTATCAAAAGGCCATTCAAACAATATTCTGTCATATGCCTGCTGTAGATCAATAAATACTGTTAGTGTGCTTTTTCCATCGCGGAATACATCCATCACATGCTGTGTAAACGTAGAGAGGGGATCATCCGTTTGGTGTCCATGATTGAACCCTGCCTGGTTTCTATCAAGGAGGTTTTTGCTTTCCAGCCACCAATATAGTATGTTGTTTACCATTCTTTCAACCACTTTACATAAACATGAGGTGAGCGAACCAGGTCTATAGCTTCCTGGTTGTCTACCATTCTTTCAACCTCTTTACCTAAACATGAGGTGAACGACACCGGTCTATAGCTTCCAGGTGTTCCTGGTTGTCTCTCATTCTTCAGTATGGGTTTGATAGTTGCTGGTAGCGATATTGATGGCAACTGTTCTTCGTCCCATGTTCTGTTGATAAACCATGAAAGTACCTCTTTCGCCATTGGTACTAATTTACTTATAATCTCAATTTTAACCTTTTCTGATTCTGGTGCTTTATTTTTTGTCAGTTTCCTCACCGAAATGCTTAGTTCTTGTGAAGTGGAGTGATTTTTAAAGGTAACTATATTGGTGGAGTCGATGTTAAAGGAATCATTTAAAAGTGCTTTATCTAGCAGTTTTCTTGGTTGCGCTTTATTTACCCTAGCGTAAAATTTGTTAAAGATCTCACCTTTCTTGGTGTTTGATACTATTTCGTCCCCAGATTCTCCGGCCAGAGGTGTTTGT